>BLBF01000051.1:10637826-10651749 GCA_015471245.1 Laticauda colubrina
AAGAAGAAGAAGAAGAAGAAGAAGAAGAAGAAGAAGAAGAAGAAGAAATCAAATGTTCCAAAAGGGTGAGGACTTATCTTTGTGAATGATAGATTTCTTGCTACCCATAAAAACAAACATTAGGAAAGAAAATAAGTTTTAGTAAATAATAATGGCATTCAGATAAAATCCCTTGAACCCTCTTGAAAGCTGAGAGAACAACCATCTCCAGGGATGGAGTGTCTGGCTACTACTATAAAGCTGTGTTCTAAAAGTGGCCTTCCCATCTCAGTGCCACCTTAATGTTTATACTACATTTCCCATAATCCTTACATTACAGGATTACATTACAAAGCCAGACTGCTTTGTGGTTGCTTGCAACCACAGTTCAATATTCTAAATATGTTCCTGACAGCACCTTGATTTGAGCAGTCCTATTTAGAGACTTCAGAAATTGGTTGCAGTAAGTCAGGTACTGATTCTTGAGGCAGACAGGTACAATGGCTGGATTCATGCAATACATAATCCAGTTACTGATTTAACTCACTTTATGGATTTACATAATCCACTGAAGTATAAAGTCAGCCAATAAATTGGGTTCACAAAGCCACAAGAACCAAACAAAAGTTAATACAAACCTAGCATGCTGTAGAATTCCAAGTTATCTCCTGACCTGCTTAAATAGATTATTTTGATCCCAATCGGTATGCCTAGAGTAATCAAACTGGAACAATAATAAAAAATAATAATTTCAGAGTAAAAAGTGGCTCAAAAATACAGCTTCCATGGAAATTAGAAGATGGGATTTAAGAGTAGGTTTCTTCACATGAACTCATGGAAAAATCAAGAATCAGAAAAAGGATTTATTTGATTGTTTATGATGATAGAGTAAATTGGTGAATTATATAAGAATAAAGAGTGATTCTAAATGTGGGATAGAAGGATGGTGGTGATTATACGAGGTAAAAAATATTCAGTATTCATGGAAGAAAAAATAAAATAAAAACTAAGTTTTTGCATGTATATATGATGTATTAATGTGTTTACCTTTGGATGTAAATATGATATATATTTTCTCTAGTCATTCTGTTACAGCATATATATATCATATGTCCAAAAGTAATTACATTTATATCCTAACAGAATAAATTAATCATAAAGAAAGAAGATGTGGAGATTTTTTGAAACAAAGATAAATTAACTTTCTTCTAGTATGCAAGAAATGGGTGAAATTATCTGAATGAGTTGTATGAAAAAAGATGTTTAGTGGAATGGGGAAGACAAAGAAACCATGGATCACAAAAAAATTCTATAGCAGTGAATTATTGCTGCAAAAAGAGATGACGGAAGCTATCCCAAAACATGTATTGGTTTTGTATATATTACATGTATACAGGTACTTCTCAACTTACCAGTTTAATTGAGCCCAAAATTTCTGCTGTTAAGTGAAACATTAAGTTTTGCTCCATTTTATACTTTTCTTCCCCCAGTTGTGAATCACTGCAGTTGTTAAGTTAGTAATACAGCTATTAAGTGAATCTAGTTTTCCCATTGATGCAAAAGATGATCATGTGACTTTGGGATACTGCAACCGCCATAAATATGAGTCAGTTGCCAAGCATCCGAATTTTGATCACATGTCTATGGGGATGCTATAACGGTCATAAAGGTGAAAAAAGGTCATAAATCACTGTTTTCAGTGCTTTTGTAACAATGCCCAGCACTGTGGATTCCCTGCCCTTCTAACATATTGAGGAAAATTATCTGTTGTTAAACTGAGGACTATCTATATATAATTTTATGAAGTACAAATACTTGTGGAAATTACTTGAAGGAATGGTTATCCCATGCAGCAAAAACAGCAGCTATTTCTATTTCCTAGAAGTATATAGAAGTGGGAGTTGAATATGTCAGGAGAAATTTAGATGAATCCAGTAGAAACTTCAAAAATTGTATGGTAAAACAGGAACAGAAAAAGTCAGGATTGAAGAACTGTTGAATGAATACAGACTGAATATAAAGTAGGTGACCAGGTTGGATGAAAAAGACTGAGATGGGTTTGTCATGTAGACATAATGAATGCAGAACCAACTGCAAAACAGATATATAAAGAAGGAGTGAATGGGATGAAAGAAAGAGGAGGAGTGAGAAATTTGTGGTTGGTGGCAAAGACTAATAAGAGAGGAATACACAAGGAAGAAAGGGCAATGTATGAAAGGGTGTGTAAACATGGAGGAGGCAAGGATGATTTGCAAGAATAGAAAGATATTAAGAGAGAAACAGAACAGTACAAGTGGAAACTAAATTTAACTTTGTATCTTTTTCTTACCTTACCTTGTGCATTAATTTCTTTAGCTTGTGAATTCTCCCCCCCCCCCCGCATTTTGCCCAATATTTGCTTTCTCAAAACGTAAAACAAATGATGGATATCTAGTATGTAAACAAATATGTGAAAGAGCAGCACTATAAATTCCTTGCTCTTCTGATACATTGAGGAAAACTACGTGGTCTGAAAAAATCTGGAAGACCACTTAGAGGGAAGCAAAGAGCTAGACTTTTGCCATTTACAATCTAGTGATGATCCAGATTGTTTCTAGATTTTCAGAGCAGATATGGTAGCCTAAAGAAAATTGGAAATGGAAGATGAAAGCTATCTTTCACTCATGTTTAATGAGAGATTGTCATTAAGCCTGAAAAGTTGAAGGCAAAAATAATTTCCCAGAGTTAGAAAGAACCAATTTCTTGGGATCTGAAATATCCACAGTAGCTGACTTCAAATGCTATTGCTATGATAATGTCACACAATACAAATCAATAAAAAAGGGCTGCAACCAGATGAATTAACATTTCAACTAGTCCTCGCTGAATGACCACATTGCTTGCTTAATGAGCACAGTGAAAAAGGTTGTAAAATAGCACATAATCAGATAGTAACCCACTTTATGGCCACTATGACTTATGGCCACAGACATAATTCTGAGTTTGATTATGGTCATAGCTCAAGGATTACTGTACCTATGGAGTGTGGTCATGGCACAGGGGTTAGAGCACAGTATTGCAGGCTAGTTTAGCTCACTGACAAGAATTTGATCAAGGTTCAACCTGCTCCAGGTTGACTCAACTTTCCATCCTTCTGAGGCTGGTAAAATGAGGATCCAGGTTGTTGGGGGCAATATTCTGACTTTGTAAACCACTTAGAGCAGTGGCCCTTAACCTTTTAGGCAGCAGGGATCATTTTTTCCACAGACCAGAAGGGTCATGGTTCCATGTGCTGCCTGCATCCCAGAGATGGGGTTCTGCTTGTTTGCATGGACCAGTTTCTGGTATGCTGCAGACTGGTTGCCAGTCCATGGACTGGGGATTTGGAACCCCTGACTTAGAGTGCTGTAAGGCAGGGGTCACCAATCTTTTGGACCTCAGGTATCACCAAACTCATAATTTTAAATCCCGTGGACCAGAGACCCTTGGAAAATCTCAAAAAAAGTCTGCAGCAAAATTCCCCACCCCATTTTCCTACCGATCAATCATTCTTTATTTGGGATCACAGAATACCGTCTCCAGTTCAGTTCTCAGGGGGAGAGAGAGAGCGAAAGAGAGAGACTTTTGGCTTCATGCAAGGAAAACAGCAGAAGTAGCAGAAATCTTTTTTTCTGTCCCCCAAACTCCACCAGAAATGAGTCTTTGTGAGACTTGTCGTGCCGATGCAGCCTCTTGGAGCAGGATGCCTTGCAGTGTCCCAAAGATTCATTTCTGGCAGAGTTTGGGGGAGAGAAAGAAAGACTTTTGCTGCTTTCTTTGCATACAGCCAAAAGCAGAAGAAGAAAAAAACAGAAAGAAACAGCCCAGTGGCCAGGCCAGGTGCATGGGGCAAGTGGGGCAAGTTCCCTCCCTTCACCCTTTCCCCCATCCCCTCATTACCTCATGTTGTTTGCAATGCAAGCAATGCAAGTCTTGTGTTCCCCCGGGCCATATGGTTGGTGCAGCCTTGTGTTCCCACGCAGCCTGGATTAATTGCTTTGCGGGGTGCTTTGGGGATGACATTTCTCTGCAGACCACAAAAATTTTCTCGTGGACCACCAGTGGTCCCCAGCTGGCGACCACTGCTGTAAGCCACTATGAAGTGGTATTTAAGCCTTTTTTGTTGCCACCTAGCAATCCACACAAAGAATGAACAATAAGGTGTGGGTGTTTATAGTCCATTATGGTTGTAAGCAAAGACCTAGCAATTAATTTCAATCTTGCCTGATGTTTTTGTGGTTCAGCATATTGTCCAAACCTTGCCGCTTAAATGAGTTTATGATTTTGTGAATTCAGAATATGGATTAACACTGTAAGGACACAGCATAATAATGCAAAAGCAATTCAACAGCCTCTTTTACAGTTCCCTCAAGCCCATTATTCAAAGAGACCAGGGTTCCTGTTTTACAGGTGGTTTTGCTCCATTGGCTGGTCAAGGAACAATCTTTTTTTAAAAAATGGTTTGTAATATCAAAGTAACAAAATAATTTGTTTGGTTTGGGCTAGCATTTGAACTCAGCTATTGTGAGCTATAAACCCCAATAAGTGATTTTAGTGTTTTATATGAATTTGCTTCGATAATTTAAAATTGTAAGCTATCCACAATCACTTCTTTGAGTTGGGCAGCTATAAAAATTGAATAAATAAATAAATAAAGTTCCCAGCATCAATATAAATCAATGAATCTTCAGTCAGATTTCCTGCAAACAATAACGCTCTTGTCAAGCTTTATTAATGCCCCAAAGAATATAGGAAAAGTTTGAGACCTTGTATTTGAGAATAGCCTCAGGTTTCTAACCCAGAGGCACCTGCAATACAACAGCCAATGGCATTTTTGTACAGGCAGGAAATAGCCAATCCACAGATCACAGACCCCCTGCCTCTGCTGTAAATAAGGACCCAAGCAAGAAGGAGGAGGAGGAGGAGAAGGAAGAAGAAGGAGAAGGAAGAAGAAAAGGAGGGGAGGGGAGGAGGAGATTATGTGGGCAGATCAATTCCAGGATTCAGAACTCAGAGCTGTTAGCTATAGAATCAGGAAAGAATCCAAAATTCCATCTGTCTCATCACATCCAAAATAGTTCCTCATTGAAATGTATATGTTATATATTGTCAAACCAAGAGCACTATAGACAATTGTCTCGTATTTATTACAAGCAGACAGAATTCTAATTATGCCAATTTGTGTCGCCAAATACCTCCTCGAAATGGGTCTGGAAATGAAGGGATTGGTTTGTAGTAGTAATTATGGTTTACCATTAAATTACTTCCCCTCCCCCCCCCCCAGTATTTTGTCCAGGTTAAATTAACCTTGGCTGGATTTGTATTTATATTTACCAGACTAAGAGCACGCAATCCAAACAACAGCAGACCGGGTGGAGCACAGAAGAGGACTGCAATTAAAGTTTGGGAAGCTTTGCGGGTTTTCAGAGGGGTTAATGCTACCAGTTTCTCTTTGCAGGTGAAAATTTCAGAGAACTGAGGAGGGATGAAGGTAAGAGAGCATCTGAGCATGTGGAGAATGCCACAGTTGAGTGGCCACAGTTTATCCATGCATATGAATGAGAAAAATCTCAAAGTGAAAAGGGAATTTTCAAGATATTTTTGTAGGCAGGAAACTAACACCAAGTCAGATTCTTAGTCAGTCTAATACAATACTGACTGAACAAATCTTTCTCAATCCAGATGTGTTGCATTGCACCTATTCACTTGCTATAGATGATATGAAATACCAGCTTGGAAAAGACTGGTCTGTCTTCCTGGCTGCATTTCCAAGATTTCAAGTGAGTGTACCTAAAGTTGTTCTCATAACATCCTTATTAACAAAATAGTCAAATGTAGATTTGAAAGCTCATTGCAATGTCCTACCTGTCAATGAATACTTCAGCTTCAACCATAACAATACAAGAGCACACAATAGATACAAACTCAAGATTAACTGCACCAAACTTGATTGCAGGAAATACGACTTCAGCAACAGAGTGGTCAATGTCTGGAATACTCTACCTGACTCTGTGGTTTCTTTCCCAAACCCCAAAAACTTTAACTTTAGACTTTCTACTATTGATCTCACCCCTTTCCTAAGAGGTCTGTAGGAGGCGTGTATAAGCGCACCAACGTGCCTACTGTCCCTGTCCTATTGTTTCCTTTTATTTTTCTTATATGTATCCATTTCATATGTTCATAACTATGTTTATACTTATACCTGTTATCTTATAATCACTTGACAAAATAAATAAATAAAATAAAAATACATAGTTGGTTCAATGATCATGCTCAATAGTTATGTGGGACATTAAATTTATCTGGAGAGACATCTTAAGTGGAGTGGCACAGAGCACTTCCCTGGAACCAGTGTTGTTCAATGTTTTAATAAATGGTATAGATGATGGAGTTAAGCAAATGCTTACCAAATGTGCAGATGATACAGAGTTAGGAAGAGAAGGTAATACTTGGAAGAGAGGGAAAATATTAAAAAACAATAAGCTTAGACTAGAACAGTGAATGGAAACAAATAAAATGAAATTTAATAAAGAGAAATGTCATTCAGGTAGATAAACAAAAGAAACTTGAACAGGATGGGGAAAACCCTGCTCAAGAGCAGCACACATGAGAAGGTATCAGGTGTACTTGTGCATTACAAACTGAACAAGTCAAAATATGTCATATAGCTGCAAAAAAAATGACATAATATTTGAAGAACATCCAGAGAATCATAGAGTCAAGATCTCAGGAAGTATTTATCTCCCTCTTCTGAAGCCTCCACTGGAAACCATTCAATTTTCCTTTCAGTTTTGCACACCCCCAATATCAAAATAATTGAGAAACTGGAACAAGACCAAACAAAGGCTACCAAGGTGGTGAAAGGAGTACAAACTCAGCTAAACCAAAGATGTATGTTTAGCTTACCAAAGACAAGGTTGAGAGGAGACATAATAGATGTCTTCAAATATAGGTTCAGACTTATTCTCACTTGCTCCAGTGGGAAAGACAAGAACTAATGGGATGAAAATTCAAGGCTGTGGATACAAATTACGCATTAGGAAGAACATCTTGACAAATACTAGAAACTCTTATGAGTAGTTACTTCATGGAGTGGTTTCTTCCCCTTTACTAGAGGTTTTCAAACAGTGGTTGGGTAGTCCTCTAGTGGGTTGGAGTTGGTGGCCTCACAGGTCCCATCCAACTTTATGATTTTCAGTTGAGGATCAGCCCAAGATCCCCGATCTACAAGGCAGAGACTCAGTTATTAAAATGCCTCTTTCCTCTGACCTCTTACTTTCAGGGACTAAAATTTACAATATTGCTGGTTCACATAACTTGTTCACTGTTGCCTGGAGAAACTATAAGCCAAGATAAAAACTTTTCCTCTTTTGATCCATATTGTTGATGCACCAAGTTGCCCAAGAAGAGCATTGCTATGTTTTTGTGTATAGATATATTTAGACAGTTCTGGGGCAATACCTTATTACTATTACTGTTATTTTCTTGATGCGTAGCTAAAAGCATCAGTGTGTGTGTGTGTGTGTGTGTGTGTGTGTGTATGTGTGTGTGTGTGTGTGTGTTTATCATGCGAAGATCTCACTCTTTGGAGAATGCTGTAATGTCATCGAAAATCTATCTATGTATTGACACCAACTTGTTTTGGATATGCAGTATATATAGCAATAGCATTTTAGACTTACATACCACTTCATAGTGCTTTATGGCTCTCTCTAAGTAGTTTACCAAATCATCATATTCCTCCCAATAATCTGGGTTCTCATTTTATTGGAAGGATGGAATTCTGGGTTAATCTTGGGATGTTCAGAATTGAACTGCTGAAGTGAACAGTGAGTTAGCCTGCAGTACTGCATTCTAATCACTGCACCATCATGGCTCTCATAAGAAATAAACATTTCTATATTACATGTACACAAACACGTACCCCAGTGTAGTATGGATGCACATATCTTTGTATCTTTGTAATATGAATGCACATATCTTTGTATCTGGATATAAAGCATACTAAAAACTCATTTTCAAGCTTTCAAAATTAACATAATTTGCAGGTGGTATTACATCCCATTGCTTAAATAACAAATTCTGCAAAATTCTCAGTAAACCAGCAGTTCTGAACTTTAGCAGAAACAGTAAAATGACTAGAGGATTCTAATAATACAGCACACATGATCCTGACCTATATAACAGATTTAAAATTCAAACCTTAAATGGCCATCCAAATGGTCTTCTCTAATCTTCTCATCTGGAGGGAAAGTTATTTCTGTTTGATCCCATTTTTTCCCCAATTGGAGAACTATTAGCTAACAATCTAATTTAGTGTTTCCCAGTCTTGGTCATTTGAAGATATGTGGATTTCATATCCCAGAATTCTCTAGCCAGCATAGCTGACTAGGCAATTCTGGGAGCTGAAGTATACACTTCTTCAAGCTGCCAAGGTTGAAAAACACTGATCTAATTGATGCTTCTGTTTAAGGATTTTACTTTATAGATGTCTTGCTTTGAACATGGGTTTTTACTTGACCAGCTTAGAGAATCTGCAAAAAGATGTGACAAAGTTGGAACTCTTCTATAGGTTTCCAACTTTTCATCTATCTTACTTTTCTTATTTAAAAAAAATCCAGAAAGTTGGGTGGAAAGGAAGAACTGTTTCATTTTTATTTTTTTTTGTAGCCATAACATCTACTGATGCATTTACCCAGTGCAGTAATTCATAATGTAATATATTTGTTTTGGCTTAGTGTGATAAGCAAACTAGCACATGATGACTTATTCAATATACTCATGCTTAAAATCATACAAATAGGGTCATTGTATGGCTGTTCCAACTTTTCCTCCTTAACCTGTGAGTGTATACTCTGCATGTCTGCATTGTGTGTATGGAGTGAGATTGTGTTCATGGATCATGCTAAGCTACAATGTGGTTATAATTGTTTTTGGCTTCATGGGCAATGTGTATCCAGTCATTGTGGTTTGAAAAGTATGATTTATGTCTTAGTGTATTATGCAAATCAAGCCAATTGTGATTTTTTTTTTTAAGAAGCCTTGCCTAATTAACTAAATGTTGGCTTTATATGATATCTGAACCCAAGTAGTGGCACAACATGATCAGGTTACAAATGAAATATGCCTCGCTATGAATGAGGCAGGAGAAAGCAAAAGAAAAAAACCACAGCTAGAAAAAGAAAACTTATGTTATTTGATTTGCTCATATATAATCAGAAATTGGGGTTAACTATGGAATGTCCAAACCTGAAGGTGAGTCAGAATGATTCAACATGGCAAAAACAAAAAAAATTGACATCTTGAAAGATGCAGAAACTCAAAAATGATTTAAGATGGTGAAATCTGACATTTCAAAACCTGTATCTCCATATTGGGTGGACAAAACAAACAAACAAAGAAATGAACAACAAGTAAGGCCCAACATAAATAATCAGCCAAGCTTGCTAAGGCAGCATTTGCAACCCTGCATTGATATGGATGGGGACTTAGAAATGACTCATCAAGAAACAGTCATGACAATCTGCTCAGTGAACATATGGACTCAGTGCAAGGACAGGAAAGAAGGAATATTCTCCTGAAGGGGACCTGGTCTTCCAAACCTAGCCACACCATGAAGGTGCCTTATACTTTTAAAACTTCCAAATTTTAATAGTTGCCATAGTGTTTATGATTGAAGTTGGCAACTGGGATTGTGTGATCAAAGCCCTATACTTTTTTAATGTGCATGATCTACGCAGAACATGTAAAGAAGTTTGGGATATAACATGGTTTCTGCTGCTGTCTTGACTTTTTTGACATCCCACCCCACTTCTACAAATGCCCTGTAAACTCTTTGGCTTGTTCTATACAATTACCTGCTTTCTGGAATAGGCCCAAATAATTATGCTCAAGTTGGAAGGCTAACCTAAAGTAAGGGTCCTCTGAGGTCAGAAGCAGCAACCCTGTATGCTCCTGACACAGTTTGATATTTCTCCAGTGGAGGAATTGTTGGCCAAACCACAATTAACCAATAATAATGGATTACAAATCAGACCAGGAGAGACTGAACATTTCCAAATCCAGCTTACTATGATCCAGCACAGAATAGAATCGTTTCTGTTACAATAATAAACTTTAAACAGCATACAACTTAAATTGGTCAAGCTCTGGGGGAAAATAACTTTTCCAGCCCACACACTGTGGCCTGAAAGGATGATGGCAACTCCTATGAGGCTGCATCTGGGACCAATGAAATTAATTTGTTGTGGTTTCACTTATCACTTTGCAATAAGAAAGAAGGCTCCGAGTGCATACGATTACGATATGGTCCATGATTTCCTGTTGCTATTTTAGCCTGGCTCCATCAGAATAAGGCAAATAACTGAAACTACAGCATCAACAACAACAAGACAGAAGGTGGGGAACACAACCATTGTAGCCTAGACTCATTGAAAGCATTTTCTGAAGCATGCTTGCCATGGAGACAAGTCGTGTGGAAACCGAGCATTGCAAATGCAGCAGGCTGCCTCATGTGTGCAATTTTGCCCAATTATCACCCTTGAAGGCCAACACTGGCATTGCCCTAATCTGAATAAGCAAAGTATAGGAAAACCATAGCATCTAAATAAAGAAAGTAACTGCTAACCTTCTCCCCCATTCTTCTGGGTTGTTTTCCAGTCTATAGCAAGCATGGAGCAAGTGCATTCTGGAATACACTAAATTATGTTACATTCTACTGTTTTTACTACTAGCCAGATTTATTTCAGTTTTCCAGATGGGTAACTGAGGTTAAAAGAGAAAGCTTTGGTAAAGTAGACCACCCAGAGAGTTCAGATGGCTGAAATGCCAATTTTGTTTTAGGCTATGTACAAAATAAAGAAGTGGGTTGCGTTTAGCTCACTTTCTTGAAAAAGAAAAGAAAAGGGAGTTCCAAAGAGTTTGCAAATATCTGAGTCACCCATGTCTGGCTTCTTAGTGAAGATGCCAGCACTTTTAATAGTCCCTGTTCTTCTACCTTCAGCATAGGTTTCTTCTGCACA
Source organism: Laticauda colubrina (assembly GCA_015471245.1). Classification (NCBI taxonomy): domain Eukaryota; kingdom Metazoa; phylum Chordata; class Lepidosauria; order Squamata; family Elapidae; genus Laticauda; species Laticauda colubrina. The sequence continues at coordinate 10,648,845 of BLBF01000051.1, forward strand.
AATTAGCAAGTAACACTTATTGCATTCCTGTCCTATAGCAAGCACACACTGACTTCCTTGCACTGTTATTAAAGGTGGAAGAGAAGGATAGAACAATTTCCTTGGTCATTTAGCACACCAACAAACTTTTATGATTGTGAAGGATGTACCCTGGATAAACAAAGAAACTATAATATTAAGTTATTTAGGATCTCAGTTTCAGCTGTAGTACAATAATGTACAACAAATCTATTAGCTCCACTGAGTGAACAATTAGTGTGACTTTACCCTGGTCTAGCATCTGATCAACAGCAAAGCATATGGGAATCTTGCTTGAATCCCCTTTTTCCACCCTCAGGGCCACCACTGATCTGAGATCAATGTTCTTTATTTGTGCCCCAATACAGTTCAGATTTATAGAGCTAAAGGGACTATCTCAGCCCCTACTCCAGGAGAAACACAACAAATATATTTTGTAGAGCTACAGGGAGGGTAGTTACCCATTGACTAAAGCTACCATTTTCACAGGATTCCTTTGTCTCAGTGACATGTTCTCACCATCTCTGCATCCCTCAGTTTGAGCTGTGGCAGTTACTTTGGCTTCCATTCTCTCCTTGCCACAAAGAGGCAATAAGCCCTGGTCCCACTGCACTTACGGATGCAAAGAGGATATAAAATGTTAAAAAAAGCTTGCTAGCCATTGGAAAACGCGATGCATGTGTACTCACTGAATACGTGTTTCATACGCTCTATCCCTCGAGCATCCGTCCACTGAGATTTCATCCGCGCAAGAAGTTTTGAGCTGCACAAAACTTTGTGAGCGGATGAACTTTCTGCCACGTACGATGTACATCCGTGACATATATGGGCAACAAACATTCTATGTCCGTTATCATCCATTAAACGTCCACTGGATTCTCTCTACATCCTCTGGCCATCCCTTCAACTCACATCCGCTGCAGCTGAAAATGGAAAGAGGGAGAAAACAAAAGGTACACGGAATGTCTACAGAGCGTTAGTAGCATGGAAATAGAAAGGATGTAAGCGTATGCATCTCATATAAAAAGGATTAAAATGGACAAAATGTTTGTATCTGAGATGTATCTCGTATATTTAGGATGTCTGCAGTATGTCCAGAGTATGTAGAAGGACACCTAGTGGACTACCGATATTTCCTATAAAAAGGGGGAGAAAATCATCTGGACCTCAGTATGAGTCCAGCAGCCGTGGTGTACAGACCTCTTCACCCTTGGTCTTGGTTTTCCACATCATCAATTGTTCTCCACCATGAATCATGACACAGTCCATATGATAGCTACACTCATTCATCACCAGAACCAAAACCTGTTCAGACTGTTCCACCTTTTATACAGAAAAAGAAGAAGGAGACATCCAAGAGCTGTGTGGGTCCGAGGATGGATTGTGAGCTGTGTGGGTCCGAGGATGGATTGTGAGAAGAATTGAGTTTGGACTTTATGACCAGTTGATGGTGGAACTGAGGAATGAAGACCCTCATGCATTCCATCACTTCATGAGGATGCCACCAGCCATGTTTGACGAACTTGCACCAACTTCCATCCCAACCTGGACCCCAGACTGAAGGTGGCACTGACTCTGCGGCACCTGGCCTCTGGAACCACATAGAGAAACATGCAGAATGCATGTAGGGTGCCAGACAACAGCATCAGCAAAGTGGTCAGAAAAGTGGTGCAGGCCATCATGGAAGAATCCATGGAGGAGCTCCTCCAGTGCCCCACCACTGAACAAGGCTGGAGGAAACTTGCAGAAGAGTGGTATCAGAGGTGGAACTTTCCCCACACTGTTGGAGCCATAGATGGGAAGCACGTGGCCTGCAAATCTCCAGCCAACTCAGGGTTCACTTATCACAACTACAAGGGCTTCTTCAGTATCATCTTCTTTGCCATGGTTGATGCTGATTACAAGTTCATATACATCGATGCTTCAGGCAATGGGTCAGCTTCAGATAGCCAGGTATACAACGCAAGTGACCTCAAGGATGGGCTTGAACGCAACCTCATCATGGGTTTTCCAGATCCAGGCCCCCCTACCCAACGACACACAAGATTTGCCCTACTTCATCGTGGGGGATGAACGCCTTCTCCCTCAGAACCTACCTCATGAAGTCGTACAGTTCAAGATACCTCACCCATGAAGAGGGGATCTTCAACTACAGGCTGTCCAGGGCAAGACGGGTGGTGGAGAACGCCTTTGGCATCCTGGCCAACAGGTTTCAGGTACTTCTCACCACTATGCAGCATGAGCCACAGATTGTAAGGAATCATGGGAGCTTGCTACATCCTGCACAATCTCATGCGCACCCGCTACCCAGTCTTGCAGAACAAGCTTGTGGACTGTCAGCAAGGGAATGGAGACATGGAGCCTGGTGAATGGAGGCAAGGACGAAACCTGATAGACACTGTGGATGTACAAGGCCCCAACAGAGCTTCACATGAAGGGAAGAAGCAGCGCAACCTCCTGAGACACTGGTGCAACTCCCCAGCTGGAGCAGTGGAGTGGCAAGACAGGATGATAGATGATTAATGGATGCTTCCTTGAGCCTGTCACATAACACTGATGATATTGTGCCATGTATGTTGAGTGGTCCTGCAATGAATAGGGCATTAATAAAGAGCTTTGTTTATTTTAAATGTGTTGATCAATGAATAAATTTTTATTGATTAAAAAAAGGTCCATATGTGTTGCAGCTGGGATGGTGGACCATACAGTCCTACTATGCTTGAACTGGAGGTTTATCTATTCCCACAACTATCCTTATCAATCCCACAAGCATGCAAAGGCTTAACTTTTTTTTCAAAGTTTTCACCACTTTATTAAGTAAAAAAAATGAACCAAGTGTCTTAAGCAAAGATAACCTTTATTAACTTTCTTAGGTAAACTTTATGAC
>BLBF01000051.1:10678956-10788501 GCA_015471245.1 Laticauda colubrina
ATTCGGCCCTCTTAGAAAAAGGAAAACCATCAGTCCTAGAGGAGATAGAGGAGAAAATATAAAGACAATTATTAATCATTCAGCAATTACAAAACAAGACACTCCTAAGGCTTATCAGGATACTTGGAAGGAAATGCTTTGATCAACTTAGGGGCTTTAACGTCGGTTTCGTTAACCCATTCGGCTTGTGAAGAAGGGAAATGTTTCCAGGCTACAAGATACTGGAGTCGACCACTCCATTTGCGAGAGTCCAGAATTTCTTTAACTTCAAATTGCTGTTCACCTTCAATCAGTATTGGTATGGGAGGGTCAGCTTGGATGGGTCTTAGATCAGGAGTACATTCAGGTTTTAGCAAACTAACATGGAATACCGGATGAATTCGTCGAAGAGTTTTGGGTAAGTTCAGCTGGACTGTTACAGGTTTTATAATCCGTTCAATCGTGAAAGGACCAACATACTTAGGACCAAGCTTCTTTGACTTTTGAGTGGTCTGCAGGTATCTGGTGGACAGGAAAACCTTGTCGCCCACTTTATATTCTTTCTGTGGGGATCTTTGCTTGTCTGCAAATTTCTTATGAGCTTGATGGGCCTCATCTAATGCTTTGCGTGTCACTGGCCAGTTAAGTTGGAGTTGAATTATCCATTCATCCAACGAATGGATGTTAGGCTTTTCATGAGGAAGTTCAGGTATGGGAATGAAATCTTGTCCTGAAGCCACTTTAAATTGAGTAAATCCAGTACTACTGTGTAAGGAGTTGTTATATGCCACTTCGGCAAACGGTAGTAATTCGGTCCAGTTATCTTGTTGAGAATTTATGTAACATCTAAGATATTGTTCTAACACTGCGTTAGTCCTCTCACAGCCCCATTAGTTTGGGGGGGGGGGCGGAGCTTAACCCCTGGGTGGAGCCTATTAACTTCAGGAACTCTTTCCAAAAGTTTGAGGTAAACTGGACCCCTCTGTCAGAGATTATGCGTTCCGGAATGCCATGTAACCTATAGACATGTGAAATAAACAGTTTAGCCAGCGTCTTAGCAGAGGGCATCTTGGAACAAGGTATGCAATGTACTTGTTTGGAAAACAAATCAGTCACTACCCAGATGACCGTGTTTCCACCACTTTCGGGTAATTCTACTATAAAGTCCATAGAGATTTCTTTCCAGGGAGTCGTTGGTCTAGCTACATTTTGTAACAATCCTACTGGCTTACCAGGAGGTCTCTTTGCCGAAGCACAAATTGGACAGCTAGCTACATAAGCTTCAATGTCCTTCTTTAAAGTAGGCCACCAGAATTGCCGCTTAACCAGATGTAAGGTCTTCACAAATCCGAAGTGGCCAGCTGCTTTAGAATCATGAGCCTGTTGTAGTATTTGGCCCTTCAGCACCTGTGGCACATACAACTTGGCCCCCACCCAAGCCAAGCCATCTCTAATTGTATAGTCACTTGAATGAGCCAGAAACCATTCGTCCAGTTTTAAAGCTTCTTTTAATTGTTCGGTTAGGTCATTCGATAAAACCACTTCTTGGTTCTTCCTTTGGGCTCTGGTTATCACTGGGGCGGCTAGATGTTTGGCTGAGACAATTGGGCTTATCACCTCCTGGCACATACTATTATATTGGGGTAGTCTAGAGAGAGCATCCGCCATGAAGTTCTTCCCGCCTGGAATGTACTTCAAGGAGAAATTGAATCGCTTGAAGTACTGGGCCCAACGAACTTGTTTAGGGGACAGTTTCCGGAGCGTTTTTAAGGCTTCCAAATTCTTATGATCAGTCCATACCTCAAATGGGTGTTTTGCTCCTTCCAGGAAATGTCTCCAGGTCAGCAAGGCCCAACGAACTGCAAAAGCTTCTTTCTCCCAGACGGCCCATCTTCTCTCTGTTTCAGACAGCTTACAGGAGGTATATGCACAAGGCTGTAAGGTCCCTTTCTCGTTGGCTTGAAGTAATACCGCTCCAATAGCCACATCACTTGCATCGGCTTGAATCACAAAAGGAGTGTCCATATCCGGGTGCTTCAGCACTGGTTCTGCAGCAAACAGTCGTTTTAGCTTTTCAAAAGCGGCTTGGCACTCCATGGACCACTCCAGCGGCTTACCTGGCCTTGGCTTCCCCTCTCCTTTTGTTTTCAAGAGATTTGTGATGGGCATTGCTATCTTAGCAAATGTCGGGATGAATTGCCGGTAAAAATTTGCAAATCCCAAAAAGCTTTGAAGTTGTTTTCTGGTGCGTGGTGGAGCCCATTCCAGAACAGCACGCACCTTCTCTGGATCCATCTCTATGCCTTCAGATGAAATGCGATATCCCAAATAGTCAATTTTGTCTTGGTGGAATTCACACTTTGACAATTTAGCATACAACTTAGCGGCACACAGTTTTTGTAGAACCGACCGCACTAACTTCACATGTTCATCCAGAGTTTCCTTGTAGATAAGGATATCATCAAGATAAACCAGAACCCCCCTGTATAAATGTTCATGTAACACTTGATTGATCATTTGCATGAATACAGCTGGGGCCCCTTGTAAACCAAAAGGAAGAACATTGAATTGGAAGCAACCCATCGGGCAGTTAAAAGCAGTCTTCCACTCATCCCCTTCCTTAATTTGAATTCGATAGTATGCTTCTCTCAAATCCAACTTCGTGAAAATCTTTCCCTTCGCTAAATGGGCCAACACGTCCTTCATCAAAGGAAGGGGGTACACGTTTTCCACAGAAATAGTGTTCAAATTTCTGTAATCCACCACCAAGCATTTGGAACCATCTTTCTTTTCCTGGAACAACGCTGGGGCCGCTACTCGGGGTCTAGCAGGTTGAATGAAACCACGTTCCAGATTTTTATCTATAAACAATCTTAGCTCTTCCAATTCCCGTGGGGTCATTGAGTACAACTTTGGTTTCGGGAGCTTCACCCCAGGCAAAATCTCAATAGCACAGTCTGTTGGCCGATGAGGCGGAAGCTCATCCGAGGCCTTCTCACTGAACACTTCTTTTAAATCCCAATACTCTTTGGGAATTTTCTCCTCATCTTTCATGGGCTCAGTACCTGTGGAAGCTATTTCAATTAGGTCCTCAGGCTTCGGCTGGGATCTGGCCTCTCCTCTCGGTCGCTGCTTTGTGCGTATGTGCAACAACCCCTTTCTCCAGTTAACCTGGGGGTTCCATTTCCGGAGCCAGGGCAATCCCAGTATTAATGGTTGCTCCATCCCAGAGACCACAATAAAACGCAGGGTCTCATCATGCTCTCCCATGATCATTTCTATAGGTTCCGTGACAAAACGGGTGGGGCAACCTCCAGCCACTGATCCATCTAGTTGGCAAAAGGAAATGGGCATCTTCAAAGGTTTTAGCTTAAGGCCCATTTTCTTCACTACTTCCGTGTTGATTATACACCTTGTGCACCCAGAATCTAACAGGGCTAGCATTTCCCCTTCGACCCCTGAATTGGGTACCCTCAACTTCACCGGAATGGTCATAGGGCCCATGCTTGGACTTACCAGGAAGTCGTCTTCTGAGTCAGAATCCTCCTCCTCAGGGGTCACTGGGGTTTCTGATTCCTCTCCTACGGGAGGGGCGACCTCTGCTGTCTCTTTCGACTTTAGTGCTGTTTCACGAGGCTTCACTGGAGACTTTTCAGGTTTCTTTCCTTCCTTTGGTGCCCCCTTTGGCTCCAACTGGACTCTGCAGTTCACAGCCCGGTGACCTTCTTTCCCGCATCGAAAGCAGGCCGAGAGGTTGGGTCTTGCTGCCACTCCTCCCTTCTGAGGTTTAGGAGCCTCTTGAGGACGTGGGGGGGATAACCTCCCTGCCGTTTACTTCGGATTAAATCAATCTCCACTTCTTCTGCCAGCAAGTACCACATCTGCAAGATATTGGGGTCTCTTCTAGCAGTGTATCTCTGGTACACATCTTCATTTAAACCATCTTTAAACAGCTCTATCAGGGCTTCTTGGGGCCAGCCTCGGAAATGGCCGGCAAACTGTCTAAATTCTTGGGTGTAGTCAGCCACAGACCTCCACCCCTGTTTTATGGCTTTCATCCTAATTCGGGCCTTGCGCTCTGCCAATGGGTCCTCAAACTTAGCCCGCAGTGCAGCCATGAATAGGTTATAATTCAGCAGCTGAGGAGCATTATCATTATGCAAGGTCACCATCCACTCTCCCGCTATTCCCTCCAGAGCCCTGGTAACACACCTCACTTTGGCTGCTTCTGAGGGAAAATCCTCCCCATATTCTTCCATATGGCTCCAAACTTGAGCTAGGAAAAATCCCAAGGTTTTGGGATCCCCCCCGTATTTTACTTCTAACGGAGGCAGCCTAGGAGCTCTACGCCTTCTAGGAATCACACCTCCCGCTGAAGGCCCTGGGGCTGCTGCTGGATTGGGTTGATTTATGGGAGAGGGAGTTGCTCTGCTTCTTCTGGCTGGGGCTACTTCCCCTCCCCCTTCATACCTTTGTACAGTTTGAGGTTGTTCAAAGGTTTCATTAAGGAGTCTCCTGGCTTGATCCAGCAAGAGTTCCCTCTTTTCCTTCTCTTGCCAAGGCTCCTCTTTTCCACGCCAGCGGGTAGTTGTGACCCCGAGGGGGGGGGGTCCTCCTCCGGATCTTTCCAACCAACTCCCACCGACCATCTGGGCTTCACCACTGGATCCTCTTGCAAACTGAGCTCTGCTAGCGATTGGGCCTCCTGCACCAGCACAGAATCTTGCCCTCCAATGGCTCCCGGATCCTCTTGATCACTATTTGAAGATGACATGATGTCCAGGCCCCCTCAGAAGAAAATTGGGTATTCTCTCCGGGTGGGCTGGTGGGAGATTCAGAATAATGTCAGGCGGAGCTTCATTCAAAATCCAGGAAAGAAATACTTAGACTCTTTAGTTTAGAGAAAAGACATCTTTTACTGAAAGTGAAGTGGTAGCAATCAAAGAATTCTGAATCTGAGAAATTAGGCGCGCAATTCACATATACAAAGTGAGGGAAATGTTCCCACCCCCAATAGTTCAGATGGCACTTTCAATTAGAAGTTGTGAATATGATCATATGGGCATCTTCAGGTGATGATGAGGCCTCTGTCCGTTGACCTTGGCATATTTTGATAACGGGTTGCAGTTGCGCAGAGAAAAGAAAGCTAAGCAAGAAATAGAAACCTAACTCTATTGTATGCTTTCCCCCCCCCCCCATTTACACAACAGAAGAATTTAACACCTCCAGCTCACTTCCCAGACTTTCCCTTCCTCCCCACCCTGTTACTTATGGCAATCAAAAGATGCAAAGCAATAGTAGAAGATCTTGAAGGCTGACAGGCAGCTTAATCAGTGAAGTGAATAGATGCCTTTGTGTACATGATGCTAGACCTAAAATTAAGAATAAACCAATTAGCGGCATGCAAAATGTTTTTAGTCTGAAATATGCCTCTATTGTCTCTATATATGCCCCAAATGTCTCTAGCCTTGAGGCTGTTCTGACCTTAATAGAAATAGTCAGGATTTCTCAACTTCGGCAGCTTTCAAAGATGTGGACTTCAGAATTCCCTAGCTAATATTGCTGGCAAGGGAATGTTGGGAGTTGAAGTCCACACATCTTAAAGATGCTAAGATATAGAAATACTGGAAATAATCTCAATATTACCTGGGCCAATGTTCCACAATGCCTTTATTTCCAGTATTTCTCAATCTTAGCAACTTTAGGGGAGGGGGGACTTTTGGGGGGGAGAAGATTAGTGGGAAACAGTGATTTCTCAGTAGATGCCTCATCTGAAAAAAAAAACTTAATTCTGGTTCCTATGTCTTTTCATGTGTTACATTACATTCTTTAACTATGGTTTATTAAGTAGATCACAGTTAACTAAGTTCATATAACACATATAAGTAGTTATGGTTTATAAGCTGCAGTAACTGAGTTTACAATACATACTACACCATAAACAAAGAATTCATGACTTGATAGCTATATGCACATAAAACTGTAATATGCTTTAGTGTATTGAATGAGCTCAGTTACTAAATAGGAGTGTGGCTTGGTTTGGCTTACTATTTCATGCAAACCAGCAATTGTATTTTTTAAACTAGGATTTTGGGTTTAGCATGTTGTATGTAAACTTCTGTTGTAAACTATTCAGCAAATCACAACTGTACAAATCACATTTTAGTGTGATTACTAAAGGCAGCTTTTCTTTTGCCATGGATGTTAAGGCAGCTACTATGCAATGCCTTGCATCCAGGATAAGCTATTTCATCAATGGTGCCCTCTGACCAAGACTTTCTGAGAATTTTGATTCTATATCCATAAGCCAAAACTTGGACATTTTCCTTGAACATTGGTAAGAAGCTTGGAGTGCCTGCCAAAGCAAAATCAGTGAACTCAGTTGCTTCTAGGTACGGTTATTGCTCAGTGATTATTACCCAAGACAGTCTCCTTTGTCTTCAGCAACATCTCCTGAGTGCGTACTGGAGAACAATTTCTCAGCCACAGCCCAGCATCTTTCCTACTTGTTAAACCACAGGCAGGCATTTATAGGGCCTTCTTGTGCCTGCGGTTGGAATCACAAGAGGATGTGGACAGGTGGGGCTATGTATCAACAACTGGGAAAGAAGCTGGGTCCTGTTGCTGTCTTGCAGAAATCTGTTTGAACTCCCTAACTTAGTGTTTCTCAACATTGCCAAGTTTAAGATGTGTGGACTTTGACGTGCAGCATGGCTGGTTGGTGAATTCTGGGAACTGAAAATTACATATTTTAAGGTTGCCATGGTTGAGAAACACTGCCTCAACCTCATGAATACAGGAGTCTGATGCTATCAACCTCTGCATAGTTTGCACCCTAAACTAGCAGTTTTTAGGACTATTAGGATTTGCAATCAAACATGTAAGAATTTTTCTTATTGTCCAGGATTTGGATAACATCTTTAGATTGAAACTTTAGTAGATGTCACAGCAATATAGCCAATGTTCCATTTCTATGGTATTTTTCAGATCTGATTTCTCTCCTGATTCCATACAGTGGTTACCCCGCACTGTAATCTTATTTTAAAGTAAATTTCTCATGGTGATAAAGAAAAAGAGTCAGAGAAATAATTTTGGTCAATTTCATTCCCATTTCATATATAGCCACCAACTTTTTTGAAACCAAGTTATTTATGTCTGAACATTAATCCAATAAATCCTCTAACTTAGTCACATTTTTAGATCTTAAGGTATTGTGGATCAGTTGGCAGCTATATCAATCGGATTTGTGGAAGAAATAATTTTGATAAAAATAAGTAAGCTGTGGTGTTGCCAGTAGTCCATTTGGGGGTGAAATTAGATACTTTTTTGTATTTATATTTATATTTTATAATTATATTTATACTTGGAGCGTACACATTATCTCTCTTCCCTGTGTAAGCTATTTTCAAAGTCTATGAACAGTAAAAAGTCCCATAAATCTTAAAGGAAACAAAAAAAGACATATTTCTGAGCCTTAATAAAAGTGTAAATGCTCAAATAAAATATTTTTTCTAAATATTTCAGCATAACAGTGAAAAAGAAAACATTCTGCAGATGTTGTAAGGACTGATCCCAACAAAGCAGGAACCAGTGGTTCCCATGCTAGAGAGATCTGTTATGTCAAGGGAGCTCAGATTTCTTTTAAATTTTCCAACAGAATTTCAATAAGTCTCTTCACTTGGTAAAACAAAAAGGGAAAGCCCTAGCATTTAAACTCAGGAATAAACTTATAAAGTATATTTTACTTTGAAGTACTGCAGGACAAATTAGCCTTGCCAATGTCTGTCACATGCCACGTGGCCCATTGCAGGATAGTAGAACTATAAAGAAAACCAGGGATTGTGTTTGAATATTCGTGCTCCAAACTTTTTTGGTATTTATCACACCTTTTCCAATAGAAAGTCTTTGCTGCTTGCAACCAACCAACCAGACATTTGCCTAGCTGCTGAGTGTTTAAAAGAAAATGCCTTAGTTGCAAAAATTAATTGAGAATGAATCCTGTCTGTAAATGATAATGAAAATCTTAGGCAGGAAAATACTTGATAATTATGTTCATCCTCCAGAAATGGCAACCAGAGGCCAAATCATGATCCACAAATGAATGCTCTGCAAACAATTTATTCTGTCTTGGAAATGAGGCATCCAAGTCAAATTTCCTTCCACTCAGCTAAGGAACTACTGGAATTTATCCAAGCTCCAGATTATCTTTCCTTTGATTATTGATGCATTATTTGGATTTGATGAATAATGTCATGATACCATTCTCCAGTGATGATATTCATTCACACAACTCAGAACAACAACAACAACAAAAAAATGGCAACACACAGTATAAGAAAAAATGTCCCCTATTCATCAATATTATTGTTGTATCTTATCCTAAAATCCTACAGTTCTATTTTGTTTGAATATCTTGGATAGCTTATACTTATAACATGCAAAAGATAAAGATAAAAACTAGTAATAGGTTTAGGTAACAATTGCAAATATAAGGGGTAGAAAGAGTATGGGTACATTCACTGCATTGAGCTGAATATATAAAAAAGAAGGATAATTTTTATAAATACTATACAGGTAGTCCTTGACTTGTGACCACAAATGAGATCAGAATCTCTGTTGCTAAGCAAAGTAGTTGTTAAGTGATTTACTGCTGTTTTTATTACCTTCTTTGCTATGGTTGTTGAGTGAATCATTGCATTTGTTAAATGAGTCATGTGGTCATTAAGCAAATCTGGCTTCTCTCATTTTCTTTATCAGAAGCAGATTGGGAAGGTTACAAGTGATGATCTCATGATGCTGGGAGGCTGAAGTTGATAAATAATATATTCTCCATGGAATTGAGTGGAACTGAGTTGCATGGATGTTTGACTCTATAGATACAATTGTAATTTTATTATTGCTATTGTTATTACTGTACTAAAAGAGATGTAGTTGCCATTGGGTAAGATAGATTTCTTTGGTTCATTGGTTGATCTGACTTCAGCCTTATTTGACGCACCATCTAACAGGGCCAGATCAGCATTGTACTTCTCCATGGGCCAGCCAGGGAGCAGGAAGGAGATGGGACAGACACCTCCTGCAGCATCCTGCCAGCCAAAATGGGATATGGGTGGGGGCATACACAGTCCCCCTGCACCCAGTCTTTGGCCAGGATGGCCTCGTGCAGCACTCTGCTAAACAAAATTGGGCAGGGGGGGTGCCATGTGCAACCCCATGCCCCATTTTCTGCCTTGACAGCCTTGTGCAGCACTGCTGGCCAAAAAGGGGAGCAGGGGGCATGTGCATCCCCCCTACACCCTCTTTTGGTTAGCAGGATACTGCAGGAGGCAGCCCAGGCCAAAAGCAGGGCATGGGGAGGCCGCGCACAACCCTCCATGCCCCATTTTGGCTGCCAGAGGCATTGCAGACCACTCCTTTGCTATTTCCAGGCCAGCCCCGCAGGCCAGATTTAAGCGCCCGCAGGCCTTGAGTTTGACACCCCTGGTCTCGAATTTCTCGCTCCCAGAATTAAGCAGGTCCAGCCTTGCTTAGCTTTTTGAGATCAGTCTAGGTTGGCTAAGCATGGCCACGAGAAAATTTAAATATCACCTAGCAAGCCCTCCAGTTCCCTCTTCATCAAATTGACACATTTCCAAAATTCACCACTGTGAATATAATGGGGAAACTGCCACAATACCATCTTTTTGTTCATAGCTGAAACAGAATTCTGAACCATGAAATGGTGGTAACTGACATGAGACCATTACCATCAATTTCTGCCAGAGGGTGAAGAGTCCTGGAATTGGAAACGTATAAAAAAAACCTATATTTTTTTCACCCACGTGAAACTCCATGTTTCAGCTGAAAATTAACAATTTTAGCTGCTGCAAAAAAATGGTGGCATAATGAAATCATAGGCCTTAAAGCCAATCTTTTCTTTAAAAAATCAAAACTATTTTTTTTCTGAAGTCAACATCATACAATAATAAGAATATACCAGAGGTGGTATTCAGCAGGTTCTGACCAGTTCTGGAGAATCGGTAGCGGAACCTTTCAGTAGTTTGGAGAACCTGAAAATACTACCTCTGACTGGAGATTTTACAGTTCCCTCCCCCTGCCACACCCACCAAGCCACACCCACAGAACCAGTAGTAAAAAAAATTGAATCCCACTACTGAAATATACCCACATATAAAATCACATAATACTCCCCCCCATGTCCCAAAAAGGCCAAGGAAAGTTCAAAGTACTTTCTCGCAAACATGAATGGAACATGGTGAAGCTGAAGGTTTGTTGAAATCTAGTTCAGATGCTTGGTATGAAAGGTTGAAATGGTAATAAACCAGAATAGGAAGGAGAGTAGATGGAAGAAGCCTCTTCCACCTAGGTTTTCCACCCTTATTTTAATTTTTCCTGACCTTTACAGATCAATAAATAGTTTTTTTCCTACCAAACAAACAGACAAAAATCAACAGTGTTTCATGCCATATGCAATTAGTTTGGAAACAAAATGAAAACATAATAAAGTCACCCATAGGATGTTTAAAATGCCTTGCTTCTATATTTTTTTTCTTTAAGCAAAGTGGTTTAAGCCCATGTCACACTGCACCAACGGATGCAAAGAGGATGTAAAATGGACAAAAAAGCTTGCCATCCGTTGGTTAACGCGATGTACTCACTGCCTCCGTTTTGCTTCCTCTCTATCCGTCCAGCATCCGTTTATTGACATTTCATCCACTCAGAAAGTTTTGAGCTGCCCAAAACTTTTGAGCAGAAAATGTATCCAATGCATCCGTTCTGCATCCTCTAGGCATACGGGGGACATCCGTTCTGCATCCATTACGCATCTGCTATATCCGCTAGGCATCCACTGTGCATCTGCACAACTCAAATCCGTTCCAGTGGTAAACAGACGCAGGGAGGAAGCAGAACGGACGCGCAGCATAAGTAGAACGGATGGAGAAAGGATGAAAGCGGATGCAGCTCATCCGCTCTGCATCTGCTCTGCATCCTCTCCGCATCCGCTCTGCATCCGCTCTGCATCATCTACGCATCCTCTACGCATCCTCTATACATCTGCTCTGCATCCTCTATACATCCACTCTGCGTCCTCCCCATGTCCATTCCTTTCCGTGTTATCCGCTCTGCTTATACAAATTTTTGCCCCTTTTGAGAGCGGATAACAACGGATGGAACATTTTGCTTGTCCGTTGTGTCCTTTTTGCATCCGTTGGGCAGTGTGACATGGCTTTTAATTTCAGGCATTGAAAAAATATTGGAAATTATTATTTCAAGCACTGTTTCTTACAAAGCAGGTTGTGTCCCATAGCAGCAGGACCAGAAGTCTCTTGAATTTTTCATCTACTTGTCCCCTTTTGAGATTGTGCAGTAATATTGAGAACAGAACAAGACTTACAGAATAAAATGTTCAAAATGGCAAAACTGACCAGGTAGGAAAAAAGATGTGCATTTTTTTAAAAAAACTGGCCACATTTAATGGACTTTTCACTAAAAGAAAAAAAAGTAAAATTGTGATTTATGGCTATAATAACTGTAAAAGATTAAATAAGAGATTGAAGATATGTCTGAAATAGTTAAGATGTTTCAGTCTGTTAAGATCTGTTGAAAGAAGTTTCAAAGTCATCTACAGGGAGTCCTCGACTTACAACAGTTCATTTCGTGACCTAGTTAAACAGCACTGAAAAAAGTGACTCACATGATCCCCTTTTACGACCTTCTGATAAGCAAAGTCAATGGGGAAAACAGATTCACTTAACAACTGTAGTACTAATTTAGCAGTGATTCACTTAACAACTGTGGCAAAAAAGGTCATAAAATGGAGCAAAACTCACTTAACAAATGTCTCACCTAGCAACACGAATTTTGGGCTCAGTTGTGGTCATAAGTCTCAGTTGTGGTCATAAGTAAATTACTTTAATTTATTTATCGATTTCTATCTTTTTCTTTTCTTCTTTCTTTCCTTCCTTCCTTCTCTTATTTTTTAAAGAGAATATAAAATAAAGCTGATAGAGCAAGTCTTGATTATGCTCAAATATTGTGCGTGAAGATGCTTTTAGAACAAACCAAGTTATTCACTGACAGTAAATTCAAGAATTTTGTTTCTTCATAACTTACATAAGTAATAGGGCTATGCAGTGCACTGGATTCAATGGAAAACGGTGCTTTGGAAGGCATAGATTCCGATGTAACGTAGGTTGCAAATAAAGATATATATTTTGCCAGGTTGGAAATATCTTCCACAGGTGCAACTCAATCTTAATAAAAGTTGTATTTGGTTTAGGGAGTTGCAAACTGGTACTGGGGTGATGGTGGGGGAGAGGGCTCAGCAGTTAAAGCTGCTGAAAGCCTTTGGTGTATAACCATGCTGGCCACGTGACCGTGGGAGTGTCTTTGAACAACACTGGGTCCCTTGGCCAAGAAATGGAGTTGTGCCCTAGAGTCAGACACAACTGGACAGGGAAAACTGTACCTTTTTTTTAACTATGTCTGCCTCACTCCATGTTCTGAAGCACCCATTTCCTTAAAATCTGAAGTGCTTGATTGTAGGTGGGACAAAAGGATCAATTTATTGGCCAAACTGGGACCAAAGGTCCACAATTTTTTGCATGCATCAATCATTACACATGCATCAATCATTGCCCGTTATATTGACTTTTTTGACTAAGTGCTCTGGAATAGCCCTTCCTGACTACCCTTATCCTATAAAAGGCAAAGGAGTCCCTGCAGGTTTTATTCTGCTAGTCTTTGCCAACTATAGGAGGTGTTCATCTCCATTTCAAGACCATTGAATTAGCACTGTCTGAATATATTTTGGTGTCCTGTGGCCAGCATGACATCACAAAGCACTGTTACCTTCCCAAGGGAGTGGTGCCTATTTATCAACTCGCGTTTGCATGCTTTCTAACTGCTAGGTTGGTAGGAGCTGGGATGAGGACCGGAATTTACCCCATCAGGTGGCGTTTGGTCTTGAACCTGCGCTGCCAGATTTCCAGTTGACCTGTCCAGTGTCCTGATCACTGCCACCTCACCCTCTCCCTTATCCTATAAAGTACTCTGATTTGCTGGACATTAGTTTGACTACAATTGCCTTTGTATGAAACAGCTTGTTGTTGCTGTTATGGTTATACTCCCAGAAAAGAGTAGGCCTTGCTCTCTTTTTAATGCAAGGCAAGTGGGTTCTGGATCTGACCTAGTCCAATTATAAGGATATATTGGGTTGAAATATTGAAGTGAGACATTTTCTTCCAAATCTGTCTGCCCTCTAGCAAATTCTAATGCCTTATCATCTTGCATTTTCAAGCTAAATCTCTCTCTGTGTGTTCTTTCTGACCTTCCCCCACACCAAACTGGGGCCAGCCAGTTTTGTTGATCAGGCAGGTTATCATGTCACTCACTAGTCAAAACAGCATGTGCCTTTATTGCCTTGCCAGTTTTTGGAGTGCTTATGGAGTGAGGTTATTTCCATGGCTTAAGAAAACAGCTCCTGCCTGGCCAGACAAATACACAGTGAGGTCACTCATCATTCAGAGGCTTTTCTGTGCAGAACACCAACAGCCTTGGGACAGCCTGGCTCCTGCAGAACTATTTGTATCTAATCTTTTTCTTCCTTTTTCCCTTCCTTCCACTTCTCTGTTTCTTTCCTCCCCATTCACTGTAAAACACAGCCCATTTCACCCTCACATCTAACAATCTAACTTTTTTGAGGGGGGGTGGTGGAAACACAGGCCTCCTTGGTTTATTTTTGTTAACCTCCTAAATCCTGAAATAAGCTCCAATTTGACATAATTACACACCCTCATTTCAAGGGGTAAAGCTATTTGTAGGGATTTAAGAATTGCTTCCTCTCCTCTTGACTTCTGCTCCAGCAAAGCAAAGGGAGAAGGGTAGAGGGGAGGGTCCATGAAAATGAAGCGAAGACTACAAGAAGAGACCTCCTAAACTGAAGGAGAATTTAGTCCCCCAAAAAAATCTGCACAAAGAGAATCTTCTCTGTCCCATCAAACATCCACAGCATATCAGGCTTTTGTTGAGGCCATAGTCCAAGTAGCAAGTCAGTTTTTAGATTCTTCCAGAAAATAAGGATTATAAGGATGTATCTCACCTCTAATGAAGACTATTCATATCCAGAGTGTGTCCACTGTCTCAACTATGGCCATGGATGAGTTGGGATAAGCCTGTGATCATCATGGCAGCCATGAACTCTCAAGCTGCTTCTGAGGCCAATCTCAGGAATGACAGATTGAAGTCTCCCAAGACCATAAGCCTTGGGATCTCTACTGCCAACCCTGAGATGGCCTCCAATACTCAGGTTGCTACACAGCATGCAACTGGTATAATAGCAGCACTCACAACTGTTTCTGCAAAACTCAACTAAAGGAACAGTATCTCACATCCACAAACTGAAAGCCAAAATAAATTGCTATATTGACTTTCACCTGCCCTGAGGCTTTGTTTGATACCATATCTCAAGTCCAACTAGACACATCTTTTAAGATTTCTGATGTCAGCAGAATCTTATATATCAGGTCAGCTCGTTTTCCCCAATAAGGTCACAAATAAAGGGGGAGGGCTTTCTATGACTAACCTGGTGTTCAGCAGCAGTGTCCAAAAACTAGGGCCTCTGTTATTTAAGGTCTGGGCATGAGCTTGGAGGGCCAGAACAACCAGATTAAGTATCAGAGCACTGTCCTCTGTCATGGCTTGTCCTCTTGCTTCCATTCCTACCCCTACCTGTCACTACTGGAATTGGTTATTCTGCCTATAGCCCATGAGTTGGATTTCTACACCCATCCCTAATCTCCCTCTATCCTGCACCAGGTCTTTTTATTTTATTTTTTTTATTTATTTGTCAAGCATGTATTAGATAACAGATATAAGTATAAACATGATTATGAATACATGAAATGGATACAAATAAAAGGGAACATTAGGATAGGGATGGTAGGCATGTTGGTGTGCTTATGCAAGACCTTTACAGACCTCTTAGGAATGGGGTGAGGTCAACAGTAACAAAAAAAATTCCTACTGTATTTAAGCATTTTTTTAGGCATTTTAGGCATTAGCCAATTCCAGGCATTGGCTACTCTGTTGTTGAAGTTGTATTTCCTGCATTCAAGTTTAGTGAAGTTTACCTTAAGTTTGTATCTATTGTGTGTTCTTGTACTGTTGTGGTTGAAACTGAAGTAGTCATTGATGAGTAGGACATTGCAATAGATAATTTTAGGTACTACATTTAGGTTGGACCAAAGTTAGGCTAGTTCTAAGTTGTCTAAGCCTAAAATTTCAAGTCTGGTGGCATAAGGTATTTTGTTGCAAGTAGAGAAGTGGAGGACTCTTTCTTCTTTTGAAATATTTCTGGACTCTCTTGATATTAATGTCCAATATGCAATGAGGTTGCAGACAGATGAGCTATATTCAAGAATTGGTCTAGCAAATGTTTTGCATGCTCTAGTTAGTAGTACAAGATTACCGGAGAAAAAACTACGCAGGATTAGGTTAACATGCCTTTTTGGCAGTGTTGTTGCAGTGGGCTCTAGCATTTAGATCATTAGAGATGTGTACTCCAAGGTCCTTGACAGAGTGGGGGTCATCTGTTCATTCAGCTTGTGTTTTCATTCAGCTTGTGTTTTATTTTCTGATATTTTTAACAATATGTAAGACAGAGCATTTGTTTGCTGAGATTTGAAGTTGCCACTTGTTTGACCATTCTGACACATAGTCAAGGTTAGCAGCATTGTCGGTGGTGTTGAATAGTTTACACCATCAGCAAAAAGAACACAGTTGCTTTTAATATGATCAAAAGGTCATTTATGTAAAGAATAAAGAGGGTTGGTCCTAGAATGCTGCCTTGGGGGACACCACTGTTGATAGATATGGGATTTGATAGGATGTTCCCTATTTTGACCATTTGTTGCCTGATTGACAGGAATGCAGCTATCCAGTTATGCAGGTGTCTGGAAATACCATAAGATTTTAGTTTTTAAAGTAGTTTGTTATGTACCACTGAATCAAAGGCTTTACAGATGTCTATGTCAATAGTGTCTATTGCTTTGCCCTGATCGACCCTGCTGTTCTACCAGTCAAACCAATTCACATCAAGCATTCAATGGATCATGAGAGAAGGAATACTCCCAAGGCACTTTAGCTGCAACTCTCAGCACCACCTGCATTCGTCATTCTCCCCAGCCCCCATAATATAATATCCCCACAGGGAGAGAGCATATCTCAGGCAAGAAAGAAACAGACATAGAAAAGGCAATCACTGATCTCATCCGAGGACTTAACCCACTGTCATCTTGGGGTCCTACTGTAGTCTCACTGGGGTGAGTATAGTACATTAGTAGCACGTTCTGCTACTAAAAGTTTTTGTAAATAGGAGATACTATTCTAAGGAATCTAGGATGTTGCTTACCCTACTGTATAAAAATCTTGAATTTGTCTCCAAGCTTCTGTTAACACATTACTCTAGGCTTGGAGATCTTTTGAAAAATGTTCCATGTTTTATCATGTCTTTTCTCATCTTTGGTGCATTTATGAATATCCTTATAAAACACTTTTAACTCAAAAATAGCTCTCTGAAATTCTTCATAAAGTTTCTTCCTGAGATCTTTTTCTTTCTTAGCTTTGGCTTTTCTTCTTAGAAATTTTCACTGTTTTCTTCTTCTTTCTTGAGCTTTAGCAATCTGTTCTGATGCTAATATTTCACAACCATATTTTGTGTAATTTCATTCTACAATTCCTCTTATTCCTTATCCATGAGATTCAGAACTTTAAGGTGATTCATTATATTCTCATTGAAAATGGTGGCTAGATGTTTATGATCAAATTGTAGGAGTGGATTGATTTAGTTCTTCCAGTGTTGGTGACTTGTCTGTATCATGATCTCTTCCATAATCAGCCCTGCTCATGTTTTTGCTGCTCTACTCCATTGAACAATAAAATATAGACAGTTCTCAGCTTCCAAACATAATTGAGTCTGCAATAAATTGTGAAGCGGCTCAACATGTGACTGCATCCAGTTTTATGATCTTTTTGTAGTAGTCATTAAGCAGATGCCACAGTCATTAAGTGAACATTGTAAATTTGCAGGATGCTGCAAGTAGCCATAAAGCAGGCCAACATTGTAAATTTGCCAAAATGCAGTGACCATAGGAGATGGGGGTGGGAATGGATATCAGAACTACAAATCCAGATCATAAATTCATTTTTTGGGTCTGTCATAATTTAAAATGGTCACCAAGCAGCCAATTGTAAGTCTTAGACTACTTATAGTTCATCTGATTTCTGTGTAACCCATCTAGTGATGTTGTTCTTGAACATAGGCATTATATTGGTTGTTTGAAGAATGTATTAACAATGAAAAAGTCATTGGATTGGCAGAAAGTCATTCTCTTGCTTCATTTCTTTTCCTACGCCATACAACCCATTTATATTCCCCTCTTTATTATTTCCAATTTTGATAATCCAGTATCTTGCTTACTGTTCTGTTGCAGCAGTGGTTAGAATGCTGTATTACAGGCTGACTCAGCTCACTGCCTGGAGTTCAAACCTGATGGGGCTCAAGGTTGACTCAGCCTTCCATCCATCTGTGGTTGGTAAAATGAGGACCTAGATAGTTGAGGGCAATATGTTGACTCTGTAAACTGCCTAGAGGGCATTTTGTAAAGCACTTTGAAGCTGTATGTAAGTCTAAGCTATTGCTAAGCAATATATGCTGTTGCTAATTCAGATTAAACTTGTTCATAAAATTTCTTTACCTCTTCTCTTGCATACACAATAAGATATAATTGGAAAATTATCACATTAAAGTTTTATCCAAAAATTCTAATGGATATCCTTTGGTCATTGACTGAGTTCTATCAAGTACTGTCTTGATTACATCCCTCCAGTCTGTGAAAGCAATCCTATCCTATTTTATTTTACATTTCCTAATTAGTTAATAGTGTGACTGTTCAACTCCAATCAATACATTGATGTTTAATATTAATGTGTAAAAATTCATTTTATTCATTTTGTTGAGCTTTCCCCTGTTCATGTCTCTTAAGGTCCATGTTTCCACTGAAATTCTGTCTTTGTAGCTTTGGATTTTCTTTCCCTGTATTGACCAACTAGACATGCTGAAGCTTTAATTTAGTTATATCATAAGCATTGTAAGAACTACACAACACAGTCCAACAAAATTGATATCATGCAACTTTATCAAAAAGTCTCTGATCACTCAACCCAATACAACAGAACCAATACAAACCTTAAAAAGAATTATACTACTATGTATCAAGAATGTCTCAAAAAAAACCAACAATAACCTATTGAATCAACATAGCACATAAGCCAACTAAAACCCTTCAAAACAACTTAAGCAAACCAAAAGACCCAACAATTCCAGAAGAAAAAACAGGAGTCATCTACATTCTACAACATACAATGTAAGAACTGCAACAACCACTATGGGAGAACAAATCCATAAACATTAACTGGCAGTCAGAAGACATGATGAAAATTCTTTAATTTCACAACATATGGACAGATTTCAATTGGGAAAATATGACAATCTAGACCAGGCCAAGTCCAAAAATGCTAGGGAATTTCTAGAAGCCTGGCACTCTGACAAATCAGGCATCAATAAACACATAGACATTAACATCTGTAGACTATGCACACACACAAAACTCTGCCCAAAAAGGAACAAAAAGGAACAAAAAGGAACAAAAAGACTCCAACACCTCTCCACCAGTAATAAGCACCCAGATCAGCATAGATTAATTCCAAGGCTAACTTCAGACCAACAATCCAATAATCAATACCCCAATCAAGAAACTGCCAAAGAGCTATCAGCCAACCAAACAATATCTAAGACCACTCCAACCCAAACAAATAGGCAAATCACCAGAATATAAACTGATAACAAACAGCACTCCTTATTAGCTCTGATGATGTTATCTAGTAATAAAATATGTGCAAGAAAGCAAGCAAGCTAGCACCAAGGACCCCTCACTGTAAGTTTCCAAAAATATCCTCAATCTTTTTCAGGACATCTGAATGTCATCCAACCTGATGGGCCCATTATTTTGCATTTGTTTATCAATTTATCTCATGTCAATTCATGTGGTATAAGTACACATATGACAGAGATTGAAATTAAAAAGTCGACTCAAGAAGGGGGTGGGAAATAGAATCTGGAGCCACTATTTTTGCCCAAGGATGTCACAGACTGGCATCAGTCACAATGGTCTATGTCATCATCTTGTAACACAAAAACCTGGAGTTAAAAAAATACAATTCTTCATATTTTGATGACATCTATCAGTCAGCAACCTCAGATGTATTGTGAGAGGTTAGGGGTGGTTGGGTTGATAGCCCATCAGCATTTAGAGGATTCTAGGTTTCTCAGGATCTTTTATTCTATCCAGAAAACTCAAGAAATATGCTCTCTGATTGAGGGCAACAGAAAAATGGGATGATACCACTCTAATGGCAGAAAGTGAAGAGAAACTAAAGAGCCTCTTGCTATGCAGATGAAGAAGGAGAGTGGCTTGAAACTCAACATTAAGAAAACTAAGATCATAGCATCTGGCCTCTCAATTCCTGGCATATAGATGAGGAAGAAATGGAGGTAGTGACAGATTTTATTTTCCTGGGCTCCAAGATCACTGCAGATGGGGATTGCAGCCAAGAAATTAAAAGACCTTTGTTCCTGGGGAGGAAAGTTATGCAAATCTAGACAACATACTAAAAAGCAGAGACAAAAAAAATTGAACTATGGTGCTGGAGACTGCAAGGTGATCAAACTGGTCAGTTGATCTCCTAGATGAGATCAACCTTGACTGCTCTTTAGAAAGCCAGATCCTGAAAATGAAACTCAAATACTTTGGCCACCTAATGAGAAGGAAGGACTCACTGGAAAAGAGCCTAATGCTGAGAAAGATTGAGGGCAATAGAAGAAAGGGGTGACAGAGAATGAGGTGGCTGGATGGAATCAATGAAGTAGTCAGTGTGAGCTTAAATGGACTCCGGTGGATGGTAGAGGATAGGAAGGCCTAGAGGAACATTGTCCATGGAGTCGCAATGAGTCGGACATGACTTTGTGACTAACAACAATAAGGTTATATTAATCTTGCAAGGTTATATTAATCCTATCAAGACCAATGTAAAAATTGCTACTTTCCCCTCTTCAGAAAGATTGGACTTACAGCCAGCATGCTGAGCTGTGAGGGAAGTAGCCAGATTAGTGAGGAATTAGTGGGAATCCAAAACAGGGGGGGGGGAATCAGGTTGAAAAATGCTGACGTTAGAGACCTTCTTACAGTGGAATGGACCTGCCCTCCTTTTGAGGGAGGTGCAACCACAATCTCTGTGGCACAACTGAATCCACATTTGTATAAATCAATAAAGTATTGTGTGGATTTTGACAAGAGGAGCAAAGCATTCTGATGTCTTTAAAGTTAGTAGCTTGGTTTGGCTGGACTTGACCTGGTCACTTTGCTTCATTCTAAATATTTTATTATGGAACTGACAATGTAAGACAATAAAGGGAATATGTCATTTTGCAGAGCTACATCCAAGATCTATCTTGCTGAAGGCTCTGTCAAAGCAAAGTACCCCTTGAGGCTTTACATCACCCTGTTCGTAACCTTCACATTAGAAACTTCTAATGTTAAACCCCAATCCCTCTCCCACTTGGCAATCTTAAAATTAAACTGATTTTAGGGCAATTAATTTTATGAGAACCTGTAACACTCCAGATTACTGAATTACAACATCTGGTTCAGAGTCTTACCTAGATTAGTGTTGGCAGCTGTAGATCTACAATTTCTTCTCAATTAAGATTGAAAAGTGCTTAGTTTGGGATGGATCATGCCATTTAGGAATATTTTCTCTTTTTTTTTCTTTTTAACTAATGGCAATATTTCTCCCTTTCCCCCTCACCCATCCATTTTTCACTCAGTTCTCACTCAATATTATGTAACAGAAATGTTTCCCCAAAAGAAAAGTGTAAAATTCTCCTGGGTGGAATTTAATAATGAGGTGGCCAACAGGCTGGCCTGTTTTTCTTTGGAACCTCTTTTGTCTCGCTGTTACATCCACCCTGCCTTCCCACACTTCTGTTAAATATAAGGGAGCTTCTGCTCTTGAGACGTCAGTAGAGATTTTTGTTTCTTTCCCTTAAAATAAAATCTGGAAAAAATTACCCACCCCACTTTTTAATCCACAAAATTATTCACAAATAGATAATTTCAGGAGCTCATCATTACCAGTTGTATATGCCTTTCTTATAGCTGTTAAAACAAGGGAGTTATATATTTCCCAGTAATTTCTGGTACTATAGTCAATATGAAAGATGCTAGGAATGCAGCCATTGCTAAAGGACCATGGATTCTTTAGTCCTGCTGTAACATGACAAGATTAAGTTGACTGAAGCTGTTTGGGAAGAACAGTGGAATTGGATTTGGCAGACAGAGTCAAAGTGGGTCCCTCCTTGGAGTTCAGGGTTTGGATTGAGCAGGTGCTTCTGAGATGTCCATAATCCCAAAACCAAACAAATGCCAGACAACTTTTTGATGAACATGATTTTATTGATTATTTTTAGAAATATATCTGCATAACTCTGAAACCTCAGATTAAATATCAAGGAACTAAATCGCCCAGTTGGCTACAAGAGAGTCAAAGAACATAAATAGTTTTTATGAGGAAATAAATAAAAGATGTTATTTAAATCTTAGGGAAGTCAATATTTTCATTGCCATGTCTTCCACTGCAAACAACATCTATTCAGGTTGAAGAAAAGTATGTGCATCTTATGAGTCTAGCAATTGGGAAGGGGTAGAGTCAGATCTGGAATGTTGCATTATTATTATTATTTGCAGCTTGGCAATATTTGGCAACATCTCTGCCATCCAAAGACTGGTGGCACTTTTCCCAATATAATAAGCCCGAAAGCTTATAGGTGACACTAAAGGAATGGGAAGAGAAGGTTCTTTAAACCAGGCTTAGGCCACCTGTGGCTTCCAGATGTTGCTGAACTACAACTCCCAGCATCCAGAGAAGACATGGCCTATGGTAAGAAATGTTTGAAATTGTAATTCATAATATTTGAAATGCCAAAAAATAGTATACATCTATTCTAAGTTCTTCATCTTTCCCCAATTTGGTGCCCATTATATGTGTTGGACTACAGTTCTCATCACTGGCATCCAGCATGGCTGATGAAATTATATTCCAACACATGTAGAAGGTGCTATGAAAAAGAAGGCATTTTACTGTAGAATATTTAGAAGGGGAGATGGATAGTATAGATAGTACAGTGACCATTACTGGAACTTAGCTATAAATGCATGGAGTGTTTTGAGCAATTTACATTCCTCAAAGTTGTACAGAGTCAAGGATTGTTATACAAAATAGAAATTGGAAGAATGAAGTAACCATTTTGTGCATGCTGCAGGCCCACTTCGGTGGACCACAGCAGAGCTTTGTCTCATATTAAATCCCAAGAGATTGTATTAATGCCTTTATGTTCCTCCCTCTCCCATATTGAAATTTGCATATGCCCAGCTTTAAATTCAGGAATGATGTCCAGAAGTATCTGGATACAGAGATGGTACTGAGGATACTCATATTATTTTTAGGAAGAATTATCTTGGCTTCTTTCATCCTGCTCGGCTTTCATCAACGATTGCTGCTAAGTTAAAGATGGTAATCTTTCCAGATATTTTTTCCATTTAAGCTTCTTTGAATTCCCTCCCTTTATTTCTTTTCCCCCAATCTCTCTCTCTCTCTCTCTTACTCACTCTCTCTCTCACACACACTCACCTTTATATGCCTCAGTAAAATTAGCTATCTGTACAGATCAGCCACATAAAACACTATGTGTACTTTGTTTATATTTCAAGCAATGCTGCAGCACAATAGGAAACCATCCATCACAGACAGCCCCAGAAAGAAATAAAGGACCAGGATGGCAAAGTATTAAACTGCCCACTCCACCCTGTATTTGGTAGATACCATGATATCAGCAACTTCAGAAAAGGAATTCTGAGAGATGTAATCCCAACATGGCTGGAAGGCACCTGATTGGGTAAATCTGTTGTAAAGACAGTGATCTGGTAAGATTGGATTATTCTACACAAACACCTGGCCATTTTGCTAGAGAGATGCTAATCCTTTGTCCATTAAGGAAGGACAAAGAAGTCTTGAAAAAAAAGTAGTAGTGCACAGAGCTTGCCTCCCCCTTCAATGTTATAGACAATACAACCCTCTCTAATCTCTGACTCACTCCTCTCTCAGACTGAGAACTGCTACCATCTGCTCAATTTGAATTCTTCCCTCCCCCTTGGAGCTCTCATCCAAAGCTGATAGCTTTCAACCACACCAATTTTGAACCTCTGGTGAGGAAAGCAGCCATGATGGCCATGTCCCTCCCTTCGCTCAGTCCCATTTTGATTCCAGTGCCATCAAAAAGAGAGGGTGGGTGAAGCAAAAATCTCTACTCTTCTGGGCTGAGGTCTCACCAACAGCCTCCATCTAGAAGGAATTCTCCAACTCCACCTGGTTGGTCTTGCTGCCCCTGGCCCTGGGGACCCGAGGTTTTTTGTTTTTCTGAGGACGAGTTGTCTCCTTGCTGAAATCCTTGAGCTGAGAGCGATTGTGATAGCGAGTGTATCTCTTGCATTTACAGGAAGTGATGATTCTGGACTTGATAAACTGAATATCCTCACCAGGGCAGGTTAACTGGATACGTTGGAATTGACCTTGCGCCGGGATGCAGCGGTAATCCATGGCACGCTGCCTCCACCATTTCCCCTTGCCAATTGAATTGGGGAGGAGATGAGTTGGCAAGCATTGGCCAGAACATACGAGCTCCTTAATCGGCTTGGTGCTGCGGCAAGGGCCTCTGGTGATGTAGCGGGTAGAATAGACCTCACGGCAGCCAAACTGTAGGGGTTCTATGGAGGAAGAAAAATAAATTATTGCACTAAAGCCTATTGGAGGCCTTTTACAGCAGAGAAAGAGACAATACAACTCACCTGATTATTTATTCAGCACAGAAAATAATTAAAGCATTTTTAAAAAATATCTAGATATTAAGGAGTTTAGTGCTTCAGGTTGCTAGTGAATGGTTAGAATTTATCTGCAATTTGATGTGGAGCAGATTAGAAACTGATTTATGCTTTTGCAGTCTTGTGACTGGATCTTTGCAGGACCTTGGAGAGCTCTTAAGGAATATAAACATTGCTCCAACAATATGCAAAATAGGAATCCAAAATTTTTGGCAGATTGTTGAATAGGATTTAGGGCCTGGACTATAACATGGTGCCAGACTTGGTGATGTGCCAACGCATGTGTCAACCAATGTTTTTTGACATCTTTTAGACTCTATCTGATCATTTTTTTAAAAATGGGAAAGACTGCAAAGCAAAGCATTGATCTCAGGCATAAGCTATATTATCAACCATGCTGCTAGCTGCACCTGTACTCTAAAGGCATTTTTAGAATACAAACTGGACTGGCAGGTTGGCTTCAGTCCAATCTTTTGATTGACTTCTGCTAAATGAGTGTTTTGTTGTTGTTTTTGGTTGGGCATAGCAATCATGGCAACCGTATTCTGAAAGTGCCCGTAATATGTTTTGATAGTTCCACAGCACCATCTGCCCCCCAAATATTGAAGGAAGGTGTCTTTTTCTAGCAAAGGGAAGAAGTCAGCTGAAGCTAGAGTTGTCCTGCTATATGTCTGAAATAATTCTGTCAGCAGACTGAAATTCAAAACAATCCAACGTTGTTTTGACTCAACACAATGTTAGTTTCTTAAAATTTAAGAGTTTTCAGGATGCACAAACCCTTTGGTAATAGTGAAGTGATGGAGCAGATTCTAATTAAGCAAGTTATGCCTGAACATTGACCTCTCAAATCTACCTATGACAGGCCTTTAGCATTTTAATACTATATTTCTCAGACATTTTACTGCAATTTTGGAAAAACCCTCTTCTGAATTTTTTTGATAACCCCATTTAGCAAGTCTGAACTGAAGCTTCATATACCAGAACATTTTGTTTCCAGCCCCAGTTATTCACTGATAAAAGGAAACCCCTGCAGATGGTGAAAAAAAGAGAAAGATTGCCTCCTGTATCCCAAACATCCCAGATATTTGCTCAAACTCATTTTGGGAAAGCTAGCTTTGGCTTTCTTCCTGTGACAAAACTAGGATGCAGAAGACTAATCAGAGACAGATCGGAAAAGGAGAAGCAGAGATGCCAAGTACCTCTGGCTGTAAGAAGCTGATTGACTGGGCATGCTGGCATGCAAGTTGAAAGAAGTCAACTTGCAATGCCTTTAAAGGACAGCCCAGTCTAAAATACATTCTAGAGCAGTGCTTCTCTCAATCTTGGCAGCTTGATGATGTGTGGACTTCAACTCCCAGAATTCTTTAGTTAGCTGACTGGGGAATTGAGGTAGTTGAAGTCCAAACATCTCCAAGCTGCCAAGGTTGAGAAATATCATTCTAGATGCTCTTTAGATACCCCTTTAGCCTAGCTTGAGCTCTGCACAAAGTAAAGAACCAAAAATTTAAATTACCTGGAAGGTAATTTGAACTACTATACATCCATGTATTTGCCAGAAACTAAATAAATAAAATAAACCTGGAGGATAATGTGGTGGCCTTTCTCAACCACTTATGACTAAATCTAAAAACATATTCTGTACTTCACTGAATTTATCCCTCTATTGTTTTTTTCCTGGCTTTTATTGTTTCTACAGATTTTATTTAAATGTAAATGCTTTAAGGCAAAAGGTTGACTCAGCCCCTGACAGCAGTATCATGCATAGAAATTTTCCTTAATATATCCTGTTTAAATTAATATTAGTATTCTTGTAAGATTTTTTTAAAGAACTAAAATAGAAATGATGGTAATTGCTTTCTTGTTTTGCTTGAGTAGTTTTGGAAATGTGGGGAGCATAAAAAGATGCTTGGGGTTTTTTTTAATCAATTCTCCCCTTTGATACATTTTCATTATAATTGCATCTTCAGAATTGCAGTTAGTTGCATTTAAGAAGAAAAAACCCTCTTGGGTTATTGAACCTGATTTTAGATTGTTCACCCTATATGTATTTTATTTCAACAATGCTTTGAGACTTTAATTATTTATAGAAGATAGAGAAAGTGACTAAAAGTGGCATTTGGTCAACCTAGAGATCTTTCTTTTTTATTTCCTTCTTTGTGGTTTTCTCTCTGTAAGCCATTCTCCCTTTTAACGATCTATTTTTCTATTTTCAATTATAATTAACACCGTTTGAACACAAGATTTTACAAAATTTTGATAAGACCCTGCATACAACAGCAATAGATTTTTATGGTATGGTATGGCTGTAAATAATTCAAACAGATTTTTCGAATAACAGACTAATATTCTAAACTTATAGGGTCCCTTGAAGTTGAAGACAAGTGTCCAAATATATGTGTCAATATTGCAATATAATCAGTGCTTCTTGTATTTGCATGTGACATCGGGATCCCAATATGGAAGGGCAGAATTTACGTTAGGGTGCATGTTATTCATTATTTTAAAATAACCAGGTGTTTAAAATACCATCAATGTCCAATCTTAGATTTAAATCCAGACACTTGTAATGGAAGTAAGTAAGTAAGTAAGTAAGTAAGTAAGTAAGTAAGTAAGTAAGTAAGGAAGGAAGGAAGGAAGGAAGGAAGGAAGGAAGGAAAGAATTTTGTTCTCTGATCAGTAAGGAGGGAGGGAGGGAGGGAAGGAGGGAATCATCCCGATCTGAAAAAAGCAGCGTCCTTGGAGTCTGCAGTTCTTCCGAAAAAGAATGTATTATCATGCCATACATACCAGCTGAAAACACGGAAAGCAGGTTAGAGAAATTGTTTGAAACGTCTTACCCATCCTTCCCGAAGAAACCTGGGAATTCCTCCGCCCTTGCTGGGCTCGGTTGCTGGTGATTTCAGTCTCGTTGTACGCAAACGCTGCTTGCGCTGGCTGCTCCGCTGCCCCAAAGGTCTTGTCCAGAAAATCTGGGATGAACTCCGCGGCATCGTTTTTAAGCACTTGCCGGCTTTGGCCGGAGGGAAGGTTGACTTGGAGAAAGAAGAGCAGGAGGCCGTAAGAAGCCATCGCTCGGAAGATCGGCATGTCAGCAGGAGGGCAGGTGCGTCCGGCAGTCTTCTGGCTTCCTGAGCTGACGAACCTTATTTCTCTTTTTAAATTCCTCCGAAGAAAGCGGCCAGCCAATGATGGGGAGAGGGAGGGTCCAGGAAAAGTGGGCGGGCTCATTTGGGCCAGCCGGTTTGCAGAGACCCAGGAATTCGGGTGGCAGAAAGGGGGCGCGGGGAGGGGGGGGCGTTGAGTGTCTCTACAATTTTGCTGAACCTCACCGGTTTTATTTGCACCTTTTATAATAGAAAAAGAAAAAAAGTCGGATAAGGGAAAAAAAAGTAGAGGTCTTTAGCCATTTCCTAGGCGTTTTTTCCCACCAAGACATGTTTTGAAAAAACATTTCATTTTTTTCCTCTGTTTTCAAACACATTTCTGACTGATTTGAGGCCTCATCTTTGGCCAAAGTGCCAGTTACAAAATTTCCTTCCTTCTGGTTCAAAAAACCCTATTTCTATGATTACACCCTATAGAAATTTCATTTGGGTGGAAAGAAAAAGGGAGATTAACAAATAATAAAAAACTTTGATTCATTGATTGATTCAATTAGTTGATTTGATTGTGTTCAACTCAAGGGGGCATACGTAAGATGTCCTCCTGCTTTTCCTACAGCATCCAAGTGAGGTGAGGTGGCTAGGCTAAGAGAGAGAGTGACTGGTCCAAAGTGATCCAACCAGCTTCCATACCTAAGGGAGAATTGACACTTAGGGTCATTGGTCCTGCACCTTAACCATTATACTAAACAGGCTGTTAATGTAAGAGTCCAGTCTGTCTTGTACAGCTTCCTTCCATTCCCCATTGCGATAAACTAAATATTTTCAGAAGCTTCACCATTAAGAAGACAACAGTGACTTCATGCAAGTTCTTCTTCCCATACATCATGGCTCTGACCTTACAATTCAGATCCCTTCTCAAGCTTGTAGCAATCAGCACATTTTGGAGGAAGAGGTTCCATGGGTAATTAGGGACTATGAGGAACATGTTGTTTGTGTCATGAGAACAACATTACATTCTCTCCTCTTACTAAGCATAACTTTATCCTGTCTATCTAAGCATATGTTTTTCTATACCAGTCTTCCATCCCTAACACTACCATGGTGGTTTGGATTTCAAAATCTAACTGATCACAATGGCTGGGGATAATGACTCAGATATCCAACAAATCTAAACAACTTCAGGGACAGATGCACTGTTTTAAGGCAATATTCTAGTGTAGGTAAAATTGAACCCAGGCATTTTCTAGAATCTTTTTTATTATTTCATTTGTTCTACATGTGCCCTTTCTACATTGCTTGCATATATCCATACTTTTTACTTGTAATGTTTGAGCTTGGCCTTTTTATTTATTGTTCTGAATATAGGTAGCATTTATCAAATTATACGTATGCTCAATCTGATCATTGTACTTTCCAAAATTAATAGATGAAATGTGCTAGTTTTTTTTAATTGAACACATTCATATCCTAATATTCTGAAGGACAATTGTTTCTGGGATGATGGGGAAAGGTTATACAATCAATTTTCTTGCCTTGGAGTAACCTATGGATGCCACAGAAAAAATGGAATTGCCTGGTTAATTGCTTATCTTATTTAACTAAAGAGATGTTTAACTAAAACTAAAGTAAGGAGATGTTTAACTCTTGTTTAACTAAAGACAACAATCTATCAAATTCAAACCTAAAACTCACAAGCTTTCTTGAGGAAAAGAAACCACATGATTGGCACATTATTCTCCTAGACAGATCATTTAAACAAAAGAAAAATTGTGAAGTAAACACAGTTTGCATCTTTTGAAATAAATGTCTTTTTTGATTGCCACAACATTGACTTTCTTCTACTTTTTACTGCTATTTGTTATGAAATATTCCATATTTTGGAAAATTATCCATGGCTCAAACATTTAAATAGCAGTGCATGAGATTACCTGACCATCAGTAAGGTTTGCAGAAGAGCTTCTGCAGAGAAGGGAATAAAAAGAGCTATGACCATCTTGATCAGGGTTTGCTTTGATCTGTCAGGCCTAGATTGGCATGTCCTTGAATCAGCTACATAAGCAGATAAGGCCTGTTAGGAGTGTGGTATGGGGCACCCAGATGAAATTCATGCTCTTTATGTCCTCAGCGCCCATTTAACTTGTGACTTCGAACTTAACCCTTTCATAGATTGTGTAAAATAGGCTTTTAAAAATTATGAATATATTTTGACTCTACTATTGAAGACTAAAGATGCATTCTTTAAAAAAGAAGAGATATGCACATTAGTTAGGTGGGATAAGAATGGTAAGTTACCACAGGAAATGCACCTTCTGTTTTTTCTCATAACAGTTTTTTCCTCTGGAACTAAGCACTATAACATTTTTCTCTAGAAACAACCACAACTGTAGTTTTAGAGCAATGCTGGCTGGGAAATTCTGGGAGTTGAAACTCACACATCTTAAAGTTGCCAGCTTTGAAAATCATTGATTTAGAGAAAAAAATGTGAGTATAGGAAATGCATCTGCTCCCTTCCCTCAAAAACAAATATCTTTTCCCTCCCTTGTTTGTAATTTTTTTCCCTTGGATCTCTATCATCTAATTTCAAATTATAAAGTCACTTTCAGATGAGATTCTAAAATATCACTTTATTCCATTTTTCACTTCTGTGTTCTCAGGTTAGTAAGAATTCCAGATTTTCCCCCCCCCCTCCTGTTTATTTATGTGAGCTTGTCCTCACCCACCCACACCCACCCCTCATTTTTCTGTTTTGTCTTGGGAATGGGAAGGAATTTATTCAATTCCAAGCAGGAAATCATCCACTGATACAAAGTATCACCAGCCAGCCTAAACAAACATGTCCTCACCACCGTTTCCGCTCCCCTTTCTGAGTAAGAATTGCAGATTTACAGAGGAATTATGAAGTCTGAACAAGGAAGAAGTGCTTCATTTCTCTCCTTCTCTCTTTTTCTGCCACCCTCCTCTGATGTACATAAATGTATTTAGTACACACAAACCAAAAATGTATTTGCTTGGTTCATGATAAGTATTATGTAATGAAGTTAGCCATTGTGAGTTATGACTTGGCTCATGTACATATACACGTGTATACAACTGGAATTGCAGCAATTCGCAGTTAGATAAAAACAGCTACACAGCAAGTCAATCAATTCCTGGTTGCATCAACAACCAAGTATAG
This sequence comes from Laticauda colubrina, assembly GCA_015471245.1. Lineage (NCBI taxonomy): Eukaryota > Metazoa > Chordata > Lepidosauria > Squamata > Elapidae > Laticauda > Laticauda colubrina. The sequence continues at coordinate 10,709,268 of BLBF01000051.1, forward strand.
TATCAAAATCAAGGGAAGTCATTATTCCTCTCGGTTGCATTGATCTGACCACAACGGCCATATTGTATCCATATTTTTGGAAAGCCATTGAAAAACTTGAGTGCATCAAATAAGAACTAGGATAAGAAAGGGCCTAGAAGGAAGAAATTATGAAGAGAGGTTTGGAATATTTAGCAAGGAGAAGATCATGAGGAGACATAATGGCTTTCTTCAAGTATTTGAAGGGTTACCCTGTAGAAAAATAGATCTGCTTGGAATTGTTCCAAAAGACAGGACAAGAAATAATGGGACTGAATTACAAAAAAGTAGATTTTGGTGGCCATCTAGAAAAGAATTCCTAGTGGTAAGACAGCAATGGAACAGAATACATCCAGGAATGATAAACTCTCTATCACAGGAGATATATAATGCAATGGGCAGCAACTAGATCAATACTTTCCAAAAATTTTCTATGTATGTATGTATGTATTGTATGATCCCATGATTGTAGATTAGCAGAAAGAGAATTCATCTTCCTGCACACAATGGTAATGAAATCTGTCCCATCAACACTGCTAGCAGTCATTAGCTCTGGAATAACTGTGAAGAAACAAAAAGATGGCTGAAAAACTGTATCCATATTTGATAGAAATGCAAGTCACAGCCTTGTCAGTTAGTTATTAAAGACGCTGGAAAATGTAGTATAAGCAATATTTAGAAGGTCGTAGGAGCCTCTATCTAAAAAGGACACAGTGCCTCATATCTACATTTGATAAAAAAACAGTTGATATTCAAGCGAGCAAAATATAGTTTAGTCTATGTAGAAGCGTGTGGAGCTCCTGAAGGAGTCAAAACACGAGTTGTGCAAGTCACAGTCAAGGTTGTTTCATGATTCTCTGAGTGACAGCTGAACAAGCACAGGATTTTAACCACTAGATAAACATATCTAAGCTTGATTTTACTAGCCTATGACTCAGATCAAATGGGAAGGGGAAAGGAGAGGAGATGGGGGGCAGGGGAAAGGAAAGGAAAGAAGGAAAGGAAAGGAACAATTTCTAAAACATAGGTACCAAGTGGTTTCACAATCAGAGATCTTATGAGCCACAATGAAGCAGGCAAAGTTGTTCTTTTTAAAATGAATTAATGTTAAATTCTATAACATAATTCTTAAATCTATTTGGGGAGCTCTATCTGCCCCAATATTAAATTCTCTCTTGGGCTCTCCTCTGAATTGTGCTATTGGGAGATAGATTGTGTGGCAACTTGAGAGGGGGCTTCCTTAGCTTTGGTACACCAATAAAAAATCCTCCCTCACCATGAAGGCCATAATTTGGGATATTGGTAATAGACTTCCAAATCTTTTTGTGTAGATTTTTATTGTTTTCTTCTTTGGGTGATTTGATCATCAACTGGATGTTATCTATCCCTCCATATTATAAGAATAAAGGTAGGTTTCTTTGGAAAAAGAGATAGCCCATCTAAAAAGGTCAGGAGGACATTTTAGTTGCTTCCACTTCTGTTCTATCTGTGAAGAGCAAAAGCATACAGAGGCTTCCTTGGATGCAATCACAGATTCTTAAGTTGGAAAGATTTATGAGATCATTAAACTCACTGCCTTGCCCACTGCAGGTTTCAACACACCATGTTTAATAGATGACTGTCCAACCAAGCCACTGAGGTCTCAAAATATTGCTAGCAGTGCATACCTCTTAGTGCTATAAATGGGGATTATTGTCTACATGCCCACCTTCACCCCCGTTATGGGATATAGTGCCCAACTTATCCATACAACCTTCAGTTTTGGAAAAGTTGGTTTAAATAAACAGTATTCAGAGCACACACTCAAATCATCTACTGCACTTGCCTGATAGAAAGATGTCATTGAATATAAGACAATGCCTCCAGGAATAAATTGGAAGAAATATAAATTCAGTAATTTCACACAATGCTTATGTCAACTCTCAAAATGATTTTAACTGAAGCCATATTCTCTTTTTCTTCATTTCTTAGGTGCCATACATATGGGGGGAGTGGGGACCAATGGAGTATGAAATATTTTCCTCTAATGTGCCAGACATAACAATGATAGGGTTTGTAGAAGCCAAGGTCATCTCAACAAGTACTTGTAACAGCTGAAGGGAGCAGCTGAGAAGCCTGCCTCTTACTTGGTTGGTCAGTGTGATCTGTGATACTGGGGGATGAGGAATATCTCTTCTTTTAATTATACCAAATCACAGGAAATATTTAGAGTTGAATTCACTGCTGAAAATGCCAATATGATGTACCCAATAAAGGAAATATTTGAGAAAAGGTACAGAGACCTGAATTGATTGGGATAATTACTCGGAACCATGACAACTTAGCTTGTTCAGTTAACCAAGTTAAAAACAATCCTACAGGCTTCATATGTACCCCAATATAGGTGTGTGTGTATGTGTGTGTGTGTGTGTGTGAGAGAGAGAGAGAGAGAGAGAGGGAGGGAGGGAGGGAGGGAGGGAGGGAGGGAGGGAGGGAGAGAGAGAGAGAGAGAGAGAGAGAGAGAGAGAGAGAGAGAGAGAGACTTGCATGTATAGAGAGAGACATGTCCTAAGATTTTATTTTGATGAAAGTGGACTCCGTTATTTCATGGGCTCTAGGGTACCCACCTTGATCTTAACCAGCGTGCAGTCTTACTTTTTGTCAGTATTACCATTTTATTTATTCATTCATTCAAATACTTAAATCTCATTGACTTTATAAGAATATCAATGGATTTATTTTGTAAATATGAATAAAATCCCAAAAAAATAATTTAAAAAACAAAAAGCCCAATATATTAACAATTTAATCTTGCCATGCAAATTTCAACAAATGTGTATAAAATTCAGTAAGAATGCCTGATATTAATTATAAACAATGCAGAAAAGCTTCATCTTCACCACCTTTACAAATACCACCAGGAAGGTATCATCCAGATCTCCATAGTGTAGCTGTTCCAAAAGACTGAGCATATATTGAGAACCACTGTGTTCTTCATTCTTCATTCCCCACAACCAAATCTCACCTGGAGGTGGGAAACTCAACATGCCAATTGAAGCAATTGTCCTGGGTCAATCAAATATCCAGATCCCAATTCACAATCAAAGGATTTTATAAATTAAAACTAATACTTTGAATTGTACTTGAAAGATTTTGGGACATAATTCATGCGGCATCCAAAACATTGATGCTATATAAGTGATATATATGAAGGTTTCATTCCTCAGGATGTGAGACCCTGCTAACAGAGGACTGTAAAGATGACAGAACTTGTCAAGAGCCAGACTGACTTGTTTGATTAGAGAAAAGAGAACGTCAATATTTGTGGGTGACTAAAAATCCTTTATGAACTTTTTTGCGTAAACAAAACAAAAAAGCATGAATTTATGGTTTTTATGATTTTAGATAGGATAGATAGATAGGATATATTGTCAACTCATAAAACTTTTCTATGGCCGTTTTACAGTTGCCAACAAAAAAGGAGGGCAGAAAGGGGTTTGAAAGAACAGTCATGATGTAATTTCAGAAAAAGAGGCAAATTTATAAAGAATACTTATATCTGCTATAAATAATATCAGAAGCCACTTCTGTCTTTCTTTTCTAAATTTCTTTTACTTCTTCTTTCTTGCACTTTTAGCTCTCTCGTTGATTTATTTTTATTTTTTTCTTCCTTACTCTATATTGACTTATATTGTAACTTTGGTTTTTAAAACTTGTGTGTGTGTGTGTGTGTTGTATGACACACACATACACACATACACACACAGAGAGAGATGGGGCCTGTTTTCTGCACCAATTGCAGTTTCCACACAGTCTTCAAAGGCCACCCCACATAGCCTACATATTAGTAGTCTATTTCTTCTTATGTCAAGTTTGTCTCTATTCAGTCCATTATATAGCAACTGGACAGTTTGCCTGGTATATAACAGATTAGTAGGCTCTTGTCTACTTTGAAATAAAATCTGGTCCTCTCTCTCTCTCTCCCTCCCTCTCTCTCCCTCCCTCCCTCTCTCTTCCTCCCTCCCTTATCTTTAGTACACATGGGTGTCAAACTCATGGCATCACGTTGCCATCACATTTTCCCCATTCACAGAGCTGGGGTGGGTGTGGCCTGTGCGTAACACATCCTGCCTACAGGCCGTCAGTTTGACACCCCTGCTTTAGTATTAATCTTAACAACTTTGCTCCCATCTTTTGCTGACAAAAAAATAAACCATACATAGTCTTTGACTTAAAAACAGTTCATTTAGTGACTATTCAAAATTACAACAGCACTGAGAAAAGTAAATTATAACTATTTTTCACACTTACTGCCATTGCAGCATCTCACTCATCTCATTATCAAAATTCAGACACCTGGCAACTAGTTCTTATTTACGATGGTTGCAGTGTCCTGGGGTCACATGGGCACCTTTTGTGACCTTCTGATAAGCAAAGTCAATGGGGAAGCCAGGTTCACTTGACAACTGTCTTACTAACTCAACAATTGCAGTGATTTATTTAACAACTGTGGCAAGAAAGGTCATAGAATGGAGCAAAACTGACTTAACAAATGCTTCATTTGGCAAAATAAATGTTGGGCTCAGTTATGATCATAAGTCAAGGACTGCCTTTACTTTTTCCACAATAAAATATTTGGTTGAGTAATTCCTTCTCCTTCTCCATCCCCAGCAACCTGTCTACAATTTTTCTTCAGCTCTGTGAGACTTTGCATTGGAAGAAAATTTATTTAAGCTGATGTGCAATACTAACTGTTTGATTCTTTAATTGTTGTGATTGTTGCTGTATCTGCCTTTTCACTGTGTAAGATTCTGGCAGGAAGACAAAAGAAAAATGATTTGGATAATGGTGGTAGAGTCCTAGTTGGAAAGAAGGATGTCAGGAGAAAGGAACAAAGGCAGACAAATGTGCTTTCTGGCTTGCTGTGAAATCAAGACAAATGGCAAAGCAAAAAGATGGTGAGAAAAGGCTGGACCACCAAGGGCAGCATTTATTTTCAACAGTGGAAATGGACTGCCTAGCCGATGAAAGAAATCCTGGGCTCTTTTTTAGGCCAAGAAAAGACCTATGGCACCATCTGGTGTCAAAAATCCAGTAACTGCAAAAGTCAGTGGCTTAGTGCAGGAAAGGAATGATAGGAAACAGCAAAACTGGTTTTTTTTTAATAAGGTATTTAATTTATTTCAATGGTTTTAATTTATTTCAATGCTTTTCCTTTCCTCAAAGTCACTGGAAAATATGTTCATTGACACTGTATTGTGACCTGCAGTTCCCATATTTTCTGATCATTATTGTGCTATGTAACGGTCTTGCTTGTTCTGTGCATGACTTTATCTAAATCAGGGTGTCAAACTCAATTTCATTGAGGGCAGCATCAGATTTGTGTTTAACCTCAAGGTGGGGAGCTGTGGGGGGCATGGCCAGCTTGACATCACTTGCCTCTGAGCTCCGTTTTCACTGGCAGAGGGCTGCAAGAGGCTGTCCAAACCAAAAACGGGGCCTCCATTTTTGCTGGCAGGGGCACCGCAGGCCAGTCCTTTGCTGTTTCAAGGGCAACCCTGTGGGCCTTGATTTTGAGACCCCTGTTTAAGAGGAAAAGGAGCTAAAATGCTCTTATCAAAGGCATCCAGATTTTTCTCCAGGACAAGAGCTATATTTAAGTTACAGTTTGTATAACATATCTCCCCTATTAAAATATAGACGAAGGGGGCCACATGAAAAATTAAATTATTTAACAGGTAGCCCTCATCCTATGACTACAATCAGGACTGAAACTTCTATTGTTTAAGCAAGTTGGTTGTTAAATGCATCACATCCAATTTTACAACTTTTTTGGCCATGATTATTAAGTGAACCACATAGCCATTAGGTGAATCCAGCTTCTCATTAACTGGAAATGATGACCACATAACCCAGGACACTTGCAGCCATTGTAAAATACATGCTAGTTGCCAAGCACCCAAATTTTTATTATGTAGCTGATGGGATAGTCTGATGGTCTACAAAGAATGGTTGAAAGTCACTTTTTAATAGCTTTGTGATGCTTAACAGTCATGAGTTAAATTGTTGTAATTCAAGGATTACCTGTACATACTTTGACATCATTAAAATTAAACAGGGTCATCGTGATTACTCTCCAGGTGTATTCAATAATTGTCTTTTGTATTCCAACATTAAATCAGGTAACATTTTTTGAAAGTCTACGCTCCAGATTTTTGAATGGAAAATTGCACGCAGACCCTTGGGACCACAGGGAAAGGCCCTTTTGCCTGCTGATTGTCACTTTAATACCAAGTAGCTGTTCATAAAATATGTTCTGTCTTCTTTTAGCCAAGCTGGAAATCCTTTTATGCTGGAAGAACTTGCCATCAAGTGGGTAGTTTGGGAACTGCATTAGATTGATCGAAGCCTAAATAAGAAATCACTCAAAAGAAAAGCTTAGGGACATTACAGCAACAGGGATTTCTTCCCTGCCTCACCAACTGTTGTTCTTTAATGTGTTCTAAACCAAACATGTATAGAAATACTTGACAATGAAGCATAACAGTGCATCCATACATCCACAGATATTTCCATGGTTTCATCAGTCTCTTATTCCACATTGTTAAGTAACATTGTTAACATTGTTAATTAACAATTAACATTGTTAATTAATTTAACCAGTTAAGCATAGCTGAGGATGTATAGCTCAGTGGTAAAGCATTTGACTGTTGATCAAAAGATCTCTGGTTCAAATCCAGGTGTCACATTCTCATTTTAAGAAATTTAATTTCTCAGGTAATGAAGGAGCCTATTTCTACTCCAAAAATAAACATTTTAAGGGACGTGCATAAGTGCACCATCATGTCTCCCATCCATGTCCTACTGTCCCCATTTAATACCTATTTTCTGTATTCTTACTCATGTTTATACTTATACCTATTATTTTGTAAGCGATTGGCAAATCAAATAAATAAAATAAATAAATAAATTTAAGGGGAAAGAGAAAGACCAGACATGATCAGGATGCAAAGCTGCTGAAAGTCACCAGAACCACGAGATGGGCGGCAAATAAATTTGATGAATAAATAAAACAAAGGTCCTGCGGCAAGCAATATATTTCCAGGAATGCCTCTCAGTCCATAAAACCCACATGCAGGATAAAAATACTGGATGGCAGTGGTCTGGTACTTTGCTTCACAAACAAGGAGACAGAAAACATTCAAGAGCCAGTTTGGTATGGTGATTAAGGCATCAAGACTAGAAACAGGGAGATAGCAAGTTCTAGTTTCATCCTAGGCATGAAGGCTGCTGGGTGACAGTGGGCCAGTCACTCTCTCTGTCCTAGGAAGCAGGCATTGGCAAACCACTTCTGAAAACCTTGCTAAGAAAACTGCAGGGAGAATTCTAGGCAGTTCTAATGAGTCAAAAATCAATTTGAATGCATAACATAGAGTGAATATCCCGAGTGGTTATATTAAATGGGTATTCTATGCTCAGCAGCTGAGTGATTTCTCTAACCTCTGAAAGTTCTGTCTTGGAGCACCCAAGACGTACATCAAAATTTCAAACATGCTGCAAACTCAAAAATGCATGGAGTGGAACTCTTTAAATTCTGCTATTTTTCATATCCTTCTTAACATTATACTACAATGCACACTTATCAGGCAGAAGTTTAGGAAGTACAGTGTAATTCAAGAAATCCATATGAGATGATGCTTCTTTTTCTTCTTCTTCTCATACACTGTCACAAATACTCACTGTTCTCCTACCCTCTTTTCACATTCTTTTTTTCACATTGCTTGGGAATTGCTTAAATTCATATTTGGGGCAAGATGACTAAACTTAAGTGAAAAGCAACCTGAATATCCTTTAAGAAATAGTAAAATATCCACCTAAACTTGAAGTCTTTGGTTTTCAGATGCTAGCAGTATTTTAGCTTGTACATTCTCAGTATAGCACAATTTAGCAGACTGCATGCATTCCAGGGCCCCTCAATTAAACAGTTCTACCTTTGGAGTGACATTTGCTGTACCCCCAAAATGAGCCCTTCCCCCTAGATCTATATCCCATCTCAGTTACTTACAGAAAGCTTGAACAACTATTTATCCAGGCCTTGGGACAGGCTTGTTGAGACCCTGTTTCTGATGTTTTATGATTGCTCTGTTGTTGGGTTGCTATCTTGTGATTATTTTATAATTATTTTCTTCATATGATTGATCTTTTGAATTATGTTTTCATGTCATATATTGTTTAAAGCTGCGTAGAATCAGCTTGGATTTAATGGCAGGATAAATAAGCTTATGAATGCAGCAGATAACTTATTATGAATGCACCCTTTCTTACAAAGACTTAAAAAAACTTAGATGCAATTACATTTGCTTAGGAATAAAGAGCAAAGAACTTTTCCTATGTCACAATTCAATCTATAGCAAGAAAAGTAATTGAAAGAGCTGCAACATAAAAGCCACGTCAATCAGGCTGAATTTTCCAGTTTTGAACAGAGTTGTGATATGATCACCCCAAATGCTGAGGTTTCAATCTTGTGTCTCTTCCCTTCAATGAACTGCACCAGGTCTTACTGCCTTGCTGAAAGTGTTTCAACCAGGGTCACAAGGAACCTTAAGATTCCATGAGCAGTCACGAGGGCTTCCCTGGAAGATCTTGATTTATTTTTAAAAAGCAGAGATTACAACCTCCAACACTGGATTGTGGGTTGGCCTGCCAAAGTTTGCACAGACCCTGGGTGGGATTATGGAGGAGAGGAGGAAGAAACAGCAAGTGATGAGGAAAACATGCAAGAGATGATGATGCAGTCTTCCTGTTGAATTGATAGCATACACAGTCATCCAGGAAGCTTCATTTCAGGAAGGGTGCAGGAGATCTGGCTAGGCACTAGTGGCAGAAGCAGGAGCCACTCACAAAGACGGAGAGGCAGGGAAAAAATGGTGGTTGTGGTGGTAAAGACTTTGGAATCAGGGTGGCAAGGTTTCAGGAGAGACTGAGGAGGCCAGACATTAATAATGAGAGAAGTGTTGGAGGTTATAAACCACCTTTCTCTCTCTTGTTTTGTCAAGGGGTCCTTGAGAGAGAAGGTGGGAAGTGAGGAGGAGCAGCTGAATTTAGGGAATAAGGTGCATTAAACAAGTATAATAGTTTTGTTAACTTCCTGCCTATATTTGAACCTGAGAGTGCAAGGGTTCCCCAAGGTATAAAAAATATTTCAAGGGTTCCTCCAGGTATAAAATACTTAGTGTGACACTGGGCTGTCCCAGTGTCATCTAAGAGCATTATTTTGAGAACTTAAAAGATTCCCTTCTACTGCAAAATAAAGGCAAACATTTACACTTTCCTCTAAAGTTTCTTTGAATGTCCAGCAAATTCCACATGAGGCAGGTATTGAATGCCACAGTCAGTTTTATTGAATATTTGTGGATTGTCTCCCCTCCAACAAATGACAAATATCACAACACATTTTAAAAAAATACAGATGCTTCAGATAAATATCTCCTGGCTGTTTGACCCCTTTTCTTATATAACAATTATTATGATCTCAACCAGTTTGTAACCATAGCAATGCAGGGCTTCAAGAACAAGGAACACACCATCTCTTCTACCACCAAAACCTCACATATAGAATATCTAAGCCATGGGCTCCCATATTAAATGTATTCCTATCGTATTTCTTTGGGAAGGAAAGTGTTTGAGCTCACATCCTTGCTCGTAATTATTTTAATTACAGGTTATTAATTGGAATACTGTAACATGACCATCTCCAATTTTGCATTCTCCACTGGGTTGTGGCTTCCATTATCCTCTATGCAAACAGGAATAATGAGAATACAGAGAATTGCAGGTTTCGTTGTTTTTAGTCAAGAAATTTGTAAGCATTCCCCCCCCCTCCTTTTTTGGGGGGGTAAGGAACAGCAAACTGACATTCCAGACAGCAGGAAACATTTTGGCTAAATGGCAGCAGGATGCTGAGTCTGGACTGCTGAAAATTCTCCCCCAAGCAAGGAGACAACTTGAGATTACCCAGATGTATTCTAAACAGCTGAAGATTTTTGTGAATAAATGGCAAGGAGTGATGTTTTTACAGCCTCTTGTAGTTTGTAATACTTATTATTTCTGGTAAATCTTACTGGACTTTTGATTAATACAGAGAAATGAGATTTAAGAGATGGGCTTATAGAGAATGGAGCAAGGAATGGAACAAGGTAATCTTCAGATGTATTTTAAGAGACAAAGTTAATGTTGATTATACCTGCTGGTGATGAAGGGGGAGGGTGTTTTTTTTTGACCTTTGAAAATTTTTATTTTTTTAATATATTTCTGTACTATGTATTTGTATTAGTTTTATCAGTATAACATCATCTTTAACAAAATTATTTGGGGGGAAGAGAAGTTTGGAAGCAACTTTTTAAAATAACAGTGAACTATTGTTTCCTTCTTAAGAAGCTACCCTATGCCCAACTGAAGCTGCTAATCCAGCCAGTCTGATACTATCCACCTAAACAGGCTGTGGCTCTTCCTGATGACTAATATTCCTCTTTTTAACAGGAGATACCAGTGTTGGAGTGGATCAAAGATGTTTGGCATGCAAAGTGTATGCTCCACAACTAACTTAAGGCTGTAACTCTGGGCAGGAAGAGGCAGACTTGGTATCCTCAAAGACAAGAGAGGATGGCAAGAAAAAGGCAGTGGAAGCAGGTATGGGGTTGGCAGTGATTCAGTTCTTGTGCCAGAGCTCAGAGTGCCTGGAAATTTGTGCCAGAAGCTCCAATTTCCAATAAACCTAAAGATTTTGCAGCTCAATTAAAATTTCTGTAGTTTTTTTTTAAGCTGTCTACATTATTTAGTTTGTCATTTTTAGAAAATTTATCTTGTGAGCCCAAGACGGTGCTCTAAATATGTGCTTTGATCAGCAACTTCACCAATATGGCCATAAGAAATATGGGTACTGATACATGATTGTGGAGGAAATGTTTGGAAGAAAAGGCAGGCAAGCTTTTTATCAATTCAGTTCCAACACCTGTTCTTCAAGGAACATCAGTCGATGTTAGTTTTCCTGCTCCTTTTAATGTTCACAATAATACAAGGAAGTTAGTTTTGCTGAAAGATGGGAAACAGCCCACAAACATCTGGAGATTGAACTTCCAGGATGAATGGAGATCTGAATTGGGTTCCTATGACATCATCACTTGGGCAAAAGCCATTGCAAAGGGACTGGAGATGAGAAGTAGAACAGGGAGCAGAATTACACCCATTTATCTCTCTCATGAAAAAAAAAGCACACACACTCAGCCTTATCTCTATTTAATGGAATAAAGCAGTAAAATAAAAATGTATTGCAGCCTATTCCAATCTTTTGGTGGAATACAATTTAATAATCTCTAGACAATGATCTTTTAAGAATGATTTTAAAAAACATTCTGGAAAGAATAAGTCAGAAAAAATTATTCTGAAAGGTTGCAGGTTAGTGGTATCTTGTAGAAAATAAGATGGGAGGTGGGAGAGTAGAGAGATTTCAGATGTAACTTCACATAATTCCATACAACACAGGTTTCACATGAGGCTATGAATATCTGTGTTGACAGAACAAATTACATTACCTGGTCAACTTATATAGGCTAATTTGTTTCACTTACCAAATTCAGCATTTCAAAAACTACCATTACTACTGGCAAAGACCTCTGGCCTAGGGGAAGCAGGTTGTTAATATCCCTGTCTGAAATCAGCAGGAAACCAGCCATTTCTATTGTCAATGCAGCCAAGCACAGTCAAAATCATACCAACCGTATTGGAACAGGGGCATGTCTTGGTGACTTTGTAGACAAACAAGAGGGCAAAAGGACAGGACAAACAGGAAAAGGAGGGGGATAATTTGCTTCTAACACAGAAGCTGTAAACCCGCCTATATCAACACTATATACAAAGTATTACTACAATAACAGCTTGTCCTTAGATGGCTTTTTCATTGCTTGTATACGTGCCTATGTATGTGTGCATGTCTCAGTACTGTATGTGTTTTGTATCCACATTCATGTCAAGCACAGCTAAACAGAAGGATAATTTGATGACAAGGAATTGTGCTTCTTTTTACTAAACATTGACTTTCCTATCTTGTGATGAGCCAAGGGGCCTTACTTTAACTAGCATAAGCAAAAGACAAATGTGCCGGTGATGTGCATGCATGTGTGTGTACCAACATTCCCATACATACATTTATCAGCCAGGATGACTCTTTGCAGACATTCCTGACACTGATCCTGGCTAGTCAATTTATTGCTTATGACTTGTTCTAGATAGCAACCTTGTTCCGGAAAATGGAAGTACCCAGCATCAGCACTAAGAGGAAACCATATAGCTCTCTTCAAATATCTGAAAGATATGACACAGAGAAAGCAGCTCTTGCTCTAGAACAATATCTCTCAACTTTAGCAATTTTGATACGTGTGGACAAATGGGAATTGAAATCTACACACATTAAAGTGCTGACAAAAATACTGACAAAACACTGTTCTAAAAGTCGGGAATTAAAGCAAGAGGTATTAAGGCCGAAGAATAAGGTTGCAGCAAAACATTAGAACAAATCTTTCTAGTGGCTAAGAACTGTTGGATGGTGAATTAACTTATTTCAGAAGAAAGTGGGATTTCCTTTGCTGAAGGTATTAGGTAGCCTGGAAGGCCATCTATCGAAAAAGAGCTGCCCCTGCATATATCTGCCACTGAATCTGCATGTATGCATGTACACCTGCACATTTATGTGCAGACTAAATGACCTCAATCATTTGTTTCATTTTTAAATTTTACCATTCTTCAAATTGCAAAATAGATTGGAACTGAATGGCAAAATCTGGCTCAGCAAAACAGAGCTACCTACTCTAAGACTCTCCAGGATTCAATAGCTGAAGAAATTAACCTAGCACAGCCCTGACACCTGAGGACTATAGTTTTAGAATGTGGATTATTTATATAAACTTTCTGGGGAAATCAAAAGAACCCTGATGCTCCCTGCAAATAAATCAAATGAACAAGAATCTAATCCCACACTTTTGACCTGGGTTGCCATCCATATAGAAGACAGCCCTTACCTCTAAACATGTGAAGAAAAAAATAACCCCATTAAATCTACAGGGGAGTGGGTGGGTGAGAGTGGAGGAAGGAATGAGTGGCTAAGCAAATGAGGACAATAGCAAAATCATATCCTGTGAAATGTAAGACAGTTTTAGTCATGATACAAAATGCTTTGAAACCAAGCCCTTCAACTTTCTTTGTCTCTCTCTCTCTCTCTCTCTCTTTCTCTCTCACACACACACACATAAACTATACTCAACAAATTTTAAAATAAAGATATGTGATCTGGTGCCTGGCTGGACAAGGTGGGGTTCCACACCGAGGGAGCCACAATCCTGCAGTAGTTTTCTGGTACTACTCGAAACCACCCCACCCAATCTTTACGAAAGCAACTTGAGCTTTCTCCTGCCTCGCTTGTGCAGCCTGGCAGCCACTGCCCTCAACCCAAAGCAATTAACAGTGTTTGGCAAGAAGTGCAGAGAGGCCACAGGCTAAGCAATGGCTATGCTTTCTTCAACTTGCTCTCCATCACCAGCTTCTCATTGAGCTGGCACAGCTGCTTCAAGAAGCCATCGTTGGGGCCAATCTCTCGTTTCTGCCGGACGGCGCTGACAGCACTTTTGACATCCATGTTCTGCCGAAGCATGAGGTAAGCAATAACGAGGGTGGGTGAGCGGCTGTAGCCTTCACGGCAGTGGACATACACTCTACCTAGTTGGCAAAAAAAAAAAAAGAAGAACAGACTAAGTGGGAGCACAATGTTATGCCAAAGATAACTTAAGTTTCATAATAAGGATATGCATACAATAAAAACTTTAGGGTAAAGATGCTTGGATGTGGGTATTAGTGGGAAGGCTGAGGGAGGAAGCAAATGCTTTTGGGGACTTTTAAGAGGAGGGAGAGTATCAGAGGAATTCAATCTTGCCTGTTATCACTCCACTTTAAAATGGTACCTCTACAGGGATACAAATACTTTCCCCTTTTTTCAACAACCTTCCCCAACCTAGGCACCCATTCGAAGGATAGACAAACTGTGTGTGTGTGTGTGTGTGTGTGTGTGTGTGTGTGTAATAGCCAATGTCGATATACATATTCTTAGTATAGTTCTTAACATTTATGTATTGTTTGTTTGATTGATTTTGGCTTTACTGGAGAAGAACCGGAAAGCAAAACCCAGAACTGACACAGAAACCACCATCACTATCGCACTACCTTAAACTTGTTTTTCCTTATAAGAAAAATGTAAGTCTTGACCATCTTCCACCTGTGCTGAATACTAGTTGCCAACATATTCATCCATCTGGCCGGCAGCCTGCTATTTAAGGATGATGGGAATCATGAGCCAAACATGAAATGTGTTTTGATACTGTAAGAAAGGATAGTTTTTGTCCAGATAGTCCACCTGGATTTTCTTTTCAATAAAATGAAATATCAAAAAGGAGAAAGAAGGAATGGTGGGATGGTAGGTGTCAGGAAAAAAATAAAATATGAAATGTTATCAGAGGTAGGAGAAATTAGTAATAAGTGCACAACACATGAACTAGAAATAAACACATTTTGGGATAGAAGAAAAAATTGCCACCTCCTCTTTACCCTTTCCAATAATGAAACCCCCTTGGAGTCTGTTTTCAACAAAATGCAATCTTGTTTGTCTTTCCAGATTACTGGACATTATTTGTCCACCCAACATCTCAGAAAACCTATTTAATTGCCATCTTTTGTTTTTGCTTTAATTCTCAGATTAAAGCACAACAAATTCCCAAAGGAGCATGGAAAGGACTTCCATTTCATGCAAGGATGCATTTCTAGATACCAAATTCCCCTCTTTCCATCTAAACTGATCAGGGATAGGCCCTTGCAATTTTCTGAGTCAGTTCCCTTTGGTACTTTTGCTTCCTGCAAAAAATTGTTCTCTCCTAACTCTGCCAAAGGAGAAAATGGAAAAATGCCATTTTGCTCCCTTCGGCTACCCCACAGCAAATATTAGAGGCATAAACCTGGCACAATCTGCCAATTCCTTTCATTTCCATAAGCTTTCGCTTTCTGTCTCTTTAGCTCTTAAGTTCAAAACAAAATTCTACAAGACACTAAGTACCATCAAGTGGAGCTCTCCTTCCAATATAAAACCGCCCAGAGGGAAAAAAGCTTGACATTTCTCCTACCATTTTTTCTTCCAGTATCACCACCATTATGCTTTTAGCCCAGGTTTTCCCCAACTTTTCAGCCTAAAAGGCCATTAAAGTGATCTATCACTTTAATGGCCAACTTAGAGATTTATTAATGTGAGTGTATGAGTAAGCCTATATGCAATGTACTGAGAGTGGTGAACATAATGTATTTATGTGTGTATGTATATAATCATGCATGCTTTGGTCCCATACACCACTACCATACAGGCAAGTAGATTTACCAAAAGAAAATCAACCCAATGTAGGGCTAATAATTGCCTCAGGTAGCTGGATCTTGCTCGTTCATCAAACAGCTGATTCAATTCCTTGGCTAATCAGAGAGTAAGAGTCAGGTGGCACCAGGTGAGATAATACTGCCCTATTATTCAAGTGTTATCTGTTGATGCAATTTTCAGAGATGTCCACACAATTATGACATCCACCAATAGCTTCTGCAGGACCACCAGTATTTTCTAAATTTAAATAAATGGTCAAAATTGTCATTCAATATTGCCAGTGTTGAGAGTTTTCATGGTCTCTTTTGAAATCTTCAAGCAAGAGTTTAAGAGTAAAATTAGTAAAAATTTGGGCCACTTAAAAAATGTACATTTTTACATACCCATACCTTTTTTTTTTTTTTTGAAAATTTTTTTATTAATTTTTTAACAAACAAACATATACCAACAAAACACAAAACATAGAAAACATAAAATATCTTTTTGGACAGCAGTTTGATCCCGAGTTACATCTTTTTGTACAGACATAAATTCAAGTTCATGCTTACTTTTATATAGCAATTCCATTTCTTATTTACTATTTTACATTTTCTATATAGCTTCTCCCCTCTTTTCACTCTCTTAATTCTATTATATTTATTTCATCTCAATTTAAATCATTATACTTATATCTTTTGTCTGTCCTGTTTCAGCTGTCTATTATTTTTTCTCATTAACACAAAATTTCTTCTGTAATGACTGATTGGAGTATAATGCCTTGTCATACTTATCCTTCCCCTAATTTTAAAGCTTAACATAACACATAATTTTCATTCGGATTCTGCGTAATACATTCTAAAAATAAACTCAATATTTTTAAACAGAAAGAAAAAAGTTTTTTTTTGATATATAATATAATTAAAACAACAATCCATAGCAATTGAAATTATATCATTAAAATTAATATTCATTTAAGTCTTAAACATTTTACACAATCCTTTCTAAATAAATATCATACTTCTATGGGAATACTTATAGATTTTGCTTAGTTACTTTCTTTAATTCAATTCTCTCATATTTAATTTCATTTATTTTATTTTAAAAAAAAATTTCGCTAAGTTACATTAAATATTTTGTCCCATTTTATAATCATATATTATTCCAATTTTCTAACATTATTTCAAATACAGATACAACAACACAATCTTATGTACCTTTGCAGAATCTCTTTTTCAGTTATATGTTTACCCATTATCTCTAAATAAAATCTGTTTCTTTACATCTAGTTTCAAACCTTTGTAGCTTCTCTTCCCTTCTTTCCTCCCTTGTTTCTCCCCTCTACCCTTTTTACCCCCTTGTCTCTTAATCTCCACCCTCTTGTGTATTCCTCTTTTCTGTTGCTTTCTGATATTGTGTCCACTTTTCACCTTGTTTTTCCCTTTTTTGGTTGTTTTTTTAAGTCTTAAATTCTCCATTCTCTTTCTCCTCTTTCCCCTTTCTTCCCCAAATAAAGTTGCTTGTTCATTAAGGATGGTTCCTTCTTCATCCCAATCTTCTTGTTCTTGTAGTTTCTCATATGTAGAAATTGCCATTTCTAAAAAATGAAAAATAGAGCCAAAAGAATCCTTCCCTTCTTGTTTCTCTTGATTATATTTTATAAATTCCATTTTCAGTTCATCCATAAGTAATGCCATTGTAAAAAAAAGAAAAAATTTAGACGACCCAAATGATTTTAATCATTCAAATAAGAATTTCCAAAAGTCCCAAAGTCACCAAGCAATCCAAATACACACAGTCTATTTCATTTAACACTTTCTTCTTTTTCTCACTTTTTTTTTCATTTTAATGCTTCAAAAAACTTCAAATTCTTTTTGACCTTCAATCCATCTGATAGAGTAGTCAATTATGATCCAAAATGGAAAAATCCAATAATAAAAAGGCCCAAAAAACCAAAGACGAAAAAGGATAAAATAAAAAGCAAAAATAAAAATATTACTAAAATTGAAATATACAAAAAGGCTGGCGAGTAGAGGTTTCACAAATATATATATATATATATATATATATATATATATATATATATATATATATATATATGGACTGCACACTGCACTTTATTTATTTATCCAAGGCTCTTATTATGACTCTCTTCTCCAGCAGCTTCAAAGCCAAGCCTCAAGTGTTGAGATATTGATAAGAGTCCAGGAAAACACCTGTAATAATATTTTTCTGTGCTCTCCCTCCATCTTATCACATTAAAATGTCCTTGAGAAGGAGTGTTTATACATTTCTCCCCAATTCAAATAAAGTACTTTCAAGCCTCTAGTTGGCAGTGTTGCAAGATCTCTTAATACTTTTTCCCCCCCTCAGCCAGAAAAAAGAGTAATGTATACAAAACTCAGAAGAAACAAAGGGGGCCTCTATCCTAAAGAAAATTAAAAAATCAAAAGAAGCATAAAAATATATATAAGAAAAAATTCAATCTAGTTACCTACAAAGTCACATTAAAGTCCTCAGAAAAAAAAAAATAGTAAGGAAAGAATCCAAGCCTCAATTTGACATCACTTAAAAAACGCCGCTCAACCAGATTCCAGTCAGACAAAAATAAAGCCACAGGTTTCTTCTTTGTTCAGGATATCCTTTCAGGTCTCAGCCAATTTGCAATACAAAAGAGGTTTCTCACCCAGCCGACACAGCCTCTCTCCAGCCACTTTCTTTTCGGAGCTGCCCCGACTTCAGCAGCTTTGGAGGCTGCCTTTCCACCGCCAGCAAAAGGGCTTCTCCCGGATCAAACCAGAGATTTGCGATATCTCTGGGATCCTGGGACTGTGCCCTTCACAATCCCCGTCTCTATGGGACGGTTTAGGTCCGTTAGGACCGACCAGGGGTGAAAATATCAGCTGAGATCTCAGAGCCCCGAGATCTCAGCTGTAGCACCGAGACGAAGCTCCGCCTTCTCCTTTACATACCCATACCTTAATGAACCATCTACTGATGGAGAATGGAAATATTATTCCCCCATAGGATCCCACCAATCTCAGTGAAGCTTTGGCTCAATTCTACAAGTAGGAATACATCCAGCTCAAGACCAACATGTGCAAACCAGGCCCAAGACTACCATTCATCTTTCCCAACCCTGTTTTCCAGGTCCAAAATTCTACTATGGAGAAATTCACAACAGTTACTTCAGATGGAGAAAAAGGTATCAGAAGCTAAGGAGAAGTGCAAAGTCTGACATTTACAGCATTTTCTTTCCTTTTGTTGTCCCTATATAACAACACAAACCTGCAGCCAACTACAAGTTATCAGCAAGCAGACAAATTATTCTTTTTCTGCAGCAATAACTGGATATAATTTATACATTTCTCATTTACAGCTCCCACACTTCTCTTGTCTCTTAAACTCTAACTTTTCAACAGCTTCTCCCACCCTCTTCCCTAGCTCCCAAAAGATTGCAAAAGATCAGTCAATCCAGGACAAGAAAACATTACACAGTGATTGGCAATGTTGTGCCACAGGAACCATTACACCCCAAACATTACTTTTAGTGTACCCTGAGACCTTACTTTTGGCAATGGCTGTTTTATTGCTGCCCATTCCACTTGGGGTGGCTAAGTGAACAGGCATGTTTCCAATAGGAGCCATTTTGTTCTTCAATACTGCTAAAATTCCAAATGTGTCCCTGAGTCAAAAAGGTTGTTGACTTCTACATTAAGAGATCTATCTTCCATATTTCCATCGCTCCAGGCCACCTATAGCAAATATTTACAATTTTTTAAAAATGCTTTTGTAATGGGTGCCTAGAGAATTAACAAAGGAAACTGGGGTCAAATTGAAAAATACAGGATAGTTCTAAGAATTATATGGTATATGAAAGTGATACTGGTAGCATATTGATAGTCCTTGACATATAACCATTTGCTTAGTGACTGTTCAAAGTTATGGCACTGAAAAAAGTGACTGATGACCATTTTTCAATTTACAACCATTGCAACACCATCTTGATCACATGATCAACATTAAGATGCTGGCAACTGGAAAATATTTAGTCTGTGTTATGTGAAACAAATCTCTTGGAGAAGCAAACTCAATGGGGAAGCTGGTTTTACTTTACAACTGTGGCCAGAAAGGTTGCCTGTGGTTTTACTTTACAACTGTGGCCAGAAAAGTTGGGGTAAAATCCACTTAACAATTCCTTACCAATGGAAATTTTGGGCTCAATTGTGACCATAAGTTGAGGAGTATCTGTATACACATAAACATATATAAAGACTTCAAGTCAATTATTAAATCATAGCTCCGTGTGCTGCCATGCTGTCTCTGAATGAGTTAGAAATTAATTCTGACAATACTCTAAATACTAAGAAATAATGAATGGATACATTGCTCATGCAAAGTCTCTGTTATAAAATGATAACTTGATAATTCATGCAACAGTTTAAATCAGGTGTGAACCAGACCAAGACTTAAGAAAGTGTATCTAAGCAACATAAACATTTTGGCCATGCAACACAGAAAGCCATTTGGACATAGATGTCTTACCATCTTTCTGTGCTAATGCCTTATCAATGAAATCAGCAGCTTCTTCAAAATAACGGCTGAGGTTGAACTCCTGGGTGTCATTGGCCTTGATGCCATGGTAGATGATACCTGTTCCTTCATAAAATTCAGCATTTGTATTCACATGCATGAAAGACTTGCCTTCTGCAGCATTGAGAACATGGGTAATACCCAGGCGTTGTAAGCGCATGATATTTTTGGCTATGAATCTGTAAGTAGATTGTAAAGAGGAACATTCAGAGGAAAGAAATTATCCTGGATTGTCAGGGAAATGCAAGAGAAACTCCATTAACTCATTGTGTTAATGGCTCTGAAATCTAGAAAATAACAAATGAAATTGGTAACAAAATATTACTGTCTAGAATATTCATGTTCAGGATCTTCCATTCAATGCCTACTGCATTCAAATTTTCCTAACAAGAGCCAATATTTCTAATCTGAAATCACTTACATATGACAAGGATATTGTTTTAAGAAAAAATAGTTCTTCTCTTTTATAGCTTTTAGCAAATATTTTTAAAATATTTTTTGCAAACATCATTGTTAGTCCAAGCCCAATATTCATTAACAAATATCTGCTTCTGTTTATTTCATGTGTAGCACAAAAAATAGCAATTAACATTGTTTGATTCAGAAGAGGAGGATCCACAGCCTTAACAGTTAATTTCTTGGTGTAGGCTTGAAATATGTTACACAGCTAGGAATTGCTTCCAGAAGCTTAGCATTTTGCCCTCAAAACTTGTCACTAATTGTAATTTTAAACATACAGAGAAAATAATTAAATACAAAGTAACAACTTTACCAGTCATTTAATGTTAATTCAATTAAAATGTATACATAAAATAATCAAGTTTATCTTGACCATGTAATTTACAATGTGAAGCATGGTCCTGATTTTTATAATCCATGTATAAATTCAATGTTTATAGTTTTCCACTCATACATGATTGTAGAGTTGCTATCTGAAGGTCAGATACAGAAGGACATTAGACACCTGTTTTACAGTTAAAGAAGGCAGAACATTGTTTCTACTATCACCATGTGCAATATTAAGTGCAGTTCCTATCATTGAAAAAGTTCCTGACTCCTGTTACTGAATTAAATCTACAGTGATACAAAAGAGAAGACTGCAGTTGAAGAACTAGGACTGATCTATTAACTATTCCTTCTCTAGTTGGATCTGTAAGGTGAGGCTGTTCTCCCCTGCTCATTTATTATTTACTTCACAGGTGGCCATCATTTAAAACACTTCAGTTAGTGATGGTTTGAAGTTAGAAGGGCACTGAAAAAAGTGACATGATCATTTTCCCATTTATGAAGATTGTAACATCCCCATGATCACAAGCCATCAAAATTCAGAAACTTGGGAACTGACTCATATTTATGATGATTGCAGTATCCTGGGGTCATGTGATTCCCTTTTGTGACCTTCTGACAAAAAAAGTCAATGGAGAAGCTCGATTCATTTAACAAACATGTTACTAACCACTGCAAGTGATTCACTTTAACAACTGTGGCAAAAAGGTCGTAAACTGGGGCAAAACACATTTAACAACTGTCTTGTTTCGTCACAAATTTTGGGCTCAGTTGTGGTTGTATATCAAGGACTACCTGTATATGGGAGACCAGGATTACAACCTCTGACAGGTATGTTGACATTTGGTTCTTAAATTCCAGGAGGAACTTATTCGCACAAACAGAGTTTCCTCTCCCTCACTTTTCAGAGACAACTTTTGACCAACTTTAATAGCGGTGAGGAGAGATTCCCCTTATATTTTTGAAATAAAAGATTATTTGTGTTATTGTTTAAAAGTAGGAGTGGGAGGCAAGTAACAAAGAAAGTTGTAACAATGGCACAACATACTGAATATCAAGCTTTCTTCCATGTGAAGAAAGATTGGCAAGAACCACTTGCTCTCTAAGTGATGAAGTGGCTTTTTGGCAAAGAGTAGCCAGGACATCTGGGAGAAGTGAGGAAAAAACAGAACAAGGTGACAAACTGTTCTTGCTCATGGCACATGCTACCCAAAAATTATTTTTATTTATTTATTGGGTCTTTATTAGCATCTTCTGATCAGATTTCTCAAAGATACATCAAAATTATTACAAAATAAGAAAAAATACAGTGGTACTTTCATATATACCATGGCAAAGATAAAAGCAATTATCTACAATAAAGCTCTAACAGATTAGACTGGCTTAAAAATTAAAAACCTTTTAACATTCTTAGGAAATACTGTGTAAGTCTGAAAAAAAAAACAATCCCACAGGGAAATAATGTAAGATATTTTTTTTAGTCCCAAAAATGATAAATATGCCAGTTAAGTCTTTTCAGAGAAAGCACCCAACTATTGTGGGAGCAAGTGCTCTATTTAATAGGCATCAGTGGATGTCACTAGACAAAATACTCAAAAACAGATAACCAGTGATAGTTCTAGATTATTTGATATTTGCAAGAGGAGAAATTTTTCAAATAGTATTTGACTTGGCACTCTTTCTAAAAGACATATATCTAATGTAATGGAACAAAAATTAGTGAAGTAAAAGTATTGGCCAAGATGTCTGAAGCAGTTCAGGACATAGTGTCAGAGATGAAGTGCACAAACTCCTTCATTGGTTAAATTAATCCTAAAGACTATGAAAGCATGGAAAATATATATCTATGGGGTTGCTGCTTGCTGGCATATAATCGATCAATGAAAAAAAAAATCTGTAATGCACCCTGAAAATGGCATGTTCCAATCACAAAGAAAAATAAAGAAAAATAATTAATACAAATATAATAAAATACAAAGAAAAATAATTAAATGTGCACAAAAATAATACAAGCTACATATAATATATACTTCATTAAAAATTATAATCCTGGAAAAACACACAGCTATGGAATCCTGAACCTATACACTTAAAACGGGTGTCAAACTCAAGGTCCGGGGGCCAGATTCGGCCCATGGAGTGCTTAGATCTGGCCCACAGAGCCACCCTGGAAATAGCAAAGGACCAGCCCACAGTGCCTCTTCCAGAAAAAACAGAGCTTGGGAGGGGTTGCACATCACTCTTCTGAGCTCCATTTTCAGTGGCAGGGGGTTGCTGGAGGTTGTGGCAGCTGAAAACAGAGCATGGGATCCAGTTTTCAATGGCAGAGAGCTCTGACCACCACAGGCGCCCCCGACCCGAGTGATTTCTAGCTGGCCACACCCATCTTGGCTCTCCAAGTCAAATACAACTAGTTGTTTAAAATAATATCCCTATTCTTCAATCTGAAAACTTCCAGAGACTCATAACTTTATGATAAAAATAAATACAGCAAAATATTTCCACTAGTATTTAAGAAACAATAACCTGCCTGTATGATTACCTGTCTTATCAAACCACTAGTCCCACTGAATTCACTGAGATTTGCCTGCAGATCACAGTTTATCAAAACAGTTTACAGATAAATTTAGTCATACATCTCTGAAAGGAAATCTCATTTAAAAGAATGAGTGAACCTCAAAATAAACATGTCCAAGATTGCACTGTATCCAGACATCAACATTGGCCTCAGCAGTAAACCCAGGTTCCCAGACAGCACCTTTGGCAAAATTTCATGATAGACTTCTTTCTCCCGCTCTTCTTAATTAACCAAATTGTTCCTGGCTTTTGTAGATAGCTGAAATACAGTGTTTACAGAACAACTTCTCTTCAGCATTAGAACCACTGATTTTCCACATGACTGCCTCAACATTGATGGACACAGCCCTTCTTCCAGGTAAATAAGTTTTCACCTGATGCTGAAAAAAAGAAAAGAAATCCCAGGTCTGATGACGAAGACATGGAGCCTACTGATTACCAAAGGAAGGTTTATCTCATATGTCCTCAAGCAGCAAGGAACTGGACATTCCTTTAAATACTCGTTCCAGTTATATAGGGCTTTAGTGGCAAATACAACATGGAGGTGGAATTGAACTGGCTTATACCTCCTCATCCCATAGACCCATGCAACATCAACCCAGAGTTGGAATGGAGATTTGATAATTCCAAAATCACATGAAGTCACAATTTACTTTCCATTAACTGTTTAAGAGACCAAGCAGCCTACTATGAATGTTAAGGATTAGGAACTCATGACAAGGAAAATATAACACATGCTTGCTGCCTTTCCTCAAGGGAAGATGAAGATTCTTGCCTGCTCTAAATATGGAGTTTTGCTTAGCAAGACTTGTCAACAGCAGGTGTTGATATGATGTGATTTCTGCCCAGTGCAGTGAGTGGCGTCAGTGTGTTTAGGTCATGGTTTTTTTGTGGCTTTAATCTTTGCACACTACCTAGAGTCATATATGTGAGATGGGTGGCCATATAAATCATATAAATTAAGTGAATTATTTGCTCTGCCCCTCAAATCAATGCTATTCTCTGCAGAAGACTACAGCAAAAATAAGGTTGACTCTCACAAATTAAAATAACAATTTTTTTCATTTGACTGATTAGAAAATGATCATTTTGCAGAGAGCAAGAGATTAGAACGATTACTGAAATGACCAGAATAGAATGTTTAGAAAATGAATATATTTGTAACATATACCAATTAACATATACCAATTAACAAGACTGAAGCAAAGCATTCTAAAACAGATTGGATAATAAGTCTAGTTAACTGCATGTGTGATAATGGCTGGCTGAGGCTGATGGAAACTAGAGTGCAACACAATCTGGACAGCTACCTCTACACTGAAAATAACTTCATAAAAATAACTCATATCCTTCACTACCGTATATATGTTCTCTATCCCAAGTACAGCCAGCTAAAGTGTTGGTGCCAAAGCTTAGGCTCTGGTGTACATGTTATATATTTTAACTTTGTTATTCTGCAAAAAACTCTGGGAAGCAGACATGATGATCCTCCCTTCTTTCACCACTGAATTTATTTTCAAATATTTTAAAATTTTGCTTATTGGCTTCCAGATTCTACAATTTTAGGCCACTATCATGAAAGAGCAGGATGCAACAATCAAATAAGTCTAACAGTAATTGTATGAAAACTATCTAGGATCCTTTATTTAGGCTCCCTTTGAATTCTTGTGCACCTGTGAATGTAATAAAAAATATTTATAAACAGCATAATTTGCTGATGATATTCTCAGTCTTGGAGATAACCTCCACAGTTGCTGAAGTCCTCTTAATTGTTATCTACACTGAAAATGTATTAAATTTAAAGGTCCATTAAAACCTTACAGCCATGTAGCTCTCAGAAACCACAACAGAATAGAGAATCCTGAGGCCTTCTATTGCTGAATCCTCAATATCACAGCAAACCTTCCCCCACCACTGACCCTGTTGGCCAACCAGCAGGACGTTGAAGTTCAGAAATATCTAGTTTCTATCTAACGTCTGTAAGAAACTGAAGATCAAGTACATTTTGCTTTGGACATTTCTCTTTATAGAAGGCTCCCCTACTATCTGGATTCAACTAAACACTTCCCACAGCCTGCAGCCCAGCACTTCAACCTGTTGTCATAGCAACAGTTCCCAAGATTTTCTCTTCTCACTATCTCAGCATCTGCACTATCTAACAAGATTCTTTTTCCTAGGTAACAGTAAAAATAACTTGTTTCCTACTTCATCATACCACTGATAACATGGACACTATGGGTTGTTGGATTTTTTTTGGAGGTTGTTATTTTTCTTTTCTAATTTTTTTTTCCATTTTAAGTCATCAAATGGGCAATCATGTAGATATTCCAGGTTTTATTTCTTATAACCCCCAGCCAGAATGATAGTTGACCAAATAACCATACTGGTGGGGAATTACAATATGGAAATTTAAGTTCAATTTCACCATTCATGGATGATGTACCCCTGATATAAGGCAGACATTAAAAGACTTACGCTCATAAAAATAATAGCAATAGAACCTAGACTTATACACTGCTTTACAGCCCTCTCTAAGTGGTTTACAATCAGCACGTTGCCCACAACAATCTGGATCTTCATTTTATCAACCTCAGAAGGATGGAAGACTGAGTCAACCTTGAACCTGGTGAGATTTGAACTGCCAAATTGCAGGCAGCTGGCAGGCAGAAAAAGTGGCCTCAGTACTGCACTCTAACCACTGCGCCATCTTGGCTCAGTGGCAATAGTGGTGAATGTCTGTAGCTTGGGTGTAGGAAGAGGGTAAAGGTTATTTCTTTGAGTTTGTGGGTTGGTTTCTGAATGTTTTGTTTCCAGAATAGGTACCATATTCAGTAGAGTTTAGGAAATCCTCTAAACTCTGCTGAAGATGTTACCTAGCCTGGTAATTAAATGTTTGGAAACTCACCCACAAGCTCTGAGAACGAACCTTCACCCTCACAAAAATTATTCTTATTATTCTATTATATTCTTACTCTGTAATAATGTTCACTGAAATTTACAAACAGAATAGATATGTAATAGCTGGTGACTTAAAAAAGCTAACTGATTTATTCTTTCAACACAATCTTTTCCAACTTACTGCCAGATCAATTGGACAATCCCTTCTGCAGGTCCTAGCCAACATATGTGAAAAATACCTAGCTGGGAAGGTTGCTACTATATACTATAGACATGGAGTTTCTCTTTGCTAAGACTGTAGTTTAACTGATGTGAATACACATTTATGTAAAGATTACTGTATTACATACCCTTATTTATAAGCCGCCTAAGTAAAACAATGGTAGGTAGAATATGAGACATCAAGAGATAGTATATTTAGATTTAGCAGCAAATCAGCTTATGGTTTATTCTCCTGTGACTTTTTGTATTTATTTTAGGTTTTGCTTTATTTCAAGAAAGCCTGAAAAAAGTAAGTAATACACAAAGTTATAAAGGAAGGAAAATGAAACAAAGCAAACCTTAAGAAAATAAACAAAAACACATAGGGCATACATTAATGGATATACCTATACATGTAATGATTAGTACATGAATATTTCAATAAATAGTAGCTATATTTCATTAATCCCTGTCATTTGGAAATTGACATATGACAAAATATTGTAAGATTTTCTGTGTTTTTATGGAAGTTTTTTAAGTTTATAAATCTGTAAGATTTATTGACTACTGAAAATATAAATACATATCTTGCAAGTCTCAACCACTCATGGTAACTGATGTTATTTGAAACAATAATTATTTGCTGACATGGATTAGTTATTTTTTTATCGTTAAATGCAAGCCAGGATTTTTGGCTTGGGTTTTTTTGCAGATAAAAATAAATTATAGCTTTGACTCTGTCTCATTTAAAAAGTAACAAGTTGGACTTCCTGGTTCATACCCTAATAAATTGGGCACTGGTGGAAGTTACCATGAATGCCCTTTGTATCTATGCTGCAAGAGAGCCCAGGATGGGTTGACTCCTTCCTATGATGTCATTTAGCTGAGTTTGTACGAAGATATAAAAGCCAGCCCCTGGGAGAGACCCCAGCTTTGATGAAGATATTTGACAGACTGAAAGGTGTCTCTGAAAGCACAAAATGAATACAGAAATACGTCTTACCCTCTCCAGACGAATCAAGGGAGGGACTGGGCTCTCTTGCAGCATAGATAGAAAGGGCATTCACAGTAACTTCTACCAATGCCCATTCTCCTCCATGCTGCATCGAGAGCCCAGGATGGGACATACCAAGCTTGCATGTCAGCAGGCGGGTCCTCATCCGGCTTATCACACCAACTGTGGAACTACTTGTTGAAGCATCCATCTGCTGAAGGTTGCAGTCACTGAGGTAAGGCATCCAGATGGTAGTGTCTGATGAAAGGAGATGGGGATGTCCATGTGGCCGCACAACAGATCTCCTCCAAGGATGTTTGGGTCACCCAGGCAGCAGAAGTGACCGCACTTCTGGTAGAGTGTGCCGTCAGACCTCAGGGAACCGGAAGGGCCGCAGCTTTGTAGGCCTGCTCAATGCAAGACCTGACCCACCTGCTAATAGTAGAAGAGGCCATGTGCCCCAAGTGAGAAGGGAAAAGGGAAACAAACATGGCTTCTGACTTCCTGAAGGAGGAAGTGCACTTAATGTATATTCTAAGAGCCCTTCTTACTGCTGCTCTAAGTCATGGTGTGGGAGAGGACAGAAGTCAGGCAACACAATATCCTGGCACCTGTGAAACCAGGTGTTAACCTTTGGAATAAATGAGGGGTCCAGATAGAGAACAACCCTATCATCGTGAAAGGAACAAAGGTCCTA
This sequence comes from Laticauda colubrina, assembly GCA_015471245.1. NCBI lineage: Eukaryota > Metazoa > Chordata > Lepidosauria > Squamata > Elapidae > Laticauda > Laticauda colubrina. The sequence goes on from BLBF01000051.1 coordinate 10,737,447, forward strand.
TCTGATGGAAAGAGCAGCAAGCTCAGAAACCCTCCTGGCAGAAGTGATGAAAACAAGGAACACTACCTTCAGAGTCAGGAAACAGAGAGACCCTGTCCTAAGGGGTTCAAAGGGGGGCTTCATAAGGGCATTAAGGACCATATGAAGGTTCCAGGAAAGATACTTGTGAACCACCGGAGGGTGGAGGTTGGAAGCCCCTTTCAAAAACCTCCAGACTGAAGAGTGATGGGATAAGGAAGGAAACGAACCCCATGAAAGGACTGAGGAGAGGGCTGCAACATGCCTGCGTAAGATATTGGGGGCCAAACCTTTCTCCAGCCCATGCTGAAGGAAGCTAAGAACTTCTGCCAACTGGGCTGAAGCAGGAGAAAGACCCTCCCTGAGGCACCATCGGGAAAAAGCCTTCCAGGTGGCATCATAGATGCGCCTTGTAGAAGGTTTGTGAGATGCCAGTATAGTGAGGATGACCCTTTCTGGAAGATCAGCCTCCTCTAGCCACTGCCGCTCAAATGTCTCATGGTCATCTTGAACCACTGGGGCTCTGGGTGGAGCAGGGCCCCCTGGTGAAGGGAGATTAGATGGGCTGAGATCCTCCAAGGAGAAGCCACAGATAGGTTGACCAAGTCCACAAACCAGGGCCTTCTTGGCCAATAGGGTGCCAGGAGAAGGAGCTCTGCTCGTTCCTCCAACATCTTCCGAATTACTACCGGAATGATGGGAAGTGGGGAAAAAGCGTAGAGCCTTGGGCCATCTGCACCAAAGAGCATTGGTCCCCTCCGCTCCCTGGCAAGAAAACCTGGTGAAGAATCTGGTGACTTGGGCATTTTGAGGAGTGGAGAAGAGATCCGCCTCCGATATTCCGAATCTGAGGGAAAGGTCCCTGAACAGAGACAGAGGAATGGACCATTCTGCCCGGTTGACGAGGCTCCTGCTGAGCCAGTCAGCCTGGGAGTTGTCAACCCCAGAGATGTGGTCCACCGAGATTGACAGCAGGTGTTTCTCTGCCCATAACCCCAACCGTAAAGCCTCTCTCATGAGGTTTTGGACCTCATCCCTCCTTGCCGGTTGACATGAGCCTTGGTGGCCATGTTGTCCATAAGGATTAGAACATGAGAGCCGGCCACTGATTGCCTGAAATGCTTGAGAGCCAGAAAAATGTCTCTGAGCTCTAGCCAATTTATGGGAAGGGTCTGCTCTGACCTGGACCAAACGCCCTGAGCTATCTGGTCCTGCATATGGGAACCCCAAGCCAGGAAGCTGGCATCAGTGGTTATCACTAGCCTGTCTGGATCCCTGAACAGGAGTCCCCTCCAGATTGACGGGGAACGCCACCAATTGAGAAATCTCCAGATCTGCGGCAGAAGTGGGACCTTGATGGATGAGTGGCTGGTTCTTGCTCATTGGTAGGTAAGCAAGAACCACTGGAGGGGTCAGGAGTGGAGCTGAGGCCACAGGACGATGCCAATACAGGAGACCATTTTCTCCAGAAGTTTGGACAGCAGCGAAAGGAGGACAGTTTGATGTTGCTGGATCTGGCTGATGATCTCTACAAGGCTCTTTCCACGAGCTGGGGACAGGAAAACCTGGCACGACATGATATCGATGACTACTCTCAAGTGTTGCAATTTGGTTGTGGGAGAGAGCTGGCTCTTTTTGGTATTGATGGAAAATATCTGGAGATATGACAGGGTAATTTGCAGATCCCAATAAGCCACATGGATGGAAGAGGACAGAATAAAAATGTCATCCAGGTAGTATTGGATTCTCACTGGAACAGAATGCAGAGATGTCATGCAGAATGCAGAATGCCTGAGATGCTGCCAAAACCTTTGTGAAAACCTCGGAGCCGATGAGAGGCTGAAGGAAAGTGCTCGATACTGGTAATGGGTATTCTGTTAACAGAAATGGAGAAACTGGCGATGATGAGGCCAAATTGGGATGTGGAGGTAAGCCTCTGTGAGATCAATGGAAGAGTGGAGGTCATTCTCCCGGAAACTCTCTAAAATAGAATGCAGAGTCTGCATTTTAAATCGCCTGTATTTTACAAATTGGTTGAGAAATTTTAGATCAAGGATGGCTCAGCACTGCACCGAGGCTTTGGGAATGATGAAAAGGCGAGAGTAAAGCCCATGTCCCCATTGAGAGGGGGGAACAGGTTGAACAGCCCTGATTTCAAGAAGGTGCTGAATAGACTGATTCATGAGGGCTTGCCTTGAAATGTCCCGAGAGACAAATCAAAAAATTTTCTGAGGGTGGTGTTAGGTAGTCCAATTGTAACCCTGACCTAATAGTGCTGAGCACCCAGGCATCCGTCGTCTCCCATTTGGAGGCAAAGAAGGCTAGGCAACCTTCGATGGGTGGGGAGAACGAGGGATTACTTAAGAGTAATGAGAGGGCTGTTTACCAGTAGAAGATTGTTGCCTGCCAGATGCTTCCGCACACTGGTATTGGGGTTCGGAGCACGGCCTCTGAGAGCAGGGGAAGCAAGATGAGGTCTCTGCTCGAAAGACAGAAGGGCGATAAGGAGCAGGGCGATAGTCGGCTTTCTTCCCAGAGGAAAAGAGAACTTTACGTTTACCTCTGATTTTGATAAGGTTCCAGAGCATCACCAAAACGCTTATCGCCTGCAAATGGAACTGAAGCCAGCTTCCATTTTCAGCGTGACTCTGCCTGCCAATTTCAGAGCCACAAAAGTCTTCTTGCTGCTACTGATGATGCCATGGCCTTGGATGCAAATTTGGCGGAATTGAGAGTGGCATCTGCAGTCAATTCCGCCACTGCAATAATCTTATTAAGGTCTTGGTGAGACCAAAGGTTAGAAGCAGGCAATCTATTCTGGAGTTGGCGGAGCCACCATATGGATGCCCTTGTGAAAAAGGATGCTGCCATTGAAGCCCGAACAGCCCATGCAGCGGCCTGGTGATTGCGCTTGAGGGTCTGTTCGGAACATTTATCATCCGGTTTCAGGATATCTTCTGGATCTGTGGAAGTGCCAAAAGATGAGAATGAGGCCAAAACCAGAATGTCAACAGAAGGCACTGCCAGGGAATTGTCCAGAGCTGCGCTGACATTGTAGAAACACTTATCCAGAGAAGATGGGCGAGGACCTGCCAAAGGGGAAGCACACTGTTTCTTGACCATATCTAGGAACAAAATGAGAAGGCAAAACTTCTGCATGCACTACAGGCTTGGAGAAGAGCGAGTCCCCTTGGGAGGAATTTTCTTGTGGCTCGGGAGCCACTTCCTCTGGCGACAGCTTGGCAGTGACCAAAGCCTTGCTGAGTAATGACCTGAAGAGAGTAGGTTTGAAGACCAATGCAAAGGATGTCTGCTCAGGGCAAGAATCCTCTTTCTCTGAAAGATTTTGGTCATAAATCTCGCCCCCTTCACACTCTGAAGGAGAGGAGTAACTGTGTTCAGATGGTGAAACCCTTCCTTGCTCATCAACCTCCTCTCATTATGGTTGGGAAGAATGGACCCTGAGGTTCTGGGGCCTGTGTAAATCAGGATGATGAGGCAAGGAACTTATAGATTGAGAAGGGAGAAGGGCCTGAACCCTTTCCAGATGTCAAAGAATTTGCTTGAAGCCTTCAGCCAATCCCTGCCTAATGGCCAATGAGACAACATCTTGGATATCCCCTGGTCTTACTCAAAGGTAGAGGCAGAAGGCCAAAGGCCTGTTGCTGTGGGAGTGAAGGTGGCTTCAGGCCTACATTGAGGAGAGGTTCAAGGCCTGGAGGGAGGGGGAGGAGCATAGGGCCCAGAAGCCTGTTGGAAATAAGGCCCAGATATGCTGAGATCCTGAGGATCTGATTGTATGTACTGCAAGAGCCTCAGGAGACCAGGATGGAGGATGGAAAGGCTCATAGATAACTTATCCTCCCCTGGGGTCCACAGGTATCCCCTGAAACATGCTGTAGTTGCACTCCCTTCTGTTGAACTGCCTCTCTAGGGCTGCATGCCTGCACTTCTCTGCCCTCAACTCAGCCTGAGTTGCCTTCTTAGGGGCTAGAGCCTTAGCTCTGATTTTCGCAGCCACCTCCCTCTGGACTGATTGGGTGCGTTGCCTATGTCCTTTTCTCTTATTGGGCTTAAGAGACTGTTCCACTCGGGGGGGAAGTTCTGCCTGAGCCTTATCTTGCTCCATTTGTAGAATAAAGGCTCTTGCATTAGAAAGGCTTTAGAAAGTAGAAATGTCTGCATTAGAAAGTAGAATAAAGGCTCTTGCATTAGAAAGAATTTTTTTTATGAATTTTTAGGGTATAAAATGGCCCCCGGGCTTACAAAATGGCCACTCACCTTGTGGTGGAAGGCTTCAAGTCCAAGATGGCCACTGTAGGGGAAACAGGCTCCAAAATCAAAGAATCGCTCCTTGGCTATGCAGACCCTGAGCGAAGACAGCAAGGGGAAAAGGCAGCCACTGGCCACACGATCAGCTGGCTTGCGCTCTTATCGGTTTGCTGATCATTTTTACGATTGCTCACAACTGCAGGCATGGGGGAGGTCTATAGACGTTGCCCAACTTGCCTGTATAGAGCTCTGGTAACGTTGCTCCCAACATTGCAGGAGAGAGAGCCTTATTCTCCTCGAAGAGCAGCTGCCCAGATCCCTGGGAACTGCTTGAAATGAGGAAAAAGCACTGAAGTTCACTGGTGAGTGCTATCTAACAGAACGCTTTCAGAGACACAGCTACTGCCTGAAAGGAGCTGAGTCAAAAGCTGGGGTCTCTCCCGGGGGCTGGCTTTTATATCTTAGTACAGACTCAGCTAAATGATGTCATAGGAAGTAATCAACCCATCCTGGGCTCTCCATGCAGCATGGAGGAGAATAACATACTCATGTTCTTTCCATGGAAAGTCATATGAAATTTTATATATCTGTAATCAGCACAACAATTATTTCAGCCATCACAAATTGATCCCATGTTTTCTTTCTTGAACTGATCTTATTCTAAACGGGTTACTCTATATATATTGGCTTCTAAAATCCATGTTATTACTAGTAGCAATAAAGAATTAGCATTTTCAGTCAAATCCAGTGGGAATTTTATTATAAAGCAGCAATATTTTTAGTATTACAGTATGCAACAGGCATAACAGTTGTTCAAGCTGCAATAAAAAGATATTATACCAATATCTGTCTAATTAATGTTACATTCTTATATATCCATTCTATATGGAAGGATGATTTACTAAAGAGAAATCCCTCTGCTGCCTTATATTTAGAGTGATATTGGTTAAAAACTGTGCTTTGCCAAATATTCTCATTTTCATTGGAAACAATGGATGCTTCAAAAATATAGGAAGTGGGACATTAGATGAGGTTTGTTTCCATTTTAAAGGATTGTTATATATGATGGGAAAGTATAAATTATGTAGGGAAAGAGGAGGGCCAGGAGATCATGATCTCTAAGATTAAATTTGATTCAGTTTTAATTTTAGCAACTCCTCAGGTTATTTACCTCTTTTTTGCAGGAACCAGAGTTTTCCTGCACTTTCTATGCTTCAAACTCAATGAAGTTTCACTTTTAATGTTAAGTACATTAAAATTCCTAACTGACCTATTTATCCAACAACTCTATATTAAGGAATTTATACTAACTAAACAATATCTTTTTAAGATACCACCTTTGGTAACATATTAAAATATGTTTTCTTTTGTCAGTCAGAGAGACTAAGTGAATAGATGCTAAAACTGCTAAGATTTACCAACCCTAGAGAAAAGGTAAATTTCAAATGAATTCAGAGTAATTTCATAGACACCACAGAATCAAAACTTCCTCTTGTTTTCTTGCCGAATGCTGTGTCCAGCTCACAATCTTGACATCTCTTGGGGGCCCCCATCCCAAGTACAAATCTGCTTCAATCCTACTCAACCTTTCATAACCAGCCAGAGTTAATTAGGTGCTTCCACCTGCTGAGGCAAGCCAGAGAAAGGAGGACTTGCAAAAGACTATTGTATGGGCAGTGGTTTGTTCAATTTCCTTAAAGCCCCTGTCCCACTGCACCAACGGATGCAAAGAGGATGTAAAACGTTAAAGAACGTTGGAAAACGCTATGCATCCGTTGTGTACTCATTGCATACGTGTTTCATATGCTCTATCCTTTGAGCATCCATCCACTGAGATTTCATCCGCTCAAGAAGTTTTGAGCTGCACAAAACTTTGTGAACAGATGAACTTTCCACTGATGTAAATCCGTGACATCTGAGAAACAAACGTTCTATGTCCGTTTATCATCCGTTAAATGTCTGCTGTATCCTTTCTGCATCCTCTGGCCATCCACTCAACTCACATCCGCTGCAGCTGAAAACGGAAAGAGGGAGGAAACAAAAGGTACACGGAATGTCTACACAGCATTATTAGCACGGAAATAGAAAGGATGAGCAGTGAACGGTTTGCATCCTATATACATCCTCTAGGCTTCCTATGAACATCTGTTTAACATCCCCACTACATACTACCCACGTCCGTTCTTTTCCTTTCTTTTCTGTTCTGTTTATGCAAATTTTTGCCACTTTTTGGAGCGGATGACAACGGATGGAGCATCCCCGAAATTTTGCTCATCCGCTGTGTCCTTTTTGCATATGGTTTGCATCTGTCGGCCAGTGGGACTTAGCCTTAACATCCCTGCTACATACCCATGTCCGTTCTTTTTCTTTCTTTTCCGTTCTGTTTATACAAATTTTTGCCACTTTTTGGAGCGGATGACAACGGATGGAGCACCCCCGAAATTTTGCTCGTCCGCTGTGTCCTTTTTGCATACGTTTTGCATCTGTCGGCCAGTGGGACCTAGCCTTAAGAGAACTGGATGGGCAAATTGCTAGTTACAAATGTATGCAATGTATCAAATACACATTATCATGGCTGCCTCAAAAGAACTGATCAAAAGCAAAGCACAGGTGTTATGTTAAAACACAATTTGGGGCAACATCTTAATTTGTGCTAATTATTGATTGGGAAGTTCCCTAGATTGACTAACAAACAGGCTAAACAAATCTTTGCACTGAAAACAAAAGAAATGCAAAATAGGGTGAACAGGACAACAGACAACTGGCTTTTAAAAAATGCAAGACCTTTATATCTGGATCAAACTATGATTCAGACAGTGAGACTTAATTTGTACAAACCATGTCTCGGTGTGTTGCCTGAACTGACACATGATCCTATTGCAAGGACTAAAGTAGTTGTAAAGGAAGAACCCTCCAGTATTAATATCTACATCAGATTGAATTTTCAAAATTTGTTGGGTTAAAAGCCACTATTTTCAAAGTCTAGGCATTCTTAGCCTGAAAGGGCATACTGCCTAAAAATAGAGGCAGATCATAGCTACATTTGCAGGACTTGTCATGAATAGTAGTGGCTATATCAGTATGCTGAATCAGGGATTTCATAATTTAACTTTCTACAATCCAAAATATTGTAAATCAGCATAGATTGTCAGACCAACAGCATTCTCATAAATCTCAATCTGCATAGCTAGTAATTAAGAAATACAGGAATTATTAGTTAAAACATCTGGAAAACATTAGGGCTGTTCACGTCTAAATTATTAAGCACTAAAACCTAATGAATTACAGCTTGTCCTCAACTTACAACTGATCACCTAGCAAACAAAGTTATGGTTACCTCCAAAAGGTACTTATGACCCTGTTTTAAAGTTACAGACACTGCAGCAGTTAGGGAAGCAAAATTGCCGCATAACTGCCTTCCAGAAATGGCTGCCTTTTTAGAACAGCCAGTTTCTTGCAATTTAAAAAAAAAAAAAAAAAAGGCAGCTGCTTCAAGGATACAGCCACATGGCCCAGGGATGCTGTAGGATGGAAAAGCATGCCTGCCTACCCCAGTCAGGAGCTGTGGAGATCTTTGAAAAGTGCATGGGTGACAGGAAGTGAGGAGGAAAGTGTGGGGCCCAACAGGGTGGGAGACAGAACCAAGGCCTGTTGAGATCCAATGGAGGGAAGGCCAATGAGGGCCTGGAAAAGGAAGCAGACCCAAGGCCTTCGGGGGCCCTTGAGGGATAGGAAGGTGGGTGAGGTCTTAGGGAATGGAGAAGGCCTTGGGAAACCTGAAAGAGGTGGGTCTGGTCCTGTGCAACTCACACTTCTAAGGAACCCAATGCTTTGCTTAATGACCTACGAGGTCGCTTAACTATCACATCAGTTAGAACAGGGTAGTTGTTGTGCGAGGTGGTCACATAGTTGCTTCAAGTAACAATCATCATAATTTGTGACAATATTGGGCAGGTTCCATTATGATTATGACAAGAATTACCTGTATAGACTGACTTTATTGTACAACTAAACCTTAATTTACTGTCTAAAATATTTATTTTTCAACCATGTCATGAGTAATGTAGGCTTTTTTTTCTCATTGGTTTTAATCCCCATGCCTTGAACAACAGCCTGACATACAGAAATGTAGCAACCATATATTTTCCTACCACTTATTTACATGCCAAAGAAATATATTTATGTCAGGTTGCTATTCAAGGCACATAGTGGGGCCAATTTTAAAAAGCAATGATTTTTAAACACAAACAACTTTGTATTTTAATTATATACAGGCTATCTTTAATCTTAAACAGATTAATGCTGCAATCTTGACTACCATAGCAAGTGCCATTTGAACTTACTTTTGAGGAATCATATAGAGATTTGTTTTGCAAACACCACTATAAATTCTTGAGATAAAAGACCATGCTTATTTTGACAGTTCAAAAATCCACCTATATTTTTAAATAGTCTGCCTCACTTTTGAAGCAATGTAGTCTATGAATAAAAAAAAGTATTATATTAAACGCGATATTTAAGTAACTTAACTTTTCTTGACAACTGATGAAGAATGTATAGGTAGTCCTCAACTTACAACTTACAATTGAGCCTAAAATTTATGTTGCTAAGTGAAACATTTATTAAGTGAATTTTGCCCCATTTTAACCTTCCAAGCCACGGTTGTTAAGTGAATCACTGTAGTTGTTAACTTAGTATCCCGGTTGTTAAGTAAAACTGGTTTCTCCATTGACTTTGCTTGTCAGAGGATTGCATAATCCTGGGACACAGCAAAGGTCATAAATATGAACCAGTTGCCATAAATCTGAATTTTTGTCATATGACCACAGGGATGCTGCAAAGGCTATTAACGATGAAAATTGGTCATAAGCCATTTTTTTCACTGCCATTGTAATTTTGAACAGTCACTAAATGAACTGTTGTAAGTAGAGGACTCCTTGTACTTTAGAACACTTGAATTAAATCTGTGGTACCAGTCCCCTACCAATTTTAATGGTTGAGTCAAACTACTTTTTAATCATTTCATACTATCTATAGATTCTTATATAATGGCAAACAATAACATCCATGCACAAATACACCAATGGGTTGGGGAACCTCCATGTTTGCAAAGTGTAGCAGTTCTTTAGGGGGAAAAAATCATTTTTCACAACCTGGTACTGTCTCAATAAGTTGGAATAGCAATTCCTAGAATATGTAACATTTGGCCATTTTGGTCAGGGAGTTGCTGTCATAACAGATCTGGACCAGTAAGCTCTGTGGCTTCAAAAATAAGACTGAATGGTGACAAGGAAAAGCTGAACATTATAGGTAGAGAGGAATGGAATTAAATATAATTCAGCAGGGTAAAATAGATGGCTGACACAGAGACTCCATAAAAAATTGTCCTTATTGGCAGCCATGCACAGTGAACATGGAGAACAATTTGGTACTGACTATAACCTGTGACTTGCTGTATAATGTTTCAGAGAGATTTTCTTACCTAAAAAAACAAAATGACCACAAGGTAGGCAAAAAAGCAGGTGGGAGCAAGAGTAACTTCTAACTTCCTATCAGCTTCCCAATTTGTAGGCAGCTGGCAGAAAGCAGTGGAAATTACTTCTCTTCCTTTCATCACCCACTTTAAGGGATTTCAGATTTCATCCTTTGCTCGAAACAGCCTATTTCTATCTGCCCATTGGACCTTACTGCAAGCCAATCACTGACGTGGAGCAACTTCCAACTTTCTGCCAGCTTTCCAATTGGCTTTACTCAGAAATCACTACTTTAATTGAACAGCGGAACTGCTTGTCACTTTGCTGGGAGGAGGGGACAAAGGAAACCATGGACTAGAAGGAAAACTCCACTCCTTCTTGATCCCAGCCTGTCCCCAAAGGTCTCATCTATCCAAAGGTCTCATCTATCAAGGCTTCCATCCTCCATCTAACCTTACCTTGCTAGCAGGCAGCCAAATTGCTACCTTGTCCTTCCCACTCACTGCCACTGAGGGATTTAAAATTTCAGTCTTGATTCTTTCCACCAGCCAATTGCATATCGGGCGCAGAGAGAAAGCCACATAACATGGATTTCTGGGAAATGTAATCAGAAGGAGCTGTAATGCAGAAGTAGCCACAACTTCCCCAAATTTCATCTCCCAGGAGTCATAGGTCTCAGCATTCTTTGTTATCCCATTGGAGTTAACTTGGTTCAATAATTGTTCCCCTATACTTTCCAATTTCCCTCAACTGAAAGTTGGAAAAAAAGGGAGAGGGAAGTTTAATAATACATACATAGAAGATAGCTATGAAGACTTCTTAAAAGCCAGACAAATTACCAACACATTAACAAAATCACAATATGCCAGCCATCTTGCTCAACAGTGGTTTTTCACAGAGAAACCAGAGTTTCTATAGAAATTCCCAAGTTTAATTCCTGGCTTTTCACTTAGGAAGATGAGATAAAAAATAATGGAAAGATCATAGTCAAGATTCTGCATAATTTAATCAAGGAAAGATAAAGGCCTAAAAGTTTGCACAAGCTAGCTTTTGAACAAGGAACTAATCCATTTTAACTAAAGCTGTACCAAGAATGTCATAACAGGTGGCAACACTTAGGCATTCTTGACTGAACCTGGTTAATACTTTATTTTTATTTATTTATTTTAGTCAATTGCTTACAAGATAATAGGTGTAAGTAAAAACATAGTTATGGATACATGAATATATATAAGAATAAAAAAAATAAAAGAAACAATAGGACAGGGATGGTAGGCACATTGGTGCGTTTATGCATGCTCCCTATAAATAAGAGACCATCAGAGCTTATAGATAAAATGGGAAGTTAAAAAAGCATTTTGCAAAAAAGGCAAACTATTTCCACACTGTTGCCAAGGTAACTTCACAGATATTGTACATATAATTACCAAGAGTCAAAATTTGTATCAAGGGAATTTTTACTGTTTTTCTCAACATCTATAACTAGGCCTGGTCAACAGCAGCATCAGCACAAGATGGAACAAATTGGAAGTGACAGAATAAACTGTAACACTTTTTCTGGAAAGTGACATAGCATTTTTTTTTTAAACATCCAGCCAATTATTTTATGGACTTCTAGAACAATTTTTTGCCACAGAAAAACAGCTAATCTGTTTTCATCTTGTCACTGTGGATGACTTCATGGAGAGCCATGCACATACTATAACTTATAAGACAAACAAGCAAATGTTTTGCTTGTAACAGACTCCGGATCAAGCTCCATCATTTAAAGCATGGGTGTCCAACTTTTTGGCTTGCCTGAAGAGTAAACAGAATTGTCTTGGGCTATATATAAATATGCATAATAGTTAATACATAGAGTCAACTTCCTTTATTTTTTATATTATCTTGTGAGACTGCATTACTAGCTTCCAGGGGCACAGGTGTTCCATGGACCAGAGGTTGGACACACCTGATTTAGAGAATGAAAGCTACTGCCAGCCCAAGAAAAGCAGATCTTTTTAGATAGCTTCTTAGAACAATGGCAAGTCTTTGCAAACTTTTTAATGGTGGTATTAATTTTAGTTCAACTTAATTTTCTAAACAATGTCACATTGTTTATGTATGTTACATTTCTTCTTCTTACATATTATTTTTATTAATACTTTTAACATACTTTTATTAACAATACTTTATTAACATACTACTTTTATTAACAATACTTACTTTTAACATGCTCTTACTAACAATTACCACCACTCAGATAAAGTAACTCAAAGGAAACAAACATTTTGTGGGACAGAATAAAGTAGGGAAACCAAGTCTGACCCAGTCTTTGGCTTCCCTAAATAATAGTTTCATTAGCCTTGGTTATATATGCTAGGACTGAAGAGAAATGTAGTCCAATACATCTGGAGAGCCCTTATTTGGACAAAAACTACTTTGGAGAGAAAAAACACCCATTTTGAAGGAAGGCAACACTGATTCCTCTGGCAGCCAAGTTATAGCCTAGGAGTAAAGAAACTGTATGGGTTCTCAAATTATTGAGCTTCTTGTCACTCCTTTGGCACTGTTTGTTGAACTGCTGGGAGTTGAAGTTTAGCAAAATTTGGAAGGCAACAAGTTCTCCAAGCCGGGGTCGCCAACCGTTTGGACCTCAGGGACCACCAAACTCATAATTTTAAATCCTGTGGACCAGAGACCCTGGGAAAATCCCCCAAAAAAGTCTGCAGAAAAATTCCCCACCCCATTCTTTTTTTGGGATAACAGGATACCATCTCCAGTTCCGTTCTTGGGGGTGGGGGGTGGGGGAGAGAGAGAGAGAGATAAACTTTTGGCTTCATGCAAGGAAAGCAGCAGAAGCCTTTCCTTCTCTCCCCTAAACTCCACCAGAAATGTGTTTTTGTGAGACTTGTTGTGCCAGCACAGCCTCTTGGAGCAGGATGCCTTGCAGGGTCCCAAAGACTCATTTCTGGTGGAGTTTGGGGAAGAGAAAGAAAGACTTTTGCTGTTTTCCCTGTGTGTAGCCAAAAGCAGAAGAAAGAAGCGGAAAGCAGCAGCCTGGATTAATTGCTTTGGGACTGACATTTCTCTGCAGACCACCAAAATTTTCTCGTGGACCACCAGTGGTCCCCAGCCCACTAGTTGGTGACCACTGCTCCAACCCATTTCATAAACAATTCCAAAGCTTCCACTGTATTAGTTACAAAAACATTGGGGGGATTATCACTGTTTCAACAGATACCATTAATGTTTCTCACAAACTTTATCTTTCTATATATAGACTTGTACAAAGTTGATCGCACATAGAAAGCAAAAGTAAAATCAATTTAACCTAATCCAGATCACAGTAATGAATTTGCCCTGGCAAATTCAAACATCTAAACAGAGTCAGACTGGGTTCATCCTTAGATAGAAGATCAGTAGAAAATTCCAGGCCTACAAGCTAGCTTGAGAAAGACTTTTAAAAATCTTCAAAATATGTTAACAATTACATCTGCAACATTGCCATGAAAATTCTATGGCTATGTTTGTGTCCTCACTAGGAATCAAACTCTACCCAAGAGAACCTTGCCCATTTGACATTGCTTCCTAATAAAATGCTCTTTTTAGATTTTGCAAGCTGAGGAATAAATGTGTTTAAGTCATCCTGCGTTCCAGCAAAAAAGTAAACACCTTCAAGTCTAATCATAGGATATGACTTTGTAGAAAAATTAAATTAGGTGGTTAATTGTTTGATGTCTATCTCAAGGCTTATGAATATGAGTTACACATTTTAGATGTGGATAATTTTCTCTCCTTGAAGAAAATATGCCTTCAATATTTGACAGAAAGTATTTTTCTATTTTCAGTCCAGTGGGTCTACTTAGTTCTTAAATAAGCAGAGTGTCAAGTTTTCAAGTAATGAAATCCATTTTAAAAGAAAAATAACCAAGTTATTGGCCTGACACAGAGAACATATAGACACAGTAGCAGAATATAGATGATAGTATTTATTCCACATGGCATGACCACTGCTGAACAGAGGACATGGTTAGTTCTTCAGATACATTCACTGCTACTCAGGAGTCTGTAACAAGCCAAGATATCAAAATGAATTGTGAAAAAAAACTACAAAATGATGTAATCATGCACAGCTATAATACAAAAGTTGTGACATTTACATGACAATGTAACCATGCATGTGGTATCATCTAGCTCCTCTTATTCTCTCTGTAAACTCCACTATGCTGGCACTCCCAGTTAGCAACACAATAAGTGATGGGAAAAACTTCAAAGAATTGTTGCCAGAGATATAGATATTTGAACCCATAAGTTAATTCTGTATAAGTTGATTTCATATATTTGACCCCAAAAAGATTGTATAGAACATCTTTCCACAACCTCCAAATAGCAATTCTTAAGTCACAACCCAATCATAGGTGGAGGACAACATGCTGGAGAAGTGAGCTTCCAAATCCAGGCAGTACCAAATTTTAAAATCAGCCCCACCTTCCCCGACCCACTTTGTACAGCATAGGAAAATGGCAGCATTTTTAGCCAGCCAGTGTATGTGTGTGTGTGTGTCTATCTATATCTATATATACACCACCTAGCCATATAAATAAACAAACACATAGAGCAAGGAATGTGTGTCCTGTATTTAAGTATTTAATCAAGGCTTTTATTGTCATATGTCCTCCAAAGAGGTTAGCCTCCAATCCCCATTATCCAGTCCAGCATGGGCCCAGGATGATGAGAATGGCAGCCTTTTCACATATCTGGAGCACACTTTCTGGCAAGATACAGAGGACTTAAATTTAACTGAAGGCGGCTAGGAATCGCTAGTAGCACTACTACTAGGCCAACTCCCGGCGACCAAGAAGAGGCGTACCTTTTCACCTACTCTTTCCAACATTTAGCCAACTGGCTGTTTTCTCGCCCGCCCTCCCTCACGCTATGTCGCCTTCTGCCCCCTCCGGTCTTCGGTCAGTTCTCAGGCCTACAACCTGCAGCCGGGTGGGCCCTCTCTCCCATGCAGGGAGGAGGAGGGGGGGGGGGAGAAACTTACGCGTTGCCCACGTGGATGCGGGGCGCCACCTCGTTGCTGTGCGCGCTGGGGAGGCTGTAACAGCCACTGCCGTTGGCGAGCAGGTCGTTGAGCTCTTCCACCGAAATCTGGAACTCTGACATGGCTCGTTCGTCCCTCCGATATGGGCAGGGCCGCCTCCACGCTCTTTTCCTCGGGTCCTGCCTGATAGGAGGGGCCGCGATCAGCTGGTGCACGGCCGGCAACTCCCAAACTGGCCTGGAGGGAATGGCGCGGAGTTTACACCGTGCGCCTTCGGGGGGGGCTCCGCCCTCGGAGTTTGGCCGTCCTAAAGGGACCGTGCGGTCTTTTTCCTGGGGAGGGAGACGGCTTTCTGTCTTTCCTTTTTCCTGGGAGGGTTTTTTTCTTTCGCACCAAATTGCATATGTAGGGTCGACTCCCCTAATGACTTAGAGCACAAGTTCAGAGGCTCATAGTATCTGTCTGGGTAGAGACCACGCACGTTGCCTATGTGTACGTTGCATGCTCCAGATTCATTTGTTCTTAATGTTTACCATTTAATGCTACAGGTGCTTAGGATCGATTTTGGAGGGAAACTCTCGTTCCTGGTTTGTAAAGGTAATCAGGGCTGTTAAAGCCAAAGTTCAAACGTTTTGTCTGATGCTTATCTTGTACCAGACACCTCACAGTAGATGGGAGACCCTTGTTCAACACTGTTTTCCCCCAAAGTCAAGGTCATGTATATTATAGAAACTCCACCCATTCTTGATCTTACCCGACAGGCCATATTCAGGTTTGTCAACCTATCACCAATTTATTATTCTCATCTTTAGAAGGGCCGTTGCAAAATTATGAGATGTTCCAGTTATGTGTAAATAAGCTATACAAAATTCAGCAGATGTTTACATTTTTCACTTAGATAACCCAATTTTTTGAATATGCACAGTGGAATAAACATAAAATAACTCTACAGCCAGTGTTCACATGATCCATTAGGCTGGACTATACTGAGTTGATAGATAGTTTTTATGTGTCGTAACTGTTCAACTTGAATTTTAGCTGCAGTGGAAGTTATTTGCTTTCAGGGAAACTTGCTTCCTAAAAAATGTATTTCTGTCTTAGGTTTATTTTCTTTCTTTCCTCCAGGAACTACAAATGACCTATATGATTCTTCCTACTCTTTCATTTTATCTTTATATTACTCTTGTGTAGATTAGTGTGAAAAATAATAGATATGGTCACAAAGCATCCCATTAGTATGTTTAGTTTCTTCAATAAATTGCAGTTCACTGATTTCAGACAATCATGGTCTTTCAACGTGCATAGAGTACATTTCTCAGTATTGAATTCATTTTTTTCCTTTGCAAAGTAAGAGGCAATACTTAAAAGTTTGATTTATTTTTACAAATTGATAACTGCAAAGCATAGCCTCAAGGAATAATTTCTCATCATTTCTGCAAAACAGACAAACACAGACACACATAGGGTCCTCAACTTACTACCAGAATTGAGCCCAATGTTTCCTTTGCTAAGTGAATTTTGCCCCATTTTACAAACTTTTAGCCATCATTGTTAAGCAAATAATTGTAGTTGTTAAGTGAATCATGAGGTCATTAAGCAAGTCTGGCTTCTCCATTGACTTTGTCGGAAGCTGGCTGGAAAGGGTTAGAAATGGTGATCACATGAGCCCAATACAGTAATTGCCATAAATACATGCCAGTTGCAAAGTGCCTGATTTTTGATCATGTGGTTATGGGCATGCCAGAACAGGCATGTGAAAAACAGTCATATGTCATTTTTTTCAGTGCTGTAACTTTGAAAGGTCACCAAATGAATGGTTGTAATTCAAGGATTGCCTGTGTATGTATATATGTTTATGCATATATATAGTTTTTATTAAAAATTTTGATTATTATACAGTTTAAATGTAAAGAAAAGAATAAAAAATAAAAATGTATAAAAAAGATTTTAATAATGAAAGAGAAAAATATATAAAGATGTGGTTTTCAACCTTCATTGCAAGAATTATAAACACATTTAGTGATTCTTCACTCCTCTAAGGTTACAAATATACACCCCATATTCAAGCTCTTTATCTACAAACAAATCCATAAAACATAATCATTTCAGTCTTGATGTCAGCAGAAAGTCCATAACGACTTGCTGAAAATAGCAATCTTATTTTAACCTTGATCAACCAACTATATATTTTCTTCTTCTAACAGTCTTAATCTTTAATTTCTTCAAATCTTATCATAGATTTTGATTTCTCTTTATTTTTTCTTTGGGTGGCATGATGGTTCAATGGTTAAGACGCTGGGCTTGTTGATTGGAAAAGCCAAAAGCCCAGATTCAAGACCCAAGCATTATGCGATGGGATAAGCTTCCGTCCTCATCTTGTTCCTGCCAACATAGCAGTTTGAAAGCATGCAAATGCAAGTAGATACATACATGTCACTTCGGTGGGAAGGATGCTCCCTAATGTCATAATGGCCACATGACCATGGAAATGTCTTCAGACATCCCTGGCTCAATGGCCCTCAAAATCGAGATGAGCTCTGCCCCATACAGTTAGCAACCATTAGCAAATAAGATCTTCTGGAACTCCTTTACCTTCTTTGTCCTATCGCATAGATTTCTTCAAAGCTTTAATTTTTTAATTTGCAAATATGTCTTCCATGCTCCAGTTTTATTTTCCTGGACTATAATTCATTCTTTCTGCTAGAGGAAAAGATGAGAGACTAAATGACAGTGAATTATCTTCTGACTCTTCCTCTTGTCCTTCTTTTAGCTTTCTTGGCTTGGATGTTGAGATGGCATCCTTGTTTTCATTCTGCTAAACTCCCTGTGCATCTGGTAAGAAGCTCACCATGGCACGGAAGGACACTGCACCTCTGCCGACACTGAAGCTATTGTTGATTGGAGATAGCGCAGTGGGGAAATCCAGGTGCATGGGCAGGGTTACAGAATGGGAAAGCATTGGGGAACTTTGTTTCAGAAAAAGGCAGATAGACGGTCCTTGCGGTTTACTCCTTTTTCCTCTTTTCTCTGTTTCTGTAGCCTTTTGCTGAGATTTGCTGAAGATACATTTGAGCCATACCTCAGTCCAACTATTGGTGAGCAATGCTGCCTGTTTATATATATGGAGGGGGCGATTGGGGGGGGCAGAATTATGACTATTGCAGCCTCCCATCTTGATAACCAATCTAAACATCTTAATTAAATACACAAACACACACACAATTTTAGTGTTCCTCATATTGGAATAGAATAGAAAAGAATAGAACAGAACAGAACAGAACAGAACAGAATAGAATAGAATAGAACAGAACAGAACAGAATAGAATAGAATAGAATAGAATAGAATAGAATAGAATAGAATAGAATAGAATAGAATATTGGCCAAGCGTGATTGGACCCACAAGGAATTTATCTTGGTGCAAATACTTTCCGTATACATAAAGGAAAAGATACATTTGTCAAGAGTCAAGAATCATAAGTCACAACACTTAATGATAGTCATAAGGTATAATAAGCAATCAAATCATATTAGGAAACAGTCAATATAAATCATAAGGATACAAGCAACAAAATTACAGTCATGCAGTCACAAGTGCAAGGGATGGGTGATGAGTGATGAGAAGTTTAACAGTAATAATAATGCAGACTTTGTAAATAGTTGAACAGGGTTGAGGGAATTACTTGTTTGGCAAAGTGATGGCTTTCAGGAAAAAAACTGTTCTTGTGTCTAGTTGTTCTGGTGTGCAGTGCTCTATAGTGTCCTTTTGAGGGAAGGAGTTGAAACAGTTGATGTCCAGGGTGTGAGGGGTCTGTAAATATTTCCACAGCCCTCTTTTTGACTCATGCAGTATACAGGTCCTCGACTGAAGGCAGGTGGGTAGTAATTGTTTTTTTGCAATCCTAATTATCCTCTGAAGTCTGTGTCTGTCCTGTTGGGTTGCAGAACCAAACCAGACAGTTATAGAGGTGCAGATGACAGACTCAATAATTCCTCTGTAAAACTGGATCAGCAGCTCCTTGGCTTTTTAACCAAGTTTTGATGCATGTTATGTTTCTCAAACCTGAAATAGCTACAGTTCCAAAAATTGAAAATTGTACCCAAAATTTGTTTTACAACCAGAAATGGTTGGGAGGCAGTATTTTCTGTTGATTAACTATTTCTTTAAATTAACTTGTGATGTCAACATACAGGTAGTACTTGATCTATGGCTGATCACTTAGGGACCATTTAAAGATACAACCCAAAAAAGGCAATTTACAACATGGATTTGAAGTTCCCACAGTCAGGTCCCCCTGCAATCATGTGACAAATGGCTTGGGGTATTTTGCTGATCCTGTCTTTATCTGTTTGATTATTAGGTGTTGATTTTAAAGTGAAGAAGATGGTGGTTGGGAATTTTCCCCTTCAGCTAGCAATATGGGTAAGCTGTACAGTGTTCTTTTCCAATCGAGGAAAATAATGTCTTTCTAAAGGAAAGGATGGGCGGGGGCAGGGCAGGGGAGGGCAAGGCAAGGCAGGCAAGGGGAGGGGGAAAAGGAAAGAAGGAAAGGAAAAAGAAAGAAAAAAAAGAAAGAAAGAATGAAAAAGCAATGTCTTTTCAATCTATGCTAAGAATACATATTTCTGAAACTATCATTTCTGAAACCATCATGAGTGTTTCATAACATACATAGAAATGACCAGTTTTCCCACCCTCATATCCTTCAGATTCCAATTCAAAGTGCACTTTCTGTTCTTCTGAGCTGTTCTGGTCTATTCAGACTTTTTCAGAAATTAGAACACTACAAAGTTGGAGCATGTTTACATGCAGGGAACTACCAGCCAATCAGTACTGCCCTTTGGCTCTGTAGGTGAGCAGAAAATCACCAGTCAGCAGGGCTTAACTGTCTTGTTCTGCACCCAGATTCTCATCAAAACATCTCTTTTCTCTCCAAAATAAATAAATTGGTTTGGTTCTCCCAGGCCTTTATCTCTCCCTTTCAAAACAATTGATCAAGGAAGAAAAATAGGAACTGGGGGGCAAGTGAGCTGGAATTTAGTGAGAACACAGCTGCCCCTCTCAGCCCAAAGAAACAATAAATCATTTGGGCAGTGATGTTTACTGCCTTTTGAGTAGCAAAGGAATTACACTCACACACAATCTGTAACCAGATCAGCACTTTTACCTGGAAACCTCTAGATAATTATGTCTTCTTAACTTCTGGTACTGCAGTGACTCATACACATATAACGTCTTCTCATACTTGCCCTCTGCTTTGAGTGGGAGATGGATAATTTTTTAAAATCAACAGTGGCCTATTGATACTGTGCAAATCCAACTTTTGAGAAATACAGAATTTGTATGATTCTATTATAATTTTTCCATTAAGACTTTTCCCTGTTTGTTTTTCTAATTATTCAAAATCCTGGTGGATTTTCCTATGCTTCTCAATATTTGATGGCTGTTGAGGATGTTTGCACAGATATGAGTTTGGGTTTCTTAAATGATCAGTGTTACATAACTGATTCTGCTGCTCTTTCGTTGCTGCATATTTCTTGCAAGGCTCTATGACCATACTCTTCCTTTCAACGTACAACTCTATGGCTACAGAGTTATACTCTATTGCAAGAAATACTTGCAATACTCTATTGCAAGAAAAAGTTGGAACAGCTATAAAGCAACTCAGTAATCCCAGCATCTTTCTTGTAGACTCAGTGGCCATAGAATTCTCTAAAAATCAGGACTTTGGAGTCTTTGACTGGTATGCTGAGAGAATCTAAGACTTTCTCAAAAGGGCAGGGGTGGGATGCTACTGGTTCGGCCCAGTTCTATAAAACCAGTATCTCTGAAGAGCAGCAGACACTGAACAGGTTTGGTGTCTGCTGCTCTGTTTGGCCTAGCTGCCCGCCCAGGCTCTTGGCTATCCTTTATTTCCTGCTTTTTCAACCTCAGTTGCTTTGTGCAGCACAGCTGAGGTTGAAAAAGCAGGAAAGAAGAGGAGTTTGAAATGCTGAGTGTTTCAACTGTCTGGGGCGGCCCAGCTAAAGTTTTTTGGAAATGGCCTAAAAACATACATAAGATGCACTCTCACCAGGGGTGGGATTCTATCTTCTGGAGAACCAGCAAATCGCGCCAATGGCTGGCCCCGTCCCATCCCCTCACTCCTTTTCTGGCATACACACTATCAAACTTGCCTGCTAAGTTACTATTTTTCCTTTTTTTCCCCCAACCATCAGCTGTTCTTCTGTGCTGGGAGATTTAGATTTCCTGCTTTCTAGCTAATCTAAAAGCAAAGCTAAGCCTGAAGCTTCTATTATTCAGTGCAGACTCAGGTAGCAGATGGCAGAAACACAGATATCTAAGTGATTCTGTGAGCAACTCAATCTGCCTGCCTGCTCTCCCTGATTTTGGGTAAAAGTTGCTCTTTTTAATAAAAAAAATTCAATATTTACATACATGGTGTGTTGGAAGTTAATTTTGTGAGTTTGTTTACTAGCAAATTTTATGAGTTGGCTTGCAAGCAAATTTTATGTGACAGACTCAGGTAGCCGATGGCAGAAAAATAGACCTCTGAATGAATCTGTGATTCTGTGAGCAACTCAATCTGCCTGCCTGCTTTGCCTGATTTTGGGTAAAAGTTGCTCTTTAAAAAAAAAAAATTCAATATTTACATAAATATTTAGAATATTTACATACAAGCAATGCCTAGCCAATCACATCACCACCAAACTACACCCAGTCAGCAAGCCATGCCTAGTTAGTCATATGACCACTAAGCCACACCCACAAATTAGGCCACAGCCACAGAATCAGTTGTTAAAAGATTTAAATCCCATCCCTGCAAAAGGGGCATAGAAAATCTATATATAGGTGTGTCTGTATGTGCAGAACACTGTGAGCAGTCCTCAAGCACTGCCCCCTGGCATCAAATGCAAATCTTGAAGCCAGGAGCTTGTTTTCCCAATATACAGGTGGCTATATCCATTTCATAGCTGTGCATGTTCATATTTGGAATTGAAACTGTGGAGAACATGCAGAGGGAAAAACATATGCAATCTTACAGTACATAATATATCTTAAGCAAGTTGTCTTGCTTCTTCACATTTCTTCCCATAAGCATGTGTTCTGTTGTCAGGCATAGACAATTATTGTTTTATGGTTAAAACCTAAGAGTCATGATGGCCAATTATGATTTTAGATTTCAGCTTTAGGCCTCCCAATCTTGAGCACATATGTTAGCTATCCTAAAGGCAGTTTTACTTCTTGTAAAACTTAACTTTCTTTTAAAGTTTGTGCTCCACAGTTTTAAACTATCCTTTAAATAAAACCTTTGTTTTCTTTCGCAGGACACAGCAGGGCAGGAAAGATTTCGAACATTGACTCCAAGCTATTATCGAGGTGCTCAGGGTATAATTTTAGGTAGGTAGTAGTCAAAATATGAACAAAATCAACCTTACTGAAGCCAAACACATTAAGGGCAGAGGTAAATAGAAGTAAATCTATTCCTCTCAGGGTAGCTGGCACCGCAGCCTCTGAAGAACAATTGATGGCATTTGCTACTAGGCTATTGACTTGTTTGTTGGCGGTGGCTGTTTTTCAGCAGAGTTTCATGTTACTTTAAAATATTTGAAAGTCCCCTCAATTTGATTTACAGGATGTTTCTATTGATGCAGATGGAGATGTAAAGAACATGAGCCTTTTAAGCTTTGATCCAAGTGAAACTAAACTCTGCAGAATATTTTAACATGGCTATAATATCCCCATCCTCCATTTCCCCTTCAGAATATTTTGCTATGTTCCCAAATAGATTTTGTCATGTGGGGACAATCTCCTATAGCTTGACATTAATTACATGCAATAGATGTGGCCTTAATAATCCAAAACCCTATTTGGTGCAATAATTATTGTTCTATTGCATTCACCGAGGGGAAAGAGTACCTCTGTGCAGATATAAAACACCGCCCTTTGAATGCTGGACAAATTGAATTGGAGCAGAAGTGCGAGGGGGGGGGAGGGGAGAGAGAGAGAGAAAGGAAAAATAATAATAAATCATGGGGAAAGCCTTGAAAACTCACATTTTGCTTATGAGTTTCAGAAGCAAAGTCACAGCAGTCCCATATTTCATTATTGCAGTCTGGGAAGAAAAGCTGGTTCTCAACATTAGTATATTTAATCTGTGCTATAGTAGTCTACAAGCTGCTGTTTTGTACCCCTACAATAAAGGGGAAAGATAAAAATACAGAACAACTTTCTAGCACTGATGGCTGCTAAAGCCCATGTCACACTGCACCAACGGATGCAAAGAGGATGTAAAACGGACAAAAAAGCTTGCCATCCGTTGGAAAACGCGATGCATCCATTGTGTACTCACTGCGTACGACTTTCATACGCTCTATCCGTAAAACATCCGTCTACTGCTATTTCATCCACTCAAAAAGTTTTGAGCTGCACAAAACTTTTTGAGCGGATGAACTTCCTGCCGCGTACGATCTACATCCGCGACACATATGGGCAACCAACGTTCTACATCCGTTGTCATCCGTTACATGTCCGATGTATCCTCTCGGCATCATCTGGCCATCCACGCAACTCACATCCACTCCAGCGGAAAGCGGAAAGAGGGAGGAAGCGAAAGGTACGCAGAACATCCACACAGCGTTAGTAGCACAGAAATAGAAAGGATGAAACCGGATGCAGCTCGGATATAAAGCATTAAAACGAACAAAACGTTCGTATCTGGGATGTATCTTGGATATTTAGGATATCTGGAGTATGCCTAGAGTATGTGGAAGGACACCTAGCAGAAAACCGACATTTCCTATAAAAAGGGGGAGGAAATCACCTGGATCTCACTATCAGTCCAGCAGCCCTAGTGTGCAGACCTCTTCAGCCTTGCTCTTGCTCTTCCACATCATCCATTGATCTCCACCATGGATCATCGCACACTCCTTTTGGTAGCCGCCATCATTCAACACCAGAACCAAGCCCTCTTCAGACTGTTTCACCTTTTCTACGCAAGGAGAAGGAGACGTCCAAGAGCTGTGTGGGTCCGAAGATGGATCAGGAGAAGAGTGGAGTTTGGACTCTATGACAAGCTGATGGTGGAGCTGAGGAATGAAGACCCTTGTGCATTCCAGCACTTCATGAGGATGCCACCAGCCATGTTTGATGAAATTGTGGAGCGTCTGAGACCCAGGTTGACCAAGCCGAGCACCAACTTCCATCCCAGCCTGGACCCTGGACTGAAGGTGGCACAGACTCTGCACCACCTGGCCTCTGGAACCACATACAGAAACATGCAGTATGCATGGACGGTGCCACACAACACCATCAGCAAAGTGGTCAGAGAAGTGGTGCAGGCCATCATCTAAGAATACCTGGAGGAGCTCCTCCAGCGCCCCACCACTGAAGAAGGCTGGAGGAAAGTTGCAGAACAGTGGTATCAGAGGTGGAACTTTCCCCACACCGTTGGAGCCATAGATGGGAAGCACGTGGTCTGCAAAGCTCCACCCAAATCAGGGTCCAATTATTTCAACTACAAGGGCTTCTTCAGCATCATCCTCTTCGCCATGGTCGATGCTGACTACAAGTACATCGATGCTTCATGTACATCAATGCTTCAGGCAACGGGTCAGCTTCAGATGCCCAGATATACAACACCAATGACCTAAAGGATTGGCTGGAATGCAACCTCATCATGGGCTTCCCAGATCCAGACCCCCTACCCAACGACACACAAGATGTGCCCTACTTCATCATGGGTGATGACGCCTTCTCCCTCAGAACCTACCTCATGAAGCCATACAGTTCAAGATACCTCACCCGTGAAGAGAGGATCTTCAACTACAGGCTGTCCAGGGCAAGACGGGTGGTGGAGAATGCCTTTGGCATCCTGGCCAACAGGTTTCAGGTACTTCTTACCACCATGCAGCATCGCCCACAGACTGTGAGGAGCATTGTGGAAGCTTGCTGCATCCTGCAAAATCTCATGCGCACCCGCTACCCAGTGTTGTAGAACAGGCTTGTGGACCGCCAACAAGGCAATGGGGACATGGAGCCTGGTGAATGGAGGCAAGGACAAAACCTAATAGACACTGTGAATGTGCAAGGCCCCAACAGAGGTTCACACGAAGGGAAGAAGCAGTGCAACCTCCTGAAACACTGGTGCAACTCCCCAGCTGGAGCAGTGGAGTGGCAAGACAGGATGGTAGATGCTTAATGGATGCTTCCTTGAGCCTGTCTCATAACACTGATGAGATTGTGCCATGTATGTTGAGTGGCCTTACAATGAATTGGCCATTACTAAAGAGTTTTGTTTATTTTGAAATGTGTTGATCAATGATTAAATTGTTATTGATAATAAAGGTCCATATGTGTGGCAGCTGGGAGGGTGGACCATACAGTCCCACTATGCTTGCACTGGAGGTTTATCTATCCCACAGCTATCCTTACCCATCCCACAACTATCCTGATCCCACAGCTATCCTTACCCATCCCACAAGCATGCAAAGGCTTAACCCTTTTTTCAAAGTTTTCCCCAACACTTTATTAAGTAAAAAAAATGAACCAAGTGTGTGAAGCAAAGATAACCTTTATTAATAACAAACTGTATGACTTTATTAAAAAGCAAAATGACCCAAGTAAAGTGTCTTAAGCAAAGATAAAGTGAGCAGGGAACAACTCAGTCTCTGGCACTCTTCTCAGTCACTCTGAGGCGTGCCCATGGTCTCAGATGTAAAGGGGCCAGGGACTGTGGAGGTGGCTGTGGCTGGAATGCTGGTCTGAGGCGCCATTGGGGTGCCTGGCCCCAAGAGGACAACAGGAGATGGTGTGTGCAGGAAGCTCTCAGAGAGCTGACTCAGTCCCGTGAGGTTGAGAGGCCCTTTCTCAAGGACCTGGAATGTGAGGCCCAAGACTGATGACAGATGTTCTGAGGAAGGGCTTGGCTGTGGGGTGGAGGAAGGAGGAGTGTAGTGGGGCTGTCTGATCTGCAGCTGGGTCAGGTGAGGTGTCTGTGGCATCTGTGGCATCCGAGGAACCTGGGTGTGGACTGGGAAGGGCTGCCTCTGCTGTGGGAAGTCGTGGTAGTGGTAGGCTTGGTAGATGAGGGGCTGCTGAAATCCGTGGAAGGGCTGTGACATTGCCTGGGGTGGAGGAGCAGACCTGGAGTGGGTAGGAGCAGGTTCAGCTGGGCCTGAAGGGTGGTGCAGAAGAGCTGTGATCCTCTCCTTCATCGCCTGGTACTGGGCCTCGGGCATGTCCATGAGGGTCTGGCTCACGTACATGATGAAGGGCTTGCAGTTGGAGGATGGTATGTCGAAGTGGACCAGCTGGGAGAGGAGATCTGTGCTGGCTTTTATTGTGTCCCTGATCTCCAAGAGGACAGTGTGGCTCTGTCCCTCTGGTCTGCCTCTCTGCCTGCTTTCTGTGGAGGTGGAGCTGGGGGTGGGGGTGGCTTGGTCTCTAGTGGCTGCTTCTTCTTACTCCATCTGAGACGGGATCCTCCACATCCTCTGGCATGGGGAGTGCAGCTGTCGGGGGGGTCTCTGTCGTGGGGCCCTCCAAAGACATCTGCCTGGACACTATAGCTGTCTCCTGGCTGGAAGAGGAGTGGCTCTCTGTGGGCTGTCTGAGGGAGAGGGTTGACAGAGGGGCTGCTCCTCGGTGGCGATCTCACCCTCCAGGAAGCTGCACCTGGCCATGACATAGGTCTCCCGGTCAGTGAGCTTGACAGCGGCCTGCCCAGATTTCTTCAGGTGCAGCTTGCCATACCAGGTGTGCATATGCTTCCACCACCCCAGGAGGACATCTGAAGTATAGCCCAGGCTCTCTGCCTTGTCTCTCCAAGCTGCCTGCTTCCTCTTGGTGTTGCGATAGAGCCTGTGGCCCTTCCTCCACAGGTACTCGTTCTCCCTCAGCCATCCCAGCACCTCCTCCTCATGGTCTTCGGAAATGGAGTACTGTTTCCTCTCCCCCTTCTCCTTGCCTTGCCTCTTCCTCCCTCTGGCAGGGGCTTCAGGGCCTTCAGCAGCAGGGCTTTGAGGGCCTTGGGACTGGTCCACCACAGCAGCAGGAGAAGCACCAGCAGCAGCAGCAGGAGAAGCAGCAGCAGCAGCAGCAGCAGGAGAAGCACCAGCAACACCAGCAGCAGCAGCAGCAGGAGAAGCACCAGCAGCAGCAATACCAGGAGCACCATCAGCAGCAGCAGCAGAAGCAGCAGCAGCTTCAGTCAGCGCCAGGGGGTGGGATGGTGGTTCTGTCCTTCTTGCCAGGGCTGGCAGGAGTAGGCACAGGCTTCCTCTTCTTCCCCATGTTGTTCTCTCAAGATGTCTCTGGCAGCAGGTCTTTCCTCTGAATTGTGACCTGCTTGCGAACTTCATCCTTTTATATCCACGGATCTTATGCAGTTCATCCTCCCCGCATGCTCAGTGAACGCTTTGCATCCACTAGGCATCCGCTAGGTATCCTATAGGCGTCTGTGATGTATCAGCGTCATCCGCTACGCATCTGCTTCGCTGTTGTTCCCCGGAAGCCCTGCAGATGTGTCATCCGCTTCCATCCTCTAGGCTTTCTACGAACATCCACTTTACATCCCCGCTACATCCTCCCCACGTCCGTTCCTTTCCGTTGTTGTCCGCTCTGTTTATGCAAATTTGGGGCACTTTTGAGAGCGGATAACAACGCATGGAAAATTTGCTTGTCCGCTGTGTCTTTTTTACATACGTTTTGCATCTGTCAGCCAGTGTGACCTAGCCTTAAGGAGAGATATGCTTGATAGCCAGGGGCAATATTTGGAGGAGGACTGGCATAGATGGGACAAAGATGCAGGGTGCATGTGCCCTCATCACACAGGTAAATGAGACCAGGATCTTTCATTTTCTTCCTGAATTTCGGGATAGTTTTGAGATTTTTGTCTGTGTAAGTGTATCTGTGTTTGACTCCATTAACAGCAGACAAGGAATCTGGTGGCCTTTTAAAAACATTTAAAGCTATTATCAGAGAATAGTCAGAGCTATTATCTTTACTTTCCATTGGACATATTTAATAATCAATGGTACTTGAAGGCTAAAGTGTTTGATAGGCATTAGATATACATCATTCATGTACATTATTTGGGTTAATTTCTGCAGGGACTATCATAAAAGCCTACCTTTTGTCTAGATCCCTCCAGATGTTATGAACCCACTAACTTACTAAGGATGGTTAGTTGCTAGAAATGATTGGGACATAGTCCAAGATTGCTCATAAACCTAAGTAGAACCAGATGTGATTCTATCCACCCAATCACTTTATGTCATCTAACTAGAAGTGGATCAATCTCTTTTTTATGTTACTGAAAATGCTCTCCTATGTAAACACAAGGAATCTGTTTGGTTTGCACCATTATGCAGTTTATGATGTTACCAGGAGAGAGACGTTTCTGGGCCTGGAAAGCTGGCTACAGGAGGTAGAGATCTATACCAAGAAAAGTGTTGTGAAGATGCTGGTGGGCAACAAAATTGATGAGGTAAGTTTTTAGTAAGGTTAAACTTGGTATTTGTGTGGCAAAATAGGTGGCCAAGGAAAGAATTAGGGGGGAAATGGAGACGAGTTAAATTTAATTCAGTGTAATATTGTTCTGTATGTATTGCTTATTCTTCCTTTCTTTCATATTAGTAATTACTACTATCTGACATAATTTTTTTGTGGGGGTCTAGATTTGCATTCAAACTTCCCACAATCGGGAAATTCAGAACCTTCACATACTGCTCCCCCCAAAGCAGGAGAGCTGACATATTTATTCTTTGGATATTTATGGTTGTCATATTCTGCAACTGATCTCCTGAAGGAACCTTGTTCTCTTAACCATTTCCCACCATAAAACTTGTTTACTAATAATATTCCTGAGATTTGGTTGCTCACATAGTGTTCACATTTGGTTCAGATTGTGATACAATAGTGTAAATGCTCAGTATTTCCTAGAATGAATATTTTTTTCCTCCCATGATTTTTACTGATTTTTGATCTACTGTTCTTATATGACATATGAAGACAGGAGTTGAACAGAATTAACAAAAGTCAGGAAACTAAAGACTATTGGGAAATTTTAGACTCCTTGTTATCACTTATGTTGCTGGGATGCAAGAGATCCATAAATGGGAGATTAGATTAGGTTTGGTAATGTATGTATAAGCAGAGTAATGAGGAAAGGTACATATTGTCAAGGCTATGCTTTCTCTAGATGTAACATATGTCTGTGAAATATAAATCATCAGAATAGCTAAATGAAGAAGTTGTTAGATCTTTGAGTTGAAGTGATACTAAAAAATGCTGAGAGCACCTTGGACAGCAATAAGTAAAAATCATTCAAAAACTAAATGATATAAAACCAGTCTGTCCATTGGAACACTCATATTAAAGGTAAAGATTAAATATTTTGGACATATAATGTGAAGGTAAACGTCATGGGAGAAGACCCAAGAAAAATTGAAGACAAAAATAAAAAAATTGATAGACAGTAAGGTAGCTACATACATTTACTGACAATACAAGCAGAAAATTCAGAGAAGCAATTTATGATAGACAGTCTTGGTGAATGAATACTCTTGGGGCCTAAAGACTTGGAAATAATTGAATGACTGAACAGCAGTGAAAGAATTAAAACATAAATACAGAGAGAATTGTGGAAATAAATGAAGAAAAATAGAGGGAGTGACACACAGGAGTCTATGAAGTGAAAGTGTGTGTTACAGAATGCATTGAGAAAATAGGAAGTAGATTGTACAATAAAGTGATCATTGTAACAAAAAAGCCTTTCCTTGCAATGTATGGTCCTCTGAATAATTAAAATTGTATATAATCTAGATGAAAAATGCTCCCCCATTTTAGGTTGCCTGATAGCAAATGCACATAGTGTGCAGCCTCTGGTAGAGCTGAAACATAGAGCCTGTTAATAAATAAACAAGAAGATTGAAAGGTTGGCTGTAATTAGTTTTCCTCCTTCCCTCTCTCCCTATCACCAAGAATGTTGTCCCAATCTGCAGAAGCCTGTTGGATGTTTGCTCCCTGTTATTGCCTGCCTTCTACGTTTTGCCAGAGGCATCGGCTGCCTTCATACCTCAGCATCCTGAACAAGACCTCTCCATCTTTCTCCTGTTCTGATATAATGGGCAATCTGTTCAAGCTGCTTCTGAAGCCAGCAGTTTCAGTTGCTACTCTTATGTTTTGATTTGCTTTTTTGGTTTCTGCTTTTACTAGACACTAGAGTTGTGTTTATTCCCTTCCCTAGAAAGAAAAACAGTCGTAGTTGAGGGAGCTTTCATGTATGGCTTCAGTTTCAGTATTTATTTCAATTCTAGTTGAATTCTTTTTTTGCTCTGCCTGTCTTTGCATATTCTTCTCCTTCCTTTAATTCTGATTATACTACCATGTTCTTCATAAAATTACATCAAAACTAACATTCATTCTCAGTATACAAAATGAAAAAGATCAGCCTTAGGTAGGTTGCAAGACCAAAGGAAAATGGATAAATGCCAAGCATCTTCAGAGGTTCTTTCACTGCCCATTTGATTATCAGTATAAATGCACCTGCCATATTCTGAGACTACATTCTTTTGAATAGGATTTTGCTCAGGAAAACTGTTCTGCCTATTGTCTATGGAGGTTCTCAATCATCCAGGCCATGGTTGCCCCAAAGATGCTTTTTCCAAAAGGCAACAGGGCTTTCTTGGTTTTTTTCTTTGAAAAAGTTTCATTTCTCATCCAAGAAGTTTCTTCAATTTTTAAGAAAAAAAATCAAGGAAGTCCAGTTGCTTTTTGAGAAAAGCACCTTTGGGTATTCTACCATTTATTTAAAAAAACAAGTTTAGATGGCACTGATTGACTGAAGCCAGCCAGAAAACCTATATTCTTCTTTTCACAGCTATGCATGCTGCTGATTAGCTTGTCCTTTTACTAATTTCTTCTTCCCATGAAGATTTTTTTTCATTATCTTGTTAAATATTTGTGAAGCCCATATACAACCATTGTATTAGTTGTCAACTAAGCAATATTTTGGAGTTCAGAGGTATACTTAATGTTTTTTGAACAGGAAACAAAAAATACAAGAGGTCGTCTTATGTACACATGAATGGAATCAGCTTTTTAAAAAAATACATTAATATTTATATCATTTTTAAATTACAATAGTGGCACTATACTTTTTGTGTGTTTCCTTCATCTGACAGGAAATCTTGCCAATCTTTGATATTGTTGATGTTGTTGTACAGAGGAACCAACATAAAGGATTTGAGGATTTCTACATCAACTAAAGTTGAACTGAACATCAGCACCAGTTTAGCCAGGGAACATTTACATGTGCCATTTTCAAGATTTGCAGTGGAGAAAATGAAAAGAGTCTCAAGAGAACAATAAATAGAATAGGGGAGAAGTAAATCCATCCTTTATGTGCTCTTGGAACCTTAATACAAAATTCAAATCTATCTATTTTAAAGTTTGAAAACAAAGAATTTGTAAATGTATTAACTGTATTGACACATATCACTGTGTTTTTACAGAGATAACAGTTCTATTAGTATTCAGTAGATATATAGTAAAGAGAAGGAATGTTGTTGATTTCCAGTTCCTGTTAATACAAAACAAGTTGAGATAGAAATGCAAGAATAACAGTGACTAGGATAGAAATGGAAAGTAAGTGACCTATATATTTTCAATGTGGCATGTGAGTCTTCCTATGCTTCCCCGCCAGCATTTAAGTTAAGACATCTTATCCATTAAATACTATATTTGATCTATATCATCATCTCACAGAGAGAGGCTTCTATATTTTTCCAACACAGTGCAGTTTGGAATTGCTATGTAATTATAATTTATGAAACTTTGTCAGATCTAGGGAAGTGGCATCTTTGGTAAGATAATCTAACTGGCCTTTTGCCAGTTTAGAAGAGAGTCTTGTGAGGTCTCGAGCTTGACTGTTTTCTTGAAGAAGTTTAATTACCTGACTAGGTAACATTAGTAGTGAAAGGGGGTGGGGTTTGTTCTACGTACAAGTGGCTTGCCCTGTCACTGTTCTTGGTGATTCCAAAATTAGGCTTTTGTTTACTGATTGTTTATCTGATTTGGTAGTTCCTTGATTGGGGTATTGTTTATTGCTTGATTGTTAGTCCAGTGTTAATCTAGAAGAGTGTCCTTCCTTCCTTTCCTTCTTCCTTCCTTCCCTCCCTCCCTCCTTCCTGCCTTCCTGCCTTTTCCTTACCTTGCCTTGCCTTACTTTACCTTACCTTCATACCTATATCAATTACCTAATGGTTTTCTCTTCCTATCTACAGACCAATCGTGAAGTAGAAAGAAGAGAAGGATTGCTATTTGCACAGAAACATTCCATGCTCTTTATAGGTATGTGAAGAATATCAGGAAATATTCTGATTTTCCAGAAATAAAATCATGGCAAAAAGCATCATTTCATTATCTTGGCAGATTTTCTTCCCAGCCTATTCCTAGCACTATTCCTTTTAACCCTTCCCAAATCCCCTATTTGGGATGGGATTAGGTTTCCCTCCCAATTAAGCCCTAGATATCAGTCCTAGGGCTTAGATGGGAGGAAAAGTGACATTAGATTTGCTCCTGCAAAGGTGCCTAGATATCTTTTCAGAACTATAGAACTGATATTTCAGGGCCTTTCATCATTTAAAGAACTGTCCATCCTTGAGTTGGCATGAAACAACATCAGCATCAGAAGTGGTATTCAGCAGGTTCTGACCATTTCTGGAGAACCAGTAGCAGAAATTTTGAGTAATTTGGAGAATCAGCAAATACCGCCTCTAACTGGCCCCGCCCCCATCTATTCTCTGCCTCCTGAGTCCCATCTGATTGGCTGGGTCTCCTTTTGTTGCCCTGCATGGAAGAATGGATCTGGAAAGCAGGTTAGTGGGGTGGAGAGGCAATGGAGATTTTGCAGTAACCTTCCCCTGCCATGCCTACCAAGCTATGCCCACAGAACCGGTAATAAAAAAATTGAATCCCACCACTGATCAGTATGTTAGTAGTCCCCATTGCCAATCTGCATCCTTCTGCCATTGTGTTTAAATCACATATTAATGACTCTGTCCTGATTTGTGAATGAGCCATTCTTTACAAGCAAATTGGGGGTTTTTTTTCCCTGTGACTGCAGATCCTCAGCTATCCAGGAGAACATCCACAAATGCAGCCAAAACATGAATGGCCTGACTCTAGGACTTTGTCTGGCTTCTCTAGGCAGGCTTGCCAGTCCCTTCTCACACATCCCATTTGGGTTCTCTCAAGTTACATTAAAATAGTGAAACATTTGGAGAATGTTTCCAGAGAGAGGCAGATTTTTCTAGGGTTGGACTACAGCTAGGCCCTTCAGAGTCAAAAGCTGAACTAGATGATGAGCAATCACTCTCATTCTTGGCAGTAGAGAGAGAGAAGCAATCGCAGAAAGAACAGTATAGAAAACTAGGCAATAAACCACAAATGTCGAGTTTAACATCCTTCATTATTTTCTGGACACAGCAGTTAGGAAGAGCAAGGTTGCAGCATAATTAAAAATTCCACAAGCCAATTAATTAAATTAACACAAACATGCCCCTTGTTCTTCCCCAACTGACATTGTGGAGTTCTGTTGTGCTTTTTTGTCCTTGTTATAAGCCCAGAGAGAAGTTGGTGTCAGAAGATTGGATCTCATAAATGAACATAAACGTTATTTTCCCCATCACTGAGTTAAAGCACTGCCCTTGCATCCTTGAGTTAGCACATAAAACAGTAGCAACATAATGTTTACTGTTTGTATAAAATTCACCTCTCTAAATGCCTCAGGCGAGCCCAAGAGCAGGATAAGAGCTGGAAAGCACTATACTGATCTTGAGAGGCATGTATATATTCAAACAATAACAGCATGCCTCCAGGGAACAGGATAGCGCTCTTCAATTCTTTATTCACCATTGGGTTCACCTGAGGCATTTGGTAGGCCTCTATAGGAATGGCTGAAAGAAGTGGGCCTTTTGGCCTGATACAGCAAAGCATCTGTTGGTAAAGGGGAGGGAGAGATGTAATCCTTAATTTCCTGGAAGAAGTTTGATTTATTGAAATAGTTATTTGCTATTAGGGAATTCACACTGAGGCAGATGCATCAAGTACCAGAAGCTAGCCTTCTTGATTTTTAACAGAAGAAGAAATTTTCTCACCCCTTCTGTGCTTCGTACTTTCATTCAGTGGGGTAGAGATTCCCTTTGGTTCACCAGAGATGGTGAAGAAAACTAGCAGCCAGAAAAATACGATATGAGAGGATTTAAAAGGAACGTGCTTATTTTTGGCCACACTTTTTAAACCCTTCTCACTTTCCCCTTAAGATTCAGTAGAATGTTCAAAAAGAAATGGAAGGCAAGCTTTTAAGCAATATACTTTGAATTTTGTCAGATGTTTTTCTGGTGTTTCAGAGATAGTAATAAAGACCTTATATGGGGGCTATAGAGATTTGACATAATTTTATAAGCACTTAAAATGTCTTTTGCAAGATCAAACTAATGCTTCTCAAGTCATGTCAAAAATGGTTGGGCTAGGGGTATACGATTTGGATTAAAAACATACAGACAATCCCTAGGTAGGAGCAACAAGAGCCTTCTATTCTTTATTGCTGTAGTGATGATTCCAGTGGATATTTTCTAAAAGAAATTTGCTGCCATAAGAAGTAACTTTAAATCAGGCTTTTCATAACTGGGTTTTCCAAACTATCGCTCACCATGCATGCTGGTCCAGAATAATGACAGTATAGCATTGCCTATCAAGAGAAATCTGATTGGAGAAAGCTAGAAAGATCTCATATGCAACTCGATATTTATATTACTCTAAAATATACACTTGTATTGATTTGTGGATTCCTCCCCCCAAATAATAACATTTCAAGGTACATGAAGGTATATATAATCATGTCAATGTTGCTGCAATAAAACCCAGATGTAGGAATATTTATCCTTTCTAGAACAATTACAGGATTTTAGTGATGAAGATATTTTATTTAATTGTCTTCTATCTGAATAAATCTGGCAGTATCTTTTCCAGTCAATGTTTATTCCTTTTAATGTGTTAGTTGGAAAAAGTGCGATCAGAAGCTATTTGAGTTTTGTCTACAATAGAATTATCATGGCTGCCTTCCTACAATGAATTTCCTCTGTTAAATCCTCATCTCTCTCCCCACTCTCCAGAGCACAGCCCTCAGATGTCCTCTGATGCCTTATGTTGTCTGTTTTCTGCTTAACTGTATCATCTTCAAATAGTTTCTTGGCATTGCATTTGGAGTTGTAGTAGCTCAGGATCTACAGTATAACACTTTATTGTAATACTATACCCATAGCACTTTTTAATCCCAATTTTCCCACATTAAATCTAGATGAGGAGCTAAAAGTGTTGCTCAGGCCACTTAGCAGGAAAGCTTTCTTTAAAACAACACTATCCAAATGCGTTAACTCCCATCCTTTTTTGCCATTAATAATGTTTTTTTTAAGATTGATAGGAATGTAGGCCAACCTCTCTGGAAGATGAGTTCAGAGAGGCTGGATTTGGACACCTGTACTTCATTTGACAAATGACACCTCTTGTTGTTTTGTTTCTACGTCCAGAAGCCAGTGCTAAAATGAAGGCTGGAGTGCAAAGTGCCTTTGAGGAGGTCGTCATGAGGATCCTGCAAACTCCAGAGCTTTGGAACATCAGAAGAGAGGGACTGAAGTTGGCAGAAAGCAGATCCTTCAGAGAAGCAGCTGCCTGCAATTCCTACTGTTCTGTTGCTTAACGCCCTATGTGTTCAAATAAAAAAGACCCAGGCCAAAGATTCTGAGAAATGGGCTCTCATCCCTGCTATCACATTAACCCTTTTCATCTTGGGTGGACAACCTAGAGTGGGCAAGAGCAACAACAAACAGGATGAATCATAAAAATAAAGAACCAGGACTTTTCATTTCCATCCTCCTCCAGCCCCAGTCATTGGGAGTTTTCAACAAGATAAGATTTTACCCTTTTATAAGAACATTATTAGTGAATAATTACATTTTTCACATGATTCTCAATTAAAAATGGCAATAAATCACAGCATTAAGCTGCAAGTCAGGAGACATTTAACTGGCAAACAACAGTCAAGGAAGCTCTAAAAGCTACCAAATGATGTTTGTAACCCACAGGTGCCCCTGGGATTACAGGTTGCCCACCCATTCTGATACACTGAATTGAGTCCAACAGATTTTATTTTCTTCAGATGAGGGAACATTGCACACTAATTTCTGCTCACAAAGCAACTAAAGTAGCTTGGGAGGAGGTTCCTCAAGCAAGCCACAAAATTCCTAATATCAGAGGGCACTCAAAGATCCTTTGCCAATTCACAGAATACATTTCAATACAATATAATACAAATTCATACAATACAAAGAATACATTTTTGTATTCTTTCTGTCCTTCAGACTGCCAGCTTCTCTGTTACACATATAACACACAGTTGTTTTGCTGTTTCCTCCAGATGGCAGTCACCATCTCCAAATTGTGATGGCATGTTTTGTTTATAAATTGTCTGCCAGCTGAGATACTCTTAACCAATCACTTCAGTTCATGAAACATCAGCAAGTTTTTCTTCTTAGTTTAACCAGTTAACTAAAAACAAGAAACTATCTTACACGGTTTCACATATTATGAATCATCTTTGGCTCTTGCTTCCCATAGTTTCACATAACATTGAGTTAGTTTGGTGTTTGCTTAATGCATTACATGAAGCCAGGTGCTATGCATTGGTTTACAATCAAGGATGTTATATAATTATTGTAATTTCAGACCTCTTCGGAATATTATTCCTGTAGTATTATTGTTATATACTGCCCAGAATCACTCATTTAGAGATAAGCAGCTATATAAATTTGTTTGATAAATATAAAGGAAAGAAAGAAGAAAGGAAAGAAAAAGAATTAAAGGCCTTTTAAAACATCTAATTAATACATTTTTGAATTGCTGCTTAATGTTAAGATTGTTCAGAATAATTTATGTTAAGTCGGGAAAGTTAAAAAATGTGGTAAATGCAAACATTGCAACTAAAAAGGAGTTGTAATCATGACCAAATAGCAAAAATCCATTTTTTTTTGCAAAATTTCAAATAAACCTCTCCCAGAAAGGAACTGAATTGCTAAGAAGCTACCCAAGGAAATCCTTCACAAATGTCCATCAGTTTCATATATGCATAATGGGAAATAGAATACTTTCAGAAACTGAATAAAGGGGAAAATTCATAAGAATATCTTGACCTCTAGAATTTCACCATTCTATAAGCTAAAAAGCAACATCTAGATGTCTTGGCAGATTCACAAAGCTAAGCAGAATTGAGATCTGGTTAATATTGGATCAGAGTAATCTGTATCCAAGGATATCAAAATAATGAATGCAATTGGGAGATCAAAGCCTCATCTCTTTCTATGGGCTTTTCAATGTGCCTCACCTCTTTCTATATGCTTCTGCCAACATTCTCAACTTTCCTAACAAGGTGACCATCAGGGGCTCCCAGCACTTGGGAGTTGGAAAAGAATGAAGCCATTCTGTCTATTCCTCCTGAGAGAACTGCATGGATGTGTCTATGAGGTCACTGAAAATTAAGTTCAGTTCAAAGGAGATTGTCCCCTTTATGTGATTTATATATCATGTTAGAGACCGGGTATTGTCTAGTGGTTAAGAGAGTTGATAAAGAGCTGGGTTCTGGACAGGGGTGGGATTCAAAATTTTTAACAACTGGTTCTGTGGGCATGGCTTAGGTTGTGCCTAAGTTTGGTGGTCATGTGACTGGGTGGAGGACATGGCTTAGTGATCATGTTATTGGCTGGGTGTGGCCAACTCAATATTCACATCGAGGCAAACATCTCCTCGCCTGGCCTCTCATGACCGGGGATGCTGCAACAGTCGTAAGTGTTAAAAATGGTCATTAATCACTTTTTTCGATGCCATTGTCACTTTGAATGGTCACTCCATACAAGCAAAGTACCAGCAAAAGAGGGGGGGCGAAACTCCAGAGACGTTCCTGAGACAGGAAGTCTACTCCTACCAAGAATGTAATAAGGGTTAATGGAGAGGCAGCTTCTGTAAAGCCCCTATCACACTGCACCAACGGATGGAAAGAGGATGTAAAACGGAGAAAAACACCATCCGTTGGTTAACGCGATGCTTCCGTTCTGTACTCACTGCCTCCGTTTTTCATCCTCTATCCGTCCAGCATCCGTCTATTGACATTTCATCCGCTCAAAAGGTTTTGAGCTGCTCAAAACTTTTGAGCGGAAAATGTATCCAACACGTCCGTTCTGCATCCGCTACGCATATGGGGGACATCCGTTCTGCATCCGTTACGCATCCGCTATATCCGCTAGGCATCCGCTGCGCATCCGCGCAACTCGCATCCGTTCCAGCGGTAAATGGATGCAGGGAGGAAGCGGAACGGACGCGCAGCATTAGTAGCACGGACGGAGAAAGGATGAAAGCGGATGCAGCTCGCAAAGAAAGCATTTAAAATGGACAAAACGTTCGCAGAGGGGACCTATCTCGGATAGTAAGGATGTCTAGAGGATGCCCAGAGGATGCAAAGGGACACATAGTGGAAAACCTATATTGCCTATAAAAAGGGGGAGCAACTCACCTGGATCTCATTTTCAGACCAGCAGCCTTGCTGTGCAGACCTCTGCAGCCTTCATCTGCCTCTTGCTCCTCCACAGCATCCAGTCATGTCCACCATGAATCGTAACAAACTCAGTTTGGTAGCCACCATCGTAGCGAAGCCATCTACAGGCTCTGTGAACTCTACTACGGGAAGAAAAGGAGGCGGCCAAGAAGCGTCTGGGTCCGAAGATGGATCAGGAGAAGAGCAGAGTACGGACTATACAACAAGCTGATGATGGAGCTCAGGAACGAAAACACTTGTGCATTCCAGAACTTCATGAGGATGCCTCCAGCCATATTTGACGAAGTTGTGCAGCGGCTGACACCCAGGTTGACCAAGCAGAGCACTAAATTCCGTCCCAGCCTGGACCCTGGGCTCAAGGTGGCACTGACTCTGTGCCACCTGGCCTCAGGGACCACCTACAGGAGCATGCAGGATGGCTGGAGGGTGCCACACAACACCAGCAGCATTGTGGTCAGAGAAGTGCTGCAGGCCATTATCGAAGAATACCTGGAGGAGCTCCTCCAGTGCCCCACCACTGAAGAAGGATGGAAGAAAGTTGCAGAGCAGTGGTATCAGAGGTGGAACTTTCCCCACACTGTTGGAGCCATAGATGGGAAGCACGTGGCCTGCAAAGCACCAGCCAAGTCGGGGTCCACTTATTTCAACTACAAGGGCGTCTTCAGCATCGTCCTCTTTGCCATGGTCGATGCTGACTACAAGTTCATGTACATCGATGCTTCAGGCAACGGCTCATCTTCGGATGCCCAGGTATACAATGCCAGTCACCTCAAGGAGGGGCTGGAACGCAACCTCATCATGGGCTTCCCAGATCCAGACCCCCTGCCCAACGACATGCAAGATATGCCCTACTTCATCGTGGGGGATGATGCCTTCTCCCTCAGAACCTACCTCATGAAGCCCTACACTTCCAGACTCCTCACCCGTGAAGAGAGGCTCTTCAACTACAGGCTGTCCAGGGCAAGGCGGGTGGTGGAGAACGCCTTTGGCATCCTGTCCTACAGGTTCCAGGAACTTCTCACCACCATGCAACATCGCCCAGAGACTGTGAGGAACATCATGGAAGCTTGCTACATCCTGCACAATCTCATGCGCACCCGCTACCCGGTCTTGCAGAACAGGCTTGTGGACCTCCAACAAGGCAATGGGGACATGGAGCCTGTGGAATGGAGGCAAGGGCACCTGACAGACACTGAGGATGTGCAAGGCCCCAACAGAGCCTCAAGTGAAGGGAAGAAGCAGCGCAACCTCCTGAAACACTGGTGCAACTCCCCAGCTGG
Organism: Laticauda colubrina; assembly: GCA_015471245.1. NCBI lineage: Eukaryota > Metazoa > Chordata > Lepidosauria > Squamata > Elapidae > Laticauda > Laticauda colubrina. Next base: position 10,777,187 of record BLBF01000051.1, read on the forward strand.
AGCAGTGGAGTGGCAAGACAGGATGGTAGATGATTAATGGATGCTTCCTTCAGCCTGTCTCATCACACGGATGAAATTGGGCCATGTATGTTGGGTGGGCCTACAATGAACAGGGCATTTAATAAAGAGTTGTGTATGTGTTGACATGTGTGGATCAATGATTACATTAGTATTGATAATGAAGGGCCAAAGGTGTGGCACCTGGGAGGGTGGACCATACAGTCCCACAGCTATCTTAACCCATCCCACAACTATCCTAACCCATCCCAAAGGTATCCCTGCCCATCCCACTGCTATCCTTACCCATCCCAAAGGTATCCCTGCCCATCCCACTGCTATCCTTACCCATCCCAAAGTTATCCCTGCCCATCCCACTGCTATCTTAACCCATCCTACAAGCATGCAAAGGCTTAAACCATTTCTAAAAGTTTCCACCAAGACTTTATTAAGAAAAATAAATGAAGCAAGTGTATGAAGCAAAGATAAACTTTATTAATAACAAGCTGTACAAGAAAAATGACCCAAGTCAAGTGTCCAAATAAAGTCTACAGGTAGTCTCTGGCACTCTTATCGGTCACTCAGAGGTGTGCCCAGTCTCAGGAGTGAAGGGTCTAGGTGCTGTGGAGGTGGCTGGTGCTGGAGTGCTGGTCTGAAGCGTCATTGGGGTGCCTGGCCCCGAGAGGACAACAGGTGACGGTGTGTTGAGAAAGCTCTCGGACCGCTGGCTCAGATCCGTGATGTTGAGAGCTCCTTCCTCCATGCCATGGGGTGTCAGCCCCAGTACCAAGGACAGATGTACTGAGGCCGGGCTTGGCTGTGTAGGAAGGAGCCATGTAGTGGGGCTGTCTGGTGTGTAGCTGGGTGAGGACTGGCGTGGGTGGCATCAGTGTCATGGGTGGCATCGGTGGCATCAGTGGAACCAGTGGAAATGGTATCATCCAATGACTCTGTGCCTGGACTGGGAAGGGCTGCTGCCTGTGCTGCTGGACCTCCTGGTAGCTGTAGCCCTAGTAGGTGAGGGCCTGTGGAAAGCCTTGGAATGGGAGTGACATCACCTGGGGTGGAGGAGCAGACCTGGACTGGGTGGGAGCAGGTTCCTCTGGATCTGGAGGGTTGTGAAGCAGCTCGGTGATCCGGTCCTTCACCACCTGGTACTGGGGTTCCTCCATGTCTGTGAGGGTCTGGTTGACATAGGTGAGGAAGGGCTTGCGGTTGGAGGATGAGGAGTCAGTGTGGACCAGCTGAGAGAGGAGATCTATGCTGCTCCGGATGGTGTCTCTGATCTCCAGCAGGACAGTGTGGCTCTGCCCCTCCTGTCTGGCTCTCTGCCTTTCTGTGGAGGTGGAGCTGAGGGTGGATGTGGGTAGGTCTGTGGTGGACATGCCGTCTTCTTTCTCCCACTGCACCAGGGAGTCCTTCACGCGCTCCACCACAGTTAAAACAGCTGTCCGCGAGTTCTCCACTATGGGACGCTCCACAGAAACCTGCCTGGAGACAGGAGTTGACTCTTGGCCAGAAGAGGACTGGCTCTCAGCAGGCTGCCGGAGAGAGAGGGTTGTGAGAGGGGCTGCTGCTGCTCCTCAGTGGCGGATCTCACCCTCCAGGAAGCTGCACTTGGCCATGTCATAGGTCTCTCTGTCCGTCAGCTTAACCGTGGCCTGGCCAGATTTCTTGAGGTGCAGCTTCCTGTACCAGGTGTGCATATATTTCCACCAGCCGAGAAGCACATCCGATGTGTAGCCCAGATTCTCCGCCTTCTCTCTCCAAGCAGCCTGCTTCCTTTTGGTGTCCCTGTAGAGCCGCTGTCCCTTCCGCCATAGATAGTCATTCTCTCTCAGCCACTCCAGCACCTCATTCTCGTGTTCCTCCTCAATGGAGTATTGCCTCCTCTCCCGTTCCCGCATATGCCTCTTCCTCCCTTTGGCAGGACCAGATGGGCCCTCATCAGAGGGGCTTCCAGGTTGTAGGGGCTGCTCCTCCACACCACCAGCAGCAGCAGCAGCAGCAGAATCATCATCATCATCAGCAGCAGCAGCAGCACCAGCAGGATCATCATCATCAGCAGCAGCAGCACCAGCACCAGCAGGATCATCATCAGCAGCAGCAGCAGCAGCACCAGCACCAGCAGCACCAGCAGGACCAGGATCAGCAGCAGCAGAGTAAGCACCAGGAGCGCCAGCAGCAACAGGAGCACGAGCAGGACCAGGAGCACGAGCAGGACCAGCAGGACGAGCAGGACCAGCAGGAGCAGCAAGACGAGGAGCACGAACAGGACAAGCAGGACCAGAAGGACGAGGAGCAGCTTCAGCAGAGTAAGCACCAACAGAAGCACCACCGCCAGGAGCAGCCTCAGCAGAGTAAGCACGAGCAGAAGCACCACAGCCAGAAGCAGCATCAGCAGAGTAAGCACAAGCAGAAGCACCACCTCCATAAGCATCATCATCAGCTCCTCCAGAAGCAGAAGCAGCAGAAGCCCCAGCTGCAGGAGATCGAGCCCGTGCTATAGAAGCCCCAGCAGAAGCAGAGTGAGGGCCAGGAGGTGGGAGGGTGGCCCTGTCCCTCTTGCCAGGGCTGGCAGCAGATGGCTGAGGCTTACTCTTCTTCCCCATGGTTGTAGGGTTGCTGGCTGGCAGGCAGGCTGGCAGGCAGGCTGGCAGGAAGGCTGGCAGGAAAGCAGGCAGGAAGGCTGGCAGGAAGGCTGACAGGAAGGCTGGCAGGAAGGCTGGCAGGAAGGCTGGCAGGAAGGCATGCACCAAGGCTTGCAGGCAGGCAGAAAGCAAGGCTGGCAGGGAGGCTGGCAGGATGGCAGGCAGCAAGGCAGGCAGCAAGGCTGGCAGCAAGGCTGGCAGCAAGGCTGGCAGCAAGGCTGGCAGGCAGGCATGCAGGCAGGAGAGGCTGGCAAGGCACTCGATGTGTCTGGATGCAGATCTTTCCTCTGAATGATGACCTGCTTGGGAGCTGCTTCCCTTTATATCCGCGGGGCTGACGCAATACATCCCCCCGCATGCGCCACGAACGCTAGGCATCCGCTAGGCATCCGCTCAGCTTCTGCTCTGCATCCGCTTCATTCGCTGTGCATCCGCTTCATCCACTCAGCATCCGCTCGGCATCCGTTCTTTCCGTTCTGCATCCGCTTTGCCAAGGTCCCCCGGAAGCCCAGCGGATGTGCCATCCGCTCCCATCCGCTTCCATCCACTAGGCTTCTGTTCCACATCTGCTTTCCACCCGCTCTACGTCCTCCCCGCGTCTGTTCCTTTCCGTGTTATCCGCTCTGTTTATGCAAATTTTTGCCCCTTTTGAGAGCGGATAACAACGGATGGAACATTTTTCTCATCCGCTGTGTCCTTTTTACAAACGTTTTGCATCCATTGGGCAGTGTGACAGGGCCTTAAGCAACACCAGAATGTTTCCTTCCTGCCTTCCTTACAGGATTAGGCTAGTATTTTCTTTTAATAACCGGCTCTCCGAACTGCTTAGAATGTTAACAACTGGTTCTGGCAAATAGGTGCAAACTGGTAGAATCTCATTCACCCTGGTTCTGGTGCCCAGTCAAGCATGCAAACCAACTGTGTGATCTTTGCTGGTCAGTCCTGGGAAGGAAGCAGTTGTGAATTATAAGCCAAAACTGTTGTCTAGAAAACTGCAGGGACTTGTCCAAGTAGTAACCAGGAATCAAATCTCACTTGAATGTAAAAGAGTGGGAAGAACTGGAGACTCTAGACATTCCACCATGGGAATTTTGAACTTCACATAACATTTCTAGCTGAGAAGCAAAGAGTCTGAAGAATTTGGGCTTTTTCTTATCTGAACTGTCTAGGTCTCCAACTCTCTGTCTCTCCGAAGAACCTCTATCCAAGAAGAGTTAATTGAAAAAGATCCAGAGACTTGCCCCTCTTTCCTCTATCATGCCATACACCCAGTACACCAGAGGTGGTATTCAGCAGGTTCTGACCAGTTCTGGAGAACCAGTAGCGGAAATTTTGAATAGTTCAGAGAACTGACCAATACCATCTCTGATTGGCCCTGCCCCCATTTATTCTCTGCCTCCCAAGTCCCAGCTGATAGGCTGGATCTTCTTTTGTTGCCCTGCACAGGAGAACGAAGCTGGAAAGCAGGTTAGTGGGGTGGGGAGGGAATGAAGATTCTGAAGTATCCTTCCATGCCATGTTCACCAAGCCATGCCCACAGAATTTGTAGTAAAAAAATTTGAATCCCACTGCTGCAGTACACGTATTAAATGTTTGTTAAAGGAAGCGCACCAACATGCCTACTGTCCCTGTCCTATTGTTTCTTTTTTTCTTATATGTATCCATGAATTCATAACTACGTTTTTACTTATACCTATTATCTTGTAAGCAATTGACAAAAATAAATAAATAAAATAAATAAATGAATCTTAAATCAGGGATCCTTTGTTTTGGGGGGCAGTGAACCCAATACATCCTATAATCATTTTTATAAAATAGCCAGCATGGTTGGCATGGCTACTTAAAAATCTTCGAATTACCAGATGAACATACTTTCAAACAATGGACACAAAGTACATTCCCTGTTGTTTTTAATTCCAAGATAAAGGTTGAGACCGCTGATTTGCAGCACGCTAGCTTCCTTGCATATTTATTCATTTAACTGAAAAAAATCTTACCAAAAATAAGAGTCTGCTGGGGCATGGAGCATAATGTGACTCAAAGGATGAATATTCATGTTCATCTGACCTTAGAGATGGGTTCCCATTATTCCTTTCCACTTCCATGCTCCCTCCCACTGATGATATTCTCTGCATAAAATTCTTCTTTTTCCTCTGCTACCTTTACTAACAAGGTAAACTTTTCTATTGTGACATCATCTTCTCTGCATCTTTCCACATTCTGTGTTGAACTGGCTTGGGAGACAGTCCAGGTTCAAGTTCATCCTCACTTGTGGAAACTTACTACAGCCAATCATTTTCTTCTTCTGTTTCCCTCCCAGCATTACTGTTATGAGGGTAAAATAAAGAAAGTATCCTGCATGTGCCATATAAAACAGTTTTTTTCATTTTCAGAAATTTTAAAATGTTTGAACATCAACTCTCAGAATTCCCAACCAGTAGAATTCTGAGAATTGATGTTCAGATATCATAAAATCAGGGGTGGGATTCAAATTTTTTAACAACCGGTTCTGTGGGCATGGCTTAGTTGGTGGGCATGGCTTAGTGGTCATGTTATTGTCTGGGCGTGGCCAACTCAATATCGCTCACATTGAAGCATGCATCTCCTCGCCTGGCCACTCATGACTGTGGGGATGCTGCAACATTCGCAAGTGTGAAAAATTGTTTTTAATCAGTTTGAGCTTAGGTCAGAATTGATGGAAAGTCTATTTTTGTTTTATTGGCAAGTCAGGGATGGATGGGGTGAGTGAGTGGCATGGAAGGCAGAGGGTGGTACAGAATTTTTCTTCCCACAGAGATTAAGCTAAAGCTTTGGCTCAGAGCAATAAGCCACAATAAATAAATTGGGAGATGATCTGTATGACAGGGAATTGGGGACACAATGCTATCTTCTTATGGCATTTCACAGTCCGTGATGTCACAACTGGGGCATCTATGGCAACGTTGGCCAAAGGGGAGGGGAGGTGCAGAAGCTAAGCTCAAAGTTATGCCTTTTCTTTTGAGATCTGAGAAGAGAGCAACTGTGAAAAGATGAGCAGCTTAGAAGTCGTCACATTCCCCGTGGTTGTTGCCAGTTCCAGGCAGAGATTCAACTTGGGAAAGAATAAATCCCGCACAGGAGAATTCACTTTTCGAGGCAAAATAGAATTGGGTAGGCTTCTTCCAGTCCTTTTGTTTAAAATCTGAGAGAAGGGACTGAGGCACATTTATTTCAAAGTCAGCCCTATGGCTTTCCATTTGGGGCTGTATTCAATGCAAAGAATCATAGGTTGATAATATATCAAACTTTGACAGATTTGACAGACCAACTGACACAACTTAGAAATGGGAGGGAGGGGGTTACAAGCAATCAGTAAGAGCTTGTTAGAAACTGCGCTGAATGAAAGACTCAGGAAAATGACCCAGGTAACAATTTTGAATTGGAATTATTTTGAGTTGGAATTTTTGTCTACTATAAAGCAAATAAAGGACTACGTTTTGAAAGCAGATGGGTCCACAACCATGTAGAGAGTGGATCTTTAAGGGGCGAAATGTGAGTCTTAAACTTCTATAAACTTTTTTTTAATGTACCTGGTGCTTTTGGTCCCATTTATTTTAAATAAGCCTAAGGGGTCATTGTTCAAAAGAAAAGCAGTTGCCCAGAAGTGATTGCTTACCAAGCTGCATTGTAACCCAGTCTATTTATTTTACTTAGTATGACATGTAAATTTGACCATCCACCCCCTAGTGGTGGAAACTATGCTTCTTGAGGTTGTTTGACAGAATTTAGAACTTAGCCCGGTAGAAGATTTACTAAAAGTAGAACAGAGCAAGAAAAAAAAAGCAGAGACCCAAAAATATGTATAATTTAAAACTAGTTTAGATGACACGATAGAAAGGCGATGTATGTGGGAGGAAATACATTTTTCTACTAGACGAAGAAAAGCTAACCTACTCTTGCCATGGATTCATCAACATCAACTTTGTTCTAATAATTGCAAAAATCTTCATCCACCCCCTGATTATTTCCTATGCTTCTCCAATGGTTACTCCCCTTTGCAGTTGCAGTTGCTTCTCTCCCCCATTATTACAATTCCATCACCTCCTGATAGCTGCTCACAAACATGGCTGTCCTGTTGTGATTAGCTTTTATTTATACTTAGACTTGAGGACTATATTTCCACTGTTCAAAAGGGTTTGCAGCACAAAATTAAAATATCAGAAAGCATTAAAGGAACTCTATTTTAAAATCACTGTTGCAGTCCAAAACCTCACAAAAACAATCAATATTAAACTCAATGCAAAGAGCAGCTTGAGCAAATGTGTCTTTAGGCATCTAAACAATTGTTGGATATTCAATAATTGTTCAATGCCTGGTAAGATATTCCGTATCCACAGCCTATCTTTCTCTATTTTCTATAGTTCCCAAAGGATTACCGTTCAATTAAATAATCATAATCTTCAAAAAATAATAAGAACTACCTATTCCATTTTGACCAACTGTGTTGGTATCCATGTATCTTGTCAAAGTTAGAACAAAACAGGCTTTAAAGAAGAGTTTTGAATAAATCACTACTGATTGTCCTTGATTTACAATCACAATGGGGAACATAATTTCTGTTGCTAAGCAAGGTGGTTGTTAGATGAGTCATGCCTGATTTTACAACCTTTTTGCCATGGTTGTTAAGAGACTGACTGCATTGGTTGAAAGAATCATGCAATCATTAAGCAAAACTATCTTCCCTCATTGTCTTTGCTTGTCAGAAACTGGCTGGGAAGGTCACTGTTACATATTAGCATACTCGTAATACCCTGTTCCCATTGGTCCACAAATATTCAAATCTGATTGGTGCTTTAAATGACAGTGATTGGTTGACAATTACCGCCATATGATTGGCCCGCCTGAGCAGCGGGAGATTTCAACGAACCGTCATTGGCCTCAAGCCGCTGTAGCTCCCCAGTCAGATGGAACCTAGCAACTAATAAAAGAGCTGAAAGTCACGCTGGTCTCAAGTCTCTCTTTCCACGAATACAAAACTGGTGACGAAGGTGGGATACTGAGATGAAGAGACCAGTTGAGCACGTGGCAACGAGAACTGAGCAGACGAAATGGCCGGCACCAACTCGCCACCCGCACCATTCAACCCAGTGTTGGAGGACTGGGAATCATACATCGACAGATTCCTCATGTTCCTCGAGAGCAATGGTTTACAAGAGATCTCTGATAACCGGAAGAGAGCCGTGTTCCTGACACACTGTGGGCCCACAGTGTTCAAGATAGCCAAGGCATTGGCCAAACCTGAGGACGTAAAGCAGATGGCCTGGCTGGATTTGGAAAAAATGCTGAAGGCCAATTATGCACCGACCATCTCCAGCCTCATTCGAAGACATGAGTTCTACAAACAGGACCAGAGAGAAGGTGAGAGTATCACAGATTTCGTAGCGGCTTTAAGGAACATTGGAGGAGCATGCAAGTTCCTCAACATGGATGAAGCCATGAGGGATCGCGTGGTCCTAGGACTAAGAGATCTTACCTTGCAGAGCCAACTGCTAACCTGGCCAAAAATTACAGTCACTGAGGCCATCACTGAGGCCATTGCAGCTGAAGCCGCTAAAAAATCAGCAGCCAAAATGCAACAAATGAATGTGACAATGCAGAAAACACCGGCAGAGACAAGCCAAACCCCGGAGAAGTCAGAGAGTACCCACAAGACTCTCATGCACTACGAGGACAGCGAGTCATTGTCCGAGACTGATGATGAAGAGGAAGAAATCCACAAACTCCAACCAGAATGAGACAGACGGGAGAGGAAAGAACGTAACTTGGGATTCCAGTGTGCCGGGTGCGGAGGAGACCATCCTCGTTCCGAGTGCCATTTCCCAAACCATCCTCGTTCCGAGTGCCATTTCCAATTGGCCAGCACTGCAAGAGATGGGGACACATAGCAAGGGTCTGCCAAAACCAGACAAGCTACAGCCCCCGACGTAGAGAAAACACTCCCCCCAGAATGAAAGAAAGACAGACAAGGGGCCGTTGGAGCTGAGAAATCAGAGGCAAATGGCTCAACGAAAGCTACCAAAAAGAAGAAACGCACCAAACTATAACCATCGGACATTCAAACACAACAAATATATGGAAGGTACTGGTGAAGTTCAACATCAAAGGCCAACAATGCGAGATGGAGGTGGACTCCGGCTCATACCTATCTATGGTATCATGGAACACAATTAAGAAACTGAAACCAAACATACGCAGAATGGAATTAGAGAATCAAACACTGACCCTGAAAGACTACCAAGGGAACAGGATTCCCGTAGTCGGACTCGGACATTTCCAAATCAAATTCAAGAAACACACGGAAATTCTGCCTTAAAGCCCCTGTCACACAGCACCAACGGAGGGAAAGAGGATGTAAAATGGAGAGAAACACTTGCCATCCATTGGTTAACGCAATGCTTCTGTTCTGTACTCACTGTGTCCGTTTTTCCTCCTCTCTATCCATCCAGCATCCGTCGATTGACATTTTATCCGCTCAAAAGGTTTTGAGCTGCACAAAACTTTTTGAGTGGAAAATGTATCCAACGCATCCGTTCTACATCTCCTACGCATACGGGGAACATCTGTTCTACATCCGTTGTCATCCGTTATGCTTCCCCTATATCCGCTAGGCATTCGATGCGCATCCGCGCAACTCACATCCACTCCAGTGGAAAATGGACACAGGGAGGAAGCAAAACGGACGTGGAACAGACACGCAGTGTTAGTAGCACGGACAGAGAAAGGATGAAAACGGATGCAGCTAGCATAGAAAGCATTAAAACGGAAAAAATATTTGCATAGGGGACGTATCTCGGATATTTAGGATGTCTGCAGGGTGCCTAGAGGATGCTAAAGGACATCCAGCGGAAAACCTATATTTCCTATAAAAAGGGGGAGGAACTCACCTGGATCTCACTTTCAGTCCAGCAGCCCTGCGGTGCAGACCTCTTCAGCCTTCATCTGGCTCTTGCTCTTCCACAGCATCCATTGATGTCCACCATGGATCGTCACACACTTCTTTTGGTAGCCACCATCATTCTACAACAGTGTGAAGCCATCTACAGGCTCTTTCACCTGTTCTACGTGAAGAAAAGGAGGCAGCCAAGAAGTGTCTGGGTCCGAAGATGGATCGCCAGAAGAGCAGAGTACGGACTGTATAACAAGCTGATGGTGGAGCTGAGGAATTAAGACTCTCGTGCATTCCAGAACTTCATGAGGATGCCGCCAGCCATGTTTGACGAAGTTGTGGAGCGGCTGAGACCCAGGTTGACCAAGCAGAGCACCAACTTCCGGCCCAGCCTGGACCCTGGGTTCAAGGTGGCACTGACTCTGCGCCACCTGGCCTCCGGGACCACGTACAGGAACATTCAGTACGCCTGGAGGGTGCTACACAACACCATCAGCATTGTGGTCAGAGAAGTGGTGCAGGCCATCATCGAAGAATACCTGGAGGAGCTCCTCCAGTGCCCCTCCACTGAAGAAGGCTGGAAGAAAGTTGCAGAGCAGTGGTATCAGAAGTGGAACTTCCCCCACACCGTTGGAGCCATAGATGGGAAGCATGTGGCCTGCAAAGCTCCAGCCAAGTCAGGGTCCACTTATCACAACTACAAGGGCTTCTTCAGCATCATCCTCTTCGCCATGGTCGATGCTGACTACAAGTTCATGTACATCAATGCTTCAGGCAATGGCTCATGTTCAGATGTCCAAGTATACAACGCCAGTCACCTCAAGGAGGGGCTGGAACGGAACCTCATCATGGGCTTCCCAGATCCAGACCCCCTGCCCAACGACACACAAGATGTGCCCTATTTCATCGTGGGGGATGAAGCCTTCTCCCTCAGAACCTACCTCATGAAGCCCTACACTTCCAGATGCCTCACCCGTGAAGAGAGGATCTTCAACTACAGACTGTCCAGGGCAAGGCGGTTGGTGGAGAATGCCTTTGGCATTCTGGCCAACAGGATCCAGGTACTTCTCACCATCATGCAGCATCGCCCACAGACCGTGAGGAGGATCGTGGAAGCTTGCTGCATCCTGCACAATCTCATGCGCACCCACTACCCAGTGTTGCAGAATAGGCTTGTGGAACTCCATCAAGGCAATGGGGACATGGAGCCTGGTGAATGGAGGCAAGGGCGAAACCTGATAGATACTGTGGATGTGCAAGGCCCCAACAGAGCTTCACGTGAAGGGAAGAAGCAGCGCAACCTCCTGAAACACTGGTGCAACTCCCCAGCTGGAGCAGTGGAATGGCAAGACAGGATGATAGAGGCTTAATGGATGCTTCCTTCAGCCTGTCTCATCACACTGATGAGATTGGGCCATGTATGTTGAGTGGCCCTACAATGAACAGGATATTTAATAAAGAGTTGTGTTTATGTTGAAATGTGTGTATCAATGATCACATTGTTATTGATAATAAAGGGCCAAAGGTGTGGCACCTGGGAGGGTGGACCATACAGTCCCACTATGCTAGCACTGGAGGTTTATCTATCCCACAGCTATTACCCATCCCACAGGTATCCTAACCCATCCCAAAGCTATTACCTATCCAACAGGTATCCTAACCCATCCCACAGCTATTACCCATCAAACAGGTATCCCTGCCCATCCCACAGCTATTACCCATCCCAAAGGTATTCCTGCCCA
>BLBF01000051.1:10788511-10850423 GCA_015471245.1 Laticauda colubrina
CCTGCCCATCCCACAGCTATTACCCATCCCAAAGGTATTCCTGCCCATCCCACAGCTATTACCCATCACAAAGGTATCTCTGCCCATCCCACAGTTATCCTTACCCATCCCACAAGCATGCAAAGGCTTAAACCATTTCTAAAAGTTTCCACCAATACTTTATTTAATAAAATAAATGAAGCAAGTGTGTGAAGCAAAGATAATCTTTTTTAATAAAAAGCTGTAAAAGCAAAATGACCCAAGTGTCCCAAGCAAAGATAAAGTCAACAGGTAGCCACCCAGGCTCTGGCACTCTTCTCAGTCACTCTGAGGCGTGCCCATCATCTCAGGGGTGAAGGGTCCAGGTGCTGTAGAGGTGGCTGCTGCTGGATTGCTGGTCTGAGGCGCCATTGGGGTCCCTGGCCCCAAGAGGACAACAGGGGATGGTGTGTGGAGAAAGCTCTCAGAGATCTGGCTCAGTCCCGTGATGTTGACAGCCCCTTCCTCCAGGACATGGGGTGTCAGTCCCAAGACCGATGACAGATGTTCTGAGGCCGGGCTTGGCTGTGGGGTGGAGGAAGGAACAGTGTAGTGGGGATGTCTGGTCTGCAGCTGAGCGAGGTGAGGCATGGGTGTCATCTGTGGCATGGGTGGCATTGGTGGCATCGGTGGCATCAGTGGCATCGGTGGCACTGGTGGTGTACGATGTACCTGTGCCTGGACTGGGAAGGGCTGCCTGTGCTGCTGGAGCTCCTGGTAGCTGTAGCCTTGGTAGGTGAGGGCCTGTGGAAAGCCTTGAAAGGGCAGTGACATCACCTGGGGTGGAGGAGCAGACCTGGACTTGGTGGGAGCAGGTTCAGCTGGATCTGGAGGGTTGTGAAGAAGACTGGTGATCCTGTCCTTGATCACCTGGTACTGTGATTCGGATATGTCCATGAGGGTCTGGTTCACGTAGGTGAGGAAGGGCTTGCAGTTGGAGGATGGGACGTCGGTTTGTACCAGCTGAGAGAGGAGATCTACGCTTCTTCTGATAGTGTCCCTGATCTTCAGCAGGACAGTGTGGCTCTGCCCCTCCGGTCTGCCTCTCTGCCTGCTTTCTGTGGAGGTGGAGCTGGGGGTGGATGTGAGTTGGTCTCTGGTGGAAGTGCCCTCTCCTTGCTCCCACTGCATCAGGGGGTCCTCCACGTGCTCCGCCACAGAGAGTGCAGCTGTCGGGGGGGGGTCTCCATCGTGGCACGCTCCACAGATACCTGCCTGGACACAGGAGATGACTCTTGGCCAGAAGAGGACTGGCTCTCTGCGGGCTGCCTGAGAGAGAGGGTTGTCAGAGGGGCTGCTCCTCGGTGGCGAATCTCACCCTCCAAGAAGCTGCACTTGGCCATCACGTCGGTCTCTCGGTCCGTCAGCTTGACTGGGGCCTGGCCAGATTTTTTGAGGTGCAGCTTCCCGTACCAGGTATGCATGTGCTTCCACCAGCCGAGGAGCACCTCCGAAGTGTAGCCCAGGCTCTCCACCTTCTCTCTCCAAGCAGCCTGCTTCCTTTTGGTGTCTCGATAGAGCCTGTGTCCCTTCCGCCAAAGATACTCGTTCTCCCTCAGCCATTCCAGCACCTCATCCTCATGTTCCTCTTCGATGGAGTATTGCCTCCTCTCCTGTTCTTGTTCACGTGTAAGCCTCTTCCTCCCTCTGGCAGGGCCATCTGGGCCCTCATCAGAGGGGCTTCGAGGTTGTAGGGACTTCTCCACCACACCAGCAGCAGCAGCAGCAACAGTAGCAACAAAAGCAGGACCAGCAGCACTAGCAGCACCAGCAGGACCAGGAGCACCAGCAGCACCAGCAGCACCAGGAGCACCAGGAACACCAGCAAGACCAGCAGGACCAGCAGGACCAGGAGCAGCGCCAGCAGAGTAAGCACCAGAAGAAGCACCAGCACCAGGAGCAGCGCCAGCAGAGTAAGCACCAGCAGAAGCACCAGCACCAGGAGCAGCGCCAGCAGAGTAAGCACCAGCACCAGGAGCAGTGCCAGCAGAAGCTCCAGCACCAGAAGAGTCAGCCCGAGCAGCAGAAACCCCAGCAGAAGCAGAGTCAGGGCCAGGGGGTGGGATGGTGGCCCTGTCCTTCTTGCCAGGGCTGGCAGCAGTTGACAGAGGCTTTCTCTTCTTCCCCATGGTTGTTGGCTGGAGTTTTGTCTGGCAGCAGGTCTTTCCTCTGAATGGTGACCTGCTTGCGAGCTGCTTCCCTTTATATCCGCGGGACTGATGCAATGCATCTTCCCCGCATGCGCAGTGAATGCTTTGCATCCACTAGGCATCGGCTAGGCATCCGTTAGGCTTCTGCTCTGCATCCGCTTCATCCGCTCAGCATCGACTCTGCATCCGTTCCTTCCATCGCATGTCCGCTTCGCTGTGCTCCCCCGGAAGCCCTGCAGATGTGCCATCCGCTTCCATCCACTTCCATCCACTAGGCTTCCGTGGAGCATCCACTTTCCATCCTGGCTATGTCCTCCCCCCATCCATTCCTTTCCGTTGTTGTCTGCTCTGCTTATGCAAATTCGGGGCACTTTTGAGAGCGGATAACAATGGATGGAACATTTTCTCGTCCACTGTATCCTTTTTACATAAGTTTTGCATCCGTCGGCCTATGTGACAGGCCCTTTAACCATCATGGATCGGAATAGCCCAAGCTTACTGGGACTTGAATGGTTCAAACCCCTGGGAATTGGAGTGACCGGAATCAACAGCATCACCATAACAGACTGGGAGGAGAGCCTAATGAGGGATTTCCAGGACGTGTTTGATGAGAAACTAGGCAAGTACCGAGGGTCCCCCATATCATTTAATTTGAATCCGACCATAGCCCCAATCAGGTTAAAGGCAAGGCGAGTCCCTTTCGCATTAAAACCGAAAATCGATCAGGAATTATTGAAACCAATAGACCACACAAAGTGGGAAACTCCAATTGTAACCCCAGTTAAGCCAGATGGGTCTGTGAGAATCTGTGGAGACTACAAGGCCACCCTAAACCATGCAGTACAACAAAGTGCAAACCCCATTCCGGTAGTGCAACATCAGTTACATTTGTTGGGGGGAGGCAAGGTCTTTGCAAAGCTTGACCTTGCACAAGCATACCAACAATTGCCAGTCAACCCAGAAACAGCAGAGGCACAAACGATCGTGACTCATAGGGAGGCATTCAGATGCAACAGACTGCAATTTGGAGTCAGCGTGGCCCCAGGGGTGTTCCAAAGCCTGATGGAGCAGTTGTTACAAGGGATAAAAGCGGTGGTCCCATAACTCGATGATGTGCTGGTATCAGCCACTGACAAGAACCAACTGGGAAGCCGCTTCAGAGAAATATTGCAAAGATTCCAAAAGGCGGGACTCAAGGTTAAAAAGAGAAATGTCAGCTAGCCACCTCAAAAGTTGAATTTCTGAGGTTTCTAATAGATAAAGATGGCATCCACCCCACAGAGCAGAAAATCAAAGCGATAAAAGAAGCTCCCAGGCCCAAAAACAAAACAGATTTACAAGTGTTTTGGGGACTCATCAATTTCTATAATGTTTTCGACCACAGAAGGCAACAACAGTGGAACCACAACACAGATTACTGGTTAAGACAGCCACCTGGACCTGGGGATGACAAGAAGAGGCCGCGTTCCAGAAAATAAAAGATTTGCTGACATCTGAATCTGTATTAATCCAATACAGCAAAACTCTACCACTGACAGTCACCGGCGACGCATCACCATTCAGCGTCAGAGCCGTACTCAGCCACACGCTACCAGATGGGAGAGAAGCACCGATCACATTCTACTCCAAAACACTGTCCAAAGCTGGAAGGAACTACCGTCAGTTGGACAGAGAGGCGTTAGCAGTAATATCCAGGGTAAAACAGTTCCATGAATACTTCTACGGTCAGACCTTTACACTCATCACAGACCACAAGCCACTCTTGGGAATACTCACAGGAAACAGAGCCACCCCAAACATACTCTCTCCACGAATAACGAGGTGGTTTGAATTCCTTGCCGCATACAATTACAAATTAATTCATCAGCCAGGCAAGGACATCTCACACGCTGACGCCCTGAGACATTCTCCCCTACCCGAGCTGGGGAGTGATCCGGCACCAACCACATCCACCCTACAAATTGAAACATTACCAAGCCTACCCATAACCACAGCAGACATTGCGAAAGAAACCGCAAGAGACAAAAAGATGGCACGGGTTTTAAACTGGGTAGAAAAAGAGTGGCCGGAAAACGAGAAAGACGAGACTTTTAAACAGACAGACTGAACTCTCAATGTAAAAAGGTTGCATTCTATGGGGGGATCGGGTAGTCATACCGGAACTATTACAAGAATAAGTACTGGATATTTTGCATGAAGGACACCTGGGTATCATACGAATGAAATCTCTGGTCAGGAGTTATGTATGGTGGCCAGGGATGGATAAGGATATTGGGAAATGGGTGGAAACGTGCACTAAATGCCAAACATCCAGACCAGCACCCCCTGCAGCACCTGGGCTCGACTGGGAAACACCAAGGGGACCCTGGTTGAGAATACACATAGATTTCGCAGGGCCAACAAACGGACACACATTTTTAATCATAGTAGACACTTACTCAAATTGGCTGGAAGTAAGCGTCATGACTACGACAACAACAGAAGCAGACAGCTTCTTATCAGACAGCTGAGGAGACACTTCGCCACACATGAGTTACCGGACTTATTAGTTTCAGATAACGGACCACAGTTCACTGCATTGACATTTGAAAAGTTCCTCGCCGAACATGGCATAAGACATGCCTTGACAGCGCCGGGCCAGCCGGCTACAAACAGACGGGCGGAACGCATGATCTGGTTTACCAAAGAAACTATAGGAAAAGTAGACACGAAAATTAGACACGGGGGACATACAAGAAAAAAATTTACAAAATGTCCACGATACAACACATCACACCTAACTCCACTACAAATAAAAGCCCAGCAGAATTATTGATGGGCAGAAAATTAAGATCATACCTGGATAGATTACACCCCACATAACAGCCCGTAAAAACCAACAGACTCCTCTAGCAAACACCGCACATTCGAAATATGCGTCTACGCAAAAAATCTCACGGGGCACCCACTGTGGATACCAGCAAAAATAACTCAAGTAACAGGATCCTGATCATACAGACTAGAAACAGAGGATGGAAGAAGCTGGAGGAAACACATACATCAACTGAGATCACGAACATTAGAAAGACCCACTAACACATCCAGGTACAAAGAAAAACAACAAACACACATGCAAGAACCACAGCAAAGATTAAACAAAAATAATAATAATCAAACCAGAGGGGGGGGGAAACCCATCAAACACAAATAAAAGGGGAGGGGGAGACCCTCCGCTAGCACAAGAAACACCGCAACAAAACCAAAAAACAAACCACCAACCAAATCCTCAAATAAACCAAGAAAGAAACAACTACTTACCTGGAGATGACTTCGGTAGAGAAGAACAGGTGGTGGAAAAACATCAAGAAGCCACTCTGGAACAGAGCAGCCGGGCCAACTCTCCTGGCCTGGATAGGCCAGGCATGGGCGGCATGGCTGACTCCACCTTCCAGGAGGTTCCACAGAGAAGGATGGGAGAAACAGCGATCCCGTCTGAACCGCCGAAGATAACGATGCAACTAAACTGTGCAGGTCAAGTAGACAACACAAAAGTCCTGCCTACTTACGTGACTATGTAACATAGGGCCAAACCAAGAGGGGAGGGGTGTTACATATTAGCATACTCGTAATACCCTGTTCCCATTGGTTCACAAATACTCAAATCTGGTGCTTTAAATGACAGTGATTGATCGACAATTACCGCCATATGATTGGCCCGCCTGAGCGGCGGGAGATTTCAATGAGCCATCATTGGACGCGAGCCGCAAGCAGCCTCTATAAAACAGGCTGCCGCCGCTCTGCAATCAGATGGAACCTTGCAATTAATAAAAGAGCTGAAAGTCACGCTGGTCTCAAATCTCTCTTTCCGCGAACACAACAGTCGCAGATGGCAATCACAAGACTCCAGGTTGCTGCAACCATTGTAAATACATGCCAGGTGTCAAAGTATCCACACTTTAATCATATGAACATGGGATGCTGTGACAGTCATAATTGTAAGGACTGGTCATAAATTATTTTTTTTCAGTGCCATTGTAATTTCAAATGTACCTAAACAGACAGCTGTAAATAAAACACTATCTGTATTGCATAACTTTCCATTGGGTGGGTTTCCTAATATTTCATTGCTGATTGTTCTGTTGCAGGGGTCCCCATGCCTCCTGAGTCATGGCCACTACTTCACCCGAAATCATTGCCTATTTGCAACTGGGTGTATGAATGGTGGGCCACTGGGCACGTACAGCTCAACTCACACAAGCAGCAGACCAGTACATACGCATACACAGCTCGACTCGTGCAATTGGCGGGCTGACAGACCTGCACATGTACAGATAGCTCAAGTAGTTAAGCTGCATGTGTGTGCAAGCCCGGTGTCTTATGGCCCCATTCTCCTTTCCCACCTCAGTCAAGTCGCCAAACCACAAATATTGGGAACCACTATTCTGCTGGATTCTGTTCACGTAGTTCTTTCATCTGTTAATCATAGTTAGCTTACAAGGCTTATAGTTCCATATACCATATGGAATCATGCAGAATAATAATAGCTTATTATTATGTTGTTTGAACACAGTTTTAGATTTGCCTTGTCATGCAAACCGAAAACATTTGGTTAACTGATGAAACCATAAGTTAGCCATGAGATTGCATGATATGGTAAATCCTGGGATTATAGAAATGTGAATGTGTCAGATTATTGTAGCTAAAAAGGACTTACCCATAATAATGCTATAATTCAAATATGTGGACTTCCTCTCCTAAATCCCTCAGTCTTGCTTAGAATTCTGGGAACTGTTCCACACATAAGCAGAATACCCAGGATGGGAAAGTATAATCTTTGGGACAATTTCCCACATGCTTGCATTGCAACTGGTGAAAAGATACTATCACATGCTATGCAATGATTTCAGGTGAAATTCATATGAAATCTTCCAATAGTGGCAATGGGGCATTGCTATAAAGTCAAATACATACAGCATAACGTCAGAAATATAACTTGAGTGGCAGATCAGGTCAGAAATAGAAAAATATTCTGTAACTAAGAAATATTACCTAAGAACAACATCAAATGGCAACATTTTAACTGGAAAAGAGAGTAATGATATTTAAACAGGGAGACATTAGCACTTTCAATCCAATTGTCACAGTTCAGCATGTAACCCATTCAAACCACACCTTATCAAACTCATTCTATCTACTATATCCCAGAATGCCCACCGGTACCCTGATATTTAGACTACTACAAGACTATTAATAGATTGGCCACTCTTCACCTTGCAGCTTGCCATGGAACAGATGACTTCACCAAGCTGATGCCTGGTACAGAGGTGATATTCAGCAGGTTCAAACCAGTTCTGGAGAACCAGTAGCGGAAATTTTGAGTAGTTTGGAGATCCGGCAAATACTACCTCTGACTGGAGATTTTACAGTATCCTTCCCCTGCCATGCCCACCAAGCCACACTCACAGAACCGGTAGTAAAAAATTCCAATCCCAGCACTGGTTTGGTAGCTGGAAATATCTCCAGCTTGATTGGAGGATGATATATTTGTAGAGAGTAAGGGAGATGGTCTTGATGAAATATACAAGAACTATCACCAAGACAAAAAGGGCTGAAACATTCTTTACTTTCTGGAAGCAAGACAATATTTGGCGGTGTCTCAGGCAAACAGTGGTGAGGGATAGCACAATTAAACTTTAAAGTTTCTATTATTTTGGCCAATCTTAATCAAGTGTGCTTCTAGTCTTTCTGCAGAGTTGATTTTCTGGTGTGGTATCTAATGGAGCTGCCAGTGTATCTTCACCATCTTTTATCTGCTTTCTCCAGCCAGGAGCAAGATAGATAATAGTTCTCCAGATGCACAGACTCATCATTATTTCAAAGTCTCTAAGATACAGGTAAGGAAGCCTCCTTTTGTTATGGATAGAGGATCTTTCAAACTTAAATGATGTATTTCTCACTATCTTTTCCTTTCCGCCCCACAAAAATGAGTCAGCATACAGAATCCTTATTTTTTTCTCTGCACTCCTTATTCCAGATACCAATTATGATTTATTGACTTTTCTTGAAAAGTTTGTTTCCTCTTCCCCTAAATATACTGTTCAAAAAAATAAGGAGAACACTTAAACAACATAATGTAACTCCAAGTCAATCACACTTCTGTGAAATGGTAGGTAGCAACACTGATTGACAATCAATTTGACATGCTGCTGTGAAAATGGAATAGACAACAGGTGAAAAGCATAGGCAGTTAGCAAGACATTCCCAATGGTTCTGCAGGTGGTGACCATAGGACACTTCTCAGTTCCTATGCTTTCTGGCTGATGGTTTGGTCATTTTTGAATGCTGGTGGTGCTTTCACTCTAGTGGTAACATGAGACAGAGTCTACAACCACACAAGTGGCTCAGGTAGTGCAGCTCATCCAGGATGGCACATCAATGCGAGCCGTGGCAAGAAGGTTTGCTGTGTCTGTCAGCGTAGTGTCCAGAGCATGGAGTAGCTACCAGGAGACAGGCCAGTACATCAGGAGATGTGGAGGAGACCGTAGGAGGGCAACAACCCACCATCAGGACCGCTACCTCTGACTTTGTGCAAGGAGGGACAGGAGGAGCACTGCCAGAGCCCTGCAAAATGACCTCTAGCGGGCCACAAATGTGCCTGTGGCTGCTCAAATGGTCAGAAACAGACTCCATGAGGGTGGTATAAGAGCCCGACATCCACAGGTGGGGCTTATGCTTATAACCCAACACCGTGCAGGACGTTTGGCATTTGCCAGAGAACACCAAGATTGGCAAATTCACCACTGGCGCCCTGTGCTCTTCATAGATGAAAGCAGGTTCATACTGAGCACATGTGATAGACATGACAGGGTCTGGAGACACTGTGGAGATGTTCTGCTGCCTGCAATATCCTTCAGCATGACCGGTTTGGCATTAAATCAGTGATAGTGTGGGGTGGCATTTCTTTAGGGGGCCGCACAGCCTTCCATGTGCTTGCCAGAGGTAGCCTGACTGCCATTAGATACTGAGATGAGATCCTCAGACTCTTGTGAGACCATATGCTGGTATGGTTGGCCCTGGGTTCCTCCTAATGCAAGACAATGCTAGACCTCATGTGTAGTGTGTCAGCAGTTCCTGCAAGATGAAGGCATTGATGCTATGGACTGGCCCGCCTGTTCCCCAGACCTGAATCAAATTGAGCACATCTGGGACATCATGTCTCGCTCCATCCATCCACCAACACCACATTGCACCACAGACTGTCCAGGAGTTGGGGGATGCTTTAGTCTAGGTGTGGGAGGAGATCCCTCAGGAGACCATCCACCACCTCATCAGGAGCATGCCCAGGTGTTGTAGGGAGGTCATATAGGCACATGGAGGCCACACACACTACTGAGCCTCATTTTGACTTTTTAAGGACATCAGTTGGATCAGACTGTGGTACTTTTTTCCACTTTAATTTTGAGCGTAACTCCAAATCCAGACCTCCATGGGTTGCTAAATTTGATTTCCATTGATAATTTTTGTGTGATTTTGTTGCCAGCACATTCAACTATGTAATGAACAAAGTATTTAATAAGAATATTTCATTCATAACTAGGATGTCTTATTTTTGTGTTCCCTTTCTTTTTTTGAGCAGAATAGTTTAACTTTAAAACAGGATACTATCTAATTTTTACTGAGAATACAATCATTGAGGTAATTCAGATTTTTCAGTAATGTTTTATTGTTATGACCATCTTAAATGAAGAATCTTTTCTTTGGAGTAAATTCTACATTTGCTCTTACAGTACAAGCACAGGCTTAAAATCCATAGTGCAGGTGCTGAGAATAAAAAAAATTAGCAGTGTGGAAATATTCTCCCCACAATACTCCTAGACTGAAGCTGTTTTCTTAGAAAAGAAAAATACTTATGAAAATTGTTGCATAGTAATACATGCTTGTTCTAAGTTTCATTTGTTACCTCCTATAAAGTTGGGTTGTTGCACAATCAGGAGAACTAAGAAGATGTCACTTTGGCCTCCCATAAAGCTACCATATATGAGGTACAAATGTTCAGATGATTATTAGATGGCAATAAAGACTGGTACCCTACCTACACGTCTGTGTAGGTACCTGTGTAGGTACCCTACCTACCTGTAAACAGCTTGAAATTTCAAAAGTGAGAAAAAGAACAACTCAAACAATGAATCCATTATTTATATGCAGAAAGCCTCCATTTCAAACTAATAGATATGGCCACTGCTCCTATCTGAAATGCTAAAAAGATGTGATGTTCTTCAAAATAACTAAATATTGTGGTTTACTTAAAAAACCATGGTTAACAAATCATAACCAAGAGCCAAGATGGATCATCTTCATCTAGTGCTAAGTCAGAATTCAAAATTTTCCATCCCAATTTGAAATATTTATTTCGAAGTAAACCAGATCCCAAGAGCTTGACAATATTGGAGACACCTCCAGCTTTTCTCAAGATACAATTATTTCTGGATCTCTTAATACAGATGCAATATCAAATGTATATCCTAAAAATAAATCATCACTTACAAAAAAGGATTGTTCAGAACTGTGATTAAAAAATAGGAACATTTTTTCTTTTAATAAACGACTGAAAAAGCTTATTATTTAGATTGATACTCTTCTGGTAAGTCTAATGATTAATCAAATGCCGTCTTTTGTTCAGAAGTTAAAACTCTCCAAGATTATGGAGCAAGATAGGACAGAGAATTCAAATGATCCACAGAAAGGGGGGGGGGGAATCCCTTTAGATTATTTCTCTTTTTAGAATTTTCCAAAACGTTCTCTCCAATGCTAGAAGAATGATTGCCCAAAGTTATGAATAAAATTATTACATGCAGGAAGTATAAGAGAAGAAAAGATAGCAGTATCCACAGTGATAGAAAAGGGAAAAATGTACAAGAGTTTTCTGAAAGCTCTACACTTTTTTTTTTTAACCTTTTGTAATATTTTATTTATTTATTTTTGTCAATTGCTTACAAGATAATAGATATAAGTCAAAACATAGTTATGAATATATGGATACATATAAGAAAATAAAAAAAATAAAAGAAACAATAGGACAAGGATGATAGGCACATTGGTGCGCTTATGCACACCCCCTACAGACCTCTTAGGAAAGGGGTGAGGTCAATAGTAGACAGTCTAAGGTTAAAGTTTTTGGGGTTTGGGGAAGAAACTACAGAGTCAGGTAGAGTATTCCAGACATTGACCACTCTGCTGCTGAAATCATGTTTCCTGCAATCAAGTTTGGTGCGATTAACCTTGAGTTTGTATCTATTGTTTGCTCTTGTGTTGTTATGGTTGAAGCTGAAGTATTCATTGCTAGGTAGGACATTGCAATGTATGATTTTATATACTATAGTTAGATTGGACCAAAGACAGCGTAATTCAAGATTTTCTAGATCTAGAATTTCAAGTCTGGTGGCATAAGGTATTCTGCAATGAGAAAAGGAGGGGAGAACTCTTCTTGTGAAATATTTCTGGACTTTCTCAACTGTGTTAATATCAGATACGTAATGTGGGTTCCAGACTGGTGAGCTGTATTCAAGTATTGGGCTAGCAAATGTTTAGTATGCTCTAGTTAGTAGTGTGATATTACCAGAGAAAAAGCTATGTAAGATTAGGTTAACAACTCTTAATGCCTTTTTGGCTATATAGTTACAGCGGGCTCTAGCACTAGGTTATTAGAGATGAGTACTCCAAGGTCCTTGACAGAGTTTGGATCATCAACAAGGTCTTGACTTGTATTTTATTTTCTGATTTTTTTGCCAATATGTAAGACAGAGCATTTATTTGCTGAGATTTGAAGTTGCCATTTGTTTGACCATTCTGATACATAGTCAAGGTCTTTTTGAAGTGTAGCAATATTGTCTGTGGTGCTGAATAGCTTTACATGATCAGCGAAGAGAACGCAGTTGCTCTTAACATGATCACAGAGGTCATTTATGTAGAATATGAAAAGAGTTGGTCCTAGAACACTGCCTTGGAGGACACCACTGTTGACAGGTACAGAATTTGATAGGACGCTCCCAATTTTGACCATTTGTTGTCTGTTTGAGAGGAATGCTTCTATCCAGTTATGCAGGTGTCTAGAGATACCATAAGATTTTAGTTTTAGGAGTAGTTTGTAGTGTACCACTGAATCAAACGCTTTACAGAAGTCTATGTAGATTGCTTCTATTGCTTTGCGCTGATCAAGTTGTGTAGTCCATATGTTTCTGCAGTGTAAGAGTTGCAGATTACAGGATACTTTTTTCCTGAAACCAAATTGTTTATCAGAGAGCAGGTTGTCTCTAAGTGGAGGATGATGGATTGGTTAATAATTGATTCCATGACTTTACAGGTGACACAGCATAAAGAGATTGGTCTGTAATTTTCAATTAGGCTGGGGTCTCCCTTTTTGAAGATGGAAATGACCTTGGCTTTTGACTATAGTTTTGGCAAGGAGCTGGTCCTGAAATATCTTAATCTTTTCAAAGATTATTCTTTGAGGTTCGGCTATGGCAGCTTTTTTAAGAAGTAGGCACATATTCTGTCCAGTCCAGTAGATAGAGATTGTTTTAGAATGCTTAGTGCTTTTTCAACACTGTCTTTTGCAAAATCGATATGTATTGGATCACTGTAGTTGTCTGTGGTTTGACTAGGAAATACTGGGCATGATCCATGTTTACAAATACTGAGCCAAAGAATGTGTTAAAGAGGTTGGCTTTAATAGTGTAGTCATTGGACTCTTTCAGGGGTAGAATGGACCTTGAGTCTTTTAGTTCATTCATTATTACTTCTATCATTATTATTACTTCTATATCATTATTATTAATTATATAATTATTATTACTTATATAATTTTTATTATTATCAATAATAATCATATAATTATTATATAATTATTATTATATAATTATTACTTCTATCATTATTGATCTCTGATCAAGTTGCTGAAGGCTGATAACATTTTTAGTCTTCTAAAAGACCTTTCCTTGGCCTAACTCAAGGGATCTGTTTAATTTTCTGTCTCTTCTTAGTCATGATTAAATCTGTAGTAGTCCTCCCAAATGATTGCCTTCTGGATATGTTTGAAAACTGCCAACTGCCAGAAAGCTGTCATGAATATTCATACCTGGACTTCAACAAATTGGGGAAGACAAAGCTGTATGAATTTGGGGTTAATGGGTTTGAAAGAAACCTAGCATTCTACATATTTCCACTCATCATTGGAAAATTGAATTTTAATAATTCATGTAAATATAATATGACTGTAATACCACAGAAAAGCAACAGAAGTGAAACAAATAAAAAATGTCAATTGCATTGTATTATGAAACATTAGTTTTTTTTCTTTTTCATAATTCAAAGTGACTGCTTTTTTCTATTTCCTCCTTTCATTTTCTCTGGTTTTTAATTGTTTTTTTCTTTATTATTATTATTATTATTATTTTTGCTTATAGCATTTTATTTTTTGAAGTAGGTTAAATGAAATTAAATGAATTACTTGTGTTCTTGTTATTACATCATTACTTGCATTGATTCAGAAATCATAGTAACCAATTGGTATCATTACACTTTTATTCGTTGGTCTATCTGCTTGTCCATCTGTCCATTCATCCATCCAGTACGAATCCAGATGATCACTAGATGGCTGCAAGTGTTTTTGTAATAGTTAGCTGCTATCTAGGAATCACCTGGATGCTTGCAGCCTGGATATAATACAGAGAGAGAGAGATAATTCTTCTTTGCAGCAAAAATAATAGGGAATATAGAGGAATATTAATTAAAAACATATAAGGCAGAGGAATATTAACATTTCTTAGTACCAAGATCCCAGTTAAATTGGGGAAAGAGGTTAAAAAGTTTACATTTAATTTTAAAAAATTAGCTCCAATCCTCTTGTCATTAAGGAAAATACAGAAAGCTGCACCCTTTGCTATGTACATCCTTTGGGAGAAAGGATCCTAAGTTTGATGTTCCCATCAAACTAAATGAGAAGGTTGGTAAAACATGGTGTAAAAAAACTTGGTTCAGGGCTAGGAACATGGGATGATGTCACAAAACAAATAAAACACAAACAGGGTTTCAACCAGCTGACTTCTCTTTCCACAGGATGCCCAACGAAGGGTTGGGCTGCTTCAACAAGAAAATAACTCCCTGTGTGTACGTCTAGCTAATATATATCGTGGTTCAGGTATGGTTGATTGCTGGAATGAATATCAACAAAAGAGGTGAGCAGGGGTGACTTACCAATGTTTTAATACAGCATCTATCATTCCACCATTTAAGCTACCTGTCAAGCAGAGCTTCTATTCCATAATATAGAAAGGATCAATATAAGACTGCTTCAGTCTGCTTCAGACTGCTTGGATGGGGCAGGTGGTGGTGGTAAGATAAAAGCAGTGTTGTACGATTAAAGAGGAAACACAGCATTATCAGACTAGTTTGGTGCTGATCTTCAATGGAAGTGACCAAAAGGCTTCATTGTACTGGTGAACTGTGATGGATGAAAATTAGTAGTCCAAAATAGTTTTTTTTTCATTTTTAGGAAGAATGTATGAACATTATAGTATAATCCAATTTAAAAGCCAATCCAATTTGTCTAATCCTTATAATGCAATGTCTGTCAACTTTGATAAGTTGTGGACTTCAACTCCAAGAATTCCTCAGATCATGCCAGCTGGAGAATTTTGGAAGTTGAAGTCCGCTTATCTTAAGGTCGCAAAGGTTGAGAAATGCTGCTGTAATGAAATTGATTGACATGATGCCACAGACTGTCTGTTATTACCCTGCTCCTATAGCTCTTTCTCCAAACTAATGAAATGTGAAAGGTTTCCAGCTTCAGCGTGATGGAATCGCCAAGATGGAAACTGTAATTGTGCAATCAGAACCACATCTTTTTCTTTTTTTCTTTTTCCCTTGTCATCATGTTATTAGAAGGGAGAAGGCTTCAATTGTGTAGATACAGCTGCTCTCTTGACTTCTTTGACACGCCTCCTCTCCCAGATGCCCCTAAGTTTTTCAGGCACCCAGGAGAACTGCTTTCCAACATAATCTTGTACCAGAACACTATTTTTCTGCTTAATTTGACACAAAGCCATGAGTGTAAATTTTATTTCACTTCCCTTCTGCACATTTCACAAGCAAGTGTTTGGGTGACCAAGCTGGTTTGAGCAAACATTACTAGATCCCAGCAGAAGTGCTTCTGTTGTAGGTGAGCACATGGCAAATACATGATGATGATGATCCATTCAGTCAATTATATGGGCCAAGTTTCTCCCCATCTTGCACTATTTCTTTTAAGTTTTCACATGCTCCAGTTTGTGTCAGCTTTGATGGTGTCCAGCCACTGTGTTCTTCCACACATAATTGCTTTCCCCAGTGACTTCCCTTCCATTTGGCCAATGTTAGTAAGATGCAGTTTTGTGATTTTATTTATTAACTACTTACCAGTCAATCAAAATGCTTAAAATATTTTCTACTTTACTATCAGTGATGACCAGTATGAATCAATTGAAACAGGGCAATCAAACTGCTGTAACTCTATCCAAGCAAGACATTCTACCATTCCCAAAGGGCTAAGCTGTGCATAAGAAACTTTATCATGGCCCTACATTGTCCCAGTGAAGAGGAAAAATGAGATTGCTGGAGGTCTGGAGCCCAGCCCTATTCTCAGGAAAGTGAGCCTTAGTTTTCAGGATGATCAAAGGTTCATCAAAGTCTGGCAATTGTGGTCATAAAATCCTACCAGAGGGAAATTAGGAGGTTGTGGATGAAAGACAGAAAGAAATGCAGAAAGTTGAAAAAGCGAGAAGATGAAGAGAAATTGAGGATGTAGAATTGAATAGTTATGAAGAGTTTTTCAAGTTAAATCAAGCACATAATATGTTGTCAAACAAAGCAACAGAATTGCATAAGACATGAGGAATGTCAGGTGAAGAAATGAGGGGGGGGGGGTTTAGTCCTGAAAGGATTCCACTCACCAGACACCTTTCATCTTATAGACATGCATTTGTGATCCTGATGGGGGTACAATCATATTTTTTAAAATATGTTTGTACCCCCATGTTGAGTCCAACTTGGAAATCAGAAACGTTGCCACCAATGTCAGACTGGAGCCCAAAGTTAGGAAATGCCCAGCAATGGCAAAATTAACAGTTAATACATCTAAAAGTCTAACTAAATTTATACAACAAAGGCTATTCTATATATTAACGCCACATAAGGCAAATTTAAATATTTAAGCCCGTCCCACTGCACCAATGGATGCAAAGAGGATGTAAAACGTTAAAAAACGTTGGAAAACGTTATGCATCTGTTGTGTACTCATTGCATACGTGGTTCATGCACTCTATCCTTTGAACATCCGTCCACCGAGATTTCATCCGTCCAAGAAGTTTTGAGCTGCACAGAACTTTGTGAACAGATGAACTTTCCGCTATGTATGATGTAAATCCGTGACATCCGAGCAACAAACGTTCTATGTCCTTTAATCATCCGTTAAATGTCCGCTGTATCCTCTCTGCATCCTCTGGCCATCCCCTCAACTCACATCCACTGCAGCTGAAAACGGAAAGAGGGAGGAAACTGTTCTGTATAAATATAGTAGACTCCAAATAACTCATTCTGATTGGTTACTAAAAAACTAATGGGGATAGGTTCAAAAGGAACCAATCCTCGAAGCTGCACAAAGGCGGCAAAATCAAATGAATGTCATTGGCTACAAGCCAGCAGGCAGAAAAGTATAAAAAGGCTGTCGCGGCTTGAGCCAATGTTCCGTTTTGCAACTGTACTTGAAATAAAGACTTTGTTGTTGGAACCCGATCTACCTCGCATTTTTCTGGATGGAACACTGGCGACGAGGATGGGATCGTCCTAAACGCGAGACTGAGCACGCGGTGACAGACAAGCCAGACAAAGAGAAATGGCTGGAAACAATGCGCCGCCCGCACCCTTCAACCCCAATGAAGAAGATTGGGAATCTTACGTAGACCGTTTCCAGATGTACCTAGAGAGCAATGAGATGGAGGAAATCTCAGATCAGCGAAAAAGAGCTGTGGGCCCGTGATTTTTAAAATGGCCAAGGCTTTGGCAAAGCCCCGAGATGTCAAACAATTGACGTGGACCGAGCTCCAAAGAACATTAAAGGCCCATTATGCACTGGTGGTGTCAAATCTAATAAAGCGGCACGAGTTTTATCAGAGAGGCCAGAAAGAAGGCGAAACCATCGCTGATTTTGTAGCCGCCCTACGCCAAATAGGGGGAGCGTGCGAGTTTCTCAACTTAGATGAAGCAATGCGGGATCGAGTGATATTGGGGTTAAGAGACTCAACTATACAGAGCAAGCTACTGAACAAACCCAACATATCAGTAGCCGAAGCTATTGCAGAAGCCTCGGCTGCCGAAGCCGCCAAAAAATCGGCAGATAAGATGAAACAAATGAATGCAAGCAATGATGAAATAAGCCCAGCCAGAGGAAAAAAACAATCTCCCACAACCACTCATTATGAAGAACTCGAGGAGACGTCAGAATCCGGGGAGGAAGATGACGAAATCCACCGCCTATACACTAACAAGAAAGGGCGCGAAAATAGAAATCGGCGGGAATGTGCTGGCTGCGGGGGAAACCATCCCCGAGCCAATTGCAGATTCCTTGATGCAATTTGCAGAGCATGCAAGAAAAGGGGGCATATCGAGAAAGTCTGCAGAAACAAAAAGAATTACAGCCCAAAGAGACGAAACGACTCCCCAGCAAAGCCTGAGCCAAGACTCTCTGAGAGAAAGTGGCAGCGAAACAGGCAAGCCACTAACCAGGAGAAAGCATACCAAACTTTCACTATCGGAAGCGCTCAGATGGAAAGCGGGAAGAAAGTAAAAATAGTTGTAAAAATCGAAGACAGCCCCTGCGAAATGGAAGTTGATTCTGGATCGTTCCTATCCATGGTGTCATGGGACACCCTCAAAAAACTAATTCCAGACATCAAAATTAAGGAACTCCAGAGACAAAAACTAACCCTCAAAGATTATCAGGGAAACCGAATTCCTGTAATCGGCCTGGACATTTTTGAGTCGCTTACAGGCAATATGTCGCAGTACTACCATTAACAATAATCAACCGAGATTGACCAAGCCTCCTGGGTATCGAATGGTTCGCACCATTGGGCATCGGGATGAACAGAGTAGACTGGGTGGCCGCAACTGACTGGGAAGAAGACCTGATCCAAGAATTCCAGGATGTCTTCGACGGCTCCCTAGGCAGGTATTGGGGGACCCCCATTTCTTTTAGTCTAGACCCACAGATAACCCCTAAAAGGCTAAAGGCCCGATGGGTTCCTTTTGCTTTAAAAGCAAAAATAGAGGAACAACTAAATAAATTAATAGATCAAGGGGTTTTAGAACCGGTCGAACACGCTAGATGGGAAACACCAATTGTGACACCAATTCAGCCAGACGGGTCGGTTCAAATCTGTGGCGACTACAAGGCTACCCTGAACCACGCGCTGCAACAGAGCGCGTACCCGGTGCCAGTTGTGCAACACCTACTGCACTCTCTTGGGGGAGGAAAAGTTTTCGCTAAACTAGACCTAGCACAAGCGTACCAACAGCTCCCAGTAGACCCCTTAACGGCAGAAGCACAAACAATAGTGACTCACAAAGGGACATTCAAATGTAACAGACTCCAATTTGGAGTAAGCGTAGCCCCAGGCTTTTTCCAGAGCCTCATGGAACACCTGTTAAATGGCATAAAAGGGGTCGTGCCATACTTCGACGACATCCTAATTTCAGCCAAAGATGCAACACAGCTTTAAAAAAGACTCAAAGAGGTCCTAAATAAATTCAGAGAATTTGGCCTTAAAGTAAAGAAAGAAAAGTGCTGCCTAATGACTGATCGCGTCGAGTTTTTAGGATATTTAATTGATGGAGAGGGCATACACCCCACCAAAAAAAAAGTCAGAGCTATAAAAGACGCACCAGAACCAAGGAATAAAACTGAGCTGCAGGCATTTTTGGGACTGATAAACTTTTATAATGTATTCCTACCCCAAAAAGCCACAATAGCGGAACCATTGCATTGATTACTAGACAAGAAAACAATTTGGACATGGGGGCTTAGAGAAAAAAAAGCTTTCCAAGGAATAAAAGACTTATTAACATCAAACACCATTCTTATCCAGTTTAGCAACACACTGCCATTGACGGTGACCTGCGACGCCTCGCCGTTCGGAGTCGGTGCCATCCTGAGCCACCAATTGCCTGATGGAGAGAGGCACCCGTCGCATACTATTCAAAGACCCTGTCCAAAACCGAGCGTAATTACAGTCAGTTGGACAGAGAAGCTCTAGCAATTGTTGCCGGAGTGAAACGCTTCCACGAGTACCTATATGGAAGAACTTTTCAAATCGTAACAGACCACAAACCGCTACTAGGAATTTTGGTGTGAAACAAGCCCACACCGAATATTCTGTCCCCACGAATGACTAGATGGTCAGAGTTCCCAGCAGCCTATTCCTATACTCTGACACATCGCCCAGGGAAACAAATTTCCCATGCAGACGCTTTGAGCAGAGCACCATTGCCATCCACAGAGGAAGACCCAGCACCAACGATAACAGCATTGCAGATAGAGACTTGCCCCAATCTACCCATATCTGCGAATGATGTCGCCAGAGCCACCGCAAAAGACCCATTGACTGTCCGCGTACTTAACTGGGTAGGTAAAGGCTGGCCGGAAAACCAAAAAACTGAGAACTTTAAACCTTTCCGGACCAGACAAACTGAACTCTCAATACAAAAAGGTTGTTTATTGTGGGGTGATCGGGTAATTATTCCTAACAAATTACAAGCCAAGGTACTGGGTATGCTTCACGAAGGCCACCCGGGAATAGTTAAAATGAAAAGCCTTGCTAGAAGCTGTGTCTGGTGGCCGGGTATAGATAGGGACATTGAATACTGGGTAAACTCGTGCAATAAATGCCAAAGAATCAGGCCGTCCCCACCAAAAGCACCCATAAGAGACTGGGAAACCCCAAGAGGCCCCTGGTCACGAATCCACATCGATTTTGCGGGTCCTGCCAAGGGGCATACATTCCTGATTGTCATGGATGCATACTCTAATTGGCTGGAGGTAAAAATTATGCAATAAATGACAGCAGAAACCGTTATAAAACAACTTGAGAAAATATTTGCAACCCATGGCCTACCGGACGTCCTAGTGTCCGACAACGGGCCACAATTAACCAGTCTCCAATTCGAGCAATACCTAGCCTCCCTAGGTATAAGACATGCCCTAACCGCGCCGGCCCACCTGGCTGCAAATGGTAGGGCAGAGAGAATGGTCAGGTTTACCAAGGAGGGTTTAGAAAAAATGGACACTGGGGATGTCCAAAATAAAATAAATCGATTACTCACTCTCCAACATATCACACCCAGTACTACAACCAACAAAACCTCAGCAGAATTACTGATGGGAAGGAAACTAAGGTCGCATCTAGACAGATTGCACCCAAATTTCACACCAGAAAACCCCCCCTACTCCTCCACTCGATTCAGGACCTTTGCAATAGGCGACTTAGTTTATGCAAAAAAATTTACCGGGGACCCATTATGGCTACCCGGACAAATTACACAAATAACAGGCCCCAAATCCTACCGACTAACGGTAGACGACGGCAGGGAATGGAAGCGGCACATAGAACAGCTTCGCTCCCGAAACATAGAACAAAATGCAAACACACAACCACACATAGAAAAACACAACGAAATTCAAACCAAGGAGGGGGGGGGAAATGCGAGAAATCAATAAAGAATCGTTTAAATTAAACTCCGAAAATAATAACAATCAAAAAGAGCAAATAAAAGACTCACTGTTTGAAGAAAGTTGTGAGAAGAGTCCATCCGAAGGGGCCAGCCAGGCCAGCTTGGCCTGCCCGGAGGAAACGGGAGGGAGCGGCAAAACCACCGGCCTAAAAAACTCAGGCGGCAGTAAAATGGCTGACTCACCCTTCCAGACGGTTCCATGGAGAAGGACTGAAGACACAGCAACCCCATCCGAACCGGTCAAAGTCTCCAACAATAATGAACCGCGCAAGTCCAGTCGAGTCAAGAGAAGCCCCACCTACCTGCACGACTACATCACCACGTAGGACTGAACTAAGAGGGGAGGGGTGTTCTGTATAAATATAGTAGACTCCAAATAACTCATTCTGATTGGTTACTAAAAAACTAATGGGGATAGGTTCAAAAGGAACCAATCCTCAAAGCCGTACAAAGGCGGCAAAATCAAATGAATGTCATTGGCTACAAGCCAGCAGACAGAAAAGTACAAAAGGGCTGTTGCGGTTTGAGCCAATGTTCCGTTTTGCAACTGTACTTGAAATAAAGACTTTGTTGTTGGAACCCGGTCTACCTCGCGTTTTTCCGGATGGAACAGAAACAAAAGGTACACGGAACGTCTACACAGCGTTAGTAGCACGGAAATAGAAAGGATGAGCAGTGAACGGTTTGTATCCTATAAACATCCTCTAGGCTTCCTATGAACATCCCCGCTTAACATATTACCCACATCCGTTCTTTTCCTTTCTTTTCCATTCTGTTTATACAAATTTTTGCCACTTTTTGGAGCGGATGACAACGGATGGAGCCACCCCCGAAAATTTGCTCATCCGCTGTGTCCTTTTTGCATACATTTTGCATCCGTCGGCCAGTAGGACCTAGCCTTTAGTAAATTATTAAGTGAATGAACTGTGAGGTAAAGTTAGAAATCAAAAACAATCTTAAGTGTTTATAAATATTTTGATGTTGTGTACGGCTGGAGAGAATTTGGAATTCAATACTCTTTTATTCAGACTTAAAATTATTTTAATTGTGTTATTAATTTTTATTTTTCTTTCTCCCTTTTTGCTTCTTTTTTACAAGATTGTGTTCATTTATAATGACAAAAGTGGTAACAATATAAATACTAATGCCTAGACTTTTCCATTTCTTAAAATGTACAGTAATGAGTTTTATATGTTCAACTAATTATTTAATGAAATGCATTTTAAAACTTACAATTTTAAAATCTCTGTTTATTCGCAAATATTTTATCTTTCATCCACTATGTACTTTTTTACTTTCTTTTTTCTTTTTATATAGAAAGAAATAAGAAATATTTCTCATTAAATGTTTTAAAATCAATTTCTAAAAAAAAAAAAAAAGAAATGAATCAGAGAACTTTTCAACACTTCCTCACTTGAGTTGATATTCTGTTTCATCCAGGTAGACCTCATTTAAAGATGGTAATCACGAAACAATGCAGTTTTAAAGCACATGATTGCACTACTTAGCAATAGCACTTTCTGTTGCTATTGTTAAGCAAATCCTGGGACATCACTAAGTGTGATGTCACACACTATTTGACTTATTGATTTTGCTTCTTGGAAGCTGGCCATAAAGGTTACAAATGGCAATCCCAGGATTCTTCTACAACACATGCTTGTGAGGTGGTTGCCAAGCACTAAGATCATAAATACAAGACAACAGGAATGCTGCAATAGTCACAACTACAAGAGACAGTCATAAATACCCATCATTCAGCATCACTGCAAGTTCAAATGTTACTGAGTGAGCGGTTGTTAAATGAAAATTACCTACATTGTCATCAGCAATATTTTTTAAAAAATTAAGAAAGAAAAAGAGTCAAATGTAAAATTTAAAATAGAAAATCAGCCCAAATGCAGGGAATACTTGTTCTTTTCTTTGCTCAAAGGATAAGAAAATATGCTACTTAAGCAAAACCAATCGCCTCCTTCATTTTAGCAGAGGAACTCTCTAAATCAGGGATCCCCAAATTCTTCAGCTCATCAATACCTTCACAAAATTTCAAATTGTTAATCAACCAACATTTATAATGTGAAAATGATGAATCATGTTATTCATCTATTGGACTATACAACAAACCATAATAATAATCAATAAAGAAGAACAAAAGGCAAACCGTGACACACAAAAATGGAAGATCAGGTTGGATAATGAGATCAGCAAGCAAGATAGAATAGATGAAAGAAAAGAGGCTGAAGAATAAGAAACCAAAGAAGATTTGATCAAGAAATATCACCTAGAAATGAAAAGATCAAGAAAAGACTAGAAATAATAAAGCAGCAAATAATACCTATAGTCAAGAATTACAGCAGATAGAAAACTAGGATTGCAAATTATATGCAGAGTCCAATCAGAAAGATTTTTACCAATCCATTAATGGAGAGACTGCAGTGGACAGTCAACTCCTGACAGGAGTTTTGGATGCAGATGTGGGATAACTTATAGAAATACAACAAGGACACAGCTAGTTAAAGGAAATAGATAAGAATAAAAAAGAAGCTGAAATGAAAAAAAAACTTGTAATAATAGCAGCAGAAATATTGGAGAAAAGAGCAAGAAAGATCAGGAATTTATCAGCACTGGGTAAATATGAACTCTATATATTTTGGTTGAAACATTTGACCAGTTTATAATCACTCATTGCCAAGCAATTTAACAACACTTCTTTCAGTGCAGAGAAGTAAAATTGAAGAATGACTAACATCTGACAAAACCTACCTGAAAATGAAAGAACCAGCAAAGGGAGCTTCACCAGGCAACAGTAGTTTGATTACCTGCTTATCAACAACTTTCAAATTGCTAACAGGTGTGATAGCTCATACATTCCAGTAGCCTCTAGTTGAAAACAAATTATTTCCACCTGAACAGAAAAGAAACCACCCAAACAGGAGAGGAACAAAAGATCAACTCCTAATTGACAAGATGGTTTTTGGAAAACAGTAAGAGGATCAACTTGAATTGGATTGATTATTTGAACCCTATGACTATCATTAAATGTTGTAACTTATGGTTCTTGACAAATCAATTATTTTTCATTGAGTAACACTATCAGTATGTGCAGTCAAGATATTGCAGTGGGATTTGGACTGGACAAATGTGCCATATCAAGCATTAAATGGGGGAAATAGTGAAAACTACAGGAATCAAGATAGATTATGGAAATAACATCAAGAGTCTGGATGAAGATGATCTCTACAAATATCAGCACATTTTTCAAGGTAACAACATAAAGCAAACTGAAGTAAAAAAAAATGTTAATGTTAGAAATGAATACATTAAGTGAAAAAGATCTTAAAGCCCCAAACCAGTGGAGGAAACACCATCGAAGCAATTAACAACTAAGCAATTCCAGTCATTAAATAATGGACCAGCTCAGAATTAAAAGCCCTGGATAGGAAGACAAGAAAAATAATGATAATGAATCCTACCCTTTGTCCTTACAGTGACATTGACAGACTACTGACCAAGGAGAATAGATAGGCATGGAATGTTGTAACATCAGATCTTTGAAGAAAAAAAATGACATTGGAAGAATATCTGAAGGATATGAAGAAGTTGCTCTGACTCTAGTTAATCATATAGGTTTACTGACTACAGAAGGGACCAAATTGGCCTAGAAGAAAGGCCAAATGAAGAACAAGAAAGAGACATAGGGAGACAAGTATGATATGGCCAGTATATTAAAAAAAAAAAAACAGCCAAAGATGGAAAATAAGAACTCACAATGGAAAACTGAAGAAAAAGACATAGAGGCTGATCCTGGCTGCACAAGACCAAACCTTAACAAATGCATACCAAGGCAGTACTGCAACAGACAAGTGCTATCTCTGCCAAGAAACTAAAGAAACAGGGAAACACTTGGTTAGCTCCTTCAAGAAGATCACATAGAGCAGAGGTATCAAGGCCCAGGGGTCTGGCCCACAGGATACTTAGATCTGGCCCAAAGGGCTGCCTTGAAAACAATGAAGGACCGGCCCGCAGTGCCTCTGCCAGTAAAAATGGAGCTTAGACAGCTATCCCGAGATCCATTTTTGTTGGCAGAGGGTTGTAGGAGGCTGGCACAGCTGAGAAAAGAGCTCAGGAGCTGTTTTTATTGGCACAGCACTCTGGCCACCAGAGGCACTCCAACACGAGTGACGTTGAGCTGAACACACCTACCATGACCACTTCCACTCTGGCCACACCTACTCCAGCCCCCCAAGGTCAAATACAACCTTGATGTGGCCCTCAATTATATTGAATTTGATGCCACTGACATAGATTGACTACAGGCAACGACATGACAAAGTGACAACAATAGTGCATTGGAAGAAATACCCCTTGCCTGCTAGCAAGAATTGGTGGGACCATAACATTATAGGAAGTAATAGAAAATGGAAGCAAAATTGCCCTAGGATTTCAGAATTTAAATAGACACCTGCCACATGATACCCCAGAGTTAACAATTGTCAATAAAAAAGACAAAAAAAATCTGATAATGAATCCAGGCAACTCCTGGAGACAATCGAGTAAAAGAGAAGAAAATGGAGAAAATAACAACATTCAAAAACCTGCAAAAAGAAATAGAATGATTGTGGCAAAAGAAAACCAAGGTAGTGTCAATAATTATAAGCACTTTGGATGCAATCCCAAAACAACTGGCATACTACTTGAACCATTAGCATTGACAAAATCATCATTGGTCAATTGCAAAAGGCAGCTTTACCCAGAACAGCTAACATTTTGTGATGACACTTCTAAAACCATCAAATGTCAACTTCTGCCCATCCAAGGTCTTTGGGAAGGACTCAATGGGGGGACAAAAGTACCAAATCCAATCTGAATATCTGGTTGACTGCAATGAAACATATAATAATAAATAGTCCCATCAAACCCTGAGAGTTAACAGTAACCACTTTGGAGAACTACAGTGTTAATCCTCTTATCTTATGCAACCTTTTTTGGGGTTTTGCAGTGTGTTCCGTCAGAAGCAGAATATAGAACTTGTAAGGATTAGTCTGGAAAATCAGGCAATTCTTAAAAGACTCCGAGATAGAAAAGCAACCTATGACAGGAAGCAGTACGAAAAGGATTGGCAGGCAAGTGCATTCTTCCCCATGGTTTCATAAGTTCAGTCTTCCATGTTTTCACCAATTTAAAAATTTGAAGGCCTTTATTAGTGTAACAACAGCCTTCTCCAACCTGGTATCCTCTATGTCAATATTTCTTAATATTGGCAACTTTAAGATGTGTTGACTTTCAGCTTCCAAAATTCTGAGAATTGAAGTCCATACATCTTCAAATTGCCAAAGTTGAGGAACTCTGCTCAATATGGGTCAGACATCAATTCCCATCATCCCCAACCATCTGGAGGATGCCATGTTACAGAGATCTAAGAATATTCTCACAAGTGAAACAATGGAGGTCAGCAATATAGCAAGTTTAATACATAAAACTAAAAATAAGTTTTAAAAGAAGGCAAAATATAATCTTTTCTCTTTGTGCCATTGTACTTGCCCAGTTTGCTTCTTCCACCCACCCCAGTCTGAACAGTAACAACACAGAGATAAAAGACAGACTGTAACCTCATGCTGTGATCTCTGTTTGGCAGCTGAACCAATTTATTTTTGGTTCATCTGAGGAGTTCTTTGAAACTGAAGTAAAACTAATCTTTTCTTTGAAATACTGTGGCTGAGTAGAACTTGTGGGCAATCTATTTGTCAATTAGCAAGAATATTTGCTTCACCTCACCATTTAACTTCTGGACAGGAAGAGTCAGTAGGTCCTATCAGGCCTTTCAAAGAAAGGGAAGCGTGACTTGATGGCTTTGCAGAACCACAACACAAGCACAGATCAGTTTGCAAGTTTCAGATAAATGCCCACAACTAAAATTAGGAGGGCAGAGCAGTGTTTCAGTGACTCCTTTACTCTTAAGATTCTGAAACTGGTGAAATGTCTTCACTCTGCTTTTGATCAATTAGAGGATGGAACAACAGAGTTGTAAACATGCCTCTATATGAGGGCATTGGTGCAAGCTGAAGCAGCATTAAATTCTCCCATTCTAAAAGCAATCACACTGAAACTAGAAAATAAGTTGAGCCTAGGACTTTGATTAAAAGTTGTTTAATTTCTACATATCCAAGCAATAAAAATAGATTTCTTCTAACCTCATCAGCACTATAATTCCCCTTCTAGCACTTGAAGATCAAGTCATAATTTGGGATGATGGGGAAGAAGGAGAGTTAGGGAAAGCCAATTTCTGATGTTCTTATGTAGGAGGCAAATGATCTTACCCTGTTATTAACAGCAAGGACGGTACAGGGTTTGCATCCTCCGTGTCACCTTGGAACTTCTCCCCCCCCCCCCCCCTTAGTCTTGTTAGGGTAAAATGCTGCCAGCCTAAATTTATTTGCAGGAATTATAATTGCTTCCTAGAGTCAAACAGCGTCTCCTTAATGTCAACAAGCCTCCCACAGACCCTAGAAGCCGGCAGATGGCCCAGCTGCAACTTTTGTCTTTGGGAAAAAAATGTTGCTGCTTTGTTTCTCATTTGAGAACAGAGACTGCAGAGATGCTTTGTTATCACAGATTTTCTGCTGGAACTTCTAGGCAGTGTTTGGACTGCCTAGATGTATGTAGTTTGGACTGCCTAGACATGGAAGTATGACATACTTCCCAATGGTTACTTTAAACAGGGTTTACTTGTTTGACCCAATTTTCTGATTTGGGACATCACACTAGACTAAAATGTGATTGATCAATTTTTGAATTGATGGATTGTATAAACACAGCCCAGTTTTAGTCTTTTTTCCACATCTACGGCATTCTACTGTATATCTCATCTAAACACTTATGCTTGATCTTTCTTTGCTGGTGTGTTTTTCTTCTTTTTAAAGCTGATTTACTTAAAAAAACATCATTGAAAGCCAGTAGTCAGACCTTCCATTCTTCAATGGATAACTTAACTGTTACCCAAAATCCCGAAAGCCCCACCCCACCCCAAAAAAACCTCCATGGGAAATCATTAAGAATCTTTCCTTGTCTATCAGAAGACTTTTGGTCCTTAATTACAATTCATCAGAGGGACGGAGGCAATTAGTTAAGGTTTTAGTATGTTAAGGTTCTGGTGAATCACTCAGTATTCCTATCCCATATATCTATCAGAATACATCCAATTCCCATTTAACACACAGTTCTTTGTGATAACATTTCACAAGAATCCAAAATAAATTCATTATTTTACAGCAAGAAGCTGAAAGGGATTAATTTATGGTCAATAGAAATGCAAATGAAGATCCTTCTCACTTCAAGTGTGCTATTTGCAAAAGAGAGAGAGAAACTTTGCATAGTGAATTAAGCCATCAAGCTAGAAACTGGGAGTTCTATTCCTGCTTTAGGAACAAAACCAGATCAGTGGGTGATCTTCACTAAACATACTCCTCAGGCCTAGGAAAAAGGAAGTATGGCAAACCATTTCTAAATCTTGCCAAGAAAACTGCAGGAACTGGTTCAGGTGATCAGCAGTCTTTAAGTGGCCATGAAAAAAAATTGCCAAAACTGATGCAAGGTAGTAAGATATTGTAAGATGTTTCAACTGTTCTCCGAGACTACTGTGTCATCACAGTCACTTTTTTTTTACTGTGTTTTCTTCTGTAGAATTCCAGGAGTTATGTGAGAAACACTTCTCGTTTTCCAGTACCAAATCAAGAGTAGGTATAAAACACTACTAAACCAAGATCTTTTGGATAGGGATGTGGCTTTGCATTTGTTTTAGGGCTACTGTGGGATAGGTTAGACCTATGATGACAAACCTATGGCACATGTGCCTAAAGTGCGCAGAGCCACTTTTGCCAGCATGTGAGAGGTTGCCCAGAAGAGCCCCACTGTGCATGCCAGCTGATCACCACCAGCTGATTGTTGGGTATCTGCCACACATGCACAGAAGCAGGGGGCGGGGGAAACGTGCATGCATGCACAGAAACATATGGAGAGTGGGGGGGTCACATGCGCATGGGGCATTGGGGGCAGCACACATTGCCTTCTGGGTGCTGGCACATGAGCACACACACAATTTTTGGCATAGGAGCTGAAAAAGGTTAGCCACCACTGGGTTAGACTGTGCTAAAGACATTTTTCTGGACTCTTGCCAGTTTCCCTGCAATCAGTCTTTTTCTTAAATCATAATATCAATAAAAACAAAAAAAATAGAGAAGTTGGGGAATTACTAAAATAACTGGGGGGGGGGGCACATGGCTAGCCCTCTAGCATACCTTTATTTTCTAGAATGCTGCATGCCCGTCGCGTAGGCTCTCTCAGAAAAGAAAAGTGATGGTGAGAAAAAGTGCACTCTTCTGCCCCTCCAGATGAACACTGAGGATAATAGGGCATCTGGATGGGAGAATGAAGAACCAGCCACCTCTTCAGCTGCTAGTGTTTTACTAGGTCCACCTACTTACACATACAGGCTTGACCCCTGGCTGCCCTCTACAACAGCAATCTTTGGAAGGTTGCAAATATCCATTCAAATGATACACTGTCCACTTTTTTTTGTTTTATTTTCTCCCATATCAGACAGAGGCATGAAAATGTCACCATTATGAATGTTTTCTAACAAAAATCCAGATCTAAAATGGCTGATCTTACAGAAAATTGTTAGAATGATGAGTGGGGTGGGGGAAAGTCTATATGTGGTGTAGATTTCTTTTGCCTAGATGTATCATAAAAGTTTTAAGGGCATGTTATGGATGCTCCTGCAAAATGATTAGTAGGTGCTGAAGCAGCGTTTCTCAACCTCAGCAGTTTTAAGAAGTGTGAAATTTAACTTGGAACATACTGGCTGGGGAATTCCAGGAGTTGAGGTACATACATCTTAAAGTTACTGAGATTGAAAAACATTGAGTTGAATGGATTTATACAATGAGATGATTACTTAAGCCCATGTCACACTGCACCAACGGATGGAAAGAGGATGTAAAACAGAGAGAAACACTTGCCATCCGTTGGTTAACGTGATGCATCCGTTCTGTACTCACTGAGTCCGTTTTTCTTCCTCTCTATCCATCCAGCATCTGTCGACTGAGGTTCCATCCGCTCAAAAAGTTTTGAGCTGCTCAAAACTTTTTCAGCGGAAAATGTATCCAACGCATCCGTTCTGCATCCGCAACGCATAAGGTGAACATCCGTTCTACATCCGTTGTCATCTGTTATGCGTCCGCTCTATCCGCTAGGCATCCGCTGTGCATCCGCGCAACTCAAAACCGCTCCAGTGGAAACTGGACACAGGGAGGAAGCGAAATGGACGCGGAACGGACGCGGAATGGACGCGCAATGTTAGTAGCACGGATGGAGAAAGGATGAAAGCGGATGCAGCTCGCAAAGAAAGCATTTAAAATGGAAAAAACGTTTGCAGAGGGGACCTATCTCGGATATTAAGGATGTCTGCAGGATGCCTAGAGGATGCAAAAGGACACATAGTGGAAAACCTATATTTCCTATAAAAAGGGGGAAGAACTCACCTGGATCTCACTTTCAGTCCAGCAGCCCTGCTGTGCAGACCTCTGCAGCCTTGCTCTGGCTCTTGCTCTTCCACAGCATCCAGTCATGTCCACCATGGATTGTAACACAGTCCTTTTGGTAGCCACCATCGTTCTGCAACAGTGCGAAGCCATCTACAAGCTCTTTCAACTGTTCTATGGGAAGAAAAGGAGGTGGCCAAGAAGTGTCTGGGTCCGAAGATGGATCGGGAGAAGACTGTATAACAAGCTGATGGTGGAGCTGAGGAACGAAGACACTCGTGCATTCCAGAACTTCATGAGGATGCCTCCAGCCATGTTTGACAAAGTTGTGGAGCAGCTGACACCCAGGTTGACCAAGCAGAGCACCCACTTCCGGCCCAGCCTGGAACCTGGGCTCAAGGTGGCACTCACTCTGCGCCACCTGGCCTCAGGGACCACCTACAGGAGCATGCAGTACGGCTGGAGGGTGCCACACAACACCATCAGCATTGTGGTCAGAGAAGTGGTGTAGGCCATCATCGAAGAATACCTGGAGGAGCTCCTACAGTGCCCCTCCACTGAAGAAGGATGGAAGAAAGTTGCAGAGCAGTGGTATCAGAGGTGGAACTTCCCCCACACCGTTGGAGTCATAGATGGGAAGCACGTGGTCTGCAAAGCTCCAGCCAAGTCGGGGTCCACTTATTTCAACTACAAAGGCTTCTTCAGCATTATCCTCTTCGCCATGGTCAATGCTGACTACAAGTTCATGTACATCGATGCTTCAGGCAACGGGTCAGCTTCACATGCCCTGGTATATAACGCCAGTGACCTCAAGGAGGGGCTGGAACGCAACCTCATCATGGGCTTCCCAGATCCAGACCCCCTGCCCAACGACACGCAAGATGTGCCCTACTTCATCGTGGGGGATGAAGCCTTCTCCTTCAGAACCTACCTCATGAAGCCCTACACTTCCAGACTCCTCACCCGTGAAGAGAGGATCTTCAACTACAGGCTGTCCAGGGCAAGGCAAGTGGTGGAGAACGCCTTTGGTATCCTGGCCAACAGGTTCCAGGTACTTCTCACCACCATGCAGCATCGCCCAGAGACCGTGAGGAACATCGTGGAAGCTTGCTGCATCCTGCACAATCTCATGTGCACCCGCTACCCAGTGTTGCAGAACAGGCTCATGGACCTCCAACAAGGCAATGGGGACATGGAGCCTGGGGAATGGAGGCAAGGGCGAAACCTGATAGACACTGAGGATGTGCAAGGCCCCAACAGAGCCTCACGTGAAGGGAAGAAGCAGCGCAACCTCCTGAAACACTGGTGCAACTCCCCAGCTGGAGCAGTGGAATGGCAAGACAGGATGATAGAGGCTTAATGGATGCTTCCTTCAGCCTGTCTCATCACACTGATGAGATTGGGCAATGTATGTTGGGTGGGCCTACAATGAACAGGGCATTTAATAAAGAGTTGTGTTTATGTTGACATGTGTGGATCAATCCTTACATTATTATTGATAATAAAGGGCCATAGGTGTGGCACCTGGGAGGGTGGACTATACAGTCCCACTATGCTTGCACTGGAGGTTTATCTATCCCACAGCTATTATCCATCCCAAAGGTATGCCTGCCCATCCCACAGCTATTACCCATCCCAAAGGTATCCCTGCCCATCCCACAGCTATTACCCATCCCAAAGGTATCCCTGCCCATCCCACAGCTATTACCCATCCCACAAGCATGCAAAGGCTTAAACCATTTCTAAAAGTTTCCAACAAGACTTTATTGAAAAAAATAAATGAAGCAAGTGTGTGAAGCAAAGATAATCTTTATTAATAACAAGCTGTAAAAGAAAAATGACCCAAGTCAAGTGTCCAAATAAAGTCAACAAGTAGCCACCCAGTCTCTGGCACTCCTCTTGGTCACTCGGAGGTGTGCCCAGTCTCAGGGGTGAAGGGTCCAGGTGCTGTGAAGGTGGCTGCTGCTGGAGTGCTGGTCTGAGGCACCACTGGGGTGCCTGGCCCCAAGAGGACAACAGAGGACGGTGTGTTGAGGAAGCTCTCAGACACCTGGCTCAGCCCCGTGATGTTGAGAGCCCCTTCCTCCATGCCATGGGGTGTCAGGCCCAGTACCGATGACAGATGTACTGAAGCCGGGCTTGGCTGTGGGGTGGAGGAAGGAGCAGTGTAGTGGGGCTGTCGGGGCTGCAACTGGGTGAGGGCTGGCGTCGGTGGCATCAGTGGCGTGGGTGGCATCGGTGGCGTCTGTGGCATCAGTGGTATCAGTGGAAACGGTGGAAATGGTGGCCTCCGATGAACCTGTGCCTGGACTGGGAAGGGCTGCTGCCTGTGCTGCTGGACCTCCTGGTAGCCGTAGCCCTGGTAGGAGAGGGCCTGTGGAAAGCCTTGG
The DNA here is from genome assembly GCA_015471245.1 of Laticauda colubrina. Classification (NCBI taxonomy): domain Eukaryota; kingdom Metazoa; phylum Chordata; class Lepidosauria; order Squamata; family Elapidae; genus Laticauda; species Laticauda colubrina. The sequence continues at coordinate 10,821,404 of BLBF01000051.1, forward strand.
AATAGGAGTGACATCACCTGGGGTGATGAGGAGTGGAGGAGCAGACCTGGACTGGGTGGGAGCAGGTTCATCTGGATCTGGAGGGTTGTGAAGCAGATCGGTGATCCCGTCCTTCACCACCTGGTACTGGGGTTCTGCCATGTCCATGAGGGTCTGGTTCACATAGGTGAGGAAGGGCTTGCAGTTGGAGGATGAGGAGTCAGTGTGTACCAGCTGAGAGAGGAGATCTACGCTGCTCCTGATGGTGTCTCTTATCTCCAGCAGGACAGTGTGGCTCTGCCCCTCCGGTTTGCCTCTCTGCCTTTCTGTGGAGGTGAAGCTGGGGGTGGATGCGGGTTGGGCTGTGGTGGAAGTGCCGTCTCCTTTCTCCCACTGCGTCAGGGGGTCCTCCACGTGCTCCGCCACGGTTAATACAGCTGTCGGGGGGGTCTCCGTTGTGGCACGCTCCACAGACACCTGCCTGGTGACAAGAGCTGACTCTCTGCCAGAAGAGGACTGGCTCTCAGCAGGCTGCCTGAGAGAGAGGGTTGTGAGAGGGGCTGCTCCTCGGTGGCGGATCTCAACCTCCAGGAAGCTGCACTTGGCCATCATGTAGGTCTCTCTGTCCCTCAGCTTAACCGTGGCCTGGCCAGATTTCTTGAGGTACAGCTTCCCGTACCAGGTGTGCATGTGCTTCCACCAGCCGAGGAACACCTCCGAAGTGTAGCCGAGGCTCTCCACCTTCTCTCTCCAAGCAGCCTGCTTCCTTTTGGTGTCCCTATAGAGCCTGTGTCCCTTCCGCCATAGATACTCATTCTCTCTCAGCCACTCCAGCACCTCCTCCTCATGTTCCTCCTCAATGTTGTATTGCTTCCTGTCCTGTTCTCGCGTATGCCTCTTCCTCCCTTTGGCAGGACCATATGGCCCCTCATCAGAGGGGCTTCCAGGTTGTAGGGGCTGCTCCTCCACACCACCAGCAGCAGCAGCAGCAGCAAAAGCAGGACCAGCAGCACCAGCAGCACCAGCAGGACCAGGATCAGCAGCAGCAGAGTAAGCACTAGCAGCGCCAACAGGACCAGGAGCACCAGCAGGACCAGGAGCACCAGCAGGACCAGGAGCACCAGCAGGACCAGCAGGACCAGCAGGATGAAGAGCAGCACCAACAGAGTAAGCACCAGCAGAAGCACCGCCAGAAGCAGCTTCAGCAGAGTAAGCACCAGCAGAAGCACCACCGCCAGAAGCAGCATCATCAGCTCCTCCAGAAGCAGAAGCAGCAGAAGCCCCAGCCCCAGAAGAGCGAGCCCGTGCTGCAGAAGCCCCAGCAGAAGCAGAGTGAGGGCCAGGGGGTGGGAGGGTGGCCCTGTCCCTCTTGCCGGGGCTGGCAGCAGATGGCTGAGGCTTTCTCTTCTTCCCCATGGTTGTGGGGTTGCTGGCTGGTAGGCAGGCAGGCTGGCAGGCTGGCAGGCTGGCAGGCTGGCAGGCTGGCAGGCTGGCAGGCAGGCAGACAGCAGGCAGGCTGGCTGGCAGGCAGGCAGGAAGGCAGGCAGGCAGGCAGGCAGGCAGGCAGGCAGGTGATGTATTTGGAAGCAGGTCTTTCCTCTGAATGGTGACTTGCTTGGGAGCTGCTTCCCTTTATATCTGCGGGGCTGATGCAATGCATCCTCCCCGCATGCGCAGTGAACGCTAGGCATCTGCTAGGCATCCGCTAGGCTTCCGCTAGGCATCCATTAGGCTTCCATTCCGCATCCACTTCATCCGCTCGGCATCCGCTGTGCATCCGCTTCATCCGCTCGGCGTCCGCTCTGCATCCGCTCTTTCCGCTGCGCGTATGCTTTGCTGCGGTCCCCCGGAAGCCTTGCAAATGTGCCATCCGCTTCCATCCGCTTCAATCCGCTAGGCTTCCATGGAGCATTCGCTTTCCATCCGCCCTACGTCTTCCCCCCGTCTGTTCCTTTCCGTGTTGTCCGCTCTGGTTATGCAAATTTTTGCCCCTTTTGAGAGCGGATAACAATGGATGGAACATTTTTCTCGTCCGCTGTGTCCTTTTTACAAACATTTTGCATCCGTCGGCCAGTGTGACAGGGCCTTTACAAACAGGGGCAATTGGAGGCAATAAGTCAAGTAAGCACTGGCTTAGGGGCACCAAATTTTAGGTGGTACCAAAAACTGAAAAGATTTCCAAAAAGAAAATGCAATTAAAAAGAAAATGCAGTAATATTGCACTCCATCAACCAGCATTCCTGTTTAAGGCTTAAATATAATTTTGCACTATTGTTATGCTGTATGACATAAATTATGTGATATAATTACAATTACTGTGTTAGTAGGGTGAAAATATCCAAGAAAAGAAAAAATAATTTTCTAGGACTGGAAAAATATAACTATAAAGCTCAGAAAGTTGGAGAGAAAAAAAGAAGTAACATGGTATTTGAAAATCCTTACAGAATTGGAAGATGAGTCAAGTCATTTGGTGCCTAAAGGGCCAAAATGTCTAAATCTAAAATCAGACATGGGGGGATTTTTAAAAAAAGTCAAGATAGGGGCCATGCCCACTCAATCAAAGCCCTACCCAAACAATGTGTGTTTGGGGGTCTTTGATTATATTGCTATCGAGACCATCTTGGCTTTGTTGACACACATACCCCATGGAGAACTCTATGAATCATTAATTTATCAAAAAGCTACCTTCAACTCTCTTGATTCTCCCTTCCTATAATATGTATGGTTCCACTTTTTTATAGTTCCTGCTTTCTTTTATTCTTTTTTCTTTGGGGGGGGAGGGGGAGGGCAGTACATTTCCAAACTCTATTCTGCCCTTCAACCATCTAGGATTTCTATTTTCTGAGAAAGATTGTAGGGTCCATTGGAGTCAATAGTATTATTGCAAATAAAGAAGGAAAATGGTGATGCTTTGCTTAGCAGAAATCAGTTTGTTTTTTAGAACAAAACTGTTTGTAAATATATAAAAATCTGATGATAAAGAAAATCTAATGATTATCAAGTTAAGAATTTGTCCCAAGACTTGTTGGGGCTCTTAGGCTTATGTGCAGCTGCTTTAAAATAGTGACCTGAGGGGACTTTGCATGTAGAACCAAAATCTTGCCCCCAAGATGCTTCCAATTCAATGGCTTATCCAGAAGCAACTATTGTATCATAGTGGAAGCTTTGCACCTCATATTCCAAGCATTAATTAGCTCTTTGAAATTGAATATTTTTCTTGACCAGGCGGTTATTTTTAAATGTTTAAGTTTGTGAGTTAAATATATGGTTGTCTATCCCTGAATAAGAAAATAACTAGTATTTATTAATGCCAGAGTGAATTCTTGAAAATCAACACCTAGCTCATACAAAGTCTGCCTCCTCCTCAAGAATTCATTGCTGATGATTTGCATCCTGTCCCCAACCTTCCCTTTTAAGATGGTTCAAAGGATCTTGGTGGAAGCAGATTATCTGGAACCTTTTTAAAATTTGCATTCAGACCAGGACATAAAGACAGCATTAGTTACACTTAAATGTTGACCATCGGAGGGAATCAGGATTGCGAAGTGAATGCATCCATCCTTGCCCTCCCTGATCTCTCAGCAGCTTTTATAACATTGAGCATGGTTTCCTTCTGAACTGGCTAGTGAGCTGCAAGTAAGATATGCAATATTGCAATGATTCTCCTCCTTCCTCCAGGCAGCTCTAATTGCCATTGGGAAGGGAGTAGTCTAATCCTAGACTCCTATTTTGTGGGGATACTCAGGACTTTCCCCCTTTTTCCTTAACTTCTACCTGGAACCATGCAGGAGGTCATCCTTTGGCATGGAAGGTAGTATCATCAGGATGTTGATGATACCTAATTATATATATTGGCTCCTGGCTGATTAAGTGATGTTATCAAGGATCTCTCCCAATGTCTAGAGGCTAATCCAATGTCTGGATGAAGAACCCAGAAAGACTGGAAGTCTGTTGGTTTTGCATACACACACACACACGCACACACACATGCACACAAGGGAGGGAGGGAAAATGTGTATGTCCTGGACCTAGAAATATTCTTATCTCTGGAAGGAGGGGTTGCTGTGCTCAGAACCAGTGTGCAATTTTGGGGTTTTCCTGTTCTCAGCTCCTCCTCAAAATACAAGTGATGACTATGTTCAGGACCTTCACACAACTTCATCTTTTATGTCAATTATACCTGTTCCTGCATTGGGAAACCCTATTGGCTATCACTCTTGCCCTTGTTACCTCCCAGTTGTACTATTACGATGAGTTCTACTTGGGGCTTCCCTTAAAAATGATTCAGAAGCTTCAATTGGTTCAAAACAGACCAGTGCAGATAGCATTGGCACAGCTTGATATGTCTAAGTAATACCACTACTTTCTGAACCACATGGGCTCCACGTACATTTCAAAGTGCTGGTCATGGCACAGAACGGCAAGACCATTTTTCTCCAATTGTTTCCACCTGTTCTACATGCTGGAATACAACGGGAACACTTTTCAGGTCTTTTCCTTATCGTAATGTCATCTAATGGGACCCTAAAGGTGGGCCTTTTTTGTTGCACCTGCTTTCTGGAATGATTCTCTGTCCCACCGCAAAATACAGCTGACCTCAGCCCTGTTGACCTTTAGAAATATTTTGTTTCACAGGCATTGGGATCAAGATAATGGGATTTGCAACCTAAAGAAATGTAATGCATGTTATAGGATCCTGATTGCTTATTAACTATAGTATTTATTACTTTATGTCTTTTGCTTCTTATTAATGCATGCAACCTAGAGTCACTTTTCTCCAGGTCTGATGGCTTTATCAATCCAATAAAAGTATATAAACAAATCCTCTAGAGAGGTTTGCAAAATTAAGAGGGGAATTCATCAGTTTTTCCTGTCCCAATTTATGGTCTTCTATGATGTGCGATAGGCATAGTAGGAGGGTGTGTGCCCACAGATTCCTGATGGCACAAGAGATGTCTGTAGTTTGCTATTTTGTTGCAAGAATGGGAGATAGTGGTTGAGTTATATTCACTATAGACTAGGATGATGTTCTTTAGTGCTCCTCCTTAGGAACTTCACGAGATGAATCTTCACATGGTTTCTGAAGCACTATAGAGAAAACTGGCCTGCAAGCAAAAAAATTTGCTTCTGTAGAGGGGAAAATTCCAGCAATGCTAAGAATCTGATAGCCAAAGAATGAGCCATGTATTGGACACCTTGTCTTCCCATAAGGCTGCCTTTATTCTATGAGTGCCTGCATTCATACCCAAGATAGTGTCCATAAAGGCTTTTGAATCTGTCAGGTTGGCTTCTCCATAAACCCCCTTGTGGATTTACCATGACTTTGACTGAAACCTATTTATTAATTGGGATTTGAATACAGTAGATTCATCTTCTACAATCTTGGCACCTTTTTGGAGTCTTGATCCTAGAAACCTCCCAGTTCTTGCTGTAGCCCTTGAACATTCTGGAGTTTGCAGCTATCATTATCTAGAAATGCCAATTTGGAGAAAGGTTGCCTTAGACTTATTTGTGTTCTGACCAGTATGTCTAGAAGGAACATACTGGAAAAAAAAGTTGCCTTAATGATTTAGGGAAGTGATTCTTAACCATAGCATGCTGGCTGGGGAACCTTGGGAGTTGGAAGTCCACCCATCTTAAAGCTACTGTGATTGAGAAAACCTGATTTAGAATACTGCATGGCCATATTCATATTGCCATCTTAATTTTATTCATATTAATCTATTTTCTGGGCTCACATAATACACTGACATGTAAACTAACCCATATAAAGAATTGAGTTTACATATCTGACAAAGCAACCAAAACCTAAATAAGCCTATCATACTGTGCTTATGATAGATAAAATACACAAGTATTTTACTGCAAAAACTTTCAACTGGTTTGTGTACATTTAGTGCTACCTGTACTGAACGGGTGATATCCAAATTTATTAGGAGTGCTACTCTGCCCATCTGCTTGATGGAATTCTGAGAATTACAGTCCCAGTGCACTTAAATAGAAAAAAATACATTCATATTATTGCTAGTACTTCTGATAAGTCAAACATAATATATGACAGTCAGTTTGGTCTAATGGTTAAGGACAAGGCTAGAAACCAGAAGACTGTGCTTCTAGTCTTCCCTCAGGCATGAAAGCCAACTGGGCCACTTTGGGCTAGTAATTCCCAATCCAATTCATTTCATGGGATTGTTACTTGTGGGAAATAGACTTGCAGACTTGAATTATTTATAAAAATAATAAAGGTAGGATGAATGAATCAATGAATATTCTAAAGGCTAAATACATTCTTCAGCCAAAACAACCTTAGAACCATCACTGAAGGATCTTCAGGAAAGCTTGGAGACCAGCAGTCTAACTGAGTTGATTGAACTTCCTAATGCACTAACTTTAAAATGGTTTTCTGACTTTATCTGGATTTGATTTATATAGAGTCTGTTTGTGAGGGAAAACAATCTATTAAGCTGTTAATACAATCCTCCAGTTGCTTCTTTAAAATGTGAATTTCTAGAATGCCTAAATATCGTAACATGTCTCTTTTACATTTATTGCAGGAAACCAGATAATGTGAGGAATAGCAAGCCGCTTAGGACTACTCGAAATACACAGTCTAGCTGATTGTAATGTCAACACTTGCTGGAATCTTCATTTAGGTTTTAGAATAAAACAAGTGGAAATGAAAAGGCATGTCTATTTATCTATCTGTTATGTTTGCAAGAATCAAGGTGCATTCCATGCACATAGATCAGACACAGGAATTTCAAATTTTCGGAAACCAACATGGAAGCTGTGGAAAGATCAATTCTCATCAGAAAGATTGCAGATGAACAGCTGACATGGCTCTGCAAGATATTTCCCACATGATTTCAAAATAGGTTGCCTTTTTCAAGATGTTCAGCAAGATATAAATACTTTGTGGGGCTTTTAACCTTTTGAGACTGACTGCATAATCCCTCTTTTCAATCCACTTCCAAAAATAGTAGTCAACACTACTACTTGTCCTACATAAATGTCCTACTGCACATTTACACTAGTTTTGTTCTTATAGAAGTGAAACTAGGGACAGGTCAAAAGAATTACAGCCAGAAAAGGCAGAAGTTCCTCCATACTATAAATACATGAGCAGAACATGATTTAGGGAAATAGTAAGCAGGCAAGAATGTCATGAGCAATTCAGGCTAACCTTGTTTAAAGCACTTTTTTTTTTAGAATATTGACAGTATTGGCATTGGCAGATAGCTGAATGTGTGCATTGCTACAGATACTTATTTGTGGGGGGAGTAAAAAGTTATTTCCAAATAAGACACATAACAATAAATGGAAATATCCAATTATTAAGAATCCAAAGTTACTTAACTGCCTGAATGCACAGTCTTAATGCACAATCAGGAAAATTGAAAATAAAAAGAAAAAAATGGAGGACAAATATAAACATTTTTAAAGAAATATAAGGTTGGATTTTACTTGCATAACGCATGCTATGTAGGTAAGTTGGCATGAAGAGGTAGACTAAGTAAGGTGTAAGGTGTAAGACCAAGTAAGGTGACTAAAATGGAAAAGAGAAAAAGATAGAAATTCACCACTTCCCAATGGCTACAGATATTACTACTACTACTACTACTACTACTACTACTACTACTACTACTACTGTACCACTATATTCCACTTCCGATAAGCTGGTGACTGCTTAGAGTTTTAAAAGAGATTTGGAGAGTGCCAAATTACAGAAGACCAATGTAGGTCTTGCTGACTTCCTTTAGATTAAAACACAATTAACTATTGTACAATAATCTAGCCACACTGATTCCCTAACTTCAGTTTTCCAATCTAAGTTCCCCCAAACTTTTTCTCTTCTCTATACCAGCCTAAAACTCAGAAGTGCAAACTCAGAAATAGAGGGGAATTCCCATATATTTGCATACCAGACAGTTAGGCTTTTGTGTTTTAAGTATATACAATTGAAAACATCCCACATCCTGGAAAAGGGTAGGGGATTTTTTTCATTGTAAATCTTTTCTGTGAGATTGGGTATATTCTGCAACAGCTTCTTTGCATCAAACAATTTTTTTTTGGGGGGGGGGAATATATAGGGTAGCTGTTTTCATGAAAGGCAGCTAAGTTGGCATAACAATGAATACTGAAATAAGCTCACCTTTAAAGTTGTACTTTCCTGCAATGGATGGAAATTGTACATTCAAAAGGAGAGGAAACTAGCTATGGGTCAAATGTTAGAAAGAGAGTGCAGGTAAATTAAAGCAAGAGGTTCTCATCTTAAAAAATTCTCTGAAACACTGCATGTATTAAATGCATAAATTCACTGTATTATCCCAGATACAACAAAGTGAATTATTTAAAGAAGGAACTCATCAGTCAGGAGCACTGCGGGCATAGAAGCTACTCTTCTGCATAAAAACAATTTGAAAAATATTCTAGTTGCACACATATGCACTATTAAAGAGTTTTGAATATTCTAGCTGCATTCATGCACTGCTAAAAAGAATTTTTTTGCCTTGCCACAGGCACCCACCCTCATGCACACACAATTTACACAATGGGTTGTGGTGGTTTGGTATCAAAGATCTGGCATTTTTTTTCTCTTCAAGGAGCATCTTCTGTACCAATTTGTCTTCTGAAGAACACTCGAAATTACCTGTGATAATAAATCATATGCAATAATGAACTGATTAGCCTGTTATTATTTTTTTCTTGCAAAAGTCTAATGCTCTTTATCATGGCTTTGACTGAAACCTATTTATTAATTGGGAATTGAATACAGTAGATTCATCTTCTACAATCTTGGCACCTTTTTGGAGTCTTGATCCTAGAAACCTCCCAGTTCTTGCTGTAGCCCTTGAACATTCTGGAGTTTGCAGCTAACATTATCTAGAAATGCCAATTTGGAGAAAGGTTGCCTTAGATCTATTTTTGTTCTGACTACTAAGTATATCCAGAACAGAAAAAAAAAAGTTGCCTTAATGGTTTAGGCAAAGGGGAATTTTTATTTTAGGCATGAGAGGTTCAGAGAGAAATTGGGAGGGTGGGATTCCTTGCATTCCAAGCTATATGTCTCTCTCCCACACTTGTAAAAGATAAATGCAATTACCATATTATACCACATACATACAATATATAAAGTGAACATATACTTTCACCTTTTGTCAGGTGCTAGCTAAATCTCTCAAACCATACCAGCCTTTAACATCAATGACAATGTATCCTAGAATCTTGTTTCATTCCCAGAAAGATAAATAAAAAAGATAAATAATGGTGAGCTGGCTGATTTCTAGATAAGTTCAGCCTAGTATTATCAGCCTTAATGATATGTCACTCAAAGCACAAATGGCCAGGCTCAAGTTATGCTACTTTGGACATATGAAGACATCTAGTTCTTGGAGAAGCGGTAATGTTAAGAATGATGAAAGAAAAGGAAAGATAATGACCAGCAACTACAAAGATGGACTCAGTTACAGCAGTGAAGGATTACACTACTGGAAGGTCTGAAGAACTACAGTATCCTGGGAACAGATCCATCTGGAAAAATTATCTATATGGTTGCTAAGAACTGACACCAACTTGATGGCCCACAATCAATCACTCAATATCATTGATAATTTTTTTTAACAAAGTCCCAACTTTCTTCACAATTTTAAAACTACAGAATTAAATAAGTACATCAATAATTTCTGCTTCAAAAGACAGACTGGTAAGAAATGCTGTGGTTAAGATATAGAAGAGTTCTAGGAAGATTATTTTTCTTTCCAATGGGAAATATTTTCTTTACAAAGAAATGCACAAAAAACAGTGGGACAGAAAAAACAGTACATAGAACAAAAGAAAAATACAGATAAGTCAAGCCCTTTCTGACCCCTTTTAATCTCTAAAGCAACATTATCTGCAAAAAATTATCATTCTACAAGAAGAATTAAACAGGACAAAGCAAGATAGACATATGTGTTTATGATGCACCAATCATACTGAATATGGAGTTCTGGAAAAGGCTAACTGTGGTGCTTTGGAGTTCTGATGTTCCTTCACCTCAATTCTTAGAATTGAAAGATGTTCCACAAACATGTTCAGATGTTTATCAAGTCCAAAAAAGCAAACAAAAACTGTACATTTTCAATCATTGGAAGAACTGAAATTTTGCTTGGCTTTTAAAGTGAATTTCTGGATGTTGAACTCTACATCCAATTCAATGCTTACACAGAAAATCCAGTATTATGCTAGTTACAACAGGCTTGGACATTGGATATTCCTTATTCCCAAAAATCTTCAGCTATCATTCTGCAAGGTTGAGCTTATGTCAAACATCCTTTGCATTTTTAAAAATTAAGACCACTTGCCTAAGTTAAAACTGATCTAAAATGGGTAACTGACTAGCCTATAAAATAGACCTCAGCATTTACAGCCCGTGATAATGTAGAAATAGAGGAGAAATGCTTCTTCAGCTTTTCTCATGAGAAATTTGTGGGCCTTTGATTAGAACTGAGACACTTTCTAATACCTTGACTTCAGAATTTAACACATTATTTAGGCAGTTTACTGAGATAATCCCAGGAGAAAATTCCACTAAAACATTGATGTCTCAAAATATAGTTATGGAGAGAGAATATACAGTATGGCTAATTTTCCACACAAAATTATTAAAGCCTTTGCAAGATTTATCAGGAAGATTTATCTTTTAGTAAAGTATCAACTTCACTTTTAATTGCTCTTCTGATTCTGCTTGGTCAACCAATAGGAGGACGGGGGAAGGTTTATGTTTATATTATCTGATATTATAACCCTTAATTGAAGGACTCTCTCATTTATTATTGATTGTGGAAGTTTCAGAGTTTGCGTATTTTGCTCTGTAATGTTTCCCAGCTATTTAATTTTTGTCAAGATGACCACAGTTTGAATTTCAGTCGTAAGAGCTTGAAACAGCATTCAAATATCCAGAACTGCTGTCTAAAAGGACTCACACATACCCTAGATTGTATCGTGCAATTTTTCATAACATTCTTGTAGAGGAAGCGATTAGTCAGAACATGGTTTTAGTTGCAGACAGGTTTTCTTTCCAGCTTTTCAAACAAGCTGGCGGCGGCTGCAGCATTTTCCCTTTTTAACCATCCATTCTATTTACAAATTATTATTATTATCAAACAGGAATAAATCTTCTTTTTTGGCATAACATGGCTGACTACAACTTAACCCAAGAGACAGGCACCCAAAAACAGTCTGAGTTCAGTTTCTCCAATATGGTTTTCAGTTGGCTACAGGCACTCTGGAGATCTTCCTTCACTAGGACAGTGTCAATTAAATGGCCATACTGTTCCTCAATAAAGGCTGCTGAGTTCACCATCTCTTGCTGCTCCTCATCCTGCAGAATGAAACAGAAAAACAAGAGGAAATGACTCTTGTGACCTTTCAGCATGGTTCTTTAGAAATTGGTTTTGAACTGCAACACCCTTTTGGCACTTCCTAAGGGGAAAAAAATCCCATTGGGTAATTCGTCTACAGCAAGTAGATTTGGTTAGTGAAATTTAGCAGTACAAAGAAGTACAACAAGTAGTAAGTACTACAGCTAAGTACTTGATTTATAACAAATGGGATCAGAATTTCTGTTGCAAAAAGAAGATGGTTATTAAGTGAATCACACCCAATTTTACAGGCTTTTTGGTCACAGTTGTTAAGCAAATCAGTGCAGTTGTTAGATGAATCATGCAGTCATAAGCATATCCAGCTTTCTCTGTTGATTTTGCATGGCAGAAGCAGGCTGGGAGAGTCCCAAATGGCAATCACATAACCTGAGGAGATTGCAACCATCATCAATACATGCCAGTTACCAAGAATACAAATTTTTATCAAGTACTGTGGACATGTTGCGATGTTCATAAATGTGAGGTCATGTCACTTTTTTCAGAGCTGTTATATCTTTGGTCATTAAATGAATCGTTGTAAGTCAACGCTTATGTCTAATAACCTGAATATATTGCGTTACAGCTATAATAATTTAAGACATTTTTCTTTGGCTGTACATTTATTTGCCAATCGCTTAAGAATTCACTAAATATGCAATCAGCTGGAACCAGACGTAATCATAGTTAGAAGATTAAAGAAATCAAGGACATTTAAGTCATGATGAATATATGCCCCACTGATTACAATGGATTTATTCTCTGCATCAATACCAGCTTCATCATAAAGCCATTATGAGGTTTTTCTGGTTTGTATTTAATGTGTTGTATTAATCCAGTCATTGTGATTTGAAAATTAGATTTATGTCTAAGAGCCATATGCAAATTCACAAACAGTGATTTATTGAACCCATAGCAAGTAAACTATAGCTTGACTTAATGAATGTATATAATATGAATCTAGATCTAATCACCAGAGTATAATTTCCCAACAACAAAGACTTTAGAATGAAATATCTAAACAATAGGGAAGATGTCATGGCCCTGGTGAAGACTGACTCTGAGGAAGAGGAGGAACAGCCAACATGGAATGGGAATGTGGCTCCAGAGGTGGTGGAGGAGGCTGGGGAAGGGCAGAGGCCAGCTGAGCAATCAGAGGAAGATCCAAGCCCATCCCCTATTCATCCAAGGTCATGCAGGGAGGAAAGGATCAGGAAAAAGTGAGGTCTACTCAGAAGGAGATTACCATGATCCTCCTCGTGGCTTGCAGCTGGGAGCTATGTATATAAGTTTGTAACTGCGTAGTCAGAATTGCTGGAGTCAAAGTTTAGCGTTTACTTTGAAAGAGGTTTATCTTTGCTGGCATTCTTCCCAAGGACTCTCCTGTTATCTTCTTGGAATGTATGATTAATTATCTTGGCTTGCTTCTGAACTCTTGTCAATGCGGTTTGTTTTGGTTTTCTTTTTGCCTCATTATTTACTTTTGTGACTTTAAACTGTGCTTAATAAAACAGTGAAGTTAAGTCGAAGGCCTTATTGGACTTTAATGTATGTTTTGGGTTATTTTGAGAGACTACGGGTCATCACATTTTGACTCCAGCCACCTCTTCAACTTATTGTTGCTTTTTGTGGGGTGACTGTGGATCAGCTCAGAGCAGAGATTGCCCAGTTAAGCCAGCAAGTGGCTCTTTTGAATGCACAGGTGGCACAAATGCAAGTTGCCCGGCCACACCGAAAATGCCCAGTGGCAGTGCCAAATAAATTTGATGGTTTGTTGCCCAATTTCCAGCATTTTTTGGGCAGTGCCAGCTTTACATGAGCCTTCGGCCTGAGGACTTTCCCACTGACTGGGATAAAGTGGGGTTTCTGATTAGTTTGTTGTCAGGCTCTGCAGCACGTTGGGCGACACCTCTGCTGACCCAACCCAACCAAGTGTTGGAGAATTATGCTGAGTTTTGCCGTCAGTTTCAGGCCATGTTTGAGGACCCTGTTCGAAGCCAAATAGCAAACAGACATTTGAGAGAGTTGAAGCAGGGGCGTGGCTCACTCATGGATTATATTGCTAGTTTTCAGGCGGTTGCTCAGGATGAACAATGGAATGAAGCAGCACTATTAGACCAATTCTAGGAGGGTTTGTTGTCGGAGCTCCTGGATAAGTTGGTGCACACTGAATGCCCTCACACCCTTCAGGAGCTCATGCATCTGTGTCTTTGTATCGATGCTACATTTAAGCAGCAATTGGTGCAATGACGGACAGAGACCATATCTGTTTCCAAGACAGCACCCTTGGTGGAAGTGCCTTTGGAGGAACCCATGCAGTTGGGGCTGTCCGCCCTCGCCTGACTCAAGTAGAAAAGGATAGACGTCATCGTGATGGTTTATGCCTCTATTGTGGCAATCGAGGCAATTTTGTGGCCAAGTGTCCTGTTAAGACATTCACAGCAGCAACGCCTGTAATGGTGGGAAACGAGCATCGCTCAGCCTCCAGGGGTCTGTAGGTGTTTAGGTCTGTAGGACCTAAATTCCTTAGGTCTGCCATCTTCACCAACCTGCCATCCTCACCACCTTTGGACATCTCCACCACAATTGTTATTGGTGAAGCATCTTGTGCTGACAGAAAGTATGTTTGTGCATGGTGTGGGAGTGGTGGAGATCCAAGCCTTGGTCGACTCAGGGGCCACAGCCAATTTCATGGATGCTCATTTTGTAGAGCAGTGATTCTTTCCTCAGCAACAGGTGTCTCCGCCAGTAATGGGAGAGATGATTGATGGTCAGCCCCTTCATTCAGGACTGTGGTTGCTGCAATCAAACCCCTTTGCATGCATATTGGGCAGCATGTGGAGGAAACCATGTTCTACGTTACCGCAGTGCCTCATTTTCTGATGGTGCTTGGCTTGGAGTGGTTACAGGCCCATGATCCATAGATTGTCTTGTTGTCTGGAGCTGTGCAGTTCCTTGATAGGAAGTGCGCCAACCATTGCTTGTGCTCCTGTGCAGGGAGTGTGGCTATGCCCATGGACCTGGATCTGCCTATGGAGTTGGTGGACTTTGCTGATGTGTTTGGGGAGAAGGAGGTGGATCAGTTGCTTCCGCATCGGATGTATGACTGTCCAATCGACTTGTTGCCCAATGCAAAATTGCTGGTGGGTTGGATATATTCCCTGTCGGAACCGGAGTTGGCCACGTTGCGGGATTTTATTGACAAGAACCTCTGGAAAGGGTTTATCCGGCCTTCTCCCCATTGGCTGCACTGGTGCTTTTTATAAAAAAGAAATCGGGGAAGCTACATTTTTGTTGTGATTACCACACGTTGAATGTAATCACAGTGAGGAATCAGTACCCATTTCCCCTCATCCCTGAACTGATTGAGCAGCTTCGTCAAGCTAAGATCTTTACAAAGTTGGACTTGTGTGGGGCCTACAATCTGGTTCGTATTCGTGCAGGGGACGAGTAGAAAACAGCTTTCCAGATGAGGTACGGGCATTTTGAGTATATCGTGATGCCTTTTGGATTAACCAATGCCCCAGCTGTGTTCATGCATTTCATGAATGATGTTTTCCATGATTTGTTGGATCAATTCATGGTCATTTATTTAGATGACATTTTGATTTACTCAGACTCCCTACAGGAACATTGGCAGCATGTGCGGCTGGTGTTGCAACATTTGTGTGATAACCACCTATTTGCTAAACATGAGAAGTGTCAGTTTGCACAAACCACGATTGACCTGCTGGAGTGGAAATGGACCCCGAAAAGATACAATCATTACAGGCGTGGGAACCTCCACAGCGGGTTAAGGATGTGCAATGATTGTTGGGGTTTGCGAACTACTATCTCACATTTATTCCCCGCTTTGCTGCCTTGACTGCTCCCCTTTCGAATCTGCTCAAGAAGAGGGAGAAGTTCCATTGGGGTGCTGAGGAGCAGGCAGCTTTGGAGGCGTTGAAAGTTGCCTTTGCTTCCAAGCCTATCTTCAAACACCCTAATCCAGGCCAGCCATTTATGGTGGAAATAGGTGCTTCCGATATGGCTGTTGGTGCGGTGCCCCTCCGGGCCTATGCTCCCACAGGCCCCTTGTTCCTGTGCGCTTATTATTCCCTGAAATTGCTGGCTCCAGAGCGCAAATATACAATTTGGGACAAGGAGCTATTGATGGTTAAGGTCGCTTTTGAGACATGGCAGCACCACCTGGAGGGGGCTCGTCACCAAATCAAGGTTTGGACGGATCATTGAAATTTGGAACAACTCGGACATTGAACCAGTATCAGGTGAGATGGTCCTTATTCTTTGCTAAATTTGATTTCTGGGTGACCTATGTTTCAAGTGGAGGAAATCAACACGCCAATGCCCTATTTCAGAAGCCCAAGTATGCCTGAAGGGAGGACAAAATCTTGCCCCGGATGGTGATTCTGTTGGAGAGGTTTGCAGCCGAGGAACCTGTGGACCTCCGAGTGAGGATTCAGGAAGTGCAGTGGCAGGACCCATTTGTGGCAGCTCGACGCCAAGAATTGGATGAGAATGGGAGAGAAGAGACTCCTTGGACGTATATTGGGGACCTGTTGCGGTTCCATGATCGCATTTACATGCCTGGAGGTCCTCTTCATGGCCTTCCTTATCCTACATCAATGTCATGATAGTACAGAGGCGGCACACTTTGGAGTGTTCAGACACTTCACCTCATCTCTAGGACATTTAGGCCAAGACTTAAATATGATGTGTCGGGATATGTGGCGTCCTGTGAGATCTGTCACCAATCCAAGTATACTCCTGGTGCGCCCCCTGATCTCTTGAAGCCCTTGCCCATGCCAGAATGACCGTGGGGAGTGCAGTTTCATTGGATTTCATCATTGAGTTACCATCATCGATTGGTGCCACAACCATTTCGGTGGTGATGGATTTGTTGACTAAAATGGTCCACTTTATTTCGTGTGCGGGTCTTCCATCAGCCAAGATAATGGCTCAATTGTTTATCTCCCATGTTTCCAGGTTGCATGGGTTACCAGACCGCCTGGTATCAGATCAGGGGTACAAATTGCGGCACGCTTCTGGCAGACCCTACTCATGAAACTGCAGGTTCAGGCATGTCTGTCATCTGCTCATCACCCCAAAACTGATGGGGGGGGGAGCAGAGAGAGTGAATGCTATTTTGGAGCAGTACCTCTGCTGTGTCAGCAATACTCAACAGGACAATTGGGTGGAAGTGCTGCCAGTGGCAGAATTCGTTTATAACAATGCTCAACATGCATCCACCCATGTGACCCCCTTCTTTGCTAACTATGGGTTTCATCCATGACTTTTTTCCTTTAGCCCCGTCTGATTCCCCAGTTACGGCAGTGGATACATTCTTGCAGGAATTAAAAACAATGCACCACATGGTCCGCAATCAACTAGAGAGCCAAGGAGGACTATAAATGGTTTGCAGACCGACATCGTTGTGATGTTCTGCCTTTAGTGGTAGGCGATTGGGTTTGGCTCTCTACTCAGTACTTACCAAAGATGCGACCATCGAAAAAGCTAAATCACCGTTACTTGAGATATTTTCCGGTTGAGGTGGTAATCAATCCTGTGGCTTATCATCTCTCCTTGCCATGGATCATGCATATCCATCCTGTTTTTCATTGTTCCCTGTTAGTCCCTGCCTTGGCTGACAGTCCACGTAGACCGGCTCCATCACAGCCAGCCTGAGTAGTCCCTCTGGGAGAGCAGGAGTACAAAGTGGATAACATCCAAGATACAGGCCAGTTGCGAGGCCGATTTCAGTATTTGATAGCATGGAAAGGTTATGGAGGACTTCACCTGGGTCGATACCACTGATGTTCATGCTTCTCGTTTGGTCCAGGACTTTCACGCTCGGTTTCCTCAACGTCCTCATCTGCCTGGTCCCAGGGGAGGGGGCCATGCAGGGGGGATAGTGTCATGCCCCTGGCGGAGACTGACTCTGAAGAAGAGAAGGAACAGCCAACATGGAATGGGAATGTGGCTCCAGAGGTGGTGGAGGAGGCTAGGGAAGGGCAGAGGCCAGCTGAGCAATCAGAGGAGGATCCAGGCCCATCCCCTATCCATCCAAGGTCACGCAGGGAGGAGAGGATCAGGGAAAAGTGAGGAAGGGATTACCATGATCCTCCTCATGGCTTGCAGCTGGGAGCTATGTATATAAGTTTGTAACTGCGTAGTCAGAATTGCTGGAGTCAAAGTTTAGCGTTTACTTTGAAAGAGGTTTATCTTTGCTGGCGTTCTTCCCAAGGACTCTCCTCAGTTATCTTCCTGGAATATATGATTAATTATCTTGGCTTGCTTCGGAACTCTTGTCAATGCGGTTTGTTTTGGTTTTCTTTTTGCCTCATTATTTACTTTTGTGACTTTAAACTGTGCGTAATAAAACAGTGAAATTAAGTTGAAGGCATTACTGGACTTTAATGTATGTTTTGGGTTATTTTGAGAGAATATGGGTTATCACAAAAGATATAGTCAGAGATATCCATGGAGTACATGCAACAAAATCTCAAGATGAAGAGCGTAGCATCAAGATCCAAGCCACACCCCTTTTGTGTATGCATGGAATACTGCCACATGTACAAAAGGCCTGGAATTTCGATTACGACACTGTGCCCACCATCTTGCAGATTTTGAAAAACAGATATTGAACTGCATAAATCAAGGGCAACAGAAGAGAGAAAATGAGGATCCAAGGAGAATCCAAAGAAGTAAATAACATTAGAAAGAAAATGAAAAATAGGTGATCCCACACTCACTTTGGACTGCATAGCTACCACATCCTTCTGATCAATTTCTGGTATTGTACACAGATGACCTTCCAGGGAAGATAGCCCTCAGCAGAGGTAAATGTTGCCCATCCATAAGCTCCTCATATGAAACCATCCGTTTAATACAAAATACTTACAAGCGGGACAAAGATGTCTTCTGTCAGCAGAGAAGCTGGTGTGTTCTTCTTTTCAAAGACAAGAGGCTTTACAAAGACCACATGGGGCTTGAATTCTGCTGTCCTTAAGTGCTTCACTGCCTGGAAACAGAAAGATGCAAAACAGAAAATCTGTGGCTACAATTTCTTAAAGGAAAGAAGTTGTCATCATTTCTCTTGATTTGATGGCCTGACTGAATTTTTCAAGAAATCTTGAATTTTGTTGTAATATTGCTTTATAATATACGTAACTATAATAAAAGTGGCACTCAATTGATAAATACCACCATGAATACACTGCAGGATAAAAAGGACTATAAATTAATGAAAGTTAAAAATATCTGGGAGAAAAGCCTAGGGGTGAATGAAATATATTTTGAAACCATCTGAAGTATTTTTAATTGTTCAACTTAAATAGTAAATGATAATTAGTCAACTGATAGTCAGCTGAATTCTATTGAAAATGTACCCAATTCTGCATTTCCAACCAAATGCAGCAGTTATTAAAAGTAATAAAAGATTAATATGGAAAGAAAGATAATGTAGAACCCAAGACACAACCTATGTTATTTATTTATATTTATTTTGGATATTATAGGTACAGATGATATAGATAGGCCTCAGAGACTGTCCAACACATTGTGTCATGTATAGGTTGCAGGTAGGAACAATATATACTGAACAGCACAACCCAGTAATTGGCATATTCAGGAACATCTGGACAGCATATGGCAGGACTGTCAAACTTGCAGCCTGTAGGCTGAATGCATCATGGGCTGGCCACACTTAACACCCGGTTTAGCGAACAGAGAAAAAGCTGTGATATGTCATGTGATGAAGCCGTAATAATGTGAGTTTGACATCCCTGGTACATGGGCTAAATACTCCCAAGCCCACATGAGAGATACTACAGAAGACTAATAGGGCTAAAATTCTGTGAGACTTCCAAATCCAGGTGGGCAGACAGGTATCAACCAGACATCTTGGGGTAATCAAGAATCAGGAGACAGTGATGAATGTATCAGTGCCCACTAACAGAAACATTATAAAAATATATGATACAAGGCACATGTAAAAATAACACAGCCTATTTCCACGAGGAAATTAACTTGTAATGCCTCTGTTATTTGTTACTGTTCTGCTATACACTGCTAATTTCTTTCTAAAAGGCCATACATTGTCTATGGTAACGATGGACCCTAAACTGAAAAGCAAATCTGGAGCACCGTGTTTTTTTTTAATGTTAATTTACCTCAGGCACAACATCCACGAGGCAAACTTTATTTTTAGACATGACAGACTGTATCGCCTCCAGGCTTGTCCCATAAAGATTTTCCTTATATTCTCCATGTTCTACAAACCTGAAAATTGTGAGGAAATTAAATGAGAAAAAGCAAAACAGAACACCAACCTCAAAAGAGAGTGCAAATGTGTCAAAAGTTTATTATTGTTTACTTTGTCTTTTTCTTTTATATTTTTAATAATTTGCTTCAGGCCACAAGATTTAAAAGGGATGACTCTTTTTGAACATTACACTTTCATCAAAGAGTAAATGCATAGAAAGCAAAAAAAGAAAAAAAGAAATATTTCATCTAGAGAGACATCTGGTTATTTTCCCAAACACAACACAAACACTATAGCATTCTGAAGTCAAAACTAATGTAAAACTAATCTCTGATCTGTTTAGCATTAGCATGTGGAAGGGCCTTTTAATACCCTCAGCCTATGGTATTGCTTGATCCTTAAAGTAGTGATCTCCAGCACTCTGGACATGTTGCATTTTCATGTCCTAGAACCTTTATTTAGCATGTATCTCCTGGGGAATGCAATTCCAGCATACCTGGAGTACCAAAAAAAGTATGGAGCACAGGTCTTCAATTTTGTGTACCAAAAAGGATTGTTCAGTTTCCTCCCCTTCCCCTTCCAAGCAATGGTAAACTAGGGAAGTTCAGGCAAGAAAATATCTTAGATTATCACAGAACACAGTCTAATTTTATGAAGTGTTGAGAAACTGGCAGAAATGTAGCACAGAAGTGCATACAATTAATACAATATATTAAGAAAACAAACCCAGCCTTAATAAGCTCTCTCTTTGGTTCCATCCCAATCTGGAGAACATTTACAGCCAAATAGAACTTCCCTATTATTGTAGATCCAAACTGAGATAAAATACCCTTGTCAAAGCTCTTCTACCCATGAAATTAAAATTTCTTATCAGCAAAGGACAGCTACTCTAGTTAGACTCTCAGAGGATACATGACATGAATAGGGCTTAATACAAGAAGGGACATACTTTCCATTTCCCCCAGAACCTCAGAGCAAAGCTTACTTGTTGTGCTGTATATCAATCTCAAATGATTGTTTTGAAACAAAGTTGTATTCCACGCCCTCTTTTTCATGACTCTTCTTGGTCCTTGTAGTATCTGGGAGAGAGGAGAAATCAAGTTTAGATAACATGACTGTAGAACATTTTGCTTTGCATGGCAAAGTGAACAGGGATAGGAATGACACTGGTGACATCAGGCAAATCAAAAGCAAAAAAAAGTTATAAGAAAACAGCACTGCTTATCAGAAATATTTCTCTAACTCATCTGAGGGTATATTTGGCTGTGATGATCCGGAGAAGAGATATATTTCTTGTGCCTGCTATATGAAATACTATTAATTTCTCCACAATTTTTTTTAGTAAATCTCAGAGAAAAGAGAAGTCTACAAAAAAGAAAACATTACCTCTTATTTCAGTCTACCAACATGCCTCTCAGCCACATCTCTAATAATTTTGTACATGTGACAACAATGTATGCTTCCCCCAGTAGAACATCAATGATGTTACAGTAGAGGACATGAGTTTGTGACTAGAGATCTTAAAATAATTACCTCAGAACAGTAGAGTAACCCATGCTTGCTCTTTTATCATCTGTCATGTCTCTCAGTAACTACTTAGAAGTGTGTATTATGGTGGAGGCAACAAAATTTAGAGTACCTAGATAGGCAAAGGCACATTTCCCTTGTCACAGTATACTTTATCAGCTGAATCCCCTCCCAAAAAGGCTGAATTACAACTTCACCAATTCTCAATGAACATATTATTTTGTAATCATTTGCAAAGTCTGTCCAAACAGGATCTTTTAATAGTTAAATAGTTAAACCTTTGAGACACTGTGCCCGAACAAGTTCCTCCTGTTTTCTTGGCAAGATTTCAGATATGATTTGCCATTGCCTCCTTCCTAAGGCTGAGGGAAAATCAATGACCTAAGAACACCTAGCTTACTTTGTGTCCGAGGCAGGATGAGAATTCATCATTTCTGAATTTCTAATAAGTACCTTAACCATTATACCAAACATATAACAACATGCCTATATCCATAGATGTTCACAAATTTGTGTATCATCGCGACATTCACTCACTTTTTCATTTAACTGTCTCCCCTCCTCCCTCAGTGTTTCTATTGTAGTGAGGTACTTGGACATTGCTTCAACCAGTACTTTGCAACATCTCCTTCGATAGAAACAATAGTTTTCATGTTTCCTCTTTCTCCTTAAGAGTCTTCCTATTGATAATTTTTCTCACTGTTCCTTGCAGAAATCATCTAGTTCAGAACTTTTCTTAGGTTTCTTTGTATGTACTGCATGTCTGAGATTTTCCCATAGATTTGCAATAATTCAAAACCACTATTTTCCTTTTCTGTAAGTATTTCATGGCCAATTTAGAGATATATTTCTCCAAATGGAGACTCACTTGCTAAAGTATCAAACTACTTTGCCATTGGCTGATACATAAAGCCCAAAGTGTAGCATAACTACACTGGAGCATAACAACCAGCAAGACACTATTTTCTTATAAATTGATGGTCTTTTTTTCTCCAAATATATCTTGTGTTGTTGAGGAACAATTCAATTTTTGTTTCATCAACTCAAAGTATTTATTTCCAAAATATTTTCAGGCTTATCAAAGTTTTCTATTGCATACCCTAGACTGCCTTTTGAGACTACATTTCAGAAAATATTTATTTCCAACAGTTCTCCTAAGCAAATAATTCTTAAATCAGCAGTGCTCTATTGTAAATCAGCAAATAAATAATCTGGTATCAGCTAAACTTCTCAACAGCTGGTTTTCAGTGATCTGTGAGTTCTGCTTTACAAATCTGACCAGTTTTATGGCAATTGTAGGATATTTTTCTAGACTCTTCCAATTCATCTAAGTTCTATTTCTTAACAATATTTCTTACAGTTGAAATTGCTTGCTTAAAATACTGAAGAGATTTTTTTGGGGTGCCTACCCCTGCTTTGTATGAGTGAATGAAGGCCTGTTTTTAAAAAAAAGTAGATCCAGTGACAAACACAACCTGAAAGGTTATAAGGATCAGAGAATTTTTTTTCCTAGCTAGAATGAATTGTGGCTTAATAACTCAGTTACATTTAGCATTTTATTAAACAACAGCCATCTATCAAAAATATTGTAGTTATATCATGCATTATAAATCATGAATTCAGTTGTGATTGGATCAGATGACTTCCAAGTTTCCTTCAGATGAGATTTGATCCATTGCTTCCAATCTTTCTTCTGATGTGCTTTATCTGTTTAGAATATAATGCCTCTGGTAGGAGAGGTGCCATCCGATTTCTACGTGGCACACACCATCTAATGCATGATGCTCTATTTCCACTGAATGTTGATTGTAACCATGTGAATACAATCCTTGTAGAAAAATGCGCACTAAACAACATAGGGATCCAACCACCTTTCTCAGGTACTTCTCAATAATTATTTCAATTCAAAATCATTTGCTGGAGGATTAGAGATATTGTGGGGAAGGTTCAGAAGTTCCCAATACATCAAATGCTCAGCCAATGTCAGAAGTATCTACACAGTATATAGTTAAAAAAAATAAGATAGCATCCATGATGGGTGAAATCAAAATCTTGCCTATTAGCATATAGATTCCAGATACAATCATACTGTCATGGCTGCTATCTAACTTTTTGATCACAATCTGTGGGCATCCCTGTTGTTTCCCATCCTGGAACTTATGCCCATATTAAAATTGTTCCTTGGAAAACTAAGAACTACTAAGCATTATTGGAAATAAAGATCATTGGAAGATGGTAATCAGCTGTGAGGAAGGCAGATTTCTCATTTCTAGTTTATTCATTAAAATATTTACAAAATTTATATTTGAGGACACTGGGGTGTCTGAAGGTACACAAATGACCAGTCTAGATGTAATGCCTGCCCCATGCACCACACATTCTTTGCTCTGAGCTTATTTTCCCAGATTTGGTTCAGAGATTCTTATTCAGAAAGACCATGAAATTATAGAAATTACCCTTTACATGGCCACAGATTTCAGATCTTATTGGAATGTCTGATTTTTACAGCACCAAGAAGACTGCACACA
The DNA here is from genome assembly GCA_015471245.1 of Laticauda colubrina. NCBI lineage: Eukaryota > Metazoa > Chordata > Lepidosauria > Squamata > Elapidae > Laticauda > Laticauda colubrina. The sequence goes on from BLBF01000051.1 coordinate 10,845,100, forward strand.
GATCTCCTTCATCCTACATATGTGTACATATGCTGCTTGTTTGTCCAAGATATGTGCTGCAAAAGTCTTGCTTTCTCCCTCCCTGTGTGGATTTCCCTCTGTGCCTTTTATTAACGCCAGAAATAACTTTTTACATTTGGTCTGACTGTTATTTATTTATATAATCTATTATTTATATAATCTCTTAATTAGTTTCTGAAAGCAGGTTTTCCCTTTCAGTGGACAACCCACTTGCCTGACTTGCATTTCAATTATTCAATATTCCATTTATTCTAGTGTTCTAAGCTCTTATTTCATTTTGGCAATTTTAAAATTTCAACATAGAGTTCAAACCATCCCCATCCCATATACTTATTCTCAGTCCACTGAGATTAATAATCTGAGAAAACATATTATTTCATTTCTTAATGCATTTAGAACAAAAACAACCCATTTCCAGCCCACACATTATGAAATGCTTCATTTTTTAAAAGCCTTTTTTGCCAGCAATTTCTAAAAGCAGTAAATTCTATGTAAAATAAATAAAGTTTTCAAAAGAACAGATGCACACAGAGGAGGAACAAGGATGAAATAAAGTTCTCTTCTAATGGCCAGGGAGGAAGGAAGCTTTTATTTTCTTACTTAAATATTTCTGCAGATCGTACTATCTGCCTTTATATAAACTATGGCTTATTAGGGAGAAGGGCTGCATTCAAGTTAGGGATACCAGAGTCAGTGGATTGTGGTTCAATTGGAAGTAGTTTGGGGAGGAGTGAGTTGCAAAAATTTTGTAAGGCTAATTTGATTTAAGAAAACAAAGTTGGACGCTGTAAAAATCCAATTCAACTTTATAGCAATTCTGCCGTGGACATACCTCGGATAAAATGGGGAGCAAAGCTCCCAGAGATGTATAAGAGATGGATAAATATAGGACCTAGCCTTCTATCAAAACCATTTGCCAATTGCAGCATTTTTACTTAGTCATTATTTTGTTTATTTAGGAGAAGAGGAATCAAATACAAGAATTTATTATTCTGAAGGGTCATGACACTATGAAATTTGAATGTCCTTGCACTAAGTGAATTTAGTGGTTGCATTCACACATTACTCTAAGTCCATGATGGCGAATCTATGGCACGTGTGCCAGAGGTGGCACGCAGACCCCTTTGTCTGGGCACGCAAGCGGTCACCCAGCTGAGCTCTGCCACCCATGTGTGCCCACACCTCCCATCAACCAGCTGGTCTTCAGGTCTCAGTTGCGCATATGTAGGGGTGGGTGCATGCATGGGGGGTTTCATGTGCGTATGCTCGAGGGGCAAGGTATACATGTGGAGGTCATGTGGGCATGTGTGGGGATCACAAGGGATCACTTGCGCATGTGTGGGGGCAGGGCGCATGCAGGGGTCCACGCTCGCATTGCATTTTGGGCATGGGCTCATGTGCATATGCTTTGGGCACTTGGTGCCAAAAAGGTTAGCCATCCTGCTCTAAGTCATACATTTCCAAAAACTGCTTAATATATTGTTTGATTTTTAAATGTTTCCTCTCTTCGTTTTTGAGGGTTTCATCAGCTACCTGTAATCCATTTGTTTGTCTTTTCCTTTCTTTCAACCCATTTACTTTTTCTGTAATATATTCACTTTGCAATCTGGTCTTTATTCAATGTCTCAAATAAATACTTGAACATATTGTTTTATATGTATTTAATTTTTACTCAGTCCACATTCATTCAACAGGTGTTCATTTTTGGAACCATATTTTTTTTCTTTTACCTTAGACTCTTTTTGTACCCTCTTTACCTGACATTCTACCTATTTTTACATTTTTCCTACCCAATTCTCATTTATATGTAATAAATTGGGTAGAAGCATAAATATACTCAACTATTTAGTTTATTCTGATAAATATTAATTTCATACAATAGCTTATATACTGTACTATCAGCAATTCTGTTTTATTTGAAAACTTAAATCTTCCCATTTGTTTACTCATTCTTAGTAAATACTCTCCTGGGATACACAAATTCATCTACCTACTCTATTTTTTTCACCATTTATGCAACATAAAATCTATCTCACATTTAGTGCAAATCATTCATATTCTCAGCCAACATCATCTGTGTGCAAAGGCACACATATATTCACATCTTCAACTTTAACACTATCAGAAGCATGTCTTATCCAGAATATCCAAGGAGACATCATATATATCATATAACATATATTGTCATACTTCCTGCTCAACATTTAACCATTTACAGCTGATTTGTGACAGTATTTTACAAAAATTAAAAAGGTTTTGAAAATATTGTTCCAAATAAATAGAATACCAAAAACTTGGCCACTGCCATATGGTAAGCAAGTAAAGCATATCTGAAGGGGTTTTTTTTATTAAACAAGTAGAAAATGAAAAAGAAGAACATAACAGATGGAAAAAAGAACTAAAAACCAAAACAATAGAATTATAACAAATGCATAGAATTAACCCAACAAGAACACCATAGAAGTCAAACAACAATTTGACTATGAGCAATATAGATGAATATTAAGTAAATCTGTAAATATTCATGAAACAAGAGGCAATTTAAAAAAACAGCTTGGACGTTACCAGGTATAGATGAGATGACAATATGATAAAAAAAAAAGCTTGGGAGGAATTGCTGGAATCATTGACAAACCCAGTGAATGAATTTGAAAAGGCAATGGCAATACTATAAATATGAAAAGAAGAACACATAATTTTGATGTACAATGAAGTGAATATCCTAGTACAAACCACAGCAATGCAGACAAATTTCTCTGCTGAATGTTGATTATAACATTTTCATAAAACAACTAAAGAAATCAATTTCTAAAATAATATATATCAACCAAACAGGCTATGCATTGAAGAGAAACCAAAATGAGATCTATAATTAATAAATCTGATTTATTTATTAATTAATACAATATAATATATTATTTTTAACAGAAAAAGGGCACCGCTTATATTCCAAGTTACAGAAAAGCTTTTGATAACTTATATGGGATGTTTTTATTTGCAATACTGAACAAAATAGATCCTGGAGAAGACAGCCCAAGCTTGTGAATCACTGGTTTAAAGCATGAGCCAAAAACTGTGTATCAACAGGAAACATTAAGATCATGGCGTACTTTCTACAAATATTCAGATCAACAAAGCTATCAGGCACAGAGAGTCCATTTTTTTACCTCTGTTATTTATCATTGCCTTAGAAATATTGGCAGAAAAGATTAGAGACAGCAAACAAATATCTGCTCTCAAATGCCATAGAAAAAAATATAAACCAAATGTTATGCAACTGATATAGTATTAACCTTTACACAACCATCAAGAGCAATAAGACATCTAATGAAAATAAACCAAAGCTTTGGTGATTTCTTTGGACAAAAAAAAATTATGTTTAAAGAACAAAAATGTTTACAATAAACTTAACCCAAGAAGATTTCCTAGCTGTCAGAAAATAGATTTGGGTGAAATACATGACAGGCAACAATGAAGAAATATATCAAAACTGGAAAACTATAGAAAGAGTTTACAATAGATCTTGAAAAGTGAAAAAACTTAAAGCTTTCTTGGTTAAGATGAAGCACAACTATTTATATATATTTATATGTGCTGTTTAGCTTCCTTCAGGTATTATCCCACGTCATTGTAGTTCTGTTAAAGTTGTAGCAACGTTTCAGCAGAATCTCATCTGCCATCCTCAGGTTTCTGTATAGAGTTAGTTCCTGGTTTCAAATTTGAGGCTGGTCCATTCTGATTGGCTGGGAGCCTGGATCTGTGTTCATTGGACTTGGAGTTTGATTGATTGGTGTTTCTGGTTTCTTCTGTCTGTTTTGTGCCTTTGATTGCCTGGCAACACTCTGTTCTTGTGTTGGAGGCTTTCAGTGCAGTTTGGCTCCGTGTGAAGGGACAGCTGCTCTTCATTAGCAAGCTGGGTTTCACCTGGGTGCCTGGTGGGGGGGTGTTTGGGTTGGAGCTATCAGAGGGAGTCTGTTTTTGCCCAGGTGTTTGCCTGGCTTGTGGCATGGAGATCTTTCTATTTGAGAGTGCAGGCTTCCAAATGATTGACAGTCTGGTGGAATCATCTCTTCTATTCATGCTGTCAGGTCTTTTTTCAATCTCTATGGCTTCTCTAATGATTCTGTGGTTGGGGTTTTCTATAGTGGCTAGGGTTTTAGTGCCATTGAAGTTGATGTTGTCACCTGTGGTTTTCATGTGTTGGACTAGTGAGGTGGTGTGTTCCAGCTTTTTTACTGCATTTTTGTGTTCATCTAGGCGGGTACTTATTCTTCTATTGGTCTGACCAATGTATATGGCCGGGCATGATGTACAGGGAATTTCGTATATGCCTTGGTTTTCCAGGACAATTTTGTCTTTGGGGTTCCTCAGGATGGCTGCTATTTTTTTGTCTGTTTTGAAGGCAGTCTTGATGTGATGCCTGTGTAGTATCTTACTGATTTTATCTGTGGTACCTCTTATGTAGGGCAGGACAGCTGTTCCATGGATCTGTTGATCTTCTAGGTCTCTGTTATGTCTTGGTGTGTTTTTGTGGATCAAGTTGGTGATTTTGTTTTTGTGGAAGCCATTGGCTGTCAATACTTCAGTCAGGGTGCATAGTTCAGTCTTTATATGTGTCTTATCTGCCAGGCGTTTGGTTCTGGTAATTAGTGTTTTCGCGACGGAATTTATCTGTGCTGGGTGGTGGTGGGATTGGGCGTTGAGGTAGCGGTTGGTGTGTGTTTTCTTTTGGTATATGGTGTGTCCCAGTGTGCCATCTGTTCTTTTGTAGATTAGTACATCTAGGAATGGTAGTTGTTTGTTTATTTCCGTTTCCATGGTGAACTTGATTTTGGGGTGTGTGTTGTTTAGGTGTGTTAGGAAATTGTTTAGGTTTTCTTTTCCATGGGGCCAAATCACAAATGTGTCATCGATGTATCTTAGCCATAGTTTGGGTTTGTGGGTGGCATTAGCCAGGGCTCTGGATTCGAATTCTTCCATGAACAGGTTTGCAATGACGGGTGACAGTGGTGATCCCATAGGGGCTCCTTCAATTTGCTTGTATCTTTGTCCTTTGTATATGAAATATATGTTGGTTAGGCAGTGTTCTGTTAGTTCCATGAGGTCTTTAGCTGGTTGGTATTTATTTTTGATGATTTCAAGAGTTTCTTTTATTGGGACTTGAGTGAATAGTGAAACCACATCGAAACTTACAAGCAGATCTTCTTGTTCTACGTGTAGATCTTTGATCATTTCTAAGAAGTGGTATGAGTTTTGTACATATGAAGCTGCGGTTTCAGCATGGGGCTGTAGTTGTTTTGCTA
>BLBF01000051.1:10860229-10889524 GCA_015471245.1 Laticauda colubrina
TGGGTTAAGATAGCTATGGGATGGGCAGGGATACCTTTGGGATGGGTTAAGATAGCTGTGGGATGGGCAGGGATACCTTTGGGTTAAGATAGCTGTGGGATGGGCAGGGATACCTTTGGGATGGGTTAAGATAGCTATGGGATGGGCAGGGATACCTTTGGGTTAAGATAGTTGTGGGATGGGCAGGGATACCTTTCGGATGGGTTAAGATAGCTGTGGGATAGATAAATCTCCAGTGCAAGCATAGTGGTACTGTATGGTCCACCCTCCCAGCTGCCACCCCTATGGCCCTTATCAATTACAATGTAAGCATTGATCCACACATGTCAACATAAACACAACTCTTTATTAAACACCCTGTTCATTGTAGGCCAACCAAACATACATGGCCCAATCTCATCCGTGTGATGAGACAGGCTGAAGGAAGCATCCATTAAGCATCTACCATCCTGTCTTGCCACTCCACCGCTTCAGCTGGGGAGTTGCACCAGTCTTTCAGAAGGTTGCGCTGCTTCTTCGCCTCATGTGAGGCTCTGTTGGGCCCTTGCACATCCTCAGTGTCAATCAGGTTTCGCCCTTGCCTCCATTCCCCAGGCTCCATGTCCCCATTGCCTTGTTGACGGTCCACGAGCCTGTTCTGCAAGACTGGGTAGCGGGTGCGCATGAGATTGTGCAGGATGCAGCAAACCTCCACGATCCTCCTCATGCTCTGTGGGCGATGCTGCATGGTGTTGAGAAGTACCTGGAACCTCTCGGCCAGGATGCCAAAGGCGTTCTCCACCACCCGCCTTGCCCTGGACAGCCTGTAGTTGAAGATCCTCTCTTCACGGGTGAGGTATTTGGAGGTGTAGGGCTTCATGAGGTAGGTTGAGAGGGAGAAGGCGTCATCCTCCACGATGAAGTAGGGCACATCTTGCGTGTCGTTGGGCAGGGGTTCTGGATCTGGGAAGTCCACCATGAGGTTGCTTTCCAGCCCCTCCTTGAGGTGACTGTCGTTGTATACCTGGGCATCGGAAGATGAGCCGTTGCCTGAAACATCGATGTACATGAACTTGTAGTCAGCATCGACCATGGCGAAGAGGATGATGCTGAAGAAGCCCTTGTAGTTGAAATAAGTGGACCCCGGGTTGGCTGGAACCTTGCAGGCCACGTGCTTGCCATCGATGGCTCCAACGGTATGGGGTAAGTTCCACTTCTGATACCACTGCTCTGCAACTTTCTTCCATCCTTCTTCAGTGGTGGGGCACTGGAGGAGCTCCTCCTTGTATTCTTCGAGGATGGCCCGCACCACTTCTCTGACCACAAAGCTGATGGTGCTGGGTGGCACCCTCCAGCTGTACTGCATGCTCCTGTAGGGGGTCCCTGAGGCCAGGTGGCGCAGAGTGAGTGCCACCCTGAGCCCAGGTTCCAGGCTGGGTGGGAAGTTGGTTTTTGTCTTGCTCAACCTGGGTGTCAGGCGCTGCAGAAGTTCGTCAAACATGGCTGGAGGCATATTCATGAAGTTCTGGAACGCACGAGTGTCTTCGCTCCTGAGCTCCACCATCAGCTTGTCGTAAAGTTGGTACTGTGCTCTTCTGGCGAACCATCTTTGGACCCAGACTTTTTTTGGGTGCCTCCTTTTCTTGCCGTAGTAGAGTTCACAGAGACTGTTGATGGTTTCGCAGTGATGCAGAAGGATGTTGGCTGCCAAAAGGATTTTGTCGCAATCCATGCTGGAGATGACTGGATGCTGTGGAAGAGGAAGAGGAAGAGGCAAATGAAGGCTGCAGAGGTCTGCACCGCTGGGCTGCTGGGCTGAAAGTGCGAAGCAGGCGAGTTGCTCCCCCTTTTTATAGGCAGTATAGGTGTCCCTTTGCATCCTCTAGGCATCCTCTAGGCATCCTCTAGGCATCCTTAATATCCGAGATAGGTCTCCTCTGAGAACGTTTTTTCCGTTTGAAACGCTTTGTTTCCGTTCTGCATCCGTTCTGCATCCGTTCCGCGTCCGTTCTGCTTCCTCCCTGCGTCCAAGCGGTTGCGAGTTGCACGGATGCGCAGCGAATGCCTAGCGGATATAGCGGATGCGTAGCGGATGCATAGCGGATGCAGAACGGACGAATTGGATACATTTTCTGCGCAAAAGTTTTAGGCAGCCTAAAACTTTTGGAGCGGATGAAACGTCAATAAACGGATGCTGGACGGATTGAGAGGAAGCCAAACGGAGGCAGTGAGTACATCGCGTTTTAGAATGGATGGCAAGATTTTTTTTCCGTTTTGCTTCCTCTTTGCATCCATTTTTGCAGTGTGACAGGGCAGTAACTTTCTTTTTCGCTCTGTTCCAAGCAACTTCCATATCCACCTTTTATTCATGGTGTCGTGAGATTAATTTGTCCTACAATACCATTTTTTTCTGCAATTGTTATTCTTTCAGTATAGTTTAAGACAGGATTTTTAACCCATGACTTGATAAATAACTATAACTGCCTATCCTTTCATTGACCTGCATTTTTCAATTAATACTGGAAGAAAGACTGCTTAGACAGACTAGATCCTACTATTTACTCTTGCAAGCTGTGAGATAACAAACTTCCAATTCTAACACCAATCAGATCTTTATTTCTATCTTTTGTTGAAGCAAGCACTCAGTCCCAGCTAGAGACTTAATTTTAATTTTCCTTTGTGGATGCCTAAACTGAGTAACTCCTGGGTAGAGGGGAAAAGAGAGATCTCAGGACAAAAGAGCTTTCCCATAGAAAGCAGCCATTTTGTGAGTTGAATTCTGGAAACTATCCTTGTGACTGGGGCTCACCATGATACATGGAGGAAGTCCCCTGGTACTGTAAATAATCACCAGGTACAATTTAAGTAAATATGATGCTGATTGTTTCAGTCCTAGCATCTCTTTATATCTTTCAACTTCAGTATCCATTCTACAAATTCTAGATTATCTGGACATCTTTGGTCACTATCAAAATTAAAACAAAGAATACTAGTTTAGGACAATCTTCAGTCTGACCCAACAGAGCTTTTCCTGTTTTATATTAGATATTGTAGATTCAGGAATCTAACTATTAGAGGAAGCATATAGCTAACTCCAATGAGTGAATGAACTCCAATGAGCCAAATGTGTGACAGCTGAAACACCATTCCATGCAATGTTTTTAAAGTTCTTGGGAATATGCTACAACCCCTAGCAAGCAAATAAAAAAGAATCCTTTGAATAAACAATCCCCACCCACAACTCACTCCTGTTCGAGCCAACTGTTGTACATACAGAAACACACATCTGACACAAATGGTCCCATAGAGATAGAAAGCAATGTCTACATTTATGATGATCCCACTGGGGAAAAGACCCATCTGTGCTGCTCTCATGGCATGAGAAATGGACAGAAAAAATGAACAGAGGATTAGGTTAAGCGACATATGGTCACAGACAACAATTATTTAAGATACGCTAGGATAATTATTTCTATCACATGTTCCAGATGGACAGGCTGCCAATTCAACCATTATCTACATACAGCAGACCTTTGCAAGAGTTTAGCATTTATAATAAATGCAGCAAGTTGGGTGTGAATAATAATAGAAGCTTCAAACTATTTGTGCTAAAATTCTGCAAGTTTTCTGCTTGTTTTTTTAAAAAGTTTGCTGATCTGTGATGCCATTGGTTATTACATCTGAATGTAATTCAAGAATTAACTAAGGTAGAATAATTTAGGACGGCTGCATTTTGCTACCCTAGTGGAGTCACTAGTTGCCTGAGAAGCTTAGGAGACAGACAGACAAACAGACAGATAGATATTTACCAGGGAAACAAACTCTCCCAAACACCAGGTACCCTTCAGGTTAATTTGCAAAAGTAATCATATTTTACAACAATGGACTATACACTAGCCAAAGGAGGGGCTGATTTGAAGATGCAAAAAGATGAAAAGACTCATAGAAGCATTTCAATCCTTAAATTCACTGCAATGGACCCTTAACATTTTCCCTGGGTTAAAAAAATGACACACACACTGTGGGATTGTTTTGAAGGCAATAAAACAAGAAGAGTAGAGAGATTATCTGACCCACTCCAATATAGCCCAAGAGAGGCAGCCTATAAGAGAAGGAGGAATTAACAGACAAAAAAACCCCCTAATCTTCTTTTGCGGTATTAATTCCATGTTATATCTTTTCAGTTATACATATGCTTTTTAGATAGTGTCTTGCACACAATTTCACATCTTCCAATATCTTAACCAGGGGTGGGATTCTACAGGTTCGCACCTATTCACTAGAACCGGTTGTTAAGCAGTTTGGAGAACTAGTTGTTTGAAGAAATTACTGGCCTAATCCTGTAAGGAAGGCAGAAAGGAAACATTCTGGTGTTGCTGACAGAAACTGCCTTTCCATTGACTCTTATTACATTCTTGGCAGGACTAGACTTCCTGTCTCTGGAACTTCTCTGGAGTTTTTTCTTTCCTTTGCTGGTACTTTGCTTCTGGAGTGACCATTCAAAGTTACAATGGCACTGAAAAAAGTGACTTATGACCATTTTTCACACTTACAACTGTTGCAGCATCCCCACAGTTACGAGAGGCCAGGCGAGAAAATGTGAGTGATGTTGAGTTGGCCACTCCCAGCCAGTCACATTACCATCAAGTCACACCCACCAACTAAGCCACACCCACAGAACTGGTTGTTAAAAAAATTGAATCCCACCTCTGATCCTAACCAGCATGTTTACCTTATGTTAGGTTGTTTATATGCTGACTGTTTATCAAGTGATCTGTTTTTTGCTACATTTTATCATGGTATCCTATAAAGTCCCAATTCATGGATCTTATAATAGTGAGTTGGCTTCCACATCCCAGTGGCTTTGTGAGTATATTGCACACTCTTAGAACATTGACCCACAAATGGTCATATCAGAGAGAAAGGATGAGCTTGATTATGATTTAGTGAAGAAGGAAAAGGCATCCAAGAAAACCAAACAAATACAATCAGGACAAACATTTGCATGATCACGGTAAATGAATTCTTCAAACAGGAAGTATTCAGTAAGCTACTCGGTAAGGGCAGAGAACAAATACGAATAAACAAATATCGTAAACTGGTGTTTACGATAGGACTGTATCCCCAGACAAAAACAAAAAGTGCAGAAGGATGTGTGTTTCTGTGTGTTCACATACACATATGCAATCAGCACATTCATGTGTGGAATTTCAGGAACATGATATTATCAGAGCAGAAATGTCATAGTTGAATACAGCACTGACTTTCTCAGGCTTAGGTAAATAAAATGGATGGGAATTCATCTTTACCCAAGAGGTTCACCAAATCTTCTTCTGAAGACAGGAAATGCATGGAACAAACAGAGAAATCATCATTTTTAGCAAGAGTGCAAAAGTCGGTGCATAGATATATTCCCCCCAAAAATGGCAGAATAGTCTCAGTCCAAGTTCAAGGTGAGATTTCCTATGTTACAACGATCCTCTTTTATGCTTAAAGCACAGATCTAGAGGAAGATAATATTGAACAATTCCTAGAGGACCCTGTTGATCCACTTCACAAATGAAACATGTCACAGTCATGATAGGCAATGTGTGTATTAAAACGTTAAAATAAAAAAAGCATTTGGAATCACGGGAACAAATGAATTTGTTATGTGAAACAACCCAGATGATTAATAGAATTCTCCTAAGATCATTTATTGCTTGCAGTAAATACCTTCTTCTTATAAGCTGCAAGATTTAATTGCCAGACAGACAATATCAAAAGCACATTGATTAAAACTATATATTTTGCAAGTTAAAATGGAGGTGTTCAGCTTTTCCAACAAAAACAAGACCTGACTGAGGTTTAAATCAGGAAGGTCTTATGAATTCCAATTTAGAAAGCAACAAAATAATCAGACCAACAAGGTACAATCTTAGCAATATTTCATATGAGTAAGCAGTGCAGGTAAATAAGATTCAATATATTAGACTGAATAAACAGAATATTTGGAGATCACTCTGGACCAAATCTGTGATATCATCAAAGATGGAACAAAAATATTCCACACTGTAAACAGCAGAATAAGGAGAAATAGCTATCTGTTGGTTTGTTGAAAATAAATGAGAAAAATTCAAGGCAAAAGACATCAGCAACATAACAACATTTATCCCAATAAAAAGCAACTGTTTTCTCAGTCATAACATATGACTAGAAAGCTAGACATTAAGAAAGTCTGAATGAATTAATATTAATGTGTTTCCCCCATGGTTCCGGGAGAAACTGTTGAGTATAATAAATAGCAAGAAGTAATCATTCAATCTTAGATAATAAAGGTAATGTTCAACTACTGTGGGCGTATTATGGAAGCACGAATCTCTGGAGAAGATTCTGATGGTTGGAAACATAGATGGAATAGAAAAGTTGTCAGCAGAACATAAGATGGCCAGATGCTTTTCCTTGCTTTTACTGATAAAACAAGCATAACTTTACAAAAATCCAAGCAGTTATTTACAGTATTCATAGATAATTCTGGCAAATTGATGTTCATTAGGATGTGAAAATATGGTAATTTCTGAATTATTGAATAACAGCATCCTCTAAGTCTTTGAGAGAATATTACCACTGGGCAGTTTGATATTGGTATTAATAAAGTAACACAAATAGAGAAATAAACAACTTTGCATTTCATGGGAAGGAATAGGTGACTAGATACATCTTTGGGGAAAATAGTTTCTTACGTGGCACAGCAACTCCATATTCTTGTGGATTTTCTGCCACTACTTTCTGCTTGAGTTCATTTAATCGAGACCCCAAAGAACCTGAGAGATCAGAGGAAGAAGTGGGTGAATAGACAAAACACAAGGCATACGCAGCAGAAGCCAGCCATAAAAAGATACAGGACGCTTTATCTATCTTGGTTCTTTATCTATCTTGGTTCTGCTCTTAGAAATAAATCAAATAAGATATGATGTTAAAACTTAAAAATTTTCCAATAACAAACTTCCGTGCCTCAAGAAGCTCACAGCCTCTGATATGATTCCTCTCCAGGTCATAATGCAAAACTTCTATTTATTCTAATGGGCATTTCTAGTTTTCCAATGCAAACAGCAGCCATAAAATGAAAAGTTAGCAATCTGAAATTCATCATTTCCTCCTGTCCAATGACATCCATCTAGATCCCCCACACAACCCAAATCCACTTTACTTTTTGAACAGCCATATAGTTTGGAGGGCATTAAATGAAGATTTCACTCAACTTTCATACCTTATTAGCTTTATCTGCCAGACTTTCACTTTTCAAGCAACTGGCCTTCCTTCTCAATTTAAATCAGAAGGGAAAGGCATCCAGCAGAGATTTTTTGAAAGCTGTGTACCTCTGGAGAGCTTTATCTTTAAAGGGCCAAACTGGCAAGCCCAGTCTAATTTGCTGCTTTCCCATTCCAGAATAAAAAAATGGGTAGCATCCTACATCCTGCTCAGTGGAAGAGGTAAAACACAGTGGGAAAAATGCTAAATTGCATTTAGCAATTTAAACATATTGCTATATTGCATTTAGCAATATAAACTGGGTAAGATTCCTTAGTTCTTCTCAACCCTGGCAAATTTAAGATATGGCTGGTGGGAAATTCCAGGAGTTGAGGCCACATGTCTTAAAGTTACCAAGATTCAGAAACACTGATATATACAATTTTAAAATATTAATTTTTATGACATGTTCATCTTTTTTTCCTTCAAGGACGTGATAGTATTTTGCATCATCCAATTACAGTTTCCAAGATAGGAAGCAAAATCCCTGTGCGCTAAACAAATAGAAGGAACAGGTTGATATCTCATATCCTGATCTGAGTTTTTCAGAGGTATCGGGGGGGCCTTTGAGGAAATGGGATTCTGGACAAAAAGAACTTGATTCTCATCCAGCATGAGTTTTATATTCTTAAAATCTGGAGCCCTCCATGAGATACTAGATATAATCTGCATATACTACTCAATGTACCTTCAAAGAAGTATTTTCTTCTTTGTTCATGTTTATGTTCATACCTATAATTATTATCTTGTACATGTTTGACAAACAAAAAGAGTATGCTTATCAGACTAAGTCAAGAGTGACATAGATAGAATCTTGACTGATTAAACCCTTACTATTCTCACCATAACGGATATTCCCAGGGAGATTCTAGGAAATGGCTATGCTTATCTCTGTCACTTATCCAGGTCAGGACTATATTGCCTTTGTATCTCCTTCCCCTTTTCTGGAATATGCTCCTTCCTTGCTGGGCAATTGCTGCTCCGCTGAATTCCCCTCACACCAATTCCCCCTCTGAAGGTACCATCTCTTACAATGTTATTCAAATTTCATTTGTTTTGAAATACAATCGTGAATTTACTGAACACAAAGAGAAAATTACTAACCCCAAAGTTACCCAGAACTAATTACAACAGGCATGATCCTCTGAATCATCCATTTTATATATAGTAGAATAAATGACTACTTCATTGGGAACTACCTGGATTTTGATGAAGACAGATCGAAAACCCACTTTTCTTTCCACATGATCCTTGATATTGACTGTTAAGATCTACAGCATCCCATACCTTCCTAAAAAGATGAGAACTTCAGGGTACATCTTTGAGCTCACCAAAGTTTGAAAATGTTGATCTCCACTATTTATGTCAGTGTTTCTCAATCTTGGCAACTTTAAAGCATGGGCTGGCTGGGGAATTCAGGGAGCTGACATTCACATGCCTTAAAGTTGCCAAGGTTGAGAAACTGATCTGCAGTATGTCAGCAATCAGTTCCCAGTAGCAAAATGGTGCTCTTTTTACCCAGAGCAACTCACCAATTAAAACCACCAGTCTCTTCCTTTCACCAGGCTGCTGCTGGTATTTGATGACTTCCTCATATGTGAGAAGTTCTGGAGTTGAGTTTTGTTCAGATTGTTTGGTTTCATTTGGATCACTCTGCTTCTCCTTTCGGCTCAGTCGGAAACTTCGTCGCAAGCCAGCTAAAAGGCCAAAAGTAATACTTTTCTTTTCTGTGTTCAAAGTGTTGTGAAAGGCTTAAATAACCCTATTTAATCTGCTATTCAATCATCTGGTGATTCTCAAACTTCAAAAGATTATATCCTATCCTTATTAAGAAGTTGCCAATCAAATCTCAAATAGTAAAAATGTCCATTATGATATGTAAATAATAGCTAGTCTTCAACTAAGAACTGATGGCTTAGCAACAATTTGAAGTACAAAAGGTACTTACAACTTGGTTCCAAAGTTCCAAAACCCCACTACACACAGTCACATGAGAGTATTTCAGGTGCTCAGCATTTGGCCCATATTTATGGCTGCTCCCAGCACCCCAGTCACCAGACCACGATTTATTATTTACATTGTTTTTGCTGCACAAATGGTTTGCTTAACAATTGTCCCCTAAAAATTAATAAAATATCAAGTCAGTCACATGATGACTCATTTTATGACCATTACAACATATGACCAGAAAGGTGGGCTACATTTCAGTCATAAGTTGAGGACTGCTTATTTGAATGGCAAAAATAAAATCAGGGAAGGAGGGAGGAAAAGAGGATCAACAGATTGTCCATAACTAGAATTAAAATGAAGTACCAAGAGAGAACCTAGCTACATTACCCATTCATCTGTTAAGTTCAGCCCATTTTTCAATCACGTTCCATGGCTGCAGCCAGATACATTTGTTTTCTACCAGTGGGTGGCTATTATTCTCCTCTAGAAGGATTCCTCCAGCCCTCTCTAATTTACCACGTTACAATCTGGTGTCAGGCAACATTGTTAGTTGTAAAGCAACTGCATAAAATTCATTAAATGTGCAATTTATATAGTTTGCAGAACTATTTGCAGAATTAGACCATATACCATCCTATATACAATTGGACTATATACCTATTATATATACTATATAATTGGACTAGTGTATATAGTTCAGTTGTTCAGCAAATATTCTACATTATATTCTACCGGTATATAAATAGGGCAGAATCTGGAACATGTATCACTGATTACAAAAACTGGTACCCACCTATGTACTGTCCATTGAAGTAACCCTCACAGTCACAGTCTTCTGTATAGAAATAAGAGTGAGAATAGGTTCAAATATGTTATAAGTCGCAGGTCATGCATTCTGGAAATGTCATACATCTTTAAGCACTAACATGAAAACCGGTGGGAAATGAAGAACAAAAGCTAGGAAAATTCAGTATGTAATATAGTGTGCATTGTATAGAGGTATTGGCTCCAAGCATCCACAGGAAAACAATTCTGTTTGAAGCTCGGGAGAAGTATGGACTGGTGCAAGGCTATGCCAGTGCAGCCTAACAGTCTTCAAACATCTCAGATGTCCTTAATTCTGAGCCAAGAAATCCTGACAGGGAGTGATGGGAGTTATATATTTGAAGTCTCCCTTGTTGAGTAAAGACAGTGTTTGCTTGATAACTGCACATTCTTTTTTTAAACTGGTATCATAATAAAAGTTAAAATTGTTTAATTGTGGTCAGAAATACTGAAAGGTAGCTTTCTAGGGTTTCAAAGCAAGGACAACATCCCATAAAATTGATTTATCATAGAGGAGTGATCTTTTTTTAAAATTAATTATAATTCAAAGGCTGAGTTCAAGAGTACAAGATATGCAGACAACAAGCAGTCTCTCATAAGACATGCTTGAAAGTTACCCCAGAGAGTTTTCAAAGCATAGAGGTAGGGCTACAGATATATACCCCCTTTTTTTCCCCAAGAATCTCTCACACACATAACACATGAAAAAAGGCAGGGTTTGAAATATGTGGCTGCAACTCAAGTTTTTGACCTTCCCCAACAGATGTCTCTTTAGGGCTAGGAAAGAAGGCATTATCCCCAAATCGTTCACCTAATGTTAACAACGGTGAAGCCTGGGTGAAGATTGTTCTTCGGTGGGGAAGATGAGATAGTGAGTGCACATAAAAGATCTACTTGCCCTTGTGTGCATGGTTCATTTCTGATAAATAAGATTAAATTCTGAATTTTTGGTCCCACTGAACTCAGAAGAGGGAACCAAGTTTTAAAAAATTTTAGGATTGTGTGGTTACTCTTGAAGAGAACTGTCTTTTCCAATAGTGTTTCTCAATGTTGGCAACCTTTAAGATGTCTTCAACTGCTAGAATTCTCCATAAAATCAAATCATGCTTTGATTTTAGCTTAATGTGTGCATAAAACCAGTAATTTGGGCTTACAACCATGACTTACAAGTTATGTGTGATTTGCAAGATAAATCAAGCTATTCTGACTTATTCAATAAACCATACAATTAATATTAGAGGATGACATGTGAAACCATCCAGTGGTTGTTTCAAGCTGACATCACACTCAACAATTCAAATAGGAATTGCCAACTTTTACTGTTGTGTAAATCTTTTAATAAATCACTTCCCAACAGGTCAGACTGAATTCTCATAATCTCCTGTCAGTTCACAAATCTGGGTAGTACCAACCCTGTTGACCTTTCTTAAGGAATAAAAAAACAAAGATGTTCCCTCAAGTATTTGGCCACATAGACAATTGGTTTATCTACTTTTAGTCTGCATTGATGAGAAACCGAATGATTTTTTTAAACCCTGATGTGTATGTATTGTCTTGGTCTGCTAGATATTCACTTTATATACAGCATTTCTCTTTTTTGCTTCTAGCCTTCCAAGAGTGATTGTTTTGAGATGGCTGGCTATATAAATTGTATAAACAATTATCTGGAAACTGCCACGTTAGAGACATCTGATCACTCTAGCCAAATAAGCAGCAAATGACCTCGGCCCATTTAAACTAATGATTATCATTAGAAGGAAAGTGTTTTTATTTATTTCTTTACCCCTTAACTGGATTGGGTTCCTTATTTATCTATTTATGTAAAAGATTTATGTGTCCTCCCATCTTAAATAATTCTGAGTGGCTCACAAAAATAAAACCAATAAGTAAAACAATAATAAAGCAGTAAAAACAGGAAAACAATAAAGTAAAAACACCATAGTTGTCCCTTTGGGATGCCCACTGCAGGCTCAGCTGCTCTTCTTCCATGCTATCTGCCTGCACAATCCTATCGGGGTCCTCAGTAAAATAAATAAATAAATAAATAAATCAGGTGTTTGTGTACTTTCAGAAGGTTAGAAGGGTGGAGGTTGTGAAATCACCAATGGGAGGGTATTCCTGTATGGAAGGGGCAGCCATGGAAAAGGCACGCTCCCAAGGTTCCACTAGATGCGATTCCACTTTAGCAACAGCTACACTAGGGGGCTATCCCAAGAGTTAAATCAAGGCAATTAAATTTAAACTCCTGCATTATTAATACTACTAATAAGACTTTATAAACTGAGCAGCTTTTCTTATTTGAGGCAATTATTAAGTTAAAAAAGTAACCCAGCATCCCAGTACATTTTTCTGGAAGGTGTAAGGCCAAATCAAAAGGAAAAAGGAGAAGGGAAAATAGCAACACATTGTGATTCAACAGGAAATTACCTGCTGTGTTAACAAAAGCTCCTAGAAACAGCACAATCGCTTTTTAAGAAACAGCTGGAGCTTAATCTGTGTGATTAGCACATACAAAAAAAATAAATTACATTGTAAAACACAGGGCAAATTAATAGCTAAGGAAAATTAAATGAGATTGACATAAGAGAGCCTGAGTGTATATGAGAGAAGTTTATTTTCCCCCTTTTATGAGGCTGTAAAAGACTGGTTTCCAAGTTCAATGTCTCGAGGCCAATCACTTTCTCTCATTCCTAGGAATAAGGTAGTGGTAAACCTCTGAAAAACGGAACTGTAGAAGCTTGTCTAAGCAGTCTCTGAGAATTGGACAAGATTGAACAGAAGGAGGGGGAGAAATCCAAGGATTGCTAATAAGTTAGATAAAATTTTGAAGAACATTCAAAAGTGATTGGATGTTGCACCCCATAGAGCGTCATGTGATGGGTGGCTATACAAATATAATAAACTAGCTCCTTACCCGTGCTTCGCTATGAAACTATGTGATCGGGCGGTTTTGGGGAAGGAAAATAAGGAGGGGTGTTTCTGCCTCTGCGTACCAGCATCCATCAATATTCATCTGGCTAGCCTCCTGTGTGAGAGTGTTGAGTCTGTTTTGGAAACTGAAGCAGTATTTGTTGTGTGAGCAAGAAGGAGACAGCAAGGAGCCTGGGTGTGGCTTAGCTCAACTGTCTGTACTTAAAGCTGCTTGGTGCTCTGAAACTAAAACTGAAATTTCTCTCCCTCTGCTTGTGTTTTGCATTTGGAACAGATTTCTTTTCAGGTGGGGAGGGGAGAAGAACTCCTTAGCACCAGAGCATGTTAATAATAGAGGAAATACTGATGCTGTAGTAGTCATTTTGAAAAATCCTTTCTTAGTGAGCACCTGGAAGCCAAGAGGAACTGACATGCCAAATATCACGTTTGTAGGCCTTACCTTTGAGAGATTTTCTGATGATGCATGAGTAGCATTTTGCTTTTATATATATAGATAAATAAGAATCTTAGCATTCTAATCTTAATATTCAAAAATCCTTTCTGATTTCAGCATTTCCACACATATCGATCATATTGCTTTTGTGTTGGACGTTTCCTCTTCTCAAACATGTTTTCAGCTCACTTTCTCTGCAGATCACTTCTCCCTTCTCTTCTCTCTTTCCCTGCCTTTCAACTTACTCCCCCTCAATTCCAACTGAGATGAAGCACCAATCAATCCATCTTTTCTTTAATCTGTTATTTATATTGTCTGTTCTGAATATGAATTTCATATTACACCAAGACTGAAAGGGTAATATTTAAACATAATCACACTGAAACAACACATTTAAATTTATGAGCATGCCTTGTTTAGTCACACTTTTTTTCTAGCAAGGAGGAATAAAATGGGATCAGATGTTATCTAATAAACCCCATTATTAGAAGTTTATCACTTAAATGAGCAACCACTGACTTAAAAATGCACATAGCATTCACAAAACAATGTAATGTATAAACCTGCCACTTTTTTTTCCTCAAGAAAGATTTCAAATCCTCAGATTTGTCTCAAAATTCCCCCCAAAATTCCATGTCCTTTCCATATAAGTGCTTCACTGTTTTGTCAAATTATATTCCGATTACTTATTAAAAAGCACCTCTGGTGCAGAATTAATTGTGGAACATGACAAACAAATGCACAATTGCACCATCTATTCCAGCTGAACAATCTAAACTCTCTGTATCTGCATCTTGATTGGGTTCACTGCAGGATGGTTTGAGCAGGCAGAAAATGACTCTGCTGGTGCTGTCACTCCAGAGTAGCTGGAGAACCTACCTTTCTCAGAAGATTGATCATCTGCGGTTAGCATGAAAAACAGAGGTAAGATTGTTAAAAGAAAGCCAAGAAAAATGACTGAAGGGATTCTTTATTCAGTCCAATTGCTTAGGTGTAAGGAAAGCACTCCATATTATCTTGACAGGGACAATAATAAGTAGACATTATGCTCTGCTTATAACTTGTCCTAAAAAGACTATATGTATACACAGAGACCTAACTGAGGAACAAATTAAGTATCTAAGGAGATTTTGATTTTTCTAAAAAAAATGATATAGTAGGAACAGTATGAGGAAAAAAGGGTTATAATTTACATTAAATTATAATTACAGAAAAATTCTATAAAATGATGTTTCAATCGTACATGGCACTAGAAACATTGTCAAAAATATATAAGGGAATTTCAAAATATGGTAGAAATGCAATCAAAGGGAAATTTTTTCATCTTTGATGGACATTTAATAAAGGTAGAAAATATTGGTATCAAGTTTGTATTTTAAGATTTTAAAAGTGAATGTAGAATTAAAAGCACAGACCTTTCTTTTGGGCATAATGGATGCTTAATCAAGAGATATTATGAAAGTTGTTTTTATAATACAATAACAACAACAAAACTCAAAGATGAAAGGATTTACAAATATCTACAAAGGAAGAATGGATGGTGAAACTAATAGAATTGGGGATGTGGAAAATTAGATAGTCTTGATGAAAGAAAAGGCTGGGGCAAATTTTATTTCTACTTAGACACCATTTTTAAATTTTTTGTGAGAAACTGAAAGAAATTAAAAGTTAATTTTGGAATTTGAGAATTAAAATTTTACACAATTATGGAAATAATATAGACAAATGTTAACCTTACAATAAGTGTTTGATGTAGTTTTCTTTAACTTATATCTGTAGCAAAGAAAATTGGTACGTTATAAGAAAAATAATTTATATTTTTTCTACTTTCTTTTTTTCACTTTCACTTTTTCTGAATTTTTCCTTCTTTCAAATCTTTTCATATTTTTGTATTGTATCTTTTTAAAAAAATAAATAAAATTAGATGGATGGATAGATAGATAGATAGACAGACAGACAGATAGATAGATGGGGCGGGAGAGGAAGGGAGGGAGAGAGAAAGGGAGGGAGGAAGAGATTATGTTACCCTTCTATTGCCCCAGTTGGAATGGAGAAAGCACAATTCAAAGTTTAGTGAACAAAACCTAAATAAATATGTAGAGATTATCATATTTTTATACTATCGTAAAACTTCAAAACCGTGCCCTTACCCCTCAGTAGTTGTGCAAGAAAATTTGTTATTGCTAACTTCCTTTTTCTTTTCTTTATAATTATCAATTAACCATGCCATAGTACATGCACTGCAGACAGCTACATGTTTCGATGCACATAAACACATAGGATCAATGACAGAAGCAGGAGGGACTCTTACAAAACTAGTTGCATGGGTGTGTGTGATATTTTGACAGAAAATATCCAAACAAAGAATACGATGTCTGTCCTTCTACCAGCCATTTTCTTTTGCCATGCTTTGACTGTACACTTCCTTCCATCAAATCAGGGCAAATTCAAAGGGCAAACCACCCCCTCCTGCCCCTCCATGCCCACACAAAATGATTCCACAGAACACAAAACAGAACAGAGTAGAATTTTCATGGCAAATTTCCTGGAGGTAATAAGAGACCATTGCTATCAAACTATAACTTGGTTGGTTTACTAGATTTGTATTCTGGCTTTCCATCAGAATGGCATTTATGGGCTAACTGCAATAAAATGTAAAGTAAAATACAAAGAATGAGGTCATTTGTTCAAGGCCTTACTTTTTAAAAAAAAAAGATTAATGCAGTCATTAATGGTATCAGGCTACATTACTTTAATGTATGCTAATTTATGTATATATTTAGTTTATGGTTAAATAGTAGCTGAGTTATATATTACACATTGCTTTATATGGTATTAGACATTTGGGATAGCAACACGGGTCGGATCATTTTGGCAAGCATCTACATTCTGTCAGTTATGGATTTACTTCAGCCAGCTCCAGGTCTGTTCAAAGTATCTTCCCCTGGGCATTCATATCATGAGAAAACTGTAATCCAGTCAAAAATGGAATTGTTGCCCATTTTTGTTTGTCCATTCAGCCTTCCAAGAAAAAGAGTTGGATTGATAGAGCACCTTTAAAGCTCTTCCCATTGCCGAGCTCTTAACCAAGGCTCAGGCAGTCATTGAGTACGTCGTCCCAACACTGATTGGCTGCAGGAGCAATCAAATCACATATCCCAGTCGGATTTCTTGCAGACAATTGTAAGCACTTATGAGTAACAGTGATTCAAATGAGGAAAACCCCTCAGCAATTTCTCATACATCAGGTTCGAAAATATTCACACATACATGCCACCCAATGTAAATAAACAAGAATTGTTTGTATGTCTGGGATGGGGGGGGTGTTGTTGGAGGGGAGAGTAATATGGCATTTGTTGCTCCTCTTTTCATGCTCTGTTACTTCTATCTGTATGTTCTAAATATTTGTGGTCTTCTCATAAATATTTCTCTCTTCTTGGGCTTCTTTATGCCTCCTTATGGGCTTTGTTGTGGTTGAGGATGGCCATTTTCTTTATTTTTGCTTGATTTCCTCATTAAAAGCTTTGTTTTCCTTGCAAGGGGGAAAAGGTCTTCCTCTTATGGACCATTTCAGTGGGACTGATCTGACAATTACAGGGGAGAAGTGGGAGGGTAGCAATTTCCAATCCTCCCTCTGACAGTTTGTCTTCTGCATATTTGGCTGTGATGGGGGAGGAAATTATGCTAGCCAGGGATCAGGAAAGTGGAGGTTGTGTGATAATATAATATAATAGAAAAGGAAGGAGTATTTGGTATGTTTGGAAGCATCCTTCCTGAAATGCTCTCTATGCCTCCTCTCTTTCTGTGGGCTTAAATATCTTTATAGTTGTACTATTTGTGGCTCTTCCTCCCATCTCCCAAGGTTATTTTCTCACGTACCATTACAGCACCAGAACTGGGATCTGTGGTTGGTTTTTTTGCTCTTTTTAACCACATTTCCTTCCACAACAGTGTTGCCAGCTTGGCCAATGGTAAAGGGGCTGATGTTCTCTGAAGCAAGGGATCATAGATTAATATTTTTTTAGAAAATGTGTGGGATTCTGTATTTTCCAAAGAGAAATCCTTATGTGTTGCTAGAACTATTGATAAGGAAGGCTTTATTACAGATTATTGAATCTGTGACACAAAAGCTCAGAACCACTAGATGGCTGAAAAGACACCCAAAAAATATTGTTAGAGCCACCTACTACTTATCCTGATTTTTCATCCCATATCTGGCAGCTCTAAACTTCTCATCAAAGCCATTAAAAAGAATATAACACTTAATTTATAATTTAATCACAATTAAAAATCTGTCAACCAATTAATATTTTAGACATTGAAATGGCTTAATCTGATTATTAGACTAGGCAATGTTATTTCTAGAGGCCTTAGTCTACAACTGCCAATATGGCTTTTAATTGTGGAAAACTAATTGAAGAACTGCTACCTATTTATTTTAATACTTTATGAGCAGACTGCTTTGCATAGGAGGTGAAAACTATAGCTTACAATTAACAGTGCATATTTCAAAGTCTGTCCTTGCTGATCTGCCTCTATTCTGGATTGCATGACCAAACAACACTCAGTTAGCTCCACTGAATGTCATTGTCCCTATAGAGATGACTATTAACCTAAAACATGAAGCGTTTTCTTCCCCTGGAGCTGTGCATTATTCCCAATTCTCCATATGATACAACAATGCTATGAAGTCCTTGTGGGCTGAGAATACCTATCTGTCAAAGGGGAAACATTATAAATGATGAGATAAATGTGCCTTGAACAAACAAGGAAAAGGTCTGTAGTGACTCACAGTATGGCTTTGTAACACTTCTGGAATTGTGCATTGCACCGATGGTCCTTCTATACATTAAGCGCCTAGATAAAACAACAAGATTTACAATTCTGAGATAGGGGAGGATGCAAGAAAATACTAAGAACTTTTAAGCAACAACAAAAATAGCTTTGATTCAGTCTCATTTGTAATACATAAGCTTAAGATCTCAATTATAGATTGGCCTAGTTCATCCATAAAGCTGTTATTGAACATGACACAGTGGCTTGGTCTGAACACAATACTAGGCCATAACTGGTAGATTCACATATCATGCTAATTTAAGGACAAATTAAGTAGATTTTGATTTAAGATCATCTGTGCTATTACTTTAATCCATTTAAAAAACAAATATTTATTTTGTGGAGGAAGCATTGAATCCAAATTGGGTCCCTGAGCCTAATAGAGAGACTACATTGGTACTCTTTGCTCTAAAAGAACTATTAGTTGAAAGCAACCCACTTGGAAGCAAAAGGCAAAGGAGGAGGAGTGACCCAATGACCCAGACACAATGACTCAGTCCAGATGATGAGCATGTGCTTTATCATTGGCAATTCAAGCTTGTTCTTTTAGAAAACTAACACAAGGTTTCATTCTGAAGTTCCACTGTTTTTAACTGGAATTAAGTGGCTAATGTCATTTTTCTATGGATAGGTGAAAAACAAGGTCTGAGTTATACAGATGTATGCTTTCCTGCAAAGAAAGCCCAGAGTGTTCTTTGTTGAGAAGAAATTTAGAGTAACAAATTAAAGGCAGGTTTTTCCTTGCAGACTTCTTGACTTTTCTTCTTTGGGAAAAAGCGGGCAGACATGTTGCATCAAGACATTAAATGCCATCAGCCCTATGGAAACTGTTTGGCATGTATGTCTATGAAGATTCTCAGTCATCCTGGTTATGGTTATTCCAAAGGTACCTTTTTCAAAAAGCAATTGGGCTTTTTTTTTTTCCCTGAAGACCTTTCACTTCTCATCCAAAGAACTTCTTCAATTCTGACTGACTTCAGTTCAATCAGAACTGAAGAAGCTTCCTGGCTGAGAAAAGTCTTCCATGAAAAACAAAGCCTCGTTGCCTTTTGAAAAAAAGCACTGTTGGGACAGTCAGCATGGATGGTTGTTGTTCAAGTCCTCCATCACATTTGAAGACAGAGACATTATCCAACAATTTTCAAGGGCAGAATTTCTTCTCAATTGTGGCAAAAGCATTGTTACTGAACACACACACCCCTGGAGGAATTATTTCCTGGAGCTTTAACTGAACTCTTGGAAACTAAGAAGACTGCACAGTACTGGACAGCTGGCCTAAGTAAATTTCACAAATAATTTGGAAAGATTCCTCCAGAGCATTCAGAAACATAAACACACCATTTATTTGCAATTTTTAAAAGCAGAATAAGTTACATTTGTTGGAAAAAAACAAAACTCTTTTTAAATGGATAGCAAGAAAGGCAGAGTTTCTAATTGTACCCATTCAATTTTTTTCAAGGAGCTCTACAATAATGGATTCTTCAGCCATTTGCTATGGCGGAGAAGAAATCTCCTGCTCTTCAAAAGGTTCAGTCTCCAAAGAAATTTTTCCAAGTTATTCATAAAATGCAGTACAAGCCTACCAGATGGAGGACTATACGTGGAGTATATTCACACATGCCTTTCAGTCAACTTGTTACACCTCATTCATTCACTTCACTTATTTGAAATAATCTTCTCTTCATTTCCAACACAAATTATTTGTACTCAAACTGATTATGAACTATTCTGGAAAATATACTGTTTGACACTAATTTAACCCTTCACTCAGTTTTCTGATACTGTTTTGGGGACTTTAACACGGAGCTGTCTGAATTTGGTTCAACTCACTGACAACTCTCCCTGGTGCTGCTTCCTTTCTTGAACATTCAGCCCTCCTTCACTGTATGCTCTAAAACAAAGAAGTAATCCTTGATTTATGACTGTAATTGAGCTAGAAATTATGGTCATAAGTCACAGCAGTTGTTAAGTGGATCACCACATGACTACATCTAATTTTATGCCCTTTTACGCTACAGTCATAAAGTGAGCGCTATGGTCATTAAGCAAACAGGATGGTCATTTAAGAATTCCATTTTATCCAATGGGTATTTTTTCTGGAAACTGGAAGTGAAAGTAGAAATCAACCAAAAAAAAAAGAAAAACCCCAACAAAATCATTATCCTGTGACCGCGGGACCCTGCAAACTGCCATAAATGCACACCAGTTATCAAATGCCCACAATGTGATCGTGTGACTGTAAAGGAGAGAGGTGCAGCCATTCAAGCTCTGGAACCAGGTGGTCGTATCTTTGGGGGAAGGTGTATCACAATTCTGAATGGTCACTAAGCAACCAGTCATTAAGCAAGGACTATCTGTAAGCAAGTCTGAAAAGACATATGCTGTATGAGATTCAAGCTGGTCAAATCTGAAAAATACACTCATCCTGCACTTCATTGTTTAAGAAGTCTGAGTGGGAGTTTAAGGTGCAGGTGGTTATTCTTTATGATTCACACAAAAGGAGGAGGGGAAGGAAGTACTGTTTCCTTTCTCCCCTCTTTTGCTAAAGCTATGTATGTGACTGTCTATAAAAAGGACAACAATTTTAAAGAAGTATTTGCTACTGTGCTTGTAAGTTTTATTACTACAAAGTTGCTGCAGGCAGGAGGTGGGAAGCCATTCAAAGATGAACGTTCAAAGGAAACACTGTGATTAAAAGTGGAAGTCAGCCAGTTGGCAATACGCAGAGCATTCATTTGATCTGCTCCCTCCTTAATAACAAAAATCAATTTTTAAGAAAAGTAAAATTCCAAGTGGCAAGTTGCATTTTGCTTTTCAAAGAAGATAAAATTGCTTGTTAGTCCAGTGAAGTTTCAGAGTTAAAATGGGAGAAAAGTTTATCACACTAAAAGAAGCGTTAAATTTTCCATCTGAAAACTAAACTCAAAGAACTGCAGCTATACTTTATGCTAAGTGAAGGTCATTTAGAAAACACATTTTTTCTGGAGGTTTCAGGAGTCAACTCACAATTTTGGCCATTTCCTGTAAACTCTAAAATACCACTTTCCCCCACAGTAAGCCTTATGGTACATTAGACAAGCCCTTTCCCCAGTGGTATCCTAATGAAGTATTAGCATGTCTCATCCAGAGTAATCTCTGCTCCTGTAGTCTCGAAGATGCCACATAAGGACGGGAGAGGTGAACAAAATATTTCATATTGAGCCATTAAAAACCATAGTCAGTTTCATCGCCTCAGCATATGTACATTCTCCTCAAATCTGGAGCCCAAAAATTATTTACAATTTGTTAGGAATCCTAGTCTGCAATAAAACTTTGTTTTATGCCAGAACTGGCCCAAAATATATCGTGGCTTAGGCTAGGAGAAAGAAGCCATTTGCACTCTGAATTCTGAATACAGAAAGCAGGGTGACAGTTGAATCTTACTTCAGTTCTAATCAACAACCTAAATAGACAGTCTAGGATACATAATTATCCTCCAATAAAGAGAAATGGTTGGAAAGCTTAGAAAGAGAAGCCAAAAACTGCCCTACCGTTTGTCATCACCATTCTGCCTAAAAATAGAGCCAGCTATGGCTTGTGCACATCCTTGATTGCTTCATTGGGAAGAAAATAAAAACTACAGCTAGCAGCTGCAAGAAACGCATGCTGCTTGCTTCCCTTTTGTCCCCTAAAGGAAGGAAGAATGTAAGTGTCTGACAATACTCATGAGGTGCCCTCATTTTTTAAAAAAAACCCATAATCTGTTTTACTTTTAAACTGAGACACAGCTTTGTTCACCATATTAGCAATCAAGTTTTGTACCTCAAGCCATTGATTTTCCCAACTCACCTTTCTTGGAACTGTTTAGAAGGAATCAGACCAGCACGAAGATTTGTGTCACCCACACGTTTGGCCTGCCACCATGTTGGGTCATCTTGGCTAACCACTTCCAAAATGTGCCTTCTCTGAAAAGGTAGTCCTGCCTCCTGACATGGGATAGCTTTATCCTCTTTTGGATTGTAGGAGAAGAGTGCTCTCATGAATACCTAACAGATGAAAGAAAGATCACTGTGACCATAATTACAGTTCCTATAATTTCATGAAGATGGGGGGGGGGGGGAAGCTGCAGAAATGTATATGGATTGTTTTCCGAACCTGTGGCATGGAGAGATTTAGGGATATGAAAGCAAATCCACAAATACAAAGATAACAAAATAATGATATTTGAAATAGAGCAGAGTAAAAGAGAGATATATATGCAAATATGACTAAGATAAACTGTTCCTTCCCCTATCACCATTCCCATTCACAGATTTATGTAGATAGTTCAATAATTTCTGGTAGATCTGGAGATCTAGGGTGAGATAATCCTCTCACCCTAATCCCCACCCTTTTACACATTTTAGAAAGGCAAGATTTGAGTGGTGGCAGACTGAAAAAAAAAATCCTACCACTTATAAAACCAGTTAGCTAACAAATTTTTTTCTAGGTTTATTCCAGGCCCATTCTTGAAAAAGGCAGAAGGGGGAATAAATGGCAGCTGATGTTCCACTGGTGCTTTTAAGCAGAAAGAAAAATTATATATGTTGCCACTGCCATTGACACTGTTTAAACTCTAAGAAGAAAGGAGGGAGGGGGTAAAGAGGAAGGAAAACAGTTACTGCCATCGTTATCACCTCCTCACAATACTTCAGCTCCTCCCAAAAATCATTTGAATTGCCTCAGCTTCCCACTCAACCATTTTGTGTCCTTTCCACTGCATTTTTCAAATCTACACTTGAAGGGAAAAATTTGTTTCAAACCAGTTTGACTGTCATGGTGCCTTCATACAAAATCCAGTTCTAATTTAATCCAGGACATTAAAACTGAAAAATGGAGTAAGAGAGTTGGAAAACTTCTAGCCCAATCCACTGCTCAGGCAAATGGTTGTCCAATCTCTTCTTAAAAATCTCCAATGTTGGAGTACCTATAACTTCTGGAGATAACTATTTGAAACCAAATTGTTTAGAGTACTGTAAAATACGCCTCTATCTGGAAACACAAGAATTTCCCCCAGACAAAAGGCAGGTCTCAGTATATTTAACAAGCTGGGAATATTGTTCAATTAAGTATGAACATGCAAATGATTCTTGATCAACCTTCAAGGATCTTTGAGTAAACAAGACTTTTTTTTAAACTTAGCATCTTTAAAATCTGTGGAATTTTGAGATTTTATGTTGATTGTAATCAATAATCAGTATTTTGTAATTGTAAGATTTATAAATTTCCCAGAATTGTTTGGATGGCATGCTGGGAGTTGAAGTCCACCAATATTAAAATTGGCAAGTTTGAAAAACACTGAAGTAAAGATTCCATGGTAGCCTACATCTGCCATTCCTAAAATGACTGCACCTACACCCAACATATTTGACACCTCTCACAATTCCTTGCCAACTTGGAAAAAAGCTATGGAGGCTAAGA
Organism: Laticauda colubrina; assembly: GCA_015471245.1. Taxonomy (NCBI): domain Eukaryota; kingdom Metazoa; phylum Chordata; class Lepidosauria; order Squamata; family Elapidae; genus Laticauda; species Laticauda colubrina. The sequence goes on from BLBF01000051.1 coordinate 10,883,913, forward strand.
AGTGTAAGAGTTGCAATTCTCATCCACATGTGAAATACCAGGCTACCTAATCTCTTGAAACATGCTTAGTACAGGAACACACATTTAGAAGAATATCTAAGTAATATTGTAATGTTTTTACATGTTAACAGATTCTCTTACTTTGCTATCCTTCAGGCGATCTTCTTCTTTGATGCCTGGAATAATTTTTAGTGTTATTGATCCCTGGGATTGAGCCTGCAAGAAAAATAACTCTTCATTGCTCTCCTCATGAAATCACATTACATCTGCAAATATCACTGAGATCTACTTGTCTCTGGATACAGAGGATTCCAGGCATTTACTGCAAAATGAGTGAGATCAAATCACTTAATAAATATTTAATCCCATTGGCATTTATTTATTTTGATTTATTTTGATTTGTCAATCGCTTACAAGATAACAGGTATAAATATATACATAGTTATGAATACATGAAATGGGTACATATAAGAAAAATAAAAGAAACAATAGGACAGGGACAGTAGGCATGTTGGTGCGCTTATGCACACCCCCTACAGACCTCTTAGGAAAGGGGTGAGGTCAATGGTAGACAGTCTAAGGTTAAAGTTTTTGGGGTTTGGGGAAGAAACCAGAGTCAGGTAGAGTATTCCAGACACTGACCACTCTGTTACTGAAGCCATATTTCCTGCAATCAAGTTTGGTGCAGTTAACCTTGAGTCTGTATCTATTGTGTGCTCTTGTGTTGTTATGGTTGAAGCTGAAGTATTCATTGACAGGTAGGACATTGCAATATATGATTTTATATACCATACTTAGATCAGACCAAAGACGGTATAATTCAAGATTTTCTGAATCTAGAATTTCAAGTCTGGTGGCATAAGGTATTCTGCAATGAGTAGAGGAGTGGAGAACTCTTCTTGTGAAATATTTCTGGACTTTCTCAACTGTGCTAATATCAGATACGTAATGTGGGTTCCAGACTGATGAGCTGTATTCGAGTATTGGGCTAGCAAATGTTTTGTAAGATCTAGTTAGTAGTGTGATATTACCAGAGAAAAAGCTACGTAAGATTAGGTTAACAACTCTTAATGCCTTTTTGGCTATATAGTTACAGCGGGCTCTAGCACTAGGTTATTAGAGATGAGTACTCCAAGGTCCTTGACAGAGTTTGGATCATCAACAAGGTCTTGACTTGTATTTTATTTTCTGATTTTTTTGCCAATATGTAAGACAGAGCATTTATTTGCTGAGATTTGAAGTTGCCATTTGTTTGACCATTCTGATACATAGTCAAGGTCTTTTTGAAGTGTAGCAATATTGTCTGTGGTGCTGAATAGCTTTACATGATCAGCGAAGAGAACGCAGTTGCTCTTAACATGATCACAGAGGTCATTTATGTAGAGTATGAAAAGAGTTGGTCCTAAAACACTGCCTTGGGGGACACCACTGTTGACAGGTACAGAATTTGATAGGACGCTCCCAATTTTGACCATTTATTGTCTGTTTGAGAGGAATGCTTCTATCCAGTTATGCAGTTGTCCAGAGATACCGTAAGATTTTAATTTTAGGAGTAGTTTGTTGTGTACCACTGAAGTCTTTACCACTGAAGCTTTACAGAAGTCTATAGATTACGTCTCATGCTTTGCGCTGATCGAGTTGTGTAGTCCATATGTTTTTGCATTGGTTTTCCAAAATAGTTTTTGTTTTCCAGCCCTATCTGGAAATGCTGGGAATTACATCTATTATACTATGTATGCAAAATAACTGACTCAGCCTCAGAAAATCTAATATACTAGTTGGATACCCGTGATTCGCTATGAAACTATGTAGCTGGGATTGGTTTTTGGGGAGGAAATTAAGAAGAAAACAATTCTACTTTGCCTACCAGCATCCATCAATATTCATCTGGCTAGCATTCTGTCAGTGTGTGAGAGAGTTGAGGGCTGTTTGGAAACTGAAACAGTATTTGCTGTGTGAGCAAGGAGACAGCATGGAGCCTGGGCATGGCTTATCTCAACTGTTCTGTACTAAAGCTGCTTGTTGCTGTGAAATTAAAACTGAAACTGAAACTCCTATCCTCTGCTTGTGTTTTGCAGGTGAGGAGGAGTAAAACTCCTTAGCATCAGAGCATGGTAATTTCAAAAAATCCTTTCTTAGTGAGCACCTAGAAGCCAAGAGGAACATATGTGCCAAATTTCAAATTTATAGGCTTTACGGTTCTGGAGATTTTGTGATGATGTGTGAGTGGTATTTCATTTTTATGTATATATAGATTTGGATTTCAAAAACTCATTTGGCTTTTACAGTGATTAGAACAAACTGGAGTTCGTTAGAAACATTCCCCTAGATCAGGGCTGTAAAACTCACGACCCATGCGCCAGATGCATCACACACTGGCCACACCCACACCTGGTTTAATGAAAGGGGGAAAGTCACGATACATCACATGACGATGCGTGTTTGACACTCCTGCTCTAGATGAATGTTTTTTCTAAGCAGCAAAAAACTTATACAAAACAAACTGATTATTCTCAGTTGCTACTTACAGACATTCAAGTGGAATGATAAAAATAAATCAAAGTTTTATATTCAATATGGTTAGTACAACTTTGAGTAATTAAGAAGTATATTAGGCCAGACAACTCTGCTCAGTTCTGAAGGTTGGTGTTAAAATGAAACTCTTAATATAAGATACCCTAAATGTTCTTAGAAAAAAGAAATTTACTAATTTATTTTCTTAGAGCAACTATTTATACTTCACTCTTAGTCTGGAAAGGTTCTGGGAGATCAGTAAGACACCATCCCTGCCCTGATGATTTTAATCTAAAATGCAAGGGACTAATGGAAGTTGTATGGAGAGGGGGAAAATGGGTTTTGTCTTAAGTTTTTACCAGTTTGAGGACAATTTTAATTTAGGAACTGCAAAAACTAATCTTTACCAATTCAGTAACATAATCTGATTTAGTTTTGAATTATTTTCTGCTCTTAAAGTATACCACAGTAAACATTATGAATACATTTGGGTCTTTTCGTTTTTTGTCTTCCTCTGCCTAACATGAATCTCAAGCACTGGCAATTTGTCGCTACAATTTGTAGCCTGTAATTCTCTTCTTTTTATAAAACTGAGCTTTGCATATATTTTACACATATAAAAGATCTGAGATTCAATACCCAGCATACCTAAGATTCTTTTATTGGAGAGAAAAAAACCTGCAATCAAGTCAATGTATGGCAACAGCTTCCTACATAATTCTGCATTATGTAACTTATAGTCTGCAGAAAACAGAAACTGAAAAATCTTACTATTTTCGCTTGTATAAAATCACACACCTCTATGGTTACCTGTAAGAAGTCAAATCGAATGCCTTGGGGCTCATCTCTGAATAAACACATTTATGATTACACTGAATTGCACATTTTCAGCACACACAATCTGCTGATGCACTAGGGGAGGGGTGTCAAACTCGATTTCATTGAAGGCTGCATCAGGATTGTGTTTGAACTCAAGCAGCCAGGGTGGCCGTGGCCAGGGTGAGTGTGGACAGTATGATATCACTTATATTAGGAGGCCCCTGTGGTGACCTGAGTGCTCTGCCAGTGAAAATGGACTCCTGAGCTCAGTTTTCAACTGCAATGGCCTCCTTCAATTCTCTACCAGTGAAAACGGAGCTTGTTGGAGTCCGCATGACCCTCATGAACTCTTGTTTTCAGTTGGGACAGCCCTCCTGCAACTCTCTGCCAACAAAAAATGGAGCTTGAGAGGGTCACGCACGGCCCTTCCAAGCTCTATTTTTTCTGGCAGAGGCACTACAAGCCGGTCCTTCACTGTTTCCAGGGTGGCACCGCGGACCAGATCGAAGTTTCCAGATCCGGCCTGCAGGCCTCAAGTTTGACATCCCCACACTAGGATAAACAACATGATCAACCATCAGAAGATGATCAAGTATGCCCTTAATCAAGCAAAGATATTAACTGGGACATTGTTTATTTATTAGATTTTTTAAATTAACTCAAAGCAGTGTATAAACTTCATGTTACTGCTTCCTATTTTCCTCACAATAACCCTGTGAAGTAGGTTGGGCTTAGAGCAAGTGATTGGCATAGTCACCCAGACAGTTTTCATGCCTCAGGTTTGACTAAACTATTCCAGTTTCTAACCCAGCACTTAGCCACTAAACCAAAGTGAACTTAGTCTGCCATTATTTTCTCACTTGAAGGACAAAATAAGGAGCTATTTTTCCAATCTGGTTGGAAACAGGCTAAATCCCAGAGAAACCTAAATTAGAGGTCAGCTGTTTTAGGAATCACCCTGCATGTAAATTGCAGGAAAAGTGTACATGATTTCTATGAACCTTCTTTTCCATGGGTGGGCTTCATGGCTGATTAGAAAATTCAGTTTTTAGTCCAAAACACTGTGTTGAATGAAACAATCCTGCTTTTCTCACCAAAGTACTGAAATACAGTGTTCATAAGGTCATGCATCCTCTTCTTAAACCATTAATTTCCCATGTGTTGGGAAGACAGCCTTTATTTTGTCTTAATGATATTAACAATCTGACAGAGCAATCATAGAGGGACAGCAAGGGTTTCCCCCCCCCCAATCATAATGTGATCACAGCCTGCAAATATGAATAGCAAATATGCAAATTAATCCCATGGGATTTGCATTATTTATTCATGTTTTATAACTACACCATTCAGAACATTAGCAAATAGTCACTTTTCCCTTGTTCTCTTTTGCTGGGGCATGTTGGAAGAAACTAAATAATTACTTATTAAAAGAATCATATCTGCCTTCTCTACTGCAAATCCTGCATCAAATAGAAGGTGGGAGTTTGTGCCATCCAAAGTGCCATTCAACTATGGCTGAGCACAACATGTTTAAATAAGCTGTATTTGTACAATACATATGCAAATTTCGGTTAATCTTGCTTAGTTTTGAGGAAAGAGCTGGCTTAGCATATGATATAAATTACTGTAAATCCTTTGGATTAGTTTATAATTCAATATATCAAGGTACTGCATAAAATATTGTTTAAGCCCAGGCAATCCAGTGTCCTATATCATCATCATCATCACTATTACTACAGTATTATTATTATTATATACACAAAAAACAACAGTGTACACAGCAAACAAGATAACTATGCTGGATTTTGTATCACAAATCACTAGCTGAACACTTTCCAAGCGTTTAGGACTGCTTGATGTATTGGCGGATTATGCAAGAAGATCCCAGTAAGATGGCTTTCTGCAGCTGACTTAATATATTATTATTATATTAATATTATTACTATCTCTTTTATTCATTAAACATGAAACTCAAGTCAACTGAACATTTAAAAATGTATCATAAATATCACTGACTGGCTCTGGTGGTTGATACAGGTTGCTGCCAGCATCCTAGGTATCAACCAAGTATTTTCTTAAGATGTATATGTTCCGAGTAGCACCGTTTTCTGCAATTCCGCTGCTGTTATTGCAAGAAGCTGCAATTTCTTCATGTATTTTATAAAATTCTTGGACATGGTGCCAAGTCCCCCAATGACAATGGGTATCATTGTTACATGTTTCATCCATAATTGCGTAGTTTCAATGGTCAGGTTGCGATATTTTGAGATTTCCCCCCC
>BLBF01000051.1:10889534-10905688 GCA_015471245.1 Laticauda colubrina
AAGTAGGAGAAACACACTCTAGGACTGTAGCCTTATAAAATGCCCATTTTTTTTAACAAATATTATTTTAAAATGTACTGAAACTCAATTCTAGTTATTAAAAAAATAAGCTTGTACTCTCTTGGCCGTGTCCTTAAATCCAGGCTTAATACTGAATGTCAAATTCTTAATGGTACCACAAAACATTTTCACAGCTAAGATGAAAAAATGGTCAATTGTATTCATTCCTGAATGTTCAGAAATGAGCCAGAGGCACTGAATTTCCTCAAGCCTATAGCAATTATTAACCCATATCCTGCCAGTATATAATTCAGTATACTTGGCATGAAAGAAGGCAGACATACTTTTGGGTCCACTAAAAGAAACTGTTCCCCTCCACCACCTTAAATTGATTGGATTTTATTCTGAAATGAAAAATGTATCACTCACCAATAATTGCGTTAGGTTGGAGAAAGGTGGGGAGGGTAGACAGGAATCAAATACTTGTTTGCATGTTTTACTCAGAAGAATTTTATTGATTGAAGAGGCCCTACTGCTTTACATAGTTGCTTTATGCTGAGTTGCTCTTAGTCCATATCGTTATGTTGATTTTTTTTATCTTGCCCAGTATTAAATACTCTGACTGACTTCATGAATCCATTCGTATAGTACTTAATCAGATCAGTTATATACTTATCAACTATAACAGTACAGTTCTACGGAGGAATTATTGAGTCTATCATCTGCACCTCTATAACTGTCTGGTTGGGTTCTACAACCCAACAAGACAGACACAGACTCCAGATAATAATTAGGAATGCAGAAAAAAAATTACTTCCAACTTGCCTTCCATTCAGGACCTATATACTGCACAAATAAAAAAGAGGGCTATGAAAATATTTTCAGACCCCTCACATCCCAACCATAAACTGTTTCAACTCCTACCCTCAAAACAAAGGTGCAGAGTACTGCACACCAGAACAACTAGACACAAGGATAGATTTTTCCTGAATGCCATCACTCTGCTAAACAAATAATTCCCTCAATACTGTTCAACTATTGAAGTCTGCACTACTATTAATCTTCTCATCACTCCTTACCACCCATCCCCTCCCACTTATGACTGTATGACTGTAACCTTGTTGCTTGTATCCTAATGATTTATACTGACTTGTTTCCTAGCATGATTTGATTGCTTGTTGTACCCTATGACTGTTATTAAATGTTGTACCTTATGATTCTTGATGAATGTATCTTAATGTATCTTTTCTTTTATGTACACTGAGAGCATATGCACCAAGACAAATTCCTCATGTGTCCAATCACATTTGGCTAATAAAGAATTCTACTCTATTCTAAGATGATAATCTTGGTTATTTTTAACTATGGTTATGTGGGAAGGGTTGTATCCATGGGGTTTAGCAAGTTGTTCAAACAAATTTCAATCTGTTTGATTAATTTATTATCAGCTTATTGAGTGAAATAAGGAAATTGATTAATACCATAACCCAATAAATAGTGTTTGGGCAAACATATTTACTGAGCTTTCTGAATCCCTTTTAATGAGAATCCTAGAGATTTCAAGCCCATTAAATGGAGGTGCCAAGAGCTAAACTTGAAATTCTTGGCTAGCAAGTTCTCTGTTCCTCCATCAAAGTAACGAGCTTCCATTAATTCTTCCAAGAAATTGCAACACAATACAGTCCCAGCACAGATGCCCACACTTAATTGTAGAACACATTGGCTCAAGGAAAAACACTCCTTCATGACCCTCTTTAAAACATCCTGCTTTTCATTGTGATGACAATGGAGGAATCAATGATATTTGTTGTTTTTTCCTCCTTATTTCCTTTAAAAAAAGAAAGCAATGCTGATGATTCAGGTGCTCTTATTGACTCTATATTCTTGCCCACCCACTACTGCAATGTTTGCTTAATTTGGAAGAGACCTTGAGAATGTCATTGGCAACTGCAATAGCTACGTATATCTTATTTTGAGCCCCTTACTGTGTAGGAGTCACCAAGCATGTCATTTCCTCTTTGGCATGGAAGAGGTATGGTTTGTGACTCCATAATTAAAGCAGGGAGAGAGTAAACAGATGTCAACATTGCTAGGATGACTGGAGAGTATATTTCCAGTTATAAGACTCTTTTGGAAAATACAAAAATCAAGTACTGGTATTTCTCAACTATGTGGAGAAATAGTTTTACTTATCAGAATCTATTCAAACATAAGACCCAAGGAATCAAAAAATATTTATTTTCAGACAAGTTGGTATGCAACTGAAGTCTTAAGCAAGCTGCCATTACCAATTTGCCCAAGATTAATTATAGCTTATATTTTTTGAGTTCATTTGGCTCACTGAAACATAATCTAGCTGAAACATAATCTAAATAATATCCCGATTTTTGCCCCAAGTACTAGCTTAGATGCAGTTGGCAATTTATGGTTGAGTGTTCTTGTGAACAATACTTATGTGTGGAAAAGGCAAAACAAACCAGAATCTGGCTAATTTCTTCCGGTCGTTTGTGAAGTACAGCAATTCCATTAACTTCCCGCAATTCATCTCCAACATGGACAAGACCTAGGAAGGAAACAAGAAAAAATATGATGTCAACCATCCATTCTAGATAGCAAAAGCTCCATATTTGGCATTTAGCAAATCTGATGAATCACAATAGAGAAGCAAGTCCCATCTCAAGTAAGTAAATGTCACCAAAAACTTATTTCCAAACCTGGGACCAGAAGAAACAAAAATTAATCCTACTCATCTGTGACGCTCACCAAATGATCTTAAAACAGTCATTCTCTCATGACTGCATGTTGTTCCAAGGAGAAAAGTGCTTGGTGAAGAGATAGGATGGTCCTGAGCAGAAGCCAGTAACCATGTATGTCTCCAGTTCTGACAGTTCCAGGAAGCCTAGGATTAAGCCACCAGAAATTGGCAGCAAAATGGAGATTTGTAGACACAATATCTCCTAACCCTTATCCTGTTTTGTCAGTAACTACATGCATTGAGACCACAGTAGAATTTCATGTATATTTTTATTTGTATGTTTTCAAATCTGAACTAAAAAATTTAAAACACAGTTTGCCACTAGCAACTCTGCAGTCCCCAAAACCAACTTAAAAAAACAATGCTGTCTTGCTTTAGAAGGAAGCTGGGATGCAGATTATAAAATCATAATCTTATAGAATAGATTCCTTGTTCCTAATTATTAATCCCTAATTAGTGAGTCGGCTTCTCCATTGCACAATGTAAAATGAAAATACGTCTTGGTTTCCTATCCCTGGACTACATCCCCTATAACTTAGCCTTCCTGGCTGAGCTTGATGTGTGTCAGAGTCCAAGAGCATCTGTGGAACCACAGCTTCTACAATTTTGATGTAATTATGAAAGATGAATCATTTCTCATTACTCCATCTTCTTCTTCTTTAATCTAATACAGATTTAGTTAAAATATTAATATGTCTCTTATAGTTCAAAGGAAGTTTGCATCCCCCTTCATCAAAAATTGAAATTGCCTTACTGTACTTACTCAGCCCTTAGCTAAATTTTCAAATAATTTAGTCAATAATACTCATTATCTCTCTCAGTTTTCACTAGAGCTTTGTTTTACAAAGCATGGAAGGTAGTGCACTGATAACCCTTAAAGAAACATCATTTTGAATAATCTTTGTTGGAAACCCACACAATTCTGGATACTCCTGTGGCAATAACCCATAAGGAAGGAATCACAGGAACTTTCAGAATTAGGTTCTTTATAACCTACAACTTCACCTTGAATTCTGCAGGTACCAAAACATACATCCTTTCTGTGCTTGGATCCAAGTATATTTGTTAGAAGTTAATTGTTGGCAAATCAATCTAGATATAATTCAGGAACAGTAAAACATAAATAAAGGTGTTGTTCTTCCAATGAAAAAATGTCCAAAATTTCCAGCATTAGTGCTATCACCCGCCTGACTTTGTAGAAGAGAATCAAAACCTCAGGTGTTTTTCAAGAAAAATAAAAATCCTAAACTGTCTCAGAGAAAGCTTCTCCTCTCTCATGTGAAATTTTAAAAAAAGGAATTTTGCTACTTAGGGAAACATACCACTGCGATCAGCTGCCCCTCCCCTCATGATGCGGGCAACAATCACAGCCCCTGTGTGCTCATCCCGCCTGATTGTTGCACCCTAAAGGAGACACAAAAGATTCATCAGTGCACAGCTCTAGCCTGGCACATCAGAATAGGTTTGGTCAATTAAGCCTAGGAGAAAAACCTCCGTGTATATATAGTGGTCAAATACAAGCTGGAGGGGAACCTGGAGCAAGATATAAAAATAACAAGACTCCTCTCACTTTTATGATTCCCCTCAACAATTAATATTCATTATGACATTGCCTCTGGAAATTCTATGTAGCTGTCATGGTTAATAGTTATGGCTAGTTCTATCTGCTATGAATTTAACCAGGTCCACTTTAATATAACCTAAACCAAGATTAATAGAAGTTAATTCTATTAATTATAAGATGCATGAAGAAATGTTTTCTTTGATTTGTCCTGCTATATCTGCTGCAATTGTAGCTGATCCCCAAATACTTCTTGTTAATAACAGCATTGTTTATTAATAAAATATTACATTTTTTTCAGGATAAAAGTAGTCCTCACAAGGTTAATTATATCTTTTTTTAAGAATAATCATATTATAACAGTATTCAATATACCATTCACTGAAATAGAATAAATCAAATAGCAGCAGCAGATCAAAGCACTGTACTTTAAAATGAACCAGTGCAAGCTGCAATATGTAATTCTAGAAACCCATAAAGATTCCTAAATCAGGACATTCCTAGAGATCCTGGTTCTCCCTGATGATTCTGCTAGAGTTGGAATGAAATTCATTCAGTTCATATTTTTATGCTACATATACGACTTACTTAATGATTGCACTGTTTTTGATGATTCAAAGGTGCAACAGTGCTGGAAAACTAATCTTACAACCAATCCTGATATTTATGACCATGGCAGCTTCCTCACATCACATGATTGAGATTTGAGCACTTCATAACTGGCAAGCATCTATGATCAATATAGCATCCTGTGTTCATATAATTGCCATTTTCATACTTAATCCCAACAAGCAGAGTCAATGGAGAAGCTGACAATAAAATCACACATCATGGTCACATCATGTCTCATTTAATGATGTTTAGCAACTCTGCTTAGCAACAGAGTTACCAGTCCCATCTGTGATTGTTAGGCAAGGACTACCTATATGATAAATTCCAATATGCCTATCCTGTTCTTAAATATAAATGCAATTCATGCATTATTTACAGAGAAATTACTTTTATAGATTTTGAAACTGAGTTCACATCTCAACAATGACATATATAATTATGGGAACACCCATACAATTTAAAATAAATCAAGAACACGGCTGGCAAAATATGTATATGAGACACAGAAAATGTATATATTAATAGAAAAAATGTTCAAGAAAATGCGAATACATTCTTAGATTTAAAAAATAGGGAACATGTAGAAATGAGTTCAAATTAATTTAATATTGAAAACTAAGAAACTGATAGATTTTCTCTTTATTCACATATTAATGTTGGAACAAAACTCAGGGTTACATATACTGAGTTTAAAGCTCAGACAGACAATTTATCAGATTTTACCGGATTAAGTTCCAAATATTTAAGGATTTTAAAATCTAATACATCTTTACTTACATCTATATATTAATAGAAAACCAAAACAACTGGTGCTAAGTAAGGCATCAACGCGAATTGGATCACAATTCCCACAATGCCTTGTCATTGGCAGTGTTGGCTTGGGTTAGACATAGTGAGAATGAGAATCTACCAGCTTTGGATTCTATAACACTAGAATGAAATCACTCATGAACCTGATTGGCAGCCAGTTTAGAGCACAAGAGTCAAAATACTTCTTCACAGAACAACCATGTTTACACAACATGCTAAATCAGATGGTGTTTGGCTTATTGTGATGTCCAAATATGAAAATATGGACATTTTATGGGTAGGAGAGAAAGCTGTTAATCATGCTGGAAATAGTCAAGACTGCCAAGAAGATTCATCCCTACCAAACAATCTTTGTTTCACTACTCCTTTTCTGTTTTTATCCTCTGGAATCATTTTTACATCTAAAAAATGTCCCGTATTTCATGCATACAGTAGTTATTTTAATCGCAATGGAATCACTAAGAGCTTTTTGTTCTTACCAGCATCAATCATACATACCAAGGGTTCTTTATTCTTTACTAGACGAACTATTTTCACTGATTCTTCATCAAAATCATCATCAATATTATCCAACAACGGGGGAAGAACAGGGTCAAAATTCTTCTGGGCAACAGTATCATGCACAACAAGCATCGCCTTGGGACAAAGGGAGACAGGAAACAGAGAATAAAATAAAAGGGCAAGTGAAAACAGAAACATATCAGAGTTCAATCCCCGTGACTGTGGAGACATAGAATCAACACTGCTTCTCCAGTGTCTGTATTACAGACATTTGTGCTAGCCTCATTTCACCACCATGGTATAAATATCCAGGGTGCATAGGAAATTGTTATATTTTTCTGCTGTTTGCAGATACCAACCGTGTTACAAACAGGTTCTGAGCAGCAGCATTTTAAAATCCATCAAGTGTCCTGTGCCTTAAACTAGTTTTAATGTTTTCTCGTATTTATCTAATGATTTAGCCCTGCCTATAGTTTTTTTTTTAACTTTTTTATATTTCCTAACTTTTTTAAAATGCATTTTTTATGTTTCTTAATTTTGTGAAATTTTTGTTTTAATATTTTTAGGTGTTTAAAAATTATTGCTTGTATCCCACCTTCACTGTGTTGGTCTATAACTATAATAAAGATTTGATTCATTCATTCATTGGTTGGGTTTCCTCACTTCTTATATCCAAACAAAACAATTATATTAGATTCAAAAGAAAAGCAACCATCCAGATGCTTTCTTTACAATGAGCTCCATTTCACCATTGACCCCACTTCAAACTACTTCAACAGGCTTTCTCTAAATAACAGTCCCCAATCTTCATAATCAACAGTCAACATGATTATCTTTATAGAAGATGAGGGGAACTACAGTCCAACAGTTTTGTAATAAATCTTTATGAGATAAACAGGTAAAAGCAGGTCAGTTTATTCTGGATCATTATGTCTCCAACTTTTCTGTCCTCTGTATCCATGCAAGACAGTGAATAGGTTTTCACAATAAAACTGGGACTATTCAATAAAATCTAATTTGGCAACCTAATGCAATTTTTACAAATATGTAAAAAGCAGACCTATCAGCTTCAAAGCATTTCAAGCAAACTTGTCATCCAAGGAACCATTTTAAAGCTCTTATTTATTTTCAGAACCTAATTGTTACATAATGTAACTAGGAAGGAAACGTCTAGAGACTTTGATAATTATCTTGCCCCAAACACAAAACTTGGGAGATGGGAATTATTGCCAGACAATGGCTTGCTTCACTTGAAACATTCCTGTTTTCCCAGAAATTCTTTCATCTTTGTTTCCATTTGTTAAAAATCAGATGATGGAATATTTATCTGATGCCTTTACAGTGAAAGGATATTTTTTTTACTTGGTATTCACCTGATTCACCTGCTATTCCAAACATATTTAATTAAAACATTTGTCACAAATACCATAAATGATCAAGCTTCATAGGTTTATTTCAAATCCAAACATGAGAAATCTCTCTGCTTACCATCAAGGAAGTCTGCAGTCAAAATCATTGATTTAAACAAGTATCTTTAATGCTTCTTAGAAATAATATAATCCAGACCTCAGTTCTTCATAATATTGGTGCCAGACTGTTATTCCATTAAAACACAGATACTATGTTTTTTATTTAGCAATTTGATATTTTGTACAATGTTTTTGGATTCAGGAATTTGTTAATAAAGATGGTCATTCTTTTTTCTAAGCCATTCTCTTGTCTCATTATTTTGTCCAATAAAATTTGTTTTCCATCTGTCATTTATTCAATAACACTTTTTGGACATGATATAGAAGCAGACATTATTACTAACATTGTTGATACTGTGGCTATTAATCTCTGACTCCATTTTTCAAAAGTATTGTGAAAACTGAATACCTTCAATATTTTCATTTTTATAAAGTTTTACACTTTATAGGCCTGAATTTTATCTCTGAACTAATCTTAGACACCAGTGTCGAATTTTTGCTTTACTATCCTTGCCAAAAATGTTATGCCTTCCAAAAAGCAAAAAGATCTATTCCCCACAAGAAGTTGCTTATTCTTTATACTTAATTCCAAAGTCTTATTATAGTTTCAATATTCCAAAATTACTTGGATCCTTATTCCATTTAGAACTTTCTAAGATCAAAGCCTTATTTGGCTGTTTATTTCAGATTTTTTAAAAAAAATTCTTAGATTTATAATTAATATTCCTTTTGTTCAGAATAGAAGATAAGCTAACTCAATTTTTCAATTTTTTTCAAATTTGTTGTTCAAAAAGTCTCTAAAAATTTTACAATGTAACAGACAATTTCTGGAAATGATTACAAAATGAGGTTTGCAAAATTAATGTCATTTAAAAAGATGAACAATATTTATTTTTATAAATAAATAAAAAATAAAAATAAATATTGTTGATCCATTTCCCTCCTAATGCTCAAACCCACAGAAAATGGAAAACTTATCCTGTGGTCTTCTTGTGAGAAGTAGCTGTCCAGATCACATGTGGACAGGACCCATCCTCTTCTTTCCATAAATGATCCAAGGAACAGATCTTCTCATTGGTTCCTTGGTTTTTGATACAGTTTATTTAATTGGTTTGTCAATTGCTTACAAGCAATTTTTACAACCAGTTGTTGGCTTTGCTTTCACAGAACCATCTTCAGTTTGACATACTTTCACCGGGAAGTACAAATTTTTTGTACTAAATTTGCACTAAATCAAGTATTGCCTTATTCACTGTATAGTGTTAATGCTGCACTGTTTTATGTCAAAATCAGTTTTTGCTCGAGAATCTTAACTCATTCTGCTTTCTAGCACTTCATATCTGACCAGCAATTTGTTGGTATGATTGGGAAACCCCATGGGGTTGTGAGACAATTAGTAAGTAGGCCCTTGTGGGTTATAGTTTTCAGTTATTGTCAATTGGGCCTTTACCTCAATTGTTTTTACAGGTTTTTTTATGCTTCTTTGATGGCATTTTACTTGTTATCCATTGTTAGCTTCCTGGCATTGAGTGAGGTGAGCAGCCATGCACATCAAATCAATAATTAACTCAAATACCAAATTGCTGATATATATCATCAATAGAATCTTAGTTAACAAGGTAAGTTACCACCCTTGTCAAAAGTGGCAATCACTGATTGGCTGAAAAATCTTTAAACTATGTAACTCAAACATAAATATACACATCAGTGCTTGTAGCTTTCCATTCTGAAAAATAGTGGTGTTTTTCAAACTTGGCACCTTTAAATGTGCGGACTTCAACTCTCAGAATTCCCCAGCCAGCAAAGAATTTTCAGTGTTGAAATCCACCCACTGTAAAGTTGTCAAGTTGAAAACATTAATCTAAAGTGACTTAACAATAAGCAAAATAATCTAGAATAATCGTCACTGTGCTTTAAATAGATTTAGAAGAGTTAAGAGATGGCAAAATTTGTCTTTTGAATTCGCCTTCCCTGGTTAAAAAATTAAGCTGTATTTTGAGCTCAGTATTCAATTCTAGTATTAATTCACTGCTGCAACAGTTGTTTGGATGATCACTTAATTATAAACTGACAAGTTTGATAACTCAGATACCACAACCAGCTAATTAGGGCACAACAGCTTGCAGATGAGTTTCAAATTAAAGTCTCTAATCATAGTTGGACATTTAAGTTGGTTGCTGGGCGATCTCATATTCAAAAATAGCAATTTATAATTTATGTAATTAAAACAATGATAGCTCTGCTTTATATTAAACCCAACAACAATCTATTCTTGCTGAAGGCACAAGAATAAATACTACCTATTACAAGTATCCTAGGGTTATCCAAAGTGTCACACAAACCGGTCCATTTTTGGAATATCTTTATTTATCATAACTTATAACAGACCCAGGTATAAATATGTGTTTTTATCTAGCTGTGAGAATAGAATGCTAGATCAGATGGATAATAAGAAGCATTCTTATTTTTGCTTTCATAAAGTAACACTAAAACCTAAACTATTTCTAATTGAGTCTTTCTAATCCCCCATAACCTTTAGCAAAAGAAGGCTAAAGGTATATATCAGATATCTGAGATCACATTAAAACCATTTCTCTACAGGATACTTGAAGAGATAACTTTCTGATTTGCATGATGCATATGTGTGCACAAGAAAAAAAAAGTCGATTGTCTTTGAATTCTAATATTCTTCTTCATCCTTCTTAAATTGTTTCTTTCCTCTTGTTCTTGCATGTTTTATAAGATCCGAGATAAATCTAAAAAGAACACAATCCTTCTGCTTGCAGAGCAGTATTAAATATTTCATACAATGGATCCAAGCTGGCAGTCAGCCTCAGAGCTACAATGGAGCCTATAAAAGAAGCATTTTTCCACATTTCAAGAAAATGCAGCAATCTCAGAACAAATAAATATATAGTGATGACTGGAAGAAAGAGATAGGCTAGCCATGCAGGTGTACACCATTAAAAAAATATAAAAATGAATGCTAAAAATGAATAAGCTAGTGAACTTCTATCAAGAAATATCAAAACTCCAATATCAACAGTATTTTAAGTTGTATTAAAGGAGTCTCACAGACCAAGCAAGTTGTAGCATCACAAAATTTAGCATGTGCTTCAGTTTAGGCAAAGTTCCAAAAATATTACAATCTAAAAGTTGACAATACTGATGGAAAAAGGACTCAAAGGGAGAAAAGAAAGCTGAATACAAGGTTGTCTACTTCAAGGAAAATGGCTTTTCAGAATTCTAGACAGAGAAATACTTCCTAATTATTTTAAATTTGAGATATTAAGAACTGTATGCGTGAATCTCTACATGCCAAGCAAGCATGGAAATCCTACTCATCCTTGTTGCTAAAGAAAGAGTAATTATTTAAAAAAGGTAATAACTTGTCTTAAAAAGGCCATGGTGTTTATTTTTATCTATTCCACCTTCTGCTCAGCAGAACGTATAGTGGTTTGCTGGCCATTTCTGAATAGAAAAATCCATTTCCACTGGATATAATAGAAACAATTGAATAGAGAGGCGGCTTTACCCATTTGTTCCCTGTTCTTGGTTTTTCCAAAGTAGCCCTCAAACAGTTCCAAACTTTCCTGTTCTCTTTCTTCCCTGGAATTTTAGCAGGTAGGTTGGCACATCACACTAACCTTAAATCCAGGGTAACAAAAATATAATTGCTGTATTCACTTAAGATACAATGCCTAAACAAATAAGCATGTTGATGTGATGGCTTAGTTTATACAACACACTAAGATAATGAGTGGTTTGCTATAAGATGCTAACCAAATACCACCCAGCCCCATTTTTAATGTATTTTGGAAATTCAGTTATTGTGTACTTGCTGCCAAACTCAAAACACACTCTACACCTTGTCTCAACAGAGTGTCATTTTCTAGCATTCAGTGCCAAACTATGCTTTTTGTCCTGTTGAGGTTGTAGGGGCTTGGTTTGTGATCTGATGATGTCATGGGAAAAGGTAGGACCAAATGCTCAACTGAAGAGCCATTAATTAATATTTAACAGTATCATGGTCACATGAAGTGTTAGTTCCATTTCATACTGCTTCAATAAGATCACACCTGGAATATTGCATCCACTTTTGGTCACTATGATTAAAAAAAAATGTTGAAACTCTAGAAAGGATGCAGAGAAGATCAGCAAGAATAATCATTCAAGTGGAGGCTAAAACATATTATGAATGATTACAGGAAATGGGTATGTCTAATCTAACAAAGAGAAGGACTAGGGGTAACATGATAACAGTCTTTCAATATCTGAGGGGCTGTCACAGTGAAAAGAGTGTCAACCTATTATCCAAAGCATTTGAAGGCAGGACAACAAATAACACATGGAAACTTATCAAGGAGTAATCCAATCTAAAATTAAAGAGAAATTTGCTGTCCATGTAAACAATTAACGAGTGGAACGACTTGCCTTCAGAAGTTGTAGATGCTCCATCACTGGAGATTTTCAAGACGAGACTGATAGCCATTTATCCAGAAGGGCCTCCTGCTTGAGCAGGGGATTGGACTGGAATATTTCCAAAATCTCTTCCAACTCTGTTATTCTGTATTCTGTACTTATAAGGAACTCTATAAACTATATAAATTTGGAAGGGGAACTTGGTTTTGGAATGCATAGACATCTTATATCTCAGCAAGATTAGATTCCCTCTAAGATTCATTAACACATCCTCCTTACTCTAAGATGGTGCACCTACCAAAGGTTGAAGACTTTTTCTCATAAGGTTGCAGCTTGTAATGTGTGGCTGATGGAGGACCAAAGTGATCCAGGCAAGGAAGCAATGTTTTCATAGGAAGCTGGAAGAAAACATTCCTTGCCAGGCATTCAATGTTGCACAGAGAATTCTGTGGACAATCGGCCACCAGCTGGTCTCTACAGTCCTTGACTTATGATCACTCACTTAATGATTATTCAAAGTTACAACAGTGCTGAAAAAAAGTGGCTTACAACCAGCCCTAGAACTTACAACCATCGGAGTGTCACCATGGTCATATGATCAAAATTTGGGCACTTGTTAACTGACATATGTTTATGATGATCCCAGGGTTGCATGATCACCATTTGAAACTTCCCAGAGAGCTTCAGATAAGCAAAGTCAATGGGAAAAGCCATGGTGATTTACTTAAAAAGGTAAAAAAGATGATAAAATTGGTGCAGTTCACTTAATGACAAAAGTCCTGTCCCAATTGTAATCATGTTAAACATGGTGAGGGTGGGATCAGATGGGGATCAGTTAGTGAGGGCCGGAATAGGGTAGGCATGTAGACATCTTATAGAGTTAATAGCATTTAGGGATAATGGGTTAGGCATGGCCAGAATTAGAACTACGTATTGGCCTGGGTGTGCCTCATGATAATGGTGATAAAAGGAAAGGGAGCAAACTCAATCCCAACTCTAACCTTGCCTGGCTTTTAGCCATTCTTGCCTGATTAGAGTATTTGTTGTTTGATGCTATATTGAATAAACTATCATTGTCCTAAAGAGAAATTTGAGTTTGGATTCATTTAAAGACAAATCTTCAATACTGAAGGACTGGCTGAGATTGAGGACTACTGTAATGGCCTGGAGTAAGACTATCCCTTCACTCAGCTTCAGGTTCTTCTCTTCTTTGGTCATTTCTGTTCTGGCTGCCAGAGAGAACTGAATCTCATCATACCAGCCTGTTATTTTCCTTTTCTTAGTTTTGCCCAGAGGAATACTGATCTCATGAAAGATCAGCAGTGCATATATAAGGAATTGATATTCCCATCAGTATACAAATCAAAGGGCTCTGTAGGAGTCCCATGGGAGATCAAAGACAGAGGGGAAGAAAAGCCTAGGAGGAGAAGGGAGGCTGTCTGTCACGGCTGGCTAAGTCTGCACAGAACATAGTCAGCACACCTGAATGCGTTCACCCATGTTACATCCCCCTGTGTTTTCACACAGGATTTCATTCCCTTAAGTATCGCTTGCTGACAATAGACATTTGGAAAGAGGAAAAAAAAGGATTGGGAAAGAAAGGACTGTGATCTTCAAAAGGCAGAGGCATTGCACCAAATAAACTAGCTGTTGGAAGCCAGTTTGTTTGGTGTAGACTAGCGGCTGCAAAATAAGGAATGGTGGGCAAGGGAAGGAGAAGGTAAATAGTCTTAGCGCCTCCTCTGAATACCTGCCCAGATCACAGAGCTGAGAAACATGCAAGGAAAAGGATGGGGGTGTGTGCTCCAGGGGTGGGATTCTACCAGTTTACATCTATTTGCTAGAACCAGTTGTTAAAATTCTAAGCAGTTTGGAGAACCAGTCGTTTGAAGAAATTACTGGCCTAATCCTGTAAGGAAGGCAGAAAGGAAACATTCTGGTGTTGCTGACAGAAACTGCCTTTCCATTGACTCTTATTACATTCTTGGCAGGACTAGACTTCCTGTCTCTGGAACTTCTCTGGAGTTTTTTCTTTCCTTTGCTGGTACTTTGCTTGTGGAGTGACCATTCAAAGTTACAGTGGCACTGAAAAAAGTGACTTATCACCATTTTTCACACTTACAACTGTTGCATCATCCCCACAGTCATGAGAGGCCAGGCGAAGAGATGCGTGCCTCTATGTGAGTGATGTTGAGTTGGCCACGTCCACCAACTAAGTTACGCCCACAGAACCAGTTGTTAAAAAATTTGAATCCCACCCCTGGAGGGCTCCCCATGCTTGCAATGGGAGATGATGTTGTTTTCTGCTTTTTTACAGCTCAGAACTTCGGATCTCCTTGTCTGCTTCAAAGCAGCTTGCAAGTTTCTCTTCTGCCCCAAAGCACTGCCTGCAGAGTCATTCACCACATAGAAAATAACACGTGTTGCAGAGCTTTTCCAGCCTCACGGCAGAGGAACAGTAAACAGACTGTGATGTAGGCAGCATTTTCAGAAGTGATAGTTTCCTTCTGTCTCAGGGAGGGGGACAAAAGCACCTTCATGAGGGTTAAACTAGAACCAGACTTAGAATTCATTACAAATGTAATATTCACCACAAATGTAATAATCCTCATTCAGGATTATCTTCTCCTACAGAAGCTAAGTACCTTCTCCTCTCTATTCAGAATGCATGTTCCAAGTTTTTATTTCAGTTATTTTTAGCAGATTAGTTAACAGGACTTCTCAAATTTTTCTATTGTCATGACCTGAAATAGTTCTCTGTTCCCTGACTGGTTGGCTTAAATGCCTCTTTTCTCTTAAAAAGTACTAAAAGCCAAAGAAAAGGGTCAAAGGAGCTGCCCCCCCCCCCCCCGTGCTATGGACTGCCTGTGACTTATGAACCCCAGGACACCCATTTTTTGCAGTTTATATGTCTCATGTAAACATATACTTTTTATATTTTAGATAAATACAGCTGCATAATTACATATGTTTGCCACCCACTCCCATCCCCAGCCAAGTGGAGAAGTCTTCATTGGATGTATTAAATGTAATATCTTTTAATCTTCAATTCTTTTGTGCACAGGCTTTCTTTTAAACTAGTAGGTTCTGAATTTATAATAGACCTCTGCAATTCGAATGCCTTTGTCTTCAGTTTCTTAGTCAGTAAAAGTTATTAAAACACTCTCATTAAAACCCTGTTTATTGTCTGAATATTCAAATCTAATGGGAAGGAAAGTAAAGCATTCTCCTCCAGAATGGGAGAATAAAGTTCTGATATGATAATAAGAGGGAACAACTATTTCTGCTACTAGAGAAGAATCTGGATCTAGGAAGCAAAATGCTTAAATAAATATCAACAAGGTTGCAGGAGAAGGTAAGTAAAATTGCAAGTTAGCAAAGAATGAAAAAACCCCAAGCTTAGCAGCTTTCAGTTCTTATCACCTGAGCATGCACAAAATGCTTTTTATGCTAAAAAAAAGCTTTTGTGTCCATCAACCCTCCTTTCCCTATTCATCTTTGGAAGTAAGGTAAATTATTAAAATCTTTATTCTACTTTTCTACCATGCAAGATATTAAAGACACAGAATAAAAACCCTAGGGGATAACTATTTTGTAGAATTCAGAATAAAATTACCCATTAATCTTAAGGAGCATTAAAAAACATTTTTTGAAGGGCGGGTGGGAATTCCCAGGCAGAATGACTTTATTGCCTGAGCATGGAGTCATAAATTCCTAAATACTGTCTTGCTCACCAATACAGAATCAGCAGGAATACAGATAAACAGATCTGTAGGACAGACCTCCAACATTTGGAAGCAACCATGTGGTGTGCAGGGTGGGGGGAGAATGTCAAAAAGGCAAGATAGCAGATGCCATGTTGCAATTCAGTTCTGCCTTTTTTGTACACATTGTAATGTGCCATAAAAAGGGAAGGGTGTCAGTCTTCAAGATCTTCTGCTATTGCTTTGCATCTTTTCGACTGCCATAAGTAACGGGGGGGGGTGGAAAAGGGAGGTAGGAATAGCTGGGGAAGTGAGCTGGA
>BLBF01000051.1:10905698-10944476 GCA_015471245.1 Laticauda colubrina
AGTCTAAGTATTTCTTTCCTGGATTTTGAATGGAGCTCCGCCTGACAAAGGGTCCAAAGCCACCATTTAAGTCCCACACATGGATTATGGTACCTGGGAGCAAACCCTGAGAAAGCTCCCAGCGCATGACTCCTTGCCCATGGTGTAGAGTTGGGTGGCTAGAGAAAGATCTTATGATGACAAGGCCGACTTCCTCTTTGGAACATCCTCCTGAATGTTTGCCTGGGCTAAATGTTGTCATCTTTCTAGTGTCAGGCACTGCCAATTGTTATTTTTCCCCAACACAAACTTCCTATGGCCTACAGGCCCAAAGTTCCAAGTTGCTCTCTACTCTTCTCTTCTTATGTCTAGTCCTATTATTTGCCAAAGTGAAGCAGCCATTTCGGGCAACTGCAGCTAGAACCTTAGCAACTCTAAAATGGATGACTTCAACATTCCAAATTTCCTAGCCGGCCTGTGTCTTGGTTTTCTTGAGAGGGATGGGCAACCTGGGACATTCCTTACTCCATCCCACTGAAGCATTTGCATGTTTCAAAAGTGAATACAGCTGAACGGTTCAGATCCATCTTTATTTTGGAGAGTTGGGAAGATGTTTGAGGAGTACAACTGATACCTTACGGTTTACAAAAACATAAAGCATCCTTAAAAACCTTGAACCCCTTAAAATTAAGCCAAAAGTTCCTAAGTTGTGTGTGCGGGGGGGGGGGGTTTGTTAACGTATAAAATGGACATACTGGGCAGATATCTCACTGAGTGCGGGGTAGCAAATTAAGAATGAAACCACACAACCATCAGTTGATTTTCTGCTGCCAAAAAAAGGTGCAAATCAGGTAGTCCTCAACTTATGATCACAACTGAGTCCAAAATTTCTGTGGCTAAGCAAGACAATGGTTAAGTAAGTTTTGCCCCATTTTATGACTTTTCTTGCTGCAGTTGTTAAAGTGAATCACTGCAGTTTTTCACGGTTGTTAAGTGAATCTGGTTTCCCCATTGATTTCGCTTGTCAGAGGGTCCCAATCACACGATCCCTGGATATTACAACCATCATAAATATATGTTAGTTGCCAAGGGTCAGAATTTTGATAACTTGAATCATGAGCATGCTGCAATGCTCATAAGTGTGAAAAATGGTCATAGGTCACTATTTTCAGTGCTACTGCAACCTTGAAGTCACTAAATAAAGGATTGTAAGTCAAGGACTACCTGTAACCTGGTCAGTCTCTTTCTCACACCCCCTAGTACAAATTAATGGATTCCTGACATGATGAACTATAGCCTTGAAATTGAGTAATTATTACATATTAATGCAACTACTGCCACTGGCTCCCACTTGAATCTGCACAACTTAAGCCTCAAAGTTTAAGGGGGCAATTTCTTCCTCTAAGGGACTCTCTAGCTCCCCAATTTGAAAAAAAGAAGTAGATTTCTCTGACGTAATACCCACAGATCCCATATAGGGGTTGAAGGGATACCTGCAGTAAACAAGATCAAACAACTCCCCTGTCAATCCCTTCTTTTCATTGGAAAAAGTTAATACAATTAAAGATGGAAGTCATTTGAGAGCAGGGTAATGGCACCCTTTTACTCTAGAAATAATTTCCCTACCATAAAATGGGAACATATAATGGGCAGAAGAAATCATCTGGACAAACAAGAGGAAAAACTGCAACCAAGACAACAGCAAGTTAAAAGAAATCAGAGTTCAGGCCAGAAATGTAATTTGGCCTTCATGCACCTTAGACATAAAGGTCCCTACTTCTCATGAAGAAAAAGGGAAGCAGGGAGGAAAGAAAGGGGAAGCACATTCAGACTTGATTGATTCTGTTAATAAAAATTTATAATAAAAGTAATATTAGTTTGCATGTCTTTGGTTTCCATGCTTGGTCTATTTCAGTGGTCTCCATCCTTTCTGGCTCTGTTGACTACTGGTGGTGGAGGTGGGGAAGAGATGATGGTTTCTTGCCCACTGCTTGCATGGCCAGAACCTAGTACCTGGACATGACCAAAGGTTGGAGACCTCTGATCTATTTGACAGAAGGATGGATAGATAGTTGTCAGCAAAGAATTAGATGTTTCAGTGTCTCTATAGCTGCCCTCTTGAAGTCACTTTTGCATCTGATCTGATATTTGTAACAAAATAGACCTTGAGCATAATTATCTTTTTCAACCAGTCCTTTGGTGCTCCTACTATGTATCAAATCAGGGATCTCCAACCTTGGCAACTTTAAGACTTGTGGACTTCAACTCCCAGAATTCTGGGAGTTGAAGTCCACAAGTCTTAAATTTGCCAAGGTTGGAGACCCCTGTGCCAAATATTAATTCCAAACAAATTCTTGATTTCTTCATGGCTGAATACTGTAAACATTTTATTCTTTATCCATTCTCACTGACAAGCAATCTTATCCTTACAGCCTGCAGATGAAAGAAAAAAAATCTTCTGAAAATCCTGTAAAATTGTGCAGCAGGAATCAGTTTTAACCTTTAAGTAATGGCAAATGTCTAAAATGGATAAAAAGAAGATGACTAAAGCCACAGTTCCCACTCACAATACCCAAAGGATCTGAATGCTTGCACCAGCAGCCATTCCTTGAGCTATAGATAAGAAAGCCTTTTACCCTGAGATGAGGAGTGGAGAGCAGCTGAAGCAGTTCCTTTTCATCATTATTCATTGGTGCAGTCTGCAATTCTTCCATCACCTTAATGAAAAGAAAAAGAGGGAAGAGAGAAATTCACACACAGACAACAAATGCTTTTCTGATTATACTTCCAGTGATTTGTTTGCTAATTTTAGGATCACACTCTAGAAAAGGTCATATGTCCAGAGCAGAAGTCCTGGAATGTATCAGAATTACAGAATAACAGAGCTGGAAAGAACCTGGGAGGTCTTTTAGTGCAACCCTCATCTCATCTTATAAACCTACACAGAATTAAAAAGAACCAGAGAAACACAATGGAGCTGACTTGTACCAAATGTTGGAAGCAGGCCTACTGCAATTACTTCTAGCAATCTCCATTTATAAATGTTTCACTGATATTCTAAGAATGCCAAACTCCAAAAACCAAGAATCACATACTGGGGTTCTTCTAAGCAGTTTCCTTTATTGTCCCTCATCTACAGACAGAGATTTTGCCAAACTAAAGCAGACTACTTACTCCATTAAATATACACTATCTCAGAACTCCTAAGGAAAAGCTATTTTAACTCTTTCCCACATAAATTACCTAAATTTCTGTTTTTTGCTCCTTTGGAACGCCCTCCCCTCCTTCTTGGGAATCCAGACTATGTTCCGCTATTAAACTGGTGGGTTATACTGTAGCCCAATGCTTTGCTTCATGGGTTGGCAAGGGCAGCCCAAGGCTCCCCTGCCTAAAAGAAGGCATAAGTGAACTGAAGATAATTGGATTCATCCTTGAGATCCATAAAGGACAGCCTTATCCTCACCTAAAATTTTTATCCTGCCTACCCCACACCTGTCTCTAAAATAATGTTTCTCAGCTCTGGAAGGTTTAACACTACAGTGAAAATTGGAGTTCAGAGAAAAAAAATGGCAAATTAAAGACAACCTTTCCTTCTGTTTCCTTCTCTTTGCCCTTTCCCAGTTGAACTTACATCTTCAGCAAGAGCAGAGGCACTATGCAGTACTGGGACCGGACTGTGTTGTTCATAATGGCACAATTTTTCATGAATCTGAAACAGAGAACAGACAATATACACATGTACACACATACAAAACATCCAGTTGTTGGAGCTATCTAAGAAACTGATCCTTTCAAGACAATGATTTATTTCAATCAAATGAAATATCCAACATGTAGAGACTCTGGAAAAGAAAAGCTTGCTCAAATTTCTCATTTTAATCTCAGACAACCAGTTTGAGAATCTATATGGTAGCTAGAACATAACAGGTTTTTTTTTTAAAAAAACTGTGTGGCTATTGCAGCATCTGCTGCCTGATGGCTTTTGCCATTTTTATTTTCATAGCACAGGATGCTTGAGAGCTGAGATGGCAGGCTGCAAAATAAATTCCCTCTAGGTGGGAAAGCAGCAGATGCTAGGCTGGCCAGAAGTTATGGGAGAGGGGAGAGGATTCTCCTCTCTACGACTCTGTCTCTTTGAAAATAAGAAAAATCATATTCTGTCCCCAAAGCCAAATATTTTATGGTGTGAGCAATCCTCCAGCCTCAAAGTTTCTTCATGAGTTATGAGTTACCATGTATTTATTTATTTGTGATTTTTAAAAGTAATACAGTAACATGTAAGGAATTATATATTAATGGTTTTGGATTCTTTATTAATTCAGTTTAGGCCAATAAATAATATTGAATAATAATTGTAATACTGTATATATAATAATATATAAATGTCATTAGAATATAATGTATAATTATAGTGTAATACTTAATAATAATTAGTTAATTAATTGTATTTAATTTTAGTTAGGCTTAAATAAATGTTATAGCTCCTTAAAATTCACTCAAATGAAATTCTCATTCTACCTTTTCCACAATTCTGACCACTTTTTTTTTCAAATTTTTTATTTTTAAAAACAAACATATACATACAAAACATAAAAACATAAAACCATCTTCCATTTTACATACATACATTGTGTCAGTTGGTTACATATCTTTTGTGTTATCCTTTTGTAGTCATTTACTCACAATTTATATCAGTCTTCACATTGTCAAACTAACATATGCTTATATATTTATCAGTTTTTAATTATCCATGACTAAACTATTTATTCCATTATTTTATACAAAAAGTTCCAAGTGTAACCTTAAAATTTGTGTTATACTTTCAACCACTGGTTATATATATCTACATTATGTTTTATATCAGCCTATTAAATTTCTATCACAGAATTATCTAATCTATTACATTACGATGCCTTTTTATCCAACCATTGGTAAAACAAATCCCATATAAAATTTCTTGTCTTCTTTTTCTCTAATTTTAAATGTCCGTTTACTCATTTCAGCAATCCATAATTTTTTTGATAACTTCCTCTTGCATAGGTATTTTGTCATTTTTCCAGTTTTTCACAAATACAATTCTAGCCACTCTTAAAACATTTGCAATCAAATATTTCAATTCTTTATTGTGTATGTCTAGTATGACTCCCAACAAAAAGATCTCTGGTTTAAAGTCTATATGTTGTTTTATCATTTTTTTCCAACCATGTGCGGATTTTAGTCCAATATTTCTTCGCGTCCAAACATGTCCAGCACATATGGTAATATGAACCAGGTATCTGATGACATTTCCAGCATTTGTCTGATTTATTCTTAAACATTCTCGCCGAGGGTAAGTGTAAGTGTAAGTGTAAAACATCTTATATAAATTTTCTTTATATGCAGTTGACATTGTCATTTTATAATTTTAAGATCTCAATTTTTGCCATTTTTCTAAATCAATCCCATATCCAAATTTTTTCCCCCAAGCAATTATCATTTCTTTGATTTGTTCCTTCTCCAATTTAAATTCTAATAGATGTCCATAAAGTTTTTAATTACCTTTTCATCATTTTTTTTATCTAAATCAGTCAACTTGTCATAATACCTTCTACCTTAGAGTCTTTATCAAACCTAGATTGTATTTGCAAATATAAAAACCAATGGATTTTTACACCTTGTTCTTCCAACTCTTGCATAGATTTAACTTCACCCTTTTCATTCAATATCTCCTCATATCTGTTTGTTCCTTTTTACATATTATTGGATAAGAAAAAGCTTCAGTAGTTGATATCCATGTTGGAATCTTTTTATCTTCTCCTAGTTCAAAAACAATGCCTCATGAATATAATGTCTTCTGAAATACCCCTGTGTTTTAGTTCCCTTATACCAGAGAAAGGCATGCCATACCAGCAGCAAGTCATGGCCTTCTAAAGTCAATAATCTACTGTTCCTTAGTGTTATCCATTCCTTTACCCACATCAAACTTGTCGCCTGCTAATATAGCTTCCAGTTGGGCAAGGCAAACCCTCCTCTTATTCTTGCATCTTGTAACAGTTTTTATGTTATTCTTGCTTTTTTACCCTGCCAAATATATTTCAACATAATTCTATTTAAATCTTCAAAAAACTCTTTCCCTAATCGAATAGGAATTGTCTGGAATAAATATAAAACTCTAGGCAATATATTAATCTTAATTGTGGATATTCTCCCAATTAATGATAATTGCAATTTTTCCCATTTCATCAAATCTGTTGCAATCTGCTGTTTGAGTTTAACATAGTTATCTTCCTTCAGCGTACTACATCTTGGTGTAATATGAATCCCTAAATATTTAACCTTGTTCATGACCTGTATTTTTTAAATTTCTTCCAACTCTTTCTTTCATCTTGCTGACATATTCTTTGTTAATATCTTTGTTCTTTCTTTGTTTATTCTCAAACCTGCTACTTTTCCATATTTTTCTATTTTTTCTATTAATTTGGGTGCTGTTTCCAATGGGTCTTCTAATATAAATACCAGGTCATCTGCAAAAGCTTTCAATTTATACTCCTTTTTAATTTTCATTCCTTTTATTTCTTTTTCTTCTCTGATATTCCTATTCAAGACTTCCAATGTTAACACAAACAGCAGAGGAGACAATGGACAGCCTTGCCTTGTCCCTTTTCTTATATCTATGGATTCTGTTAATTCTCCATTCACCATCATCTTTGCAGTTTGTTCATGGTATATTGTTTCAATGGCTTGGATAAATTTCTTACCAAAGCCCATTTGTATCAATTGCAGTCATATAAATCACCAACTCACATTGTCGAAGGCTTTTTGAGCATCTAGAAACATCAAGGCCATTTGCTTGTCAGGGTGTGCTTCATAATATTCCAGAATATCCAAAATGATTCTCACGTTGTCTTTGATTTGTCTCTTTGGGAGAAATCCATTTTGATCAGTATGAATAAAATTATTTAAGTTTTTTTCTAGTCTTTCTGCCAGAATTGGAGGAAATATTTTATCGTCTGAGTTCAATAAAGATATAGGTCTATAATTTTTAACTTGCTGTAGGTCTGTACCTTCCTTTGGTATAAGTGTAATGCATGCTTCTCACCATGTTTTGGTATCCTTTTCTTTAACATAACTTCATTCATAAGTTCTAAAAGATGAAGATTCAATATTTCCTGAAAAGTCTTGTAAAATTCCAAAAAAAAATTCCAGAAAAGTCTGGCAAACCATCTGGACCTGGTGCTTTCCCAGCATTCTGTTTTTTTAAGCTTCTGTTAATTTCATCATTGTTATACTTCCTTCTAACATTGTTTCAATGTTTTTGGGTATCTGAGGTAGGTTTGCTTTCTGAATATATTGTTTAACTTTTTCTTCTTGAATATTCTCTTGAAAGTACAGTTTTCTGTAGCAGTCTTGTATATTTCTTTTCTTCTCCTCATTTCCATAGCAAACCTGTCCTTTATTTATCAATTGACTAATTCTTCTTGCTTCTCTTTCCTTTCTCGGTTTATAAGCTAGCCATCTGCCTGTTTTATTTGCATCTTCAAAGTAATTCTGTTTAGCATTTTTAATTTTTTGTGCTAATTCCTTTTTTTCCATTAGTCCCATTTTAGGTTTAATTATATGCATTTTATTTTTAATGTCTTTTTTTGTGGGAACATCTGTAAATCTTTTTCCAGTCTTTTATAGACATCCTCTAAGGTCTTAAATTCTCTTTCTGTTTTATGTTTCTTCTCCTAGTATAATCTATTATCAAGCCTTCATCGTGTCCCAGAGATTCTGTAAAGATCCTCTTTTCTATTTTCTTTGAAGAAGAAAACAAGTTCTTTCTCTATTTTCTGTTTAAAGTCTTTTTCTTTCAATATCATATTATTTAAAGTCTATCTGGATCTAATCTTGTGTCCTTTCCAAATAACTGACACTGGATTATGATCTGCCCAAGTGCTTGTTAGTCAAAAAGGGATTTTCAAAAGGGTTGTTTAAAAAAGGGAAAAAGAAATACAAACAAAAATAAAAAGATTAAAAAGTACCAGTCCAACTTAAAGTTAAACAGCTTTGCCAATTGCAAAGTTGCAATAAAAAGGGAAAAAAGAAAAAACTTTCACTTTGACAATTAATCACGCCACTTAAATTCTTTTCTCTTCACTTTTAGTCCACTTTAATTTTTTCAGGGTGTTCTCTCCAAGAAATAATAAGTAAAAGTTCATCTCACCAAACTGACACACTTTCTTTCCAATATCTTCCGTTCCAGAGCTGTCCCAGCTTCAGCAGCTCGGAAGGTTGCCTCTCTGCCGCTGGCAAAAGGGGCTTTTCCTGGATCAACCAGGGACTTTGTGATGTCCCTGGGATCTACAGGATGTGCCTTCCTTAATCACCATCACCAATCACCAGAATGGTTTAGGTCCAGTGGGACTGTCCTGCAATGGAGATATCAGGGGCGATCTTGGAGCTTCAAGATCGCATGCTGTACCACTGAGACGCCAGTTCCATCCTCCCCCCCATTCTCTGACCACTTTTTGAACTGCGGCCATTTGAAAACCAAGTATCTATACAAAAGGTCAGGCACCTTGACTCCTTATCAAAAGGATTGTGTGTCAAAGTTTCCAGTTTTTCTATCAGACTGTAATCTTATATATGCTAATCAGGGAGCTAAACATTTGGTCAAGCATTTTTCCAATCCTATTCTATTCTTTGAATATTGATTACATTCCTTGAACTCTACATACTCACTCTTTGATTTTTTACTAGTTGCTCAGTCTCTTCCCTGGGCATTTCTTGGGCATGCCATTAAGTTAATATTTTGAGTTAATATTTTGAACAAATGCACAATTTAGCTTCTGGAGACTATACAAAGAATTATAAGATTCTTAAAGGAGAACTATGCACTGTTAGTGCAGTATACAATAGTCCCCACAAGGTTGCATACAATTTCTTACCCAGACTGATCATGGTTAAGACACAACAAGTTGCCTTCTGGGTATTCTCTGATTGACAACAACCAAATATAGCAATCATCTTGTGAATCCCATGCTATGACTACTGTTTTGCAGGAAATCCGCAGCATACTTTCTGATTCCAAATTGATTAATAGTTTGAAAAAATTGACATCTCCTGTAATAATACATCACTCATAACGCATCCCAAAAATTTTTTTAAAGGAGAGTTATTCACTGTTGGTACAGTATAAATATCAACACTAGGCATTCATTGCTTCAGAAATAGAATTCATGTACTTGTATTTCTTTTGAATTAAAGTGTTTCTGTCCATTGTTATTAACTGAAAATACAGTCTCCAAGTTCTGCAGAGAGCTTTGTAGGCCATGTTATCAAAAAAATAACATTAACAAATCTAAAACTCTATATATTTTAGTGGTTTTCTTTCCTTTCAAAGTGTGAGCAAAGATCCTGAATGCAAGCTTTATTATCAAACTTATTTCAAAGAGATTCGATATGCTTGTTTGTTTGAAAAAAGGCACTTTCACAAATAGATTCATTTACAGCAAGATCCAATTTGTTTAAAAACAGAAATTTCAGTACAATTATTTGTGGGCTAAAATGCTGCCGCTCTATAGCTAAATTGTGGTTTTTGCTTTGCATATTTAACTGCAATTCACCAGGATGCTGAACTATAGATCTATGTTGAGAGAATAATACAGACTCTTCCATTCCATGAAACAGTTAAAAGTTATTTAGCAATATGACAGCCTTGTAAACAACTTCAGTGAACTTTAGATTTTATAAACCTTGTTTAGCAAACTTGGCCCAAACAGACAAAATCTAGCCATACTGCATGTTGGTGCACATGCATAAAATCCTGGTAGTCATTTTATATACAGATATTCCTTGGCTAATGACTGGTGGCTTAGCCCCCATTCAAAATTATGACAGATCCTGAAAAAGTTTCTATGGCCACCCCACCCCTACAGTCACAAGGTCACATTTTCAAAACTCAGCAACTGGCCCACATTTCTCTTTATAACCACCTCATTCACTTTGTTCCATCCGGAAAATAAGCGCATGAGACCGGGTTCCAACTAACAACTCTATTTGGTTAACAGCAACAGTAACGGAACATTGGCTCAAGCCACGGCAGCCCTTTATATAGAGGCTTGCCTGCCGGCTTGTAGCCAATGACATCAATTTAATCTTGCCGCCTTTGAGCGGCTTCTTGGATTGGTTCCTAATGAACCAATCCACTACTGGCCTTTTTGGCCAATCAGAATTGACTACTTGGAACCTTTCAAGTTATACAGAACTCCCCTCCCCCTTTAGTTCAGTCCTACGTGAGTGACGTAGTCACGCAGGTAGATGGGGCTCTTTCTGGTCCTAGTTGACCTGCGCGGCTCATTCTTGCCTAGGACTTCAAGAGGTTTGGTCAGGATCATTGTCTCTCTGGCTTTTCTCCATGGAACTGCCTGAAAGGGTGAGTCAGCACTGCCACTCCTGCCTGAGTTTCTCAGGCCAGTTGAAGTGGTTCTGCCGCTCCCTCCCAGTTCAACTGGGCTGGTTGAGCTGGCCTGGCTGGCACCTTCCAGGTCAACTTCCCTTCCGCCAGGACTTCTTCCGATGGTCTCATCTAACCGTAAGTGCTCTTTTTGGTTGGTTAGATTTTCTGGTTGTGATTTTAATGGTTCATTTTCACACCCTTTTTTATTTATTTGTATTCCCCCCCCCTCCTTGGTTTTGTTTTCATCAAAATTTATTATTTGAGGTTGCACGGTTGTTTTGCACTCGATGTTGCGGGAACAAAGCTGGTCTATGTGCCGCTTCCACTCTCTTCCATCGTCCACGGTTAGTGGTAGGACCGGGGGCCTGTTACTTGTGTGATCGTGGCTGGAAGCCAAAGAGGGTTCCCGGTAAAATTCTTTGCATAGACCATGTCTCTGATTTCGAAAGTGCGGTATCGGCTGGAAGAGTCAGGGGGTTTCTCGCAAGTATAATTGGGGTGCAACCTATCTAGATGGGATCTGTGTTTTCTCCCCATTAATAATTCTGCCGGGCTCTTGTTTGTTGTGCTACTGGGAGTGATGTGTTGTAGTGTAAGTAAGCGGTTTAGCTTGTCTTGGACATCCCCATGGTCCATTTTCTCAAGGCCTTCCTTTGTGAACCAGACCATTCGCTTGGCCCTACCATTCGCTGCTGGGTGGGCCAGCACGGTAAGTGCATGGCGTATACCCAAAGAGGCTAAGTATTGTTCGAATTGTATTGCTGTTAGTCATTGTCAGACACCAACAAATCAGATAAACCATGAGTTGCAAATAATTTGTTTAGCTGTTTTATAACAGCGTCGGTTACTGTGGATGACATTAAGATGACTTCAAGCCAATTCGAATATGCATCCACAACTATTGAAAACGTATTGCCCCTAGTTGGTCCCGCAAAATCAATATGGATTCGAGACCAAGGGCCTCATGGGGTCTCCCAGTCCTGTATGGGAGCTTGTGATGGTGTGGGTCTAGCTCTCTGACACTTGTGGCATGTTGCAACCCAGCGTTCAATGTCCTTGTCTAAGCCAGGCCACCAGACATAGCTCCTGGCCAGGCTTTTCATTTTAACTATGCCTGGGTGGCCCTCATGTAACATGTCTAACACCTCTTCTTGTAGTTTGGATGGAATCACCACCCAATCTCCCCACAACAAACACCCCTTTTGTATTGACAGTTCAGTCTGTCTAGTCCGGAAAGGTTTAAAGTTTTCAGTCTTTTGGCCTTCCGGCCAGCCTTTACCTACCCAAGTCAAAATGTGGGCAGTCAATGAGTCTTTTGCCGTGGCTCTGGCGATATCATCCGCAGTCAATGGAAGTTCAGGGCAGGTTTCTAGTTGTAGGGTGACGGTGGCTGGAGCCGGGTCATCCTCCAAGATCGGTAATGGTGTTTGGCTTAATGCATCTGCATGGGCGATTTGTTTCCCGGGTCGATGCAGCAATGCATATGAATAAGCAGCCAGGAATTCTGACCACCTAGTCATCCGTGGGGATAGAATGTTCGTTGTGGGTTTATTCCCAGCCAAAATCCCTAGTAATGGTTTATGGTCAGTAACAATGGAGAATGTTCTACTGTATAGGTATTCATGAAAGCGTTTTACTCCGGCGACAATTGCCAGGGCTTCTCTGTCTAGTTGACTATAGTTGCGTTCTGCTTTGGAGAGCGTTTTCAAATAAAAAGCGACGGGTGCCTCTCTCCCGTCAGGTAATTGGTGGCTCAGGATAGCACCGACTCCAAATGGTGAGGCATCGCAGGTGACCATCAAGGGTAGAGTATTACTAAACTGAATAAGAATGGTGTCTGAGGTTAAGAAGTCTTTTATATTTTGAAAGGCTTTTTGTTCATTGTGACCCCAAGTCCAGACAGTTTTCTAATCTAGCAAATGGTGCAATGGTTCTGCTATCGTTGTTTTGTGGGGAAGGAATACATTATAAAAATTGATCAGACCCAAGAATGCCTGTAAGTCCGTTTTATTTCTAGGTCTGGGTGCATCTTTAATTGCTTTGACTTATTTTTCTGTTGGGTGAATACCTTGTTCGTCAATTAAATACCTAAAAATTCGATAGCCACTCAGCATTTTTCCTTTTTTACTTTTAGGCCGGATTCTCTAAATTTGGTTAGCACTTCTCTTAGTCTTGCTTCTAATTGGGTCGTGTTTTTCACTGAAATTAGGACGTCATCAAAGCATGGGACGACCCCTTTTATTCCGTTTAATAGGCGTTCCATGAGGCTTTGGAAAACATCTGGGGCAACGCTCACTCCGAATTGAAGTCTGTTACATTTGAACGCCCCTCTATGCGTTACTATTGTTTGTGCCTCAGCCATTATGGGGTCTACTGGAAGTTGCTGATACGCCTGGGCCAAATCGAGTTTCGCAAAAAATTTTCCTCCCCCAAGTGAGTGCAGTAAGTGCTGCACGACTGGTACCGGGTATGCACTTTGCTGTAGCACATGGTTCAGGGTAGCCTTGTAGTCTCCACAGATGCGCACAGACCCAACTGGTTTTACAGGTGTTACTATTGGTGTCTCCCACCTGGCGTGGTCAATTGGTTCTATGACCCCTTGTGCAATCAATTTCTTTAATTGCTCATCTATTTTGGGTTTTAATGCAAAGGGGACCTGTCTGGCTTTTAGTCTTCTCGGTGCTATTTGGGGATCTAGGCTAAAGGATATTGGGGTTCCCCGGTACCTGCCTAGAGTTCCGTCAAAGGCATCCTGGAATTCGTGTAGCAGGTTCTCTTCCCAATCGCTCGCGACTATTCGGCTCACTCCGGTCATCCCGATGCCCAATGGCGCGAACCATTCGATGCCCAGAAGGCTGGGACAGTCTCGATCAACTATAGTCAATGGCAGGACTTCAGCGTGTCGTTTGTAAGTTACTTTGAAGTGCCCCAGACCTACCACGGGAATCCTATTTCCCTGGTAGTCTTTGAGAATTAATTTTTGTTTTTTGAGTTCGTTTTGTCTGATGTTTGGAATCAGACATCTAATTGTGTTCCAAGGCACCATTGATAGAAAAGATCCTGAGTCGACTTCCATCTCACAAGGGCTTCCTTCAACGGACACTACAATTCTTACTTTTTTTCCACTTTCCGTCTGTGCGCTTCCTATAGTGACAGTCTGATGTGTGTTTTCTCGGTTGCTGGTTCCCTTGCTGCGCTACCATTTTCTGTCGACTTGCCTCGAGTCAGTTCTTGGTAGGGAATTACCGTGTCTGCTAGGGCTGCTGTTTCTTCGATTTTGGCAGACTCTTTCGATATGTCCTCTCTTTTTGCACGCCCGACAGATGGCATCAAGGAACCTGCACTTGGCTCGGGGGTGGTTTCCTCCGCAACCAGCGCATTCCCGCCAATTTTTTTTCCTTTCATGCCTCTTTGGGTTTGCATAAAGGCAGTGGACCTCATCGTCATCTTCATCAGTGTCTGATGACTCATCTAGGTCTTCGTGGTGTGTGTTTGTGGCAGCTTGCTTTCTCCCTCCGCCTGAGATTTTTTCTTTTGGAAGGGTTTTCATGTCAGCACTGGCGTTCATCATCTTCATTTTGGCCGCTGATTTCTTTGCGGCTTCCACGGCGGTTGCTTCCGCGATTGCCTCTGCCATTGTTATGTTAGGTCTGTTTAAGAGTTGCTTTGAAGGGTAGAGTCCCTAAGATCTAATACAACACGATCTTCCCTCTGGTCTCTCTTCCCTCTGGTCTCTCTTATAAAATTCATGTCTCTTGATGAGGTTTGAGACAACCGGTGCGTAGTGAGCTTTCAGCATTCGGTTAAGCTCAGACCAGGTCATCTTGTTTCACATCTCTAGGCTTCGCCAATGCCTTCGCCATCTTAAATACGGCTGGCCCGCAATGTGTTAGGAAGACAGCCCTCTTTCGCTGATCGGAAATTTCTTCCATTTTGTTGCTCTCCAGAAACATCAGGAAACGATCAATATAAGACTCCCAATCTTCTTCATTGGGATTGAACAGTGCAGGCGGCGCGTTATTACCAGCCATCTCGTCTAGTGTGGTTTTTTTCTCTCACCGTGTGCTCGGTCTCCACTTCAGGACGATCCCATCCTCGTCGCCAGTGTTCCGTCCAGAAAAGAAGTGCATGAGACCGGGTTCCAACTAACAACTCTTTATTTGGTTAACAGCAACAGTAACGGAACATTGGCTCAAGCCGCGGCAGCCCTTTATATAGAGGCTTGCCTGCCAGCTTGTAGCCAATGACATCAATTTAATCTTGCCGCCTTTGAGCGGCTTCTTGGATTGGTTCCTAATGAACCAATCCACTACTGGTCTTTTTTGGCCAATCAGAATTGACTACTTGGAACCTTCCAAGTTATACAGAACACACTTAACCACCGCTGCAAAAAAGGTTGTAATATGGGGTGTGTCATGTGATGGGCCAGTTAACAAACATGATGACTTTCAACCATAATTGTAGCCTCTAGTTGAGGACTACCTATATACATTTATCAATTTACATCTATGTAAAACATATAAAATACATAAAACATGCATAAAGGCCCACTGGATTTAACAGACACTCTCACTTAATAGATATCCCCTCCTCCCTCTAGCCATTAAACCCTCTGTTTAATTAGCACCTTAAAATTAGGAATTATTTCACTGATAAATTTTCATTTCATTCTGTCTGATATGCTAACAAAATATCTATGTGATTAAAACCGGAGGAATGATAAGAAAAAAAGCAATTGACTAGTTTTTCTTAACATTTCATTCCTCTCAATTGCATTTTCCTTTTCATTCATGAATTATGCATTTGTTTTCAGAAGCCCAAGTTTCATTATTTTCAATTAAAACCCAGCTTTCTATGCCTACAACTTAAATGTTTTCCATCCAATTGACAGGTTATTTTCAGAAATTCTATCATGCATATGGGGTAAAAATACCAGCAAGTATCGAGGTTGTCAAGTTTCAATCAGATTGGATTAAGTATTCTTATTTTACAAGAAGTCAAACAGACATAGTCTTTTATTTAAGCAGAACTTTCAAAATTGATTTCTTTCCCATCACTTTTTTCTTTAATTTGCCCATGCTGTTGTAAATGATTTCCATTTGTCATCCCTTTAGAAAATGTTATTGGTGGTTCCACAAGAAACCAAAGAATTATCACATGTTTTGTTTTCCAAATATTTCCAAATCCAATGCATATAATCAGTGCATTCAAGCAGGAAATTGTATGTTGTGAAGTGGAAAGGTTTGCATTATTCAACTTTCACCGATTATATCCTAAAAACAGAAGAGCTTTAGAATTTAGACCAACCAAAGCTATTTCTCCAGGGGTTATCGGAAGCTTCCACAGGGATGGAGTAGGGATAAAAAGAACAACCACCCACAAATAGATAGCAACAACTGTATAATTGAAGCCCAGGTCTTCTGTATGTGCCTTCACATGATGCTTAATTGAGTACCTGAACATCATGTGAGGACCTTAATTGCATAGTCATCGCTGCCATCTTGATTCCTATCACTACCACTTCAGATTCTGCTTTTTAAGATCAATAGCCCACAAAGAAAACACAACACCATATTCTAAAAGTTTGATAGATTCTGGCAGTCTTAGTTTCCACCATTTCCTTATTATACACTGGACTCTAGATTATGTAAAATCTTTATTATTAATAAGTCAACAAAAGACCACAGCCTGGGTGCAAACTCAAAGTATGCCAAGCCAAGTACCTTTAAGCAACTATGGATGTATGTTGTGGGTGTTCACAAAATTTTATGTGTGCTCAGAAACATGCTCTGGAGCATATTCACACATTACAATGTCCAGTTTTGAGCCCCACGTTTGAAAGTTAGGCAAAAAGAAAAACTAGGAAGCTAACAGAAAAATTTTCTCTATAGAAAAATATTTACTTTCATTAAGCAGCTGAGACTTCTCTCACTAAAAATGTCTTTCAGGAATACCATCTCCTCCTTATGATTGGAGTCAGGCCTCAGCTGTGAGGTCAGGAGGGCAAGCGTCTCATGCAAACCTAAAGGATCAATATAAAAGGGACTGGTCAGAATGCCCATGGTCAAATTGTAAAATAGCATTTTACAGAAGTTTAATCTGTCCCAAAGAAGGACTTTACAACATTATTTTGAAATATCAGCTTAAAGCCAGAAAATTGGAAGAATAAATCCCTGAAAGCATGTCTTCAAACTTGCAACTTTAAAATGTCTGGATTTCAACTCCCAAAATTCTTTAAAATTTACTTTTCACATTTCTGATGGAGATTCCAGTTCCAAATCCAAATTTTAATTTATTGGACAAGACTATTCAAGTCTGGTGCTAGGTTGTTCTCTGTCTTTTTTTTTCTCTCTCTCCCATCAGCCAAACAACACTGACAATAGAAAAGGTACTTTCCATCCTGAGGCCTACTCTTAAAGAGTTCCATCTCTCCAGGAAAATTGCTTAGCATGTTCTGCTATTATTTTGATACCCAGGCTTTCAAAAATCCTTTTCTTTGTAGGTTGTGCAACTTTTATTTATTCCACTGAATATAAGATTGCTTTTAGCA
Organism: Laticauda colubrina; assembly: GCA_015471245.1. NCBI lineage: Eukaryota > Metazoa > Chordata > Lepidosauria > Squamata > Elapidae > Laticauda > Laticauda colubrina. The sequence continues at coordinate 10,922,648 of BLBF01000051.1, forward strand.
ACCAATTGTAGCTGCTTCACTTATCTGATTATCATCATTTTACACCATTTTTTTTTTGTATATGTACTGTAAGGTCAGAGCTCCACACAAGCAGGATCAGAATTAAAATCGGACAGATAAGAAAAAAAAGAAAGGATTACTTGAAAACTATTCTAAATCTGTACAAATGGCTTCTTACAATGGGAGTGACTCAAAAAATTTTGTTACCAATTCTGTGGGCATGGCTTGGTGGGCGTGGCAGGGGAAAGGATACTGTAAAATCTCCAGTCAGAGGTGGGATTTGCCGGTTCTCCGAACTACTCAAAATTTCTGCTACCGGTTCTCCAGAACTGGTCAGAACCTGCTGAATACCACCTCTGTAGTGACTTATCTCAAGGAGAACCAGTCTTAAGCACCGTGTACATCCTTGAATGCTGGACATCAGCTGGAAAAGCAAACTAGAGTCAAGAGAAAGACAGAACTTCACTGTTCTTAGAATAGATATTTGTAACTTCTGGGCTGGGGGCATCACTGTCTTGTGATCCCATGCAATGCCATAGGTGCCAAAATATAAACATTTTAAAATATTGTATAAAAAAGGTAAAGCACATAAAACAAAATCAGATTGAATGTATTTATTTTTCACTGGAAGTCAACAGTTATCATCTGGTGCAGTTTTTCAAACTTGAGAATTTCAAGATTTATGGACTTCAATTCACAGAATTTCCAAACTAGTTTGGCTGGTTGCAGAATTCTGGGAGTTGAAGTTCACACATTTTAAAGTTCCAGGTTTGAAAAAACTTGGAACTAGTGGCATGGTAGATGTGGCCACACTGTCAATTACTATAACTCCCCTTTCCAAGATTATAACAACTCTAAATCTGATATATTTAGAGTGACTATATCTTCCAAACATCCACTGGGAATTCTGTCCCAATTTAGTTGTACTAGCCTTACCTCAGGGCCACCAGATCAGGGAAAACTGACTTATAATCTGAAAAACAAATGGCCAAAGGGTACAGCTTTTTGTTTGTTTTTTCCCATTTCATATTGGTCTACTGAGATTAGATTTTCTTTTATTGTTGACACTTTAGCTTTGATTTTTTTATTATCAGCTTATTTTAAACCAATGCAAGGGTTCAGATCAATAAATAAATAGTGCTAGAAACTGGCTTATCTTTAAAGGCTTCTGGACCTTCAGTTCTATGTAAGATAGTTATAGAAAAGCACATTTTCTAAAACATAAACCAAGAATGACATCATGATCAAGGTATCAGAAATTTTAATACCTGAATCTTCAGATAGGACAGGCATGGTATGTTTCTTGCTCACTACCTACAGATTCACTTGTTCAATCCACCTTCAACAGCTCTAATTTCCACACCAACAGAATGCCTGGAATCAAGGAAAATACAACACTGGTTAGTTTTTTGACAATTTGAAAGTATGTCAAAATGCTTAAATGCTTTCTAAAGTCAATTACAGATAGAATTATTTCTAATTTGATTATTGGATGGCTTCATTGCCTCTGCTGTTTGGCGCAATTATTTATAATCATTGGTAGAAAGAGATAAATTGATCCAAACTGAAAGAAAGAAGATATTCACATAATTGTGGAGAGATTTGCATTAAATATGGATAAATCCAACTGAATTCACAATTAAATATATACATTCCACATCCACAGGTATCAAAAATCTTAACGCAAACAGGCAATTTCATAACCCTTCCAGGAGCATCTCAGTCCTATCATGCAAAGGAATCCTGGCCCAACAAGGCTTTCATCTTAAGCAGTGGTTCTCAACCCTGAGCAACTTTAAGAAGTGTGTGTTTCAACTCCCAGAATTCTTCTTCTTAAAGCTGCTGAGTTTGAAAAATACTAGCCGAAACTACTGTCAAAGTGTCCCCCTGCACACACACCCAATCACAATCTTTCTACTCTTCATCTAGCATTGGTAATATCATAACAAGCCCACTTCATGGATTGACTTGTGTAAAAAGCATGGATTGACTTGCGTAAAAACAAAACATCGCAGAGTTAATTTCAATTTATGGGCGAGTAAAAATGTTCTCAATTTAAAATAAAACAGTAAAATATTCCAGTTTTTTTCGAGACAAACAGGATAGTCTAGGAAAACAGAGTAGTCTACAGATTTTTAGACAAAGCACATTGGCTGGCAATGTTTTGCTCTGCACACTTGAACATTCTTTCCAAAAACTGCACTTTATCATTGAAGGGAAAAAGTTTCCTTTTCAATGTTTGACCCCTGCTATTTGGTAGGTTAAGCATCATCTACTGATCCAAAAGACATTTCCCACTTCAGCATATATTTACTGAAAAAGCTGATGAAAGCAATGCAAATTGCAATAGACATATTGTCTAATAAATAGGCTGCATTCTGTGCACACCCAGCTACGTGGAAGTAAGCTCAGCTGGATTTAAAACTATCCCAGATTGGGTACACCAACTTTGTTAAGCCACAATGTGATTAGTTTCATTTTGATTTACTATCTTAAGCCCCTGTCACACAGCACCAATGGATGGAAAGAGGATGTAAAACAGAGAGAAACACTTGCCATCCGTTGGTTAATGTGATGCATCCGTTCTGTACTCACTGCGTCCGTTTTTCATACTCTCTATCCATCCAGCATCTGTCGACTGAGATTTCATCCGCTCAAAAAGTTTTGAGCTGCACAAAAAATTTTGAGTGGATAAAGTATCCAACGCGTCCGTTCTACATCCGCTACGCATATGGGGAACATCCGTTATACGTCCGTCGTCATCCGTTACGTGTCCGCTATATCCGCTAGGCATCTGCTGTGCATCCGCGCAACTCAAATCCGCTCCAGTCATCTCCACCATGGATCATCACACATTCCTTTTGGTAGCCGCCATCGTTCTACAACAGTGCGAAGCCCTCTATAGGCTCTTTCACCTGTTCTACGGGAAGAAAAGGAGGCATCCAAGAAGTGTCTGGGTCTGAAGATGGATCGGGAGAAGAGCCGAGTACGGACTGTATAACAAGCTGATGGTGGAGCTGAGGAACAGACTCTCGTGCATTCCAGAACTTCATGAGGATGCCACCAGCCATGTTTCACGGAGTTGTGGAGCGGCTGAGACCCAGGTTGACCAAGGCAAACACCAACTTCTGGCCCAGCCTGGAACCTGGGCTCAAGGTGGCACTGACTCTGCGCCACCTGGTCTCAGGGATCACCTACAGGAGCATGCAGTACGCCTGGAGGGTGCCACACAACACCATCAACATTGTGGTCAGAAAAGTGGTGCAGGCCACGTCGAAGATTACCTGGAGGAGCTCCTCCAGTGCCCCTCCACTGAAGAAGGCTGGAAGAAAGTTGCAGAGCAGTGGTATCAGAGGTGGAACTTCCCCCACACCGTTGGAGCCATAGATGGGAAGCACGTGGCCTGCAAAGCTCCAGCTAACTCAGGGTCGACTTATTTCAACTACAAGGGCTTCTTCAGCATCATCCTCTTCGCCATGGTCGATGCTGACTACAAGTTCATGTACATCGATGCTTCAGGCAACGGGTCAGCTTCAGATGCCCAGGTATACAATGCCAGTCATCTCAAGGAGGGGCTGGAACACAACCTCATCATGAGTTTCCCAGATCCAGACCCCCTACCCAACGACACACAAGATGTGCCCTACTTCATTGTGGGGGATGACGCCTTCTCCCTCAGAACCTACCTCATGAAGCCCTACACTTCCAGATGCCTCACCCGTGAAGAGAGGATCTTCAACTACAGGCTGTCCAGGGCAAGGCGGGTGTTGGAGAACACCTTTGGCATCCTGGCCAACAGGTTCCAGGTACTTCTCACCACCATGCAGCATCACCCAGAGACCGTGAGGAGGATCGTGGAAGCTTGCTGCATCCTGCAAATCTCATGCGCATCCACTACCCGCTTCCCAGTGTTGCAGAACAGGCTTGTGGACCTCCAACAAGGCAATGGGGACATGGAGCCTGGTGAATGGAGGCAAGAGCGAAACCTGACAGATACTGTGGATGTGCAAGGCCCCAAGAGAGCTTCACGTGAAGGGAAGAAGCAGCACAACCTCCTGAAACACTGGTGCAACTCCCCAGCTGGAGCAGTGGAGTGGCAAGACAGGATGGTAGATGATTAATGGATGCTTCCTTCAGCCTGTCTCATCATACTGATGAGATTGTGCCATGTATGTTGAGTGGCCCTACAATGAACAGGGCATTTAATAGAGTTGTATTTATGATGAAATGTGTTGCTGAATGATTAAATTGTTATTGATAATGAAGGGCCATAGGTGTGGCACCTGGGAGGGTGGACCATACAGTCCTACTATGCTTGCACTGGAGGCTTATCTATCCCACTGCTATCCTAACCCATCCCACAGCTATTTCCCATTCCAAAGGTATCCCTGCCCATTCCACTGCTATTCTTACCCATCCCACAAGCATGCAAAGGCTTAAACCATTTCTAAAAGTTTCCACCAAGACTTTATTGACTAAAAGAACTGAACCAAGTGTGTAAAGCAGAGATAAACTTTATTAATAACAAACTGTAAAAGCAAAATGACCCAAGTAAAGTGTCCCAAGCAAAGATAAAGTCAACAGGTAGCAACCCAGTCTCTGGCACTCTTCTCAGTCACTCTGAGGCATGCCCATCATCTCAGGGGTGAAGGGTCCAGGTGCTGTGGAGGTGGCTGCTGCTTAAGTGCTGGTCTGAGGTGCCATTGGAGTGCCTGGCCCCGAGAGGACAACGGGGGATGGTGTGTGGAGGAAGGTCTCAGAGAGCTGGCTCAGTCCCGTGATGTTGAGAGCCCCTTCCTCCATGACATGGGGTGTCAGTCCCAAGACCGATGACAGATGTTCTGAGCCCGGGCTTGGCTGTGGGGTGGAGGAAGGAGCAGTGTAGTGGGGCTGTCTGATCTGCAGCTGAGTGAGGTGAGGCATGGGTGGCATCTGTGGCGTGGGTGGCATCTGTGGCGTGGGTGGCATCTGTGGTGTGGGTGGCATCAGTGGCATTCGATGAACCTGTGCCTGGACTGGGAAGGGCTGCCTGTGCTGCTGGAACTCCTGGTAGCCATAACCTTGGTAGGTGAGGGCCTGTAGAAAGCCTTGGAAGGGCTGTGACATCACCTGGGGTGGAGGAGCAGACCTGGATTGGGTTGGAGCAGGTTCAGCTGGGCCTGGAGGGTTGTGCAGAAGACCAATGATCCTCTCCTTTATTACCTGGTACTGTGATTCGGACATGTCCATGAGGGTCTGGTTCACGTAGATGAGGAAGGGCTTGCGGTTTGAGGATGGTATGTCGGTGTGTACCAGCTGAGAGAGGAGATCTACGCTGCTTTTGATGGTGTCCCTGATCTCCAGCAGGACAGTGTGGCTCTGTCCCTCCGGTGTGCCTCTCTGCCTGCTTTCTGTGGAGGTGGAGCTGGGAGTGGGTGTGGGTTGGTCTCTGGTGGAAGTGCCCTCTCCTTGCTCCCACTGTGTCAGGGGGTTCTCCATGCGCTCCGCCACGGGGAGTGCAGCTGTCGGGGGGGTCTCCGTCGTGGGATGCTCCACAGATACCTGCATGGACACAGGAGCTGACTCTTGGCCAGAAGAGGACTGGCTCTCTGTGGGCTGCCTGAGAGAGAGGGTAGACAGAGTCGGAGGGCACACTCCTCGGTGGCGGATCTCACCGTCCAAGAAGCTGCACTTGGCCATCACATAGGTCTCCCGGTCAGTGAGTTTGACCGCGGCCTGGCCAGATTTCTTGAGGTGCAGCTTCCCGTACCAGGTGTGCATGTGCTTCCACCACCCGAGGAGGACCTCTGAAGTGTAGCCCAGGCTCTCCACCTTCTCTCTCCAAGCCACCTGCTTCCTCTTGGTGTCTCGATAGAGCCTGTGTCCCTTCCGCCATAGGTACTTGTTCTCCCTCAGCAATTCGAGCACCTCATCCTCATGTTCCTCTTCGATTAAGTATTGCCTCCCCTCCCTATCTCGCGTATGACTCTTCCTCCCTCTGGCAGGGCCTTCTGGGCCCTCATCAGAGGAGTTTCGAGGTTCTAGGGGCTGCTCCACTACACCACCACCAGCAGCAGCAGCAACAACAACAGCAGCAAAAGCAGCACCAGCAGCACCAGCAGCACCAGTAGCACCAGCAGCACTAGGATCAGCAGCAGCAGAGTAAGCACCAGCAGGACCAGCAGGACCAGGAGCAGTACCAGCAGAGTAACCACCAGCAGCACCAGCAGGACCAGGAGCAGCAGCAGCAGAGTAAGCACCAGCACCAGCACCAGCACCAGGAGCAGCATCAGCAGAGTAAGCACCAGCAGAAGCACCTGCACCAGGAGCAGCACCAGCAGAGTAAACACCAGCAGAAGCCCCAGCACCAGTAGCAGCGCCAGCAGAGTAAGCAGCAGCAGAAGCACCAGCACCAGGAGCAGCACCAGCAGAAGCCCCAGCACCAGCAGAGTCAGCCCGAGCAGCAGAAGCCCCAGCAGAAACAGAGTCAGGGTCAGGGGGTGGGATGGTGGCCCTGTCCTTCTTGCCAGGGCTGGCAGAAGATGGCACAGGCTTCTTCTTCTTCCCATGGTTGTTGGCTGGAGATGTGTCTGGCAGCAGGTCTTTCCTCTGAATGGTGACCTGCTTGCGAGCTGCATTCTTTTATATCCGCGGGGCTGACGCAATGCATCCTCCCCGCATGTGCAGTGAACGCTTTGCATCCACTAAGCATCCGCTAGGCATCTGCTAGGCGTCCGCTCTGCATCCGCTCCTTCCGCTGCGCGTCCGCTTCGCTGTGCTCCCCCGGAAGCCCTGTGGATGTGCCATCCGCTTCCATCCGCTTCCATCCGCTAGGCTTCCGTGGAGCATCTGCTTTACATCCTGGCTACGTCCTCTCCCTGTCCGTTCCTTTCCGTTGTTGTCCGCTGTTTATGCAAATTTGGGGCACTTTTGAGAGCGGATAACAACGGATGGAAAATTTTCTCATCCGCTGTGTCCTTTTTACATACTTTTTGCATTCGTCGGCCTATGTGACAGGCCCTTTAAGTGAAGTCAGCCATTGTCACTTGAAAACCATTGTGTGTAGAAATAAATGACTTATTGCATTTAGAGGCTGGCTGTCTTTTTAATTCTGGTTTCTGAGGTCCACAGGGGATGTAAATTAATATGTATTTCCCTTTATTTATATAAATAACTCAAGACAGCAAGCAGACCTAACATTCATTCCTCTTCCTATTTTTCCCACAACAATTCTGTGAGATGAGTTGATTTGAGATTGACTGACTCAAGGTCAACTAGCTGGCTTTTATGTCTAAGGTGGGACTAGAATTCAAAAGTCTCCTGGCTCATAATCTGATGCTTTAACTATTAGTCCTGTAATGACCTGATCTGACTGGAATAAGCAGGACCAACTTTTTAACTATTTTGGGGGTGCAGATAGGGGAATACAGGGATGCGGTGGCTCAGTGGCTAAGACGCTGAGCTTATCGATCAGAAAGGTGCGCAGTTTGAATCCCTAGCACCACATAACAGAGTGAGCTCCCATTACTTGTCCCAGCTTTTGCCAGCCTAGCAGTTCGAAAGCATGTAAAAATGCAAGGAGAAAAATAGGCACTACTTTGGTAGGAAGGTAACAGCGTTCTGTGCACTTTCAGCATTTAATCATGCTGGCCAACATGATCACAGTGATCACACATGATCACATCATCTTTAGACAGCGCTGGCTCTTCGGCTTTGTAATGGAGATGAGCACTGCCCCTAGAACCAGAAACGACTAGCACATATGTGCATGTGGAATCTTTACCTGTTGGGGAATATTTAAGAGTTTTGTCCATTAATGTTCCCTAATGGGAAAAATCAGTCCATTTGGGAGGGGAATAAGATTTGGGGGGTGGGATTATGAAATAACAGCCTTGACCCTCTGCAAGTGTTAAGGCACCATTTATGTTTTTTATTTTTTTATTTTGTCAAACGGTTATAACAGGTATAAGTATAAACATGGTTATAAGTACACGAAATGGATACAAATAAAAAAAAAAGAAACAATAGGACAGAGACGGTAGGCACGTTTGTGCGCTTATGCACACCCAGACCATGCTGTCCTGGAAATCGCTATCCAAATTCATGACATCTCATCAAAATGTTGACATGACTACAAAAGGGTGTTGAAAAACCTTGGATAATCCATCTCTGGGTAAGGACAACCACCACTTGCAGAAGCATGCCCATATTCTTTCTTAAGTCCTTGTCTTCAAGATTCAGTTTCTTATCTGCCCACCTAGAAATAGTTGCAACTCAAAGGATATTGAGCTGGACCATTTTGTACAATATGAAAGAACTGTACCATTTATTGACTTCTATGCTTCTGCACCACTTTGTCTCTTTCTGCTGTGCTAGCTGGACCCCTGGATTGATTATTAATCCTGACCATCTTGAAGAACTATTTTCCCCCCATTTGCTTTATATTATCATTTTCAATAGGGTGTTCTTCACCCATGTCACTCTAGAGCACAGGGTGGGGTATCACAGGTGCTTATCAGTTGTTGCAGAAGAAAAAAAAATCTCTACTCTTTCCTATAACTAGTTAAATCCATTTGAGATAATTGGCTAGAACTTTAAAAAAACCACATGCGGTGCAGAAATTAATGAAGTGAAACAAGAAAGTTCTGCACGTTTGTTTTCATGTCTCAGCCTTCTCATCAGTTCCAGATCTGCACAACACATTACTATAAACTATGTGAAAATGGGATAGGATAGTCTATGGTTCATCATGTTGTTGGCCACTCACTGTTTAACATCGTGTGTGAATTTGATTGTGAGTCATCATATAATTCCTTTGGTTTGGCTATAGCATGCTTAGGGAAATACAGTAATTAAATTCCGTTTACCCTGTTTTCAGTTTAGAATGCTGTATACATTACAGCTGGACATGTAAAATGTAGTGGTAGTGAACAATAATTAACAATAATACTGTTATGCTGCACTCTTGTCCATGAGTCATTGCATCGATGACTATCTTGTGATGAGATAACACCACCAGCACTGACTATCAACCTAAGATATTTATCAGATAATTGTAAGCAACTCATGTAGGAAAGTTCAATAACTTAGTGTATTTCTCTGAATTTTCTCTGCTGGAGTCATACAGTGTATAATTCCTAGAGCATCAGGGATTTCAGATAAGTCTACATTTACTCCATGAGAGAAAAATTTCATGTAATCTGGCCTTCCCCAGATAATAAATTATGATTTATTCTCTCCACACATTGGGAGAATACCAAGTCAGGAAAGGCTGATAATCATTTGTACAGGTAGTTTTTGTTTAGCAGCAGTCCCGTTTATAGACTATTCATAATTATAATGATGATGAAGAAGTATCTTTGCAACCATGACCTTTAAGTAAATTCTCATGGCAAAAATGTCACAAACCACAGTCTCATGACCATTAGGTGCTGCAAACTGCCATAAATATGGGGCCTTTTGCTGAGCATCAAAATGTGGTCGCATGACCATGGCAGGATCCCAACATTGGATTCTCAAAGTTGAGCCCTTTGCAGAAGAGGCAATCTGCCATAATTTCAACTGGTTGCTAGGCAACTAATCATAATTCAAGACTACCGGTATTACCTTTTACTGTTGCGTTAACAATGTTTTGAAGCTGACCATGATACTTGCTATCCATACTAACATATTCTGCTTGAGATAGGATGACTATCTTAAAATTTCTTTTGATTCAAACTTGATCCCTAGTGACTTTATGAATATATTCATGTAGTTTCTAGATATATTTTATTTTTGCAACAATGGAAGGAGTGCACCACTGCCAATAATGTTTTTCATATTTCCATTGAAACCTTTAACCCAGGAATTCTCCAGGAGCATCCCATTCAAGTAAAGCAAGCTAAGCACTGCTTAAGTTCAAAGCCCAGAAAGCTCATCCAAATTCCACCCCATGCTTAGATAGTATCATCCTAGTTTCATCCTATTCTGAAAATCATCCTTTCATCCTATTCTGGATCTTGCACAGGAAAAAAAATTCCCAGCATTACTAAAATAAGCAGTTCTTACAGTTGTTGCAAATGCAACTGTTCTAGACAAAATTCCTCGGTCAACAGTCACTGAACTCTACCTTCTAATATTCATCATCCTGTGTGACAAAGAAAGGTAGGGAGGTTGCATTTTACAGCCCCCTCTTCTATCTACTTATTTCACCTCTACCTAACTGGGAAGGATTATGTGAAAACTTTGTGGAAACAAGAGTGGAAAGGGTCATATTGTTGGGTCAACAATCCAAGCCTCTCCAGATACAGGAAGGGAGAAAAGCTCATTGCAATTCAGGATAACAGCGGGAAGACCTTTGGGAAAATTATTCCTCTGTAAATTTTAATTTCATTCCACCACAGGATCAATGGAACTCCCTTCCTGGAATATGTAAAATGCTCAACATATATCTTGATGTAACAAATTTATCAGGAACACTGCTACAGTAAAAATGACTGCAAACTTAGCTTCACAGGACAATCAAATATGCCCACACCTACGTAGACATTCATGGACGCCAGAGTCAAATTTATAATATGTAACTAGACATCCAGGAATTCTGTGGCCTCACTCTTTCCATCATGATATTCTAATTTTAAAAGGTCCTGAGTTTGATACACATAATTTCCAACATAATTTCCATGATGTTTTTTTTAATTAAGACAATAGCTACCACATCATTTCAATCTACCTCATCTATCCCAAAATTGAAAAATGCAAAAATTAAATGGTCCAATTAGAAGTATTTAAAAAAAAAAAAATCAGCTAAGCTTTTAATTAGCTGAATAAATCTAATTTACTAAACTATAAACTATTTAAAAAAGTACTTTTAAGGTCAGCCCTATGCTCTCCTTAGATACAACCCTGTGTTACAGCCCTTAAAGGCAAAAGCAAAAAGCAAAAAGCATAATCCCTGTCTGCAGAAACAATTCTCCTTTCAAGACTTTGTTGCAGCTCCCTCAACCTTTTGGGCACCAGGGACCAGTTCCATAGTGAAAGCGTTTTTTTATGAAATGGAGAGTGCATTATTTTGCATACTGCATGCTGCATGCATTGTGCGGATGGGGCTTCCCTTGTTTGATGGCCCAGTTGCTGGCATTTCACAGACCGCGGGGGGGGGGGGGGGGGTTGGGGACTCCTGCTTTATTGTGTGTTGAAGCCAGTTGGCAATTATTCTTTACAGCTTTGCATCTTTATGAATTTGGCCAATTGTAACTTATCCAAAAAGTCCTGGTTAACTAATCCATGGCTTTGCAAAATAATACAATTACACTTTCCCTTCAAATGATGGCTTGGTATTATTAGCAGGGGGGAAAAGCAGTGCACAAGCAGGACAGTTAAGCAAAGCTTTGAAGCAGCATGACTCAGATGCAAGTGCAACTCAAATGATGTGTACAACACTATTTGCTTATGCCTTCTTTAATGAGTTTACAAATGCAGCTTAGATATATTTTCATTATCCCGCTGTGTTGGTGCAGTAATTGGATATATTTATGCATTGTTTTCCCTGCAATCTCATCCTAAAACATTTTGCAATTGGAAATAATAATGTAAGTAAATATACAACAAATTAAACAATAATTAAACAATAATTACCGGTAATTTCAGCAACCACCAGCTCAGTTCAAGGTGCTGGCCGCCACCTAAAGGGTCTTTTACAGTCTGAGTCTTTGTTATCTTTGAGACCATCTGCATCAGTTGGAAAATGTTCATGCAATATATATCAGCAGGACAGAAAGGCTTCAAATTACCATATTCTGCAATGGTAATGGTTCAGGGAAGATGGCCAAGAAATCTTGCAAGCACACAAATTATTGTATACATAAATAAAACTGAAGATCATTTAGTAGGGCAAAAAGAACCATTTATCCAAGGGTGTCCTGGATAAAGAGTTAAGCTTTCAAGAGACACTAAAAAAAGATGTAATTTATATCAATTTACATATTTCAGGTGGGAGGAGCATTCCAAAATAGGGAAGCCCCCACAGAGTAGTCCAAGATGCCATAAGATAAGATAACCCAACACTCTTGGGCCAACTTTTTTTTTTTTTTAATTGGGAATACTCTACCTGACTCTGTGGTCTTTTTCCCCAAACCCCAAAAACTTTAACCTTAGACTGTCTACTATTGACCCCACCCCTTTCGTAAGAGGTCTGTAGGAGGTGTGTATAAGCGCACCAACGTGCCTAACGTCCCTGTCCTATTGTTTCCTTTTATATATTTTTTAATTTTCTTATATGTATCCATGTATTCATAACTATGTTTTTACTTATACCTATTATCTTGTAAGCAATTGACAAATAAAAATAAATAAAAATATTTCCCATCTCCAATCTAGACTGTTAAGTCTCATGCTCTATTTAAGGACCAGATTAAAAAATAAAATTGGTCCCTACGAAAGGCAACAGGAAGAGCTGGAATGACACAATGACATTATACTTGGTAGTCTACCTCCATCTTTTCTCTCATTAAAGCAACACTTTTCGAGAGTTGGACTTCTCTGTCTCAGACAGAGATAATCAGAGACAGGAATAAGTGAGACAGAGAATAAGTGAGACAGAGAAGTTCAACTCTTGAAAAGTGTTGCTTTTATGAGAGAAAAGATGGAGGACCAAGCATAATGTATAATTAAACTTCTATGATGCCCATCTTGTCAAGATGACTCTAGGCTTCTAAACAAAGTTAGTTATAAACCAAACAAGACTGAAAAAATGAGAAGATGAATGGATAATAGCAAGCTATTTACAGGGACAGGTTTAAAGAGAAAGGGCAAGAAAACTAACTAGCAGAAAGGAGAGAACAAGCAGGAAAAGAAAAAAAGAAAATCAGGACACTTAATTTCCACCAATATCATTCTCTGTGTCTTATTGTACCTTTCTGGAAAACTATCTATCCTTTTGTCATATCCATACACTGCTTCATTTAGTGATAGCACCTGTCTTATTACCATTTGCTCAGTGACCACTTGAAGTTATTATCCAAAATTATGATGGACCCTCTCCCTCAAAAAAAAAAAGCTACTTACAAACCCATTATGATGATGGCCACTGCAGTACCCTTGTGGTCACATTCACAAAATTAAGCTAGATTTCCCCCCCACACAGCACCTATCTCTTCTCCATTGTTGCCTCATATCTTAGGCTTCGTTATTAGCATTAAAAAGGTGATATTAGCACTTTTAACATGATAATCTTGGCCTCTTTTATAATTTCAAGAAAGCACTTTTTCCCCTTCTAAGCCATTTCTTTGGTATGTGTAATTTTTCAGCAATTACAATTTCAGAGCATATACATTTGCAACTTTCAAGCAGGTACAAACCTAGCTGGGAAAAAATAATGGAACCCATACGTTTGTCACCTGTGGAGTGTTATTTAGAATCAGTGTTTTGTATTGTCCAAAATAAGTATTCAATGTATTTATTATTTGATCATCTGCTTACTGATGTACCACATATGCTGAATGCACTGTATTTATCCTCTATCTTTATATCCGATAAAAAGAACTGACCCATTCTTAATCAATGATTTGTTGATTAGCATGAATTACTTGGTGATCCTTATTTTCAAGAGGCAAGGAACCTCCTTTGCAAATTTAAAAATGTTTTCTCTCCCAAGTTTACAGAATGGGCTCACAAACACTTGGGGTGCCTGAAGTTTGAGGCAACACCATCCAACCCTGTTGGGTCCTGTAGGCCTTGGTTCTAGTTCCCACCCACTAGGTCCCATCCTAATCAACAATCACTCCCTCACCACATTGGGGAAGGGAAGCAGGCTGCTTCACCCCTTGATATCTCTAGACTGCATGGGTCCATCCCAGAAGCAGGTGCCATTTTTAGAACCATGTTCTAAAATGAATTGTGGCCCAAAATGGTTCCCTCTACTGAGACTGCACTATACAGTCTGCAGGCATGACAGAGGACAGAGCCCTGCTCTTCTTCCTCAAGGCGAGCTTTGGAGCACACAAGATAGGGGAGCAATCAGGGTGTATGGAGGAGACTGTGGATGGCCATATCCCTTCTGTGGGCCTGTGATGTTTCAGAAATCTACAGAAGGTAAGTGAGCAACCAGTAACAGAAGGTAGAGAGTGGGTGTCGGACCTGGTGGGTGAAAAAGTACCCCCAAGGCTATTGGGGACCCCAAAAAGCTGGAAGTGAAATACAGAGTGTCACAGGGTGGGAAGATCTGGAGAGATCTGGGGCAGGTAGGCCTGGGCTTGCATTTGGGCCTTTCCCATCCCTGAGCACCCATGCTCTACTTAACCATCCAAGCAGTCACTTAACTACCAAATTGGGGAGAGCAGGGATCATTAAGTGAAACAATCATGTGACTGCTTTGCTCAATAACCATCCTCACTTACAAGCAAAATGGTCAAGATCCTTTACACTTGTAACTCAAAGATTACCTGTACTGCTTTTGATTGATACATCTTTCTGGAGGTCTCATCAACATTCTTAATCTTAATCAAACTTCTACTTGACCCAATCAGGTTTCATTCATGTATCTCTTCTTACATGTGATCCTCATCTGTGTCCTGTATACAATAAATCACTTCAACTTTTTTTCTGGTCAACTACAATTGTCTTCAGTCCATTTTCATTCAGTGCTATTCGTTCTTTTTTTGTAAACCTACCACATTTTGGAGATCAACTCAAACGTCAACCTACTCTGGTGAATATATTTAATACACCTAATTTCTATTTCCCCAAAAAATAACAACTATGTGGAGGGAGTGAGAGAATTGAGTGGTCCAAGGTCACCCAAGCTGGCATTCAGGAAGCTTAGAAATGATAAAGTTTGAAAAATATTGCTTTAGTTCCATCATATATTTTTCCCACTGCTTTCAGCAACAAGCAGTCGTCTCCATGTTAAAGCAAAAAATTGTATAATGCCTATTGACATTATCATAAGCTTTTTAGATATGCAATAAACTATGTTTCTTACCTCAATGTCTTGCAGAGCAGCAAAAATCTGCTGTCTAATCCTCCTGGTCGTTATAATTATACTTCTCAGATTTTGTTATTAGCATGTCTTGTATGCTTTTGGTCAAAATTCTCCCAAATGTTTCCCAAATCCTTAATAAACTGATTTCTCATAGTCTTATTACCTTTCCTTTTTTCAGGGAACAATAATGCATTTTTTCCCAATCCTTAGAAAATTCAGTCAATAAATGACAGAGTAATTCCACGAGCAAACTACACTCATCTTTTAACTTATCTTCAATTACAGTATCTAAAACTGCGACCTTATTGTTTTTTTCCGGGCATTAGCATTTGTAGCATTTATTTCAATTCCACTTGTTGATGTATCAGTATTATTCTCTAAAGTTCTCCTTCTAGCATTTCCTTACTTCTGTTTCATTCTGAATCATTACTTTTTAATGTTTAATTCCATTCACTCCGCTAAAAGCTGGTGAGTCAGTCCATTCCATTATTAAAACGCACTTATGTGAACTCATTATTTTCTGTCTAATTTTATTATGTTCAAAGTGGCCAACATGGGTGTAAGAGTAGTGTTTGTATGAGAGGTTTAAGTAGATCAATTAACAGCTTACTAGCTGAATTTGCCAAATATCTAAAATTGGGGTTAATCTTCACTCTATTTTATGAATGATGAACTTATAAACCAGTTTCAGAAACAGAGTTGCTGGGAGTCAGATGGCATAGGAAGGAAGGGAGGGAGGGAGGGAAGGATATATAATCCAGTGTTTTGTGCAAACCACAGTATGGAATAAATCTATAATCAAACTGCACAAAAGCAATCAATCTGTATTTCAGCAAGGAGATATAATTTTTTTTCTGTTCTTTGCTTCTTCAGTTATTGCAGTTTACTTAGTTAAAATGTTTTCAATGAAACACATTTTCCTTAATTTAGGTCCTTGTATATCTGCTGAACTTTAGCTAGGATGCCTGACTGGGAATGATGGGAGCTATAATGCAATCTGGATGAAAAAAGGCAGAAAAATATGAATGCTATTTTTCTTCAAAGGTTTAACTTTATCTTTCCAGAACTTCAAGGCTTTTCCCTAAGTCAGTGTTTCTTCATTTCAGGAATTCTAAGATGTGTGGACTTTAATTCCCCAAATTCCCCAGGAAGCATGCAAAGACCCAAGCATGTACGGAGAATTTTAGGACATGAAGTACTCACATCTAAAACTGTTGAAGATGAGAAACACCACCCTATGTCATGGTGAAATAATATATGTGAGCAGATCCATAGTGCATTTCCTGGACCTGGTGGGTGAGAAACCATAATAGATCTGACGTAAAACAAATAGCACAAACATCAAATTAAATGCTGATTTCAGTGTAGCCTTTGGTTTTGCACTGAAGAAACCCGGATAACCAGAAGATGGCAGCAAAGAAGCAAATATTTCTCTATTCATTGCCGTTTAGTGGTTGGCCGGAAGTTTGCAGCCTTCGTCTGGGACCCGTTTCGTTTCAGGGTTCATATCATCTCGGAAACGCGAATGTTTATATGAGCCAGAGCGCGGACACTCTGCTCGCCCAGATGGACGTGAGAGTGCGCCCTCAAAGCGCATCAGGACCAGGAAACACCTCCGAGGCGGCGGCTGTAGTCTTTCGCTTCACCGAGGAAGCAAGCCTCCCAAGTCGCCCCTCGCCTCTACAGGACAAAAGGAGCTTCCCGACCAAAGCAGAAAACACGATCCGCGGCAAGTATGGCATCTCTAAAGCGAAGCAGAGATTTTCCCACCGCCACCAACATCCTCTCTTCTCCTCTCGTTTCCCGGCTTGACAAATTAAGCCTCCCTCGCTAGGCAAGGCAACAGGAAAGAGGTCGTAGCCAGGTGGAGGAGGCTTGCCTTTGTGGTTCACGCAAAAGCGAAGCCCGAGGGAGAAGGAGGTCCAAGGGCGCCAGAAGATGCGCGCGCGCATCCCCCAGGCCAAGTCCGGCCTGGTCAGCGCTTGGAGGAGCCTCGCTTGCTTTCACACCGCCCCGATCCCACTGCAATGTTACCCGTAGGAGGAGCGACGATCCGCGCTCGCTTGCTCTGAGCCCCCTTCCTCCTCCGTGTCACTTTTGGTGGCGGCCGGCCGCTGCCAGCTCTCGCTGGGCTTCTCGTCTCGTGGGGCGCGCCTCGCTCATGCGCTTCGCGGCGGTGGCGGTACTTGCGCGCTGTGTGCGTGGAAGAATAGGCAGCTTTACCCCCACCCCACCCCGTCCCGGGTATGGCCCTCCCCCTTTTGTTCTACGCCGGGCGGAGAGCCCTGGCCACGCCGCCTCTGCTCGATCTTTCTCGCGCTGCCCACAGGAATCGTGCCTCCAATCGGTCAAAACACGCCTCTGGGGGAGGGTGGTAGCACTGAGAATGCTGTGTTCTTTAGCGGCAATCCCACGCACGTTACCTGGGAATCACCCTCATTGAACGCGATAGGATATACTTCCGAGTCAAGCCCACATAAGGTTGCGATTTACGGTTCTGATTTAGTGTTTGGAGGCTAATTGTTTCCTTCCTTCCCTTTCATTTTTTCCTTCTTGGCTTTCTGCTCCTTCATTTCTGCATTCCTCCTCTTTATAAAATAGACTGAATTTTCTGCCAAGATTAGGTATAGAGAGATGGGTTGTCTTCCCACTCAGTTTATCAACCTCAGCAGAAAGATATTTGTTACTGTAGTCTAGACATTCAAATTAAGTGATTTAATAAGGAATCACCTTGACACACAAAAAAGAAAAACCTTTAGCATTTTTCCTTTCAAGACAAGCTCATCAATCCTGAACAATCTGATATCCTCCAGGTATGTTTAGTATGGTTCTCTCCACAACCCGGTGTTGATAAGAAGGTTGGAGATTAGTTTTTATTTTTATACCATAGTATTGATGTTAAAGTTGATGTGTAATTTATATTTTATCTATGTACAGAGAGAGAAAGAGAGTTGTTTAAAACTGTTATTTATTTGATCTCCAGTTTTAAAAATTCCAGCAACTTTAAAATTCCAGCAACTGGATGGTTTTTCTCCTTATTCCGCGAAAAATAATTACAACTTCGTTGGTAAATATAATTTAAAAAGGAGCTTTAAAGATTTTTCTGGGTTGCTGGGGGAAGGTATAGTCTTGGAATTCCATACCAAGTATGTATGGAAAGTTGATAAATGAACTGAACCAACTGTACAATTTATACTCATTCAACTTGTTCAGTGATACCTCTGCTGCCTCAGGCATTAGTTGGCTGTCTTGGTTTGTGATGCCACAGCATAATCAGAAATAATTGACAACTTCAAAGCTTTTACTACATTTACTGTTTGCTTTTGTGAGAAAAGCAGAAATATCAGTTTGGTTGGCTCTGATATCATAAAAACCATAGCAAAACAGAATCATATCTTACAACTTCTGTACCTGCATTAATAGTGAGACCTAAGCAAAAATGCCACTGTGAGTTAGTGGGAAAAGCAAACTACAGGTTCACACCAGAGCAGAATATTTCTGATGGCAAGTAAGAAAAGTATCAATAATAATAATGCAACATCAGTGATAATTCAGTTTTTAAAAGGTCACCAATCACACATGCTTCATGGCTATGCATTCTTCAAAAAAGCGAAAACTTCAAGTAGTGCAACTGCCTTTGTTCCCTTAACACTTCAAAAATATATGATCATTCTACAGCATCACAACTAAATCAATTATTTAATAACCATAGAACTCTACTTGCTTTCTTTACTAAGGAGTGGTTATTGTATCTAAAGCCCATGTCACATTGCACCAACGGATGGAAAGAGGATGTAAAACGGAGAGAAACACTTGCCATCCGTTGGTTAACGTGATTCATCCGTTCTGTACTCACTGCCTCCGTTTTTCATCCTCTCTATCCGTCCAGCATCCGTCAACTGGGGTTCCATCTGCTCAAAAAGTTTTGAGCTGCTCAAAACTTTTTGAGCAGAAAATATATCCAATACGCCTGTTCTGCATCCGCAACGCATACGGTGAACATCCGTTCTGCATCCGTTGTCATCCGTTACGCGTCTGCTATATCCGCTAGGCATCCGCTGCGCATCCGCGCAACTCAAATCCGCTCCAGCGGAAAACGGACACAAGGAGGAAGTGAAACGGACACGGAACGGATGCGCAGCGTTAGTAGCACGGACGGAGAAAGGATGAAAGCGGATGCAGCTCGCATACAAAGCATTTAAAACGGAAAAAACGTTCGCAGAGGGGACCTATCTCGGATATTAAGGATGCCTAGAGGATGCAAAAGGACACATAGTGGAAAACCTATATTGCCTATAAAAAGGGGATGCAACTCACCTGGATCTCAATTTCAGTCCAGCAGCCCTGCTGTGCAGACCTCTGCAGCCTTCATCTGGCTCTTCCTCTTCCACAGCATCCAGTCATCTCCACCATGGATCGTAACACACTCCTTTTGGTAGCCAACATCGTTCTGCAACAGTGCGAAGCCATCTACAGGCTCTTTCAACTGTTCTACGGGAAGAAAAGGAGGGGTCCAAGAAGTGTCTGGGTCCGAAGATGGATCAGGAGAAGAGCAGAATACGGACTGTACAACAAGCTGATGGTGGAGCTGAGGAATGAAGACCCTCGTGCATTACAGAACTTCATGAGGATGCCTCCAGCCATGTTTCATGAAGTTGTGGAGCGGCTGAGACCCAGGTTGACCAAGCAGAGCACCAACGTCCAGCCCAGCCTGGACCCTGAGCTCAAGGTGGCACTGACTCTGCGCCACCTGGCCTCAGGGACCACCAACAAGAGCATGCAGTACAGCTGGAGGGTGCCACACAACACCATCAGCATTGTGGTCAGAGAAGTGGTGCAGGCCATCATTGAAGAATACCTGGAGGAGCTCCTCCAGTGCCCCTCCACTGAAGAATGCTGGAAGAAAGTTGCAGAGCAGTGGTATCAGAGGTGGAACTTCCCCCACACCGTTGGAGCCATAGATGGGAAGCATGTGGCCTGCAAAGCTCCAGCCAAGTCGGGGTCCACTTATTTCAACTACAAGGGCTTCTTCAGCATCATCCTCTTCACCATGGTCGATGCTGACTACAAGTTCATGTACATCGATGCTTCAGGCAACGGGTCAGCTTCAAATGCCCAGGTATACAATGCCAGTCACCTCAAGGAGGGGCTGGAATGCAACCTCATCATGGGCTTCCCAGATACAGACCCCCTGCCCAACGACACGCAAGATGTGCCCTACTTCATCGTGGGGGATGACGCCTTCTCCCTCAGAACCTACCTCATGAAGCCCTACACCTCCAGACTCCTCACCCGTGAAGAGAGGATCTTCAACTACAGGCTGTCCAGGGCAAGGCGGGTGTTGGAGAACGCCTTTGGCATCCTGGCCAACAGGTTCCAGGTACTTCTCACCACCATGTAGCATCGCCCAGAGACCGTGAAGAGGATCGTGGAAGCTTGCTGCATCCTGCACAATCTCATGCGCACCCACTATCCAGTGTTGCAGAACAGGCTCGTGGACCTCCAACAAGGCAATGGGGACATAGAGCCTGTGGAATGGAGGCAAGGGCAAAACCTGATAGACACTAAAGATGTGCAAGGCCCCAACAGAGCTTCACGTGAAGGGAAGAAGCAGCGCAACCTCCTGAGACACTGGTGCAACTCCCCAGCTGGAGCAGTGGAGTGGCAAGACAGGATGATAGATGATTAATGGATGCTTCCTTCAGCCTGTCTCATCACACCGATGAGATTGGGCCATGTATGTTGGGTGGGCCTACAATGAACAGGGCATTTAATAAAGAGTTGTGTTTATGTTGATACGTGTGGATGAATGATTAAATTATTATTGATAATAAAGGGTCATAGGTGTGGCACCTGGGAGGGTGGACCATACAGTCCCACTATGCTTGCACTGGAGGTTTATCTATCCCACGGCTATTACCCATCCCAATGGTATCCCTGCCCATCCCACTGCTATCTTAACATATCCCAAAGGTATCCCTGCCCATTCCACAGCTATCTTAACCCATCCCAAAGGTATCCCTGCCCATCCCACTGCTATCCTTACCCATCCCACAAGCATGCAAAGGCTTAAACCATTTCTAAAAGTTTCCACCAAGACTTTATTTAATAAAATAAATGAAGCAAGTGTGTGAAGCAAAAATAATATTTATTAATAACAAGCTGTAAAAGAAAAATGACCCAGGTCAAGTGTCCAAAGCAAAAATAAAGTCAACAGGTAGCCACCCAGTCTCTGGCACTCTTCTTGGTCACTCGGAGGCGTGCCCAGTCTCAGGGGTGAAGGGTCCAGGTGCTGTGGAGGTGGCTGCTGCTGGAGTGCTGGTCTGAAGCACCACTGGGGTGCCTGGCCCCGAGAGGACAACTAGGGATGGTGTGTTGAGGAAGCTCTCAGACAGCTGGCTCAGTCCCGTGATGTTGAGAGCTCCTTCCTCCATGACATGGGGTGTCAGCCCCAATACCGATGACAGATGTACTGAGGCTGGACTTGGCTGTGGGGTGGAGGAAGGAGCAGTGTAGTGGGGCTGTCTGGTCTGCAGCTGGGTGAGGACTGGCGTCGGTGGCATCGGCGTGGGTGGCATCGGTGGCATCAGTGGCACCAGTGGCGTCCGATGTACCTGTGCCTGGACTGGGAAGGGCTGCCTTTGCTGCTGGACCTCCTGGTACCCGTGGCCTTGGTAGGGTAAGACCTGTGGAAAGCCTTGGAAGGGCAGTGACATCAACTGGGGTGGAGGAGCAGACCCGGACTGGGTGGGAGCAGGTGATCCTGTCCTTCACCACCTGGTACTGGGGTTCTGCCATGTTCATGAGGGTCTGGTTGACATAGGTGAGGAAGGGCTTGCGGTTTGAGGATGGGGCGTCGGTGTGTACCAGCTGAGAGAGGAGATCTACGCT
>BLBF01000051.1:10945299-10957115 GCA_015471245.1 Laticauda colubrina
CCCCTGCACCAGGAGCAGTGCCAGCAGAGTAAGCACCAGCAGAAGCACCACCACCAGAAGCAGCATCAGCAGAAGCACCACCACCAGAAGCAGCATCAGCAGAAGCACCACCTCCAGAAGCAGCATCAGCAGAAGCCCCAGCACCAGAAGATTGAGGCCGGGCAGCAGAAGCCCCAGCAGAAGCAGAGTCAGGGCTAGGAGGTGGGAGGGTGGCCCTGTCCCTCTTGCCAGGGCTGGCAGCAGATGGCAGAGGCTTCCGTTTCTTCCCCATGGTTGTTGGGTTGCTGGCTGGCTGGCTGGCTGGCTGGCTGGCTGGCGAGCTGTGTCTGGAAGCAGGTCTTTCCTCTGAATGTTGATCTGCTTGGGAGCTGCTTCCCTTTATATCCGCGGGGCTGACGCAATGCATCCTGCATGTGCAGTGAACGCTAGACTTCCGCTAGGCTTCTGCTCTGCATCCGCTTCATCCGCTGTGCATCCGCTGTGCATCCGCTTCATCCGCTCGGCGTCCGCTCTGCATCCGCTCTTTCCGTTCTGCATCCGCTTTGCTGCACTCCCCCGGAAGCCTTGCGGATGTGCCATCCGCTTCCATCCGCTAGGCTTCCGTGGAGCATCCGCTTTCCATTCGCCCTACGTCCTCCCCCCGTCCGTTCTTTTCCGTGTTGTTCGCTCTGCTTATGCAAATTTTTGCCCCTTTTGAGAGCGGATAACAACGGATGGAACATTTTTGTCTTCCACTGTGTCCTTTTTTCAAACGTTTTGCATCCGTCGGCCAGTGTGACAGGGCCTTAAAGAACAGAGAATCTCATTGCCTAAAACATGGCCAGTAATTCTCTTTGAATATCCTTACAGTTTGATGCTACTTCTTTATGTGACCAAAAATGTCCCTGTTTCTTTCATTATTTTCTCTTTACATAAATGTTTATTTCTCTGAAAATCTGCAAGAGTTGCCCAAAAACAGTATGTTGGGTCAAGCTCACCTCAAGGAAAAGTTTACCTTCAGATCACTCATGAAAAAGAAAAGTTGTTACACTTCAAGCCCACTATATTTCCTTACCACATCACATTTGACAGAAGAGATACAAATGTTACTTGAGGTATATGTGTCTGGACTCCATTCTTGTGCATTATATCACCCTGTAGTAGCAAAGGCCTGCATCATCCAGGGGTCTAGAGAGATGTGAATAATCATGACTTTCCAGATATAGTTCTCAAAAGGACCAATATGTGGGGGATGCCAGGAATTGTAGTATTGACACACCTGGAGCGGTCCCTGTTTCTCATTTCCAGGACTATAAAGTCTTGAGTCAACTTCATTTTCATTATAAACAACTCTAAAGCTAATGGCCCAGCCTGAAATCCATTATTTTCCTACCTCCTCAAATAGCTTATAATGGAGGAAACCACATTAACCTTTTGGAAGGAAAGATCACAATGACAAGAGAAAACATGATGGAGAATAGCCTTGAATTGATGCACATTTAGGATGCAAGAAATAGCCTCCAGAAGAAGAAATGGAATTAAAAATAGAAAACATAAAGTAACTTAGAATGAAATAGGTAAGGAAATTTTAAGAGATCTGTATGATAATGGTAGTCTAGTAAACAGTGGAACTAAAATGAATGCTATAAATGTTAAGAGAAAAAAATGAAGTAATAGCTGTGGTAAGGCTAAAAATGGCAAGGCTGCAAATATAGGCAGCATAATTAAATATTAAAATGTAAATAGGTTTGCTTTTGGAGCGGACAGTTTCTTTAGCATATTTATGAAGATGGAAGAATGGAAAGCAATGAAAAGGTATCTAGAGTGAACGCAGAAACCATAGAGCAATTAGCCTGTTAAGTAGGTTTAGGAAAATGTTTGGTAATATTCCAAGGGAATAAGAAGTGACAGAAGCAAAATTTAGGAAATGCAATAAGGCTGGACAAAGGATACAAAGATCCCATTTTTATTTGAGAGATATAAAAAAAATCACAAAATAGAGAGTTTTAAAAACTCACAAAATAGAGTTTTAAAAACTCACAAAATAGAGTTCATTATATCTTTATTTATGTAGATTAATAAAGTGAATAGGCATGAATTATGGGATGTTTTACAGAAATACACAATTGAAAGTTGGTTATTGAGTGCAATAAGAGATGTATATAATAGAAGTAAATCCTGTGTGTGAATAAATAGAGTGCCTAGGATAGTGATGGTGAACCTTTCAGCCCTGGTATGTATGGCATGTCACCATCATAGGCCTATGAAATTGCTCAGTGCTGATCTGGAAAGAACACAAGGAGATGTGGTTGCACTCTGATGCTACCTCTGTAATATTTCCTGAACACATGTATTTTCCTGGGTCTGGATAGCAACTATGATAGGACAGGAAATTATGCAGGATGTTTTAAGGAACTGCCAAGAATTGCTGAATCTGAATCCTTGTCCACATCTAAAACAATATTGCATTCTTCTCAAACTGAAAATTGGATGTTGATTGAGCTATGATAAAAGTACACATACATGAGAATAAATGAAATTCTTAAAGAGTGGTTCAACAATGATAGGAATAAGACAAGGATGTGTGATGTCCCCATACTTTATAAAAATAAATGTATAGCTAAATATATAATCATTGCTTGGGATGATATCAAAGGGGTTTTCATCGGGAATATTAATGTACCATAAGTTTATAACCTGTGCTGTTGTTTGAGAACCCAAGAGCATAGTGATATATAGATATGTCATATGATATGGATTGTATGATGCAACATAACAATAGCACTTAGACTTACATACTGCTTTACAGCCCTCTCAAAGCAGTTTACAGAGTCAGCATATTGCTCCCAAGAATCTGGGTCCTCATTTTACCCACCTCCGAAGGACAGAAGGCTGAGTCAACCTTGAGCCTGGTGGGATTTGAACTGCCAAATTTTAGGCAGCTGGCTGCAGCAGAAGTAGTTTGCAGTACTGCACTCTAACCGCTGCACCACAGAGGCTCCTTATAAAAATTGGATCAGATGGCAACAAACAAAAGTAGCCAAATTCTGTTGATCCAAAAGAAGAAAAACAGGATCCTCTTGGACTAGTACTTAGATAGGAGACTTAGATAGGACATTCTAGATTTGGATTTTATAAAAAACCTTCAAAACAAGAGAATGACAAATCATTTGTCTGTTTCTATTATGGAATCACATGGAATTGAGCTTGGCTCAAAGCAATCTTTGTCTTTGAATTCTGTTATTAGGATAGTGTTTTGTTGTATTTATTTTACCCTTGTCTGTCTTATATCTTTGCAATTGTTTTGTTACAGCTGGCTGTTAAGGTAAGAACATCATTGGCCTCCTGTCTTCCAAGCAGCAAATGTTCCACTGTAAGTTGCCCTTTTTTTATAATATTAAAATAAGTTATGCTGTGCTTCATCTTCCATGCATAAATTTTGCTAGTTTGTTTTATAACCAAGTTCTTTCCATCTTGCTCTGCAAATAAACATGTATTAACTTTGTTGTGGAATCATTGTGATTTTTTTTTCTGTTTCAAATCAGCTGGAAATAATACTTTAAAAAAAACCTGGGTTTCGTTCTACCATGGAAATAAACAAACAAATAAATAAATGCTTCTCCCAGAAATGATATGTTATATTGTGTGTGTATAAGTGTACAGAAGTTTATTCTGTTTTTCATTTGGCAAAATTGGGGGGGGGGGGTTGGCAAGCCCTTTAAAAATTGCAGAATTAGCTTGATGATCATGTTACTGCCTGGTCAACACTGTATACATTGCATGAGTAACACAATTTCATTTGGGTTCAGTAATTTCCAGAATATTTTAATCTGAAGCTACATGGTTAATTTCTGAGAGGGCAAAACTTCCATAAAGAAACAGAAATCACATAATGATAGCACTGGTTAGGTTTTGAATGGGGGAGTGGTATAGGAACAATGCATCAAATTGTCTCAGTTTCTGGAATGGTTACTATGCTAGGGAACCCTTGCTACTGAAAAAAAAAAAGAAATTTTCATGGTTTTATTTTTCTCCTTATCTGGTCTCTTGGAATGTATCTTGATGATTAGTTACAAGAGACATATAGTCAAATATTTAGTGGAAAACTCAAAATAGAGTTTTTCCACAGCAACTATCAATTTGCTTGTCTTGTTTCTCTCTTGTTTATCCTTTATCTAAGGATTTCTAGACTACAGAGCAATTCTCTGGTCTCCATTTATACACTGAAGTCTTTAACTTTAAGGAAATAATGGTCTTGTTCTTTCATCAGATCTCTTCAATAAGTTCCAGTCCTTAGTTTCTAATAACTGCTGCAATTGTACAATCATGTGTCATGTGGCCTTGTAAGTGGAAGGTTAAATTATCCATTTAAAAAGTCTCTCCTTAGAAATATGCAACTGTTGTGTTTTTCCCATTTGGCAAATAACAGCATTAATCTATGCAAAGTAACCAGTCTGAATTTATTGGGAAATGAGTTGCTAGTTTGAGTTCATGGCCACAACAATTCTTTCTTTCCTCTATCAAGTCCAATTTTTTTGCATTTCTTTCCTCTAAAACAATGCCAAATGCTTTCTTGTCTTTTTGCTTGAGTGTCAAACTTGACAAATGCCTCGAAAAATAGCTGAGATTTCACTATTTGATTTTTTAGAGGAAGACTAAGATCAATGATATGCTCTTGTAGGGGGGGAGAGAAGCAAGTATTTCTACACCTCTGCCCATTTTTGTCATGGAACGCCCTTCTCTGAATGCCTCTTTCTCTAACACAAGCACATATACCTGTAGCTAGTCAGCTGCGTACTGCTTAAAACCTTTGAGCTGGAATCAATATAAGACAGCATGATTTCAACTGGATTTCCTTAAGTCAGAGAAGGACAACCTGTGAATTCTGGTTTAGTGCCTTTTTAGCTCTCCTCTGGACATAACAATTAAGAAACTAATAGTGTCCTCTAGATTTGATATATACAGCAACTATAGAATGTACTGAAAATAAAGTTAAAAACACCCCTAAAATCTCCTCCAAAATGAAAAAGAAAATCCAAGCATCACCCATTTTGCATGGACTCCATCAACTGTGCGCCTACTTTCTCCAAAAATGTTACAAGCAATTCCCAGCCACTAAAAGTTTGCCCAGTACTCACTAAAATTTTCATTCTTTACAGGCTCAGGATCTCATATTCAGTTGTCACAAATGTTTGCCAGCAGGCAGAAAAAAGTCCTAGGCAAAAACTGATTCTTTTAAGAATGCTCATCCTTTATCGATGGGCAGTTGAAGAAGGAGAAAAAGTTCAGTTGCCTTGGCAAGATGGGTAGCCTAGAAGTCTAATAATAGAAAAAGTATTTCAATCTTAAAGCTAGTTGAACCAAGAATCTGGAGCTCTCCAACGTCCTGCAATTCTTGTCAGATTCCATCCAATTGGTTAAATTCTTTTCTCCTGCATGGCTCCATCCTAGTCAAAGCAAGACAATATTTTTATGTTCTGTACTGCCAAGGGAGCAAAATCTTTAAGAGAACATATGGAGTATATTGTGTGTCCATTCTTAGAGTAGCCTTCACTAACAGTCTGCCCTGCAGATATGTTGGATTTGTAAAATTGGCCAAAGACTATTGGTATACCTATTGGTATGTGTTTCTCAATCAATTTGTTTTAATCACTGATCACTTTCTTGGGGAAAAATTAGATTTATTGTCATTATTTGATTGTTCAGTTTATGTATTTATAAAATACAGAAGAGAATCATCCGATCTAGGGCTTCATTGTAAGTTCTTCTTGCACTTGTCTAATCACAAGTGTATCTGGGGCTGCAAGAGAAAACAACAAATTGCCTCATTCCATTGAGACCTGCTTATTTATCATGAATTTGACAACCAAATGCAAAATGTTAACATCCAGTCATGGATAGATCCCATTTGTTTCAACAATTCCTTCCATAGAGTGCTTGATAAGGATTTATAACACACTCCTTGAAAAGCCTCATTAATCCCTGCAGTTGCAGACTCAGCAGATGAGTGCCAATGGGATTATGAACTAAACATCCCCTTGGAAACAAAATAGAGGAATCAGTATGTCTTGGGGGGAAAACAGGAAAATATAAGGGAACAACAAACACCCACATCCTAGCAAAGAACACCATGCTCAATGACAACACAGTGTTGTGTGTTAATGGGTATTAGAAGTAAAAAAGAAAAATCAGAAATGCCTAAAACAGTGTGTCTTGGACAGTACTGTATTTACCCAAAAGACAAGTAGGTGATCCTGAATTTAACCAACACTGCGCCCCCCCCCCCCCCAATTTTTCAGGAAGATTAGAAAAGCTAATTTGTTTACAGTAATATGTTCTCATTCATTTTAGGATGATCCTGTCTTTCACAGCTAATTGTTTTGGAAAACGTAGTCTTTTTTTTTTAGGTTCATACAGCAGCACACTTAGTTATTTAAAATTCTGAAAAGAAATCCTTCTATAGTCTAAAATGTTACTGCATTTACATTTTTAAATGCAGTTGTCACATGCATTCATGCTCCAATGACCACCAGATTAGATTAATAAATTATTTTTTGCATAGGAGGTCCCTTTACAGTAGAACAGTGTTTTTCTAACTTGGAAACTTAAGAGGTGTGGTCTTAAACTCCCAGAATCAAAGCATGCTGGCTTGTGAATTCTGGAGTTGAAGTCCATTTCTCTTAAACTACTGCGTAACACACTCCAAAGCATGATATGAACTATAACATGTTATTCCAGTTACAGACCAATTTTCATTGCTGAAAATGGTTACTTGATTAGTTTCCTGAGTAGATCACAATGGTTCTTTTGACTTGTGTGGCTTAGAACTGTAATTCATAATCTGTTTTTTTTTTTCCTATATGGGGGCTCACAATTTTAATATCTGCCAGCAGTGCTTTTCCTCCCAAAACCAATCTTCTTGGGTTTGAGATTACTTTCTCATCCAAGCAGAATCTTTTTGGTGCTGCCTCTCCATCACAGTCAGGGGACAGATTCAGTTTTTTTAACAACCGGTTCTGTGGGTGTGGCTTAGTTGGTGGGTGTGGCTTGGTTGGTCATGTGACTGAGTGGACATAGCCAACTCGACATCACTCATGTCAAGGGGTGCTTTTTGCCGGGTCTCATGACAGTGGGGATGCTGCAATGGTCATAAGTGTGAAAAATGGTTATAGGTCACTTTTTTCAGTGCCATTGTAACTTTGAATGGTCACTAAATGAACTGTTGTAAGTCAAGGATTACCTGTACAAAAATACAAAAAGCTTCTTTGCTTTGCTTGCCCTAAATACGAATCATAAGATAAAAAATACCTGAGTTACAGATCAGGCAGGATGCTAGAGCACCTTGAGGAATGAAAATAGTTAAAATACAGTGAGCAGCAGCCAACTCTTGCTCATAAACTGAAACCCTTTAGCAGAGAGGTCATTTAAGCTCTCCAGAAAAAGCACACCCAGGAAAAGCAATTGTTAGATCCATTTATACCACTTAAAGATAGCAGCTGGTCTCACTCACCTCACAAAATATCCTAAGGAAATCATCCAGATTTAAGGAAAGGTTACATGTCCCCCAGAAAGGCAGTAAAAAAATCACTGCCAAGCTGGCATATTGCCTCTTGGAAGTACACCCCCAAAAGGACAGTGCCAGATACCATTAAAGCAGTGAAGGAATACCCCTTTCCCAGATAGAAAAAGAAACCATGAGGCAGGAAAAAATTCAAACACAATACAAATAATTAAATCACAACAGTAGCTGTTGTTTCTTGAAGCTGAATAGGGAATATTATTTCATCAATAAACACAGGATTAAACATCACCAAACACAGAATAACCTTCACCAAAAAACAGTTTTAGACCAAAACTCAAAAGAGCATGTAAACCCATGTTTGAATGTCAATCTTTCTAGTTAGCCAAGAAGCCTTGCTGAATGTCATCTATCTTGGTTCCCTGTCACTAAAAGCTTTGCTTCATTATTCAATTATTTCTTCAAAGTGCTGATTGTCCAGAGAAATATTTCCTTCCAACAGCAGCGTAAAAATATTGAAACAACCCTTCCCCTTTAAAGCCCATGTCACACTGCACCAACGAATGGAAAGAGGATGTAAAACGGAGAAAAACACTTGCCATCTGTTGGTTAACGCGATGCTTCTGTTTTGTACTCACTGCGTCCGTTTTTCTTCCTCTCTATCCGTCCAGCATCCGTCGACTGAGGTTCCATCCGCTCAAAAAGTTTTGAGCTGCTCAAAATTTTTTGAGCAGAAAATGTATCCAACGTGTCCGTTCTGCATCCGCTAGGCATACGGGGAACATCCGTTCTGCATCCATCGGCATCCGTTACGCGTCCGCTACATCCGCTAGGCATCCGCTGCGCATCCGCGCAACTCAAATCTGCTCCAGCAGAAAGCGTACACAGGGAGGAAGCGGAACGGATGCGGAATGGACATGCAGCGTTAGTAGCACGGACGGAGAAAGGATGAAAGCGGATGCAGCTCGCAAACAAAGCATTTAAAACGGAAAAAACGTTCGCAGAGGGGACCTATCTCGGATATTAAGGATGTCTAGAGGATGCCTAGAGGATGCAAAAGGACACATAGGGGAAAACCTATATTGCCTATAAAAAGGGGGAGCAACTCACCTGGATCTCACTTTCAGTCCAGCAGCCCTGCTGTACAGACCTCTGCAGCCTACAGGAGCATGCAGTACGGCTGGAGGGTGCCACACAACACCATCAGCATTGTGGTCAGAGAAGTGGTGCAGGCCATCATCGATGAATACCTGGAGGAGCTCCTCCAGTGCCCCTCCACTGAAGAAGGCTGGAAGAAAGTTGCAGAGCAGTGGTATCAGAGGTGGAACTTCCGCCACACTGTTGGAGCCATAGATGGGAAGCACGTGGCCTGCAAAGCTCCAGCCAAGTCGGGGTCCACTTATTTCAACTACAAGGGCTTCTTCAGCATCATCCTCTTCGCCATGGTCGATGCTGACTACAAGTTCATGTACATCGATGCTTCAGGCAACGGGTCAGCTTCAGATGCCCAGGTATACAACGCCAGTGACCTCAAGGAGAGGCTGGAACGCAACCTCATCATGGGCTTCCCAGATCCAGACCCTCTACCCAATGACACGCAAGATGTGCCCTACTTCATTGTGGGGGATGACGCCTCCTCCCTCAGAACCTACCTCATGAAGCCCTACACCCCCAGATGCCTCACCCGTGAAGAGAGGATCTTCAACTACAGGCTGTCCAGGGCAAGGCGGGTGGTGGAGAACGCCTTTGGCATCCTGGCCAACAGGTTCCAGGTACTTCTCACCACCATGCAGCATCGCCCAGAGACCGTGAGGAGGATCATGGAAGCTTGCTGCATCCTGCACAATCTCATGCACACCCGCTATCCAGTGTTGCAGAACAGGCTCGTGGACCTCCAACAAGGCAATGGGGACATGGAGCCTGGGGAATAGAGGCAAGGGTGAAACCTGATAGACACTGAGGATGTGCAAGGCCCCAACAGAGCCTCACGTGAAGGGAAGAAGCAGCGCAACCTCCTGAAACACTGGTGCAACTCCCCAGCTGGAGTAGTGGAGTGGCAAGACAGGATGATAGATGCTTAATGGATGCTTCCTTCAGCCTGTCTCATCACACTGATGAGATCTGGCCATGTATGTTGGTTGGGCCAACAAGGAACAGGGCATTTAATAAAGAGTTGTGTTTATGTTGACATGTGTGGATCAATGATTACATTAGTATTAATAATGAAGGGCCATAGGTGTGGCACCTGGGAGGGTGGACGATACAGTCCAACTATGCTTGCACTGGATGTTTATCTATCCCCACAGCTATCTCAACCCATCCCACAGCTATCTTAACCCATCCCAAAGGTATCCCTGCCCATCCCACAGCTATTTTAACCCATCTCACAGATATCTCATCCCATCCCAAAGGTATCCCTGCCCATCCCAAAGGTATCCCTGCCCACCCCACTGCTATCCTTACCCATCCCACAAGCATGCAAAGGCTTAAACCATTTCTAAAAGTTTCCACCAAGTCTTTATTTACAAAAATAAATGAAGCAAGTGTGTGAAGCAAAGATAATCTTTATTAATAACAATCTGTAAAAGGAAAATGACCCAAGTCAAGTGTCCAAATATAGTCAACAGCTAGCCACCCAGTCTCTGGCACTCTTCTTGGTCACTCGGAGGTGTGCCCAATCTCAGGAGTGAAGGGTCCAGGTGCTGTGGAGGTGGGTGCTGCTGGAGTGCTGGTCTGAAGTGTCACTGGGATGCCTGGCCCCGAGAGAACAACAGGTGACGTTGTGTTGAGGAAGCTCTCAGACAGCTGGCTCAGTCCTGTCATGTTGAGAGCTCCTTCCTCCATGCCATGGGGAGGCAGCCCCAGTACCGACAACAGATGTACTGAGGTCGGGCTTGGCTGTGGGGTGGAGGAAGGAGCAGTGTAGTGGGACTGTCTGGTCTGCAGCTGTGTGAGGATTAGCGGTAGCATCAGTGACGTGGGTGGCATCGGTAGCATCTGTGGCATCAGTGGCGTGGGTGGCATCGGTGGCATCAGTGGAACCGGTGGCAGAGGTGGCATCCAATGAGTCTGTGCCTGGACTGGGAAGGGCTGCTGCCTGTGCTGCCGGACCTCCTGGTAAGCCATAGCACTGGTAGGTGAGGGCCTGTGGAAAGCCTTGGAATGGGAGGGACATCACCTGGGGTGGAGGAGCAGACCTGGACTAGGTGGGAGTAGGACCACGAGTAGGAGCAGGACCAGCAGGACGAGCAAGACCAGGAGCACCAGCAGGACTAGCAGGACGAGCAAGACCAGGAGCACCAGCAGGACCAGCAGGACGAGGAGCAGCTTCAGCAGAGTAAGCACCAGCAGAAGCACCACCGCCAGAAGCAGCTTCATCAGAGTAAGCACTAGCAGAAGCACCACCGCCAGGAGCAGCATCAGCAGAGTAAGCACCAGCAGAAGCACCACCGCCATAAGCATCATCATCAGCTCCTCCAGAAGCAGAAGCAGCAGAAGCACCAGCCCCAGAAGAGCGAGCCCGTGCTACAGAAGCCCCAGCAGAAGCAGAGTGAGGGCCAGGGGGTGGGAGGGTGGCCCTGTCCCTCTTGCCAAGGCTGGCAGCAGATGGCTGAGGCTTTCTCTTCTTCCCCATGGTTGTGGGGTTGCTGGCTGGCAGGCAGGCTGGCAGGAAAACTGGCAGGAAGGCAGGCAGCAAGGCAGGCAGGAAGGCAGGCAGCAAGGCAGGCAGGCAGGCACCAAGGCTGGCAGGCAGGCAGCAAGGCTGGCAGGCAGGCTGGCAGGCAGGCAGGCAGGCAGGCAGACAGCAAGGCTGGCAGGAAGGCAGGTAGGCTGGCAGGCAGCAAGCCTGGCAGGCAGGCTGGCAAGGCAGGCAGGCTGGCAAGGCAGTCGATGTGTCTGGAAGCAGGTCTGTCCTCTGTATGGTGACCTGCTTAGGAGCTGCCTCCCTTTATATCCGCGGGGCAGACGCAATACATCCTCCCCGCATGCGCAGTGAATGCTAGGCATCCACTAGGCTTCTGCTAGGCATCCGCGAGGCTTCCGCTGTGCATCCGCTTCATCCGCTCGGCATCCGCTGTGCATCCGCTTCATCCACTCGGCGTCCGCTCTGCATCTGCTCTTTCCGTTCCACGTCCGCTTTGCTGTAGCCCCCCGGAAGCCTTGCGGATGTGTCATCTGCTCTCATCCACTTCCATCCGCTAGGCTTCCGTGGAGCATCCGCTTTCTATCCGCCCTGCGTCCTCCCCCCGTCTGTTACCTTCTGTGTTGTCCGCTCTGGTCATGTAAATTTTTGCCCCTTTTGAGAGCGGATAACAAT
>BLBF01000051.1:10961564-11046295 GCA_015471245.1 Laticauda colubrina
AGCGTAGATCTCCTCTCTCAGCTGGTACACACCGACGCCCCATCCTCAAACCGCAAGCCCTTCCTCACCTATGTCAACCAGACCCTCATGAACATGGCAGAACCCCAGTACCAGGTGGTGAAGGACAGGATCACCGATCTTCTTCACAACCCTCCAGACTAAGATGAACCTGCTTCCACCCAGTCCAGGTCTGCTCCTCCACCCCAGGTGATGTCACTGCCCTTCCAAGGCTTTCCACAGGTCTTACCCTATCAAGGCTACGGCTTCCAGGAGGTCCAGCAGCAAAGGCAGCCCTTCCCAGTCCAGGGACAGGTACATCGGACGCCACTGGTGCCACTGATGCCACCGATGCCACTCATGCCGATACCACCGACGCCAGTCTTCACCCAGCTGCAGACCAGACAGCCCCACTACACTGCTCCTTCCTCCACCCCACAGCCAAGTCCTGCCTCAGTACATCTGTCATCGGTATTGGGGCTGACACCCCACGTCATGGAGGAAGCGGCTCTCAACATCACGGGGCTGAGCCAGCTGTCTGAAAGCTTCTTCAACACACCGTCCCCTGTTGTCCTCTTGGGGCCAGTCACCCAAGTGATGCTTCAGACCAGCACTCCAGCAGCAGCCACCTCCACAGCACCTGGACCCTTCACCCCTGAGACTGGGCATACCTCCGAGTGACCAAGAAGAGTGCCAGAGACTGGGTGGCTAGCTGTTGACTATATTTTGCTTTGGACACTTGACTTGGGTCATTTTTCTTTTACAGCTTGTTATTAATAAAGATTATCTTTGCTTCACACACTTGGTTCATTTATTTTATTAAATAAAGTCTTGGTGGAAACTTTAGAAATGGTTTAAGCCTTTGCATGTTTGTGGGGTGGGTTAAGATAGCTGTGGGATGGGCAGGGATACCTTTGGGATGGGTAATAGCTGTGGGATAGATAAACCTCCAATGCAAGCATAGTAGGACTGTTTGGTCCACCCTCCAAGGTGCCACACCTATGGCCCTTTATTATCAATAATAATGTAATCATTCATCGACACGTATCAACATAAACACAACTCTTTATTAAATGCCCTGTTCATTGTAGGCCCACCCAACATACATGGCCCAATCTCATCTGTGTGATGAGACAGGCTGAAGGAAGCATCCATTAATCATCTATCATCCTGTCTTGCCACTCCACTGCTCCAGCTGGGGAGTTGCACCAGTGTCTCAGGAGGTTGCACTGCTTCTTCCCTTCACGTGAGGCTCTGTTGGGGCCTTGCACATCCTCAGTGTCTATCAGGTTTCGCCCTTGCCTCCATTCACCAGGCTCCATGTCCCCATTGCCTCATTGGAGGTCCATGAGCCTGTTCTGCAACACTGGATAGCGGGTGCGCATGAGATTGTGCAGGATGCAGCAAGCTTCCACGATGTTCCTCACGGTCTCCGGGCGATGCTGTATGGTGGTGAGAAGTACCTGGAACCTGTTGGCCAGGATGCCAAAGGTGTTCACCACCCGCCTTGCCCTGGACAGCCTGTAGTTGAAGATCCTCTCTTCACGGGTGAGGCATCTGGAGGTGTAGGGCTTCATGAGGTAGGTTCTGAGGGAGAAGGCGTCATCCCCACGATGAAGTAGGGCACACCTTGCGTGTCGTTGGGCAGGGGGTCTGGATCTGGGAAGCCCATGATGAGGTTGCATTCCAGCCCCTCCTTGAGGTCACTGGCTTTGTATACTTGGGCATCCGAAGCTGACCCGTTGCCTGAAGCATCGATGTACATGAACTTGTAGTCATCATCGACCATGGCGAAGAGGACGATGCTGAAGAAGCCCTTGTAGTTGAAATAAGTGGACCCCGACTTGGCTGGAGCTTTGCAGGCCACGTGCTTCCCATCTATGGCTCCAACGGTGTGGCGGAAGTTCCACCTCTGATACCACTGCTCTGCAACTTTCTTCCAGCATTCTTCAGTGGAGGGGCACTGGAGGAGCTCCTCCAGGTATTCATCGATGATGGCCTGCACCACTTCTCTGACCACAATGCTGGTGTTGGGTGTTGGGTGGCACCCTCCAGCAGTACTGCATGCTCCTGTAGGTGGTCCCTGAGGCCAGGTGGCACAGAGTCAGTGCCACCTTGAGCCCAGGGTCCAGGCTGGGCCGGAGGTTGGTGCTCTGCTTGGTCAACCTGGGTCTCAACCGCTACACAACTTCATCAAACATGGCTGGAGGCATCCTCATGAAGTTCTGGAATGCACGAGGGTCTTCGTTCCTTAGCTCCACCATCAGCTTGTTGTACAGTCCGTACTCTGCTCTTCTTCCGATCCATCTTCGGACCCAGACACTTCTTGGATGCCTCCTTTTCTTCCCGTAGAACAGTTGAAAGAGCCTGTAGATGGCTTCGCACTGTTGCAGAACGATGTTGGCTACCAAAAGGAGTGTGTTACGATCCATGGTGGAGATGACTGGATGCTGTGGAAGAGCCAGAGCCAGATGAAGGCTGCAGAGGTCTGCACAGCAGGGCTGCTGGACTGAAAGTGAGATCCAGGTGAGTTGCTCCCCCTTTTTATAGGCAATATAGGTTTACCACTATGTGTCCTTTTGCATCCTCTAGGCATCCTCTAGACATCCTTAATATCCGAGATAGGTCCCCTCTGTGAACGTTTTTTCCATTTTAAATGCTTTGTATGCGAGCTGCATCTGCTTTCATCCTTTCTCCGTCCGTGCTACTAACGCTGCACGTCTGTTCTGTGTCTGTTTCGCTTCCCTGTGTCCGCTTTCCGCTGGAGCGGATTTGAGTTGCGCGGATGCACAGCGGATGCCTAGCAGATATAGCAGATGCGTAACGGATGGATGACGATGGATGTAGAACCGATGTTCCCAATATGCGTTGCGGATGCAGAACGGACACGTTGGATACATTTTCTGCTCAAAAAGTTTTGAGCAGCTCAAAACTTTTTGAGCGGATGGAACCTCAGTCGACGGATGCTGGACGGATAGAGAGGATGAAAAACGGAGGCAGTGAGTACAGAACGGATGAATCGTGTTAACCAATGGATGGCAAGTGTTTCTCTCCGTTTTACATCCTCTTTCCATCCGTTGGTGCAGTGTGACATGGGCTTAACACACACACACACACACATACATGCACACACACCACAGGTGGGATTCAGCTGGTTTACACTGGTTTGGGTGAACTGGTTGTTAAATCCCACCCACCCAGTATCAAAATGGATCCTGTGCATTGCACTGCAATAGAGAAATGGGAAATGAAGTGGCCAGCAGGAGGGAAGGAGAAGGCCACTTTCCCTCTTCTCCCTGCTCCTGCTCCTTCTCTCATGCCGACCACTCTGTTGCTCATTTGTCCATTGCAGTGCAGTGTACTGCCCAGGATCCACTTTGATAGCAGGGTGGGTGACTTAACAACCAGTTTACCCAGAGTCAGGTAACCATCATAGGAGCTCATCCTACAGGAGCTGGAGGAGGGGATGGGCCATGCCTTCTAAGACAGCCAACATTACGCTGGGAAAACCAGTTGTTAAATTATTTGAACCCCCCACTGATACACACCATATATCCTCCATTTTTACTCCACCACGCATTCAGGACAATAATGGAAGTCAGATTTAATTTTAAAATCTTTAGTTTATGAAAACAGTTACAAGATAGCAAAGAAAATGTAGTTAATCAATAAAGTAGTTTATTATGTTGACAGAAAATAGCTTCGTTATGACAGAAAATAATTTCGTTAGCACATAAACAGAAGCTGAGTTCAAGATTGTGCCCAGTTAGTTTTAATTCTGATTTGCAGAACAAGTTACAGTAGCTTGGAACTTGCTTTGGCTTTCAAATACAGTGGCTATCTTTACATATAATGCAATACAGTACCCAAACCAAAACATCACATTATGGTTTGGTATAATGGATATCTCCAGCAATAGTGAAATCAGGGTGGTACTTTCCAGAGACATGGCCTGTTGCAACAAACAAATACAGCAGGCATATTTTGGGTGCATGAAAAATGAGAAATGTAACAAGCTTGGCTCAATCTAATCAAAATCTTCATACTCAAACAGCTGAAAAATGCTAAAAAAACTCAGAACACAAATATTTTTTCTTTTTTTTGTTCTGAAACAAGGAAAGAAAAAACATAATTGAGAATAAAAACAAAATGTAAGCACACTGAAATCTCACAGCAATCTCAAGCTAATCTTTCATCAGTACAGATATATCATGCGCAAACTTTCATATCCTTTGCATTTAAGAGAGTGCAAGGAAATAGATTGAAATGACTTCCCCATAAGTTCTCTTCAAAAGACTTTTTTTAAAAAATGTCAAGCATGACTAGCCAGGTAATATTTTAGTTTGTGGAACTCTGTATTAATATCTTGCCATTCGGGTCTGTTTTTAGGGAATCATCTGAGCATAAAAAAGAAGGCAGCTTCGTGAAAGAAGTGAGTCTCTGTGGTGCCATTAGACAGATTTTTGCTTCTTATTCACTGGACTACATTTGAAGTGTATATCTGAGTATTTGTGAAAGAGGGCACTTTATTGAGTTTTTTTTTCCCAAGACATATGACTTTGAGCTTCAAACCTGATCTAAAGATAATGACTGTTATTATTTCACTAAATGTTTTCCAAGCCGAGGCCTTTTCCAGTTTGGCTTGCAATATAATAAAGACAACAGAACAAAATATATAAACATTCAAAACCAGTGGGGATGTGACACCAGAATTAAAACTAATTTGCTAAACCTGCCTCTAGTCCCTGAACCCATAATCAACGTGGCTATATTTAATTTGGGAATAAGTAACATAGTTCTCTTAAAAGGCATTTTCTCTCAAAGAGAATTTATCAGGCAGGATCAGGGTGGGGATAAGAGGACAGTTATCATCAAGGGTACCATAGCATTGTTAGTAAAATGATGCAAAATAAATTCTCGTCATTGTATCCTTACACATTTAGTCATTGTGGCTTCTACCACATGCCTATGTTGTCCTGATCTACAAACAGCAGTGGAGCTGTTGGTAGAAACTGTTGTGGGCTGGATAGAAGTTACCTTCAAAACGTGCCCAAACATACTGTATCTTGAGATCATCTAATTGCAGTTTAAGAATCTCAATTAGAAAATTGTTTAGAATTACGATCTTAGCAAAGAACTTTTACTTAAATCTTTTTCAGACAATCCATTCACCCTCTTTTTTTCACTCTCTCTCTTTCTCTCTGTTTGTTCTCCCTGTTTTTGTGAGCAGGGAGCTGTTTCTTGCTCACATAGAAAATGCTTTTTAAGCATGGAGGTTTCCAGATCTGTGTTTTTAAATTGGTTGTTCTCCCCCAATTTTGAAATCATAAATCAAAAGACCATGTCACTAAATACCTCTAAATTCCAAACAACAGAACTTGATTTGCAGCTGATGCTTTGTGATCTTGCCCGTAATCTTAAATCATGGTATTGATATCTATTTTGTCTCATTATGAATTGATATCTTTGATCCAATTTGGAAGCTTTCTAAGATGCCATTCATCTTCCCCATCTCTCTCACAAATCCTTTTCATTACCAAATACATTCCTGGTCCATTTAGAATAGGGATTCTCAGTCACTCCTCAGATTTTCTGAACTCTATTCCTTTTAATGTACTATACTCAAAATAACAATGCATCCATAGCCTTGCTTTTTAATGCCAGACCTCAATTTTAGAATACAATGATAATAATGGTAATGATAACTGGATAGTGAATGTGACAGTACCTGGAGACAGCAGAACAGAGGAGAAGGAACTGGAGAAGATAACAAAATACAAAGATCTGAAAATAGAAATAGGACTACCCTGGCAAAAGAAAGCAAAGGTAGGACCAATAGTAATAGGTACTTTCGGTGGAATCCCAAAACAACCGGAGTACCACTTGAACACCATCAGCATTGACAAATTCATCATCAATTGCAAAAGATAGCTTTACCTGGAACAGCTTGCATCCTGCAATGATATTTGTAACTTCATCAAACATCCAGATCTGCCTATTCCAGGTCCTTAGGAAGGACTTAGTAGCTGAACAAAATGCCAAATACAGCCTGAACATCTGGGTAGCTTTGAGATGAACCATAATGATAATAATAACAGACTTCGTAGCATAATAAAAATGCCTACATTACTATATGATAAAATAAACAGACCTGATTATATTTTACTGAATAAGGGCATAGCATCCAAGGAAGAAACAAGAGCCTAATTTTTAAATCTGAAATTAAATTGGTTTCTTGGGAACAAAGATGATTTGGAGAATTAAGAATACAAGGTATAGGAGAGGAAGAAAAATACTCCCTTCAGTTAAGAAATATGAAGTAGGGAAACTAATAGTAAATGTGAGACAATTTTTTTCTAGTGATGGCCACTGTTAATTCTATATTTCTAGCTGATTTATAAATGAAGATAATTGTGAAGAAAGATCTTGGAAGCAAGAGAATAAAAAATAATCAGGTAGAAGTCGCAGTGCACTTCCTAGCTAATGTTAGATGTGTCACTTAAGTTTCTTCCGACACAGACCTATACTCTAGATTGAATTACCGTATATACTCGCATATAAGCCGATCTCGCATATAAACCGACCCTTAAAAAACTGCCCCAAAATGAGGAATTTTGCAAAAACTCACATATAAGCCGACCCCCAAATACCATGGTGTTCAACCCCTGATCTCACCGTCAAGGCTCACCGTCAGAAAGATTCTGGGAGGACAGGGCTTTGGGCGCGACTTCCCTGAACAGCAGAAGTGAAGCCCAGAGGGAAAAGTCAGCAGGGCAAAAGTTGCAGCTCATCGTCCATCCAGGGAGAAAAATGGCCAATTTTCTCGTGCGTTTCCCTTGAGGCGAGGGCTGCTAAGGGCCAGCTGACAGGGAGTGCGAGAGCCAAGACTCTCATCGCGGGAAGCCGCCACGCTAAGTCGCTGCTCTGGTGCAAATCGAGGCACGGCCACCGATAAATCAGATTTATGCACGTATAAGCCGACCCCCAAATTTGGAAAAAAAAAAAAAAAGCGTTCTAAAGTCAGCTTATATGCGAGTATATATGGTAAATACACTATAAAGGTTCTGGAATATCAAGGTGACTCCAAAGGGTCAAAAGGAGAAAGTTAATGTCTCAGCAGGCTCAGTCCCCTTCAGTTCATCTGATCTTTTGCTGATGTTTCCTCCAGGGAGAAACTGGCTTGATTCGCAAATAAATTAGATTGAGCTAGGGATTCCGGCTCATGCCATACTCCTGGGACCCTTGCTGGCAAGCAAGAAACTAATACATTTTGGAAATGAAGGAGGATGGCGGGAGAAAATGTGAATGTGATTCCTTAAGACGTTTTAAGCTGAGAAATAGTTATAATGCATTTTATAGTTAAAGCCAAGACAAGTTTTGAAAAACTAGTTTAATTTAGAGCTGGACATTTTCAATCTTTTTAAAATTGATACTAAAAAATAAAAGGAAAAACATAAAAATAATTGTGATTGTGATACATTGTCAAAGAGAACCCCCCCAAAAAAAACCCACATAAAAGTGCTATAACAAGTGTATGGGGGGGAAATAAACATAATATGACATGACATAATTATAATTAATATATATTTTATAGTTAAAGCCAAGGGAATTTTAAAAAATTAATTCAATTCTGAGTGAGATATTTTCATATCTTTAATGGCCAGTTGTTGTGATACTGATAATCCTTGTTCTATGCCCCAAAGCAGTATTTGAAACTTCATCCATTGTTCATGCATCACAATTTCAAAATTTCTTTAACTATGGTAAAGAAATAAACAATAACTAAATGGAGAAGCAATAAATTAACTTTCCTTAAGAAGTCTGAAGGAAATTGAGGAATGGATTTATCACATTTAACTGGAAGACAATTTAATCCTGGACCTTTTTTGAAAGATAGACAGACTTTGGAGATTGATCCTATGATATTTAAGCAGACAATAATAGATAAGAGATGGTCGTAAGAAGCAAACATGGATATTTGATCCAGAACAAATCACTCTTATTTTTTGGGATGACTTGGCTTTAGTAAATTTTCTATGAGTTGATTGCAATAATAGTTTGTTATCAGAGAGTTTTGAAACATTAATGTTATTTTTTTAAAATTCTTGTTAACAACTTGGTCATTAATATATAGATAACAGGCCACGAAATTGCAAATAGATTTAATTGTTTAAAAATATGGGGAAGGTGTTTCTC
Source organism: Laticauda colubrina (assembly GCA_015471245.1). NCBI lineage: Eukaryota > Metazoa > Chordata > Lepidosauria > Squamata > Elapidae > Laticauda > Laticauda colubrina. Next base: position 10,969,758 of record BLBF01000051.1, read on the forward strand.
ATGAGTAGGAAACTACTATTGTTGTATATTAATCAATATTCAACCAGGGCAGATAATGTGTCTGTGTTAGGGGTTTTTTAATGCACTTTTAAATGTCTTGTTTTATGGGGGTTGGGGTTTTCAACAAATTCAATTTGTTGTTGTTTCTTGAAGACAATTTTTTTGAAGTTTTGAACTTGTTTTTGAAACTATTATTGGGATAAAATAAAAATAGAACAACAAAAAAGGAATAAACAGTTATTGTCAAGAATCACTCCGGCATAGCAGAAGATATACCTATCGTTCAGTTTGCAATACCGCATTTGCGTCAATTTTCTGTTGGCAACATTCAGATCAATTTGCATTCAGAAGATCGGTATAAATAAGCAATAGTGGGAAGCATACAAAGGGCCAAACATTTAATTTTCATAGTCATTTATGTATTATTATTTATTAATTCAATTTCAGTAGCAACCCATCTTACACATGTGAATTTTGGTGGCTCACAATAATTAAGATAACATCAAAACACAAAATAAACAAAATACAAATAAAAGTAACAAAGATGTATAAAACTATATTTAAAATACCATATAATATAATCAATGGCAGATTTACAGTACAATCCATTAATAACATTCATGTAAGTAGTCTTAAATTTACAACTACAATTTTCAGACCAGAATTTTCACTGCTGAGCTAGCGGGTTGAGTCACACTTGACTTTATGGTTCTTTTTGCCATGTTTGTTGGTGTGAATCATTGCAGTTAAATGATTCACACCGTCATTAAGTGAATCCACTTTCCCGACTGACTTTGCTTGTTGGCAGCGGACTGGGAAAGTTGTAAATGAAGATCATATCACTCTGGGACACTTTAGCCCTTGTAAATATGTGCTGGTTGCCAAGTATAAGAATTTTCATTGGGGGGTGGACTACAATAGTTTTAAATGCAAGGACCAATTTAAGTCACCTGTTGTAACTTTAAACAGTAGCTAAACAAAGGGTTGCAATCAAGGACTACTGAATAACCACTAAACAGGGCGTACACTTCTTACTACCAGTTCATTCTTTTCTCTTAAGCCCAGTCTTCTATTTCAATTAAAAAAAAAAAAAAACATCAGAGAAATATGGCATGATCATCTTGTGATGCTTAAACAGGTTACTTAACCTGCCAAACTCTGCCAATCCCATCTCATTGTATTCCTGAGCAACTATTTGACTCCTATTTCACATCATTTCCCCATCCCTGTAAATGTTTAAGCTCCTCCTAGACTCATGGATTCTGCCCAGCAAAAGCCCATCTAAGATTTTTACGCATCTAGCATCAAAGACCCACCTGTGTTTAAAATTGGAATATGAGATTGAGGGAAACAGGCTAGGGAAACAATGTTGGCGAGGAAAATTAAATGGAGAAAGAGTTAAAGACTTCTAGCAAACCTTCCTCTGTAAATGGTCCTTAGCCCTACAATCATATGTTTGAGGGTGTAAATATTTGAACAGATGTTAGAGCGTTCATTTGAAGTTCCAATCTAGGGATGTTCCTTTAATATGGGCAAAATTATTCTTATGTGTTAGAAGATATCTTACAGGCTTCATGGACCAAAACAGTTTTTTCTCTCCAAAATATTATTTTCCCCAAAAAATGGCTGAATTCCCCCCAACCCAACCAAATAATTTTACATTATATCCAACTATAATGCTTAAGGGAATAAAACTGAATAAATAATAGAACTGAAGCATTTCTTCAAGCAGCAGCTTAATTGGATCAGATGATTAATGTCTTTTTTACTTGAGTGACTTAAAAACAAAACTAGATTGCCAAATGTTATAATCCCCTCTCCTACAGAAAGATATAGCGGCTGTCAAAGCGCTGTTGAAATGGCAGTTTTCCTGTAAAATGCATAAAAATGCTTGCATTTGTGGAATTGTGGGATGCAAACGATGCACATGGAAATAGAGAGCTGGAGATGCGGGTTGGCTTGGACAATGGAAGAAATGTCTTTCAGCAGATGCTCTTCACCAGAGATGGCCAAGGAAAACAATACAGGGGATTGTAGTGAAAATCAGGAATTGGACTGAGGTTGTGTTGCTTCGACTGCATTTCTCTCTTGTAGGACAGTATCTCCTCAAGTCCCATCCACATACTGACTATACTCAGATCTCTTAAGTTCAGACAGGTGGCAGCTCTTGTGTCACTACTTTTTGCTCTGCTCATCCTCAGAGGCTTTCGGCCACGATCCTGGCTGGCTGAACCCTTTGGGTGGAAGAGAAAAACTCTACCCATCTTTCATTTGCCCCCACCCAGTCCCAGAAACAACCCCTTCAGGGAATCTCTTGCTGCGCTTTCCAACTCAGATCCGGGTAGGGGCAAAAGAGAACCCGGACAGTAATTCGGATTCCTTCCACTTCTCTCTTCTCGTTCTGACATGGAGCCTTGAGCCGTTGTGTCGTTCGGTCGCATGACTCACCGCCACTCCACGGATCTCGCTCTTCGCCGCCTCCCGTCTCCGCTACGGGATCCCTTCGGCAGGAGCAGCAGCGGCAGGCACCGAGAGCCACGGGACCGGGCGGAAAGATTGGGTTCCCTTGCCAGTCAACCACCGACGTCCGCTGGAGGCTGCGGACGCGCCTTGCCGGCGGAGGGGTGGGGGGAGAGTGATCGCGTCGCGGAGACCCCAACAGTGCCCAAAAGAGGCAAGAAGGGGCGTCCCGGGTGGGTGGCGGTGGCAGCGCCCGCTAGGCGGCGGCGTGGAGTGCGGTCCAGCTTCCTCCCCTGGCTCGCTCGGAGCTTTCGGCCACAACACCGGAGACTCGCGCAGCCCCTGCCTCCCAATTTCTTGCCTGTCCAAGATCCGCCGCCGCCGCCTCAGCTGGGCAAGACCCCAAAGGTGAAGTTTCTCACAGAGCTACTCCAAGCGCGCCGCGACAGGGGCTGAAGGAGGGGAAGGAGGATTTGGGTAGAGGCAGAAGACGAGGCTTTCTCCACGCTCGCTCGCTAGACCGACCGACCGACCGACCGACCGCCGTCCTTCCTCTCGCCGTGCTGTCGCGGGGCTCAAATCCGCGGGACTCGACTGGGAAGCCCAGTGCTTCGCCAAGTGCCCCCTGAAGGGAACTTCCATCCAATTCCCTGAGGAATTGAAGCAACCGGAGCAGCAGCTACTCCTGCAACTGTCGCCTCTATCCAGGACGTTGCCTCGGCCAAGTACCTGAGGGCTGGCTGGTTACCACACCCCGGTTCCGGTTACCGATACGGCGCACGAATCTGGCTGAGTTTGATCCCGGGGCTAGAGAGCTTCACTCGAGAGGGCACCACCAAAGCATCTATCTACATCTGCAAAGCCTGGCTTCCTGCTGAGGTGGCCTGCAGATGTGGCGCTTGTAAAGACTGTGCTAGATAGCCTGTGCCATTCCAGAAGGAAGCCGCTCCTTGCAAGACAGCTAGCCAGGGACAACCCAAAACGAGCAAACGGGAGGTCCCAATAATCTGACCTTTTCCTGCTTTTATGCCAGTCCACTGGCAATATAAGAGAGTATCTGCCAAACCAGTTGGGTCTCTTCCTTGTGTTTCAGTGTTTGTTCTGTACCTCTGGCATCATCCTCTCCCAAGACAATGCTTTAAATAATCAAAGATTCTACAATCATCTGGATTTTATTTGTGCTGGTATTTGGCAGATATCCAAGCAGTGGCACAGAAAAGACCTCTCTAGATTCAGCTCCACTGATCTCCAACAACTATCCATGCCAAGTGGAAGAGGCCACCACCTACTGTCTGCTCTGCTGATGATTGTCTACGTTGGGCCCCTTGCATGAAGCAACAGAGTTTCCACACTGAAACTAACCTTTGTTCTACTACTAACCACCCAGAGTGCAAGGAAATCTCCTTCTCCTCAGGATGTCAGTTGTGCGAAGAAAGTTTGGTGATGACTATCAGGCAGTAGTGGCTGCACCATCCCATCGGAAACGGCAGCGCTTCGTAGACAAGAACGGCCGCTGTAATGTCCAGCATGGCAACCTGGGCAGTGAGAACAGTCGCTACCTTTCTGATCTCTTCACCACTCTGGTGGACCTCAAGTGGCGTTGGAACCTTCTCATTTTCTTGCTGACCTACACTGTGGCTTGGCTGGTGATGGCCTCCATGTGGTGGGGAATTGCTTATTTGCGTGGGGACCTAGATACGCACCAGAGCCCCAGTTCAGGACATAACCCTTGTGTGGCTAATGTCTACAACTTTCCCTCAGCCTTCCTCTTCTTTATTGAGACAGAAGCCACCATTGGCTATGGCCATCGCTACATTACTGAGCGCTGTCCAGAAGGAATCGTGCTTTTTCTGTTCCAGTCACTGCTGGGCTCTGTGGTAGATGCCTTCCTCATCGGATGCATGTTCATCAAAATGTCCCAACCCAAGAAACGTGCTGAAACTCTAATGTTTAGCCGTGCTGCTGTCATCTCGCAACGAGATGGAAAACTCTGCCTTATGTTTCGGGTGGGCAACCTCCGCAACAGCCACATGGTCTCAGCCCAGATCCGTTGCAAACTCATTAAGGTGGGTGAAAGGATTCCCTGGAAGGGAGGGAGGCTCGTGGCGGGTAAGATTCTTCCTATTTTCTTGCATGCGGATCTTGGCAGCTCTGCTCTAGGCCATAGCAAAGCCCTGTCTTTAAGCTTTAGATCCAGCTTCCTGTTCTAAGACTATTTATTTTTTTCCCCCCTCTCTGCAAAGGAGGAACAAAGAGCTGTTGGAGAAGGCAAGCACATTTCATACATGATAGTGGGTGGCAAAGGAAAGCTGCTGTATAAATAATACACATCACTAGATATTAAACCAAGAATAAATGGGCTCTAAAAAAGATGCTGAAATGGGCTTATAGAGTTGCAGCCGGCACTCCAAGGATAATAAATGTTCACTGCTACGCTTTGTGATATTGGTAAAATACACACAATTCCAGATTTTGCTTTGGATATTTAATTTTGAGGATATAACTAAAGACTACAGATTTACAGTTGCAGCCTTCTGCACTTATTAGGGAACTGTTTCCAATAACATTCATAGGATCAGGATGTATTTTATTAATTTCAATAACTTCAGCTTTTCACAACTTCTCTCTTTAAAAACCAATAAACTTCAAAACCCAGAAAACATTCAATAAACAATCAAGTTAGAAAATGTCATTGAATTTTTGCAGGTACCTCTGAGTAAGTCATTGGTGAAGTTTGCTATTGAGTAGCCTATCTATTTTGTTAATACACAAATAAAAATTAGGAGAACGTATTAAGGTTCCATCACAAATGCCCTAGGCTTTTGAGTTTGGGTTGCTTAATTTAAGCAAGCTTGATTTAAGTCCAAAATGTTTATAAAGCCAGCTCTGAAAGACAGAGAAAATATGCTAAATAGAAAATGTCTTTAAACACATGCAGTATGCCATTCCACTTTTCCTCTGCTGCTTTGATTGGTACCTACATATGTTCTGCAATGCCAATAAATGGTCAGTGCCTCCTGCTTTGACCCCACCAGTCAGACAGAATAGATTCCAGGCATTTCCATTCCTGCAGGCGGCTGGTGCTATTGCCACAGCTGCCATTCCTGACAATCTGTTCAACATAGGAGCCCTCACCCAAACTAATTTACACCCAGCCCACTCTCTTCCAGGTCAGAATCATTCTACAACAGCAGGAGCAAACAATATTCAGAACAGCAGCCAGGAGAAAAAATAACACTGAAAATGCTATGGGCAAGGAACCAAACATAATGAATACCTTTCTAAATTATCTGGAATTGAATATTTCCTACCAAAGAATATCTTCTTGCCTCTGTAGACAGGTGTGTCCTTGGCAGTGAGAAATTCAAAATATACTTCCTCTTTGTCACAATTTCATGTAGCATGAAGGAAACAACTTTCCTATCTGAACCTAAGGCTAACATTAGGCTGGGTCTTTGGGGTAGAAATATAGGCTTTCACACAATAAAGAAGGTGTTAAATATCCAGAGTCTAAAACTACATCCAAGTCAGTCAGTTACAAATCTGAGACATCAAATGAAGACAGCATTAGATTACCAAATAATACCCTTATGGCAGAACCTGTCAAACAGATCATCATCATAACAAGTTGTAAAATAACTATTATTTATTTGTACAGCAGTATAACAGCTCAGTGCTATGTACTTCCTTCCACCTGAAAAAGAAAAGAACTAAAATAATTCTGATATTTGTAAGCGATGTATTGTCCCTACAGAGAAGACAAGGAAGTCTGGAACAGCTGCTTTTGGAAAACAAAGGAGAACCCCCAGAGAAAGAAACAGAAAGAACAAGAAAATCTGCAGCTAGATCGATTTAGTCTTTTCCTTGCCTGTGCAATGCTGTATATAAGAAACATGCGTGGACACAAGAAGTTATTATAGTCGCCATTTCAGAAGCTAAGACTAGAAATCTTTAGCAGGATGACTTCCAATTAACTAAAAACAAGGTACATGTTTTTAGGTACATGCCTATCTCCATTTTCATTTTTTTTTAATTTTCTCAGACAGCAACATAAGTACTTCTTGTGTTTTTTTTCGTATAGTTTGGATCTCTTTCCAACTTGTAAAAGATGGTGTGTTTTTAAGCTTCTCACAGTTTTTACAACTGGTACTCTAGTGAGGTGTATGTGAAAAATATAATGGCAGACAGTTATTGCTGAATGAAATTTGTAGCATTACAGAAATGGCTGCTTTTGTTCTTACAATAATCCGGATGCACTTTCTGCTGCCTCGATATTTTTCAGAAAATCAAGCCCAGCACATGTTACTCCCAGAAGAAAAAAAGACAGATATCATTTTAAAAGAAAGCATATAAATTGATTGATGAGTGTAATAAAAATAACCCTACTTAATGAAAGCATCAATAGAAATGTTGACCTTTGACAATTCAAGGGAGTTTAGATTTTTTTTTTTAATGATAATAGTATAACACTAACTGCACTCTCAAGCTCTCAACTTGTGTATAATATCTTTCCAGAGCTTAGTGCAAGCCAATGAATATTGAATTTTGAATATTCTTAAGCCACAGTGACACTGAAGAATCTAGATGCTTAATAATCCATAAAATTCTCTGCACAAATTGTAATAATACATGGACATCTCACCCCCATATACACAAAATTAAGTATCCTTTCCTCCATAATTCTATCATTGGAGTTCCTCACCTATAACATATGTAGAAATGGTGTGAGTGGTAGATTTACCACTGCTTAGTAATAGAACTGGAATTGGTGAAAACTAAGTCTAATAAATTCCTGATTAGGTCTAGGTCCAACCTGCTAACCTCCATCCTTCTCCTACAATTCTATTATAAGTTGCACTTTCCAAATTTATAGTACAGATAATCCTTCACTTACAATGCTTGCATTTATGACCCCTGTAGCATCCCCATGATCACTTGACCAAAATTCAAGCGTTTGACTATGGGAATGCAGTACCAAAGGTTGCAACACACCAGGGTCATGTGATTGCTATTTTCAAACTCCCCAGCTGTCTTCCAATGAGCAAAGTCTATGGGAGAAGTTGGATCTACTTAATGACCACATGATTCAATTAATGATTGCAGTGATTTGCTTAGCAACCATGGCAAAAAAAAGTCAAAATTGGATGCAATTCATTTCACCTCTACTTTGCTTTGCAGTGAAAATTATGGTCCTTACTGAGGACTATCTCTTCACATATTCTAATAGACCCTAACAGTTATCCATTTCTTGTTCATTATAAGTTAATTGTTGACATACTAAATTCCATGATGAATTCTGTTGAACTACGTGGGGGTTCCTTCTTTTTTGTTTGTTTGTTTATTTGTTCCTTTGAATCTGCCTTGATGCTTAGAGATTAATGGACTAGTCCTTTGCAGTTGTCCTGACAAGGTTTTCATAAGTAGTTTGCCCTTGCTTATGTCCTAGAGCTAAGAGAGAGTGGCTGGCTTTAATACCTCAGGCAGAACTAGAACACAGTCTCCCATTTTCTACCCTTCTGTGTTAACCTCTACACCAAACTGGCTCATCACTCTTCACTATACATGCATATATTTGTATTTTAAATAGTTAGCTGTAATTAAGCCCCACTGAAATCAATAAGACCAGTTAGTAGTGACAAGTTCTATTACTTTCAATGGTAATAAACTGACCCTCTGTTTCAGTCCATACTTGCTTCTTATCAATTTTACCAATCTTATCAAATCAAAACAAGAATTATCTTGTCAGGGTCACAGATTCCAAGGTGTGAAACTGAATATGATTTCTTTCTTTCTTTCTTCTTCTTTTTCTTTCTTTCTTTCTTTTTTCTTTTGCAAACTGAATTAGCCACACAAAATTCAGGATGGATTCCAAGGTCTGCTCTTATTGGAGGGTGGCATTTGAAGGAAATCTGCAACTAGCCAGCCCTTGTTCCTCCTGGCAAGAACCGTTTCCTCCCCATCCTGCTGTAGCCATGGCACAAGAGTAGGAAGTGCCTCAATCTGTCACTCGTATTGGAACGAGTTGTTCTCTGACTTGTGGCCCCAGTCCAAACCAAATGCTTTGACTATCAAATGCAAACCCTGGTGAGTGCTGGAGACTTTTGACAGCAGGCAAGTGGTGGCAGTTGGCACCAGCAGGCATCTCAGCACTTCCTAGAGCTGGATTCCAATGGTGGCATTTGAAGGTCAAAAGCAAGATAGGAGGTGCACTTCTTCCTTTCCAGCTGAACTAAGCAATCTGAACATTTCAGCTTTTAGAAGTCAAGGTTCTAGTTCCTAACATGCCAAAGTAAACGTAAGGATCAAGTTTCTAATATCCAGTGTTCCAGAGTAAATGAAAAGATCTGGAATATTTTCTTTCCTGTGTCTTTAACAGTTCTTAAGGAAAAGTTAAGGTGGCATAGGGCATTGGTGCCAATTGGGTCAAGCTTAATTCTGCTCTGGAATATATTTTAAAATATGGTTTTGATGTTGTACTGGCTGCCATTCTGTCAGTTCAGGCTAACTACAGCTCAGTGTTTCTCAAACGTGACAATTTTAAGATATATGGACACAGCTCCCTAGTCAAATCATTTCTGGGGGTTGGAAGTCTATACTTCTTAAAATTGCCAAGTTTGAGAAGCAATGCTGTAACTTATCCATCTCAAATAAATGATTCTAAAAGAAAGTGAAATGCTGGGTTGCCAAGACTGGAGACCCCTGCTATAAAGGATGACACCAGGGTGACTATGGCAATCTGAACGAGGTGGTGTGAGACTGAGGTGCATGGAGAGTGCTGATCCATAGAGTACATCGGGGATCAGACACCCCTGAATGGTGTCACGATGGTGATAATGCTGTGCCCTACCACTTGCAGTTGGAGGAATGGATCCTGTCTTGGATCAGGCCTCATGGGGAATCTGATCCAAACTGCTCACTAAATGGTGGAAGGGGGCTGACTTTAAATCCGTCCCAATAAAATCTATTTTTGCCATTGAGTTTGACTTTAACATCTCTCTTTCATTTCTGGGGGTTGGAAGTCTATACTTCTTAAAAGTTTGAGAAGCAATGCTGTAACTTAAATAAATAAATCCATCTCAAATAAATGATTCTAAAAGAAAGTGAAATGCTGGGTTTTGAAAAAAACACGTCTTAATTCTCCTATCTTATATTTCAGATCCTGTAAACAAATTAGTTTGCTGATTAGGCAAATACCTGGGCTACAAAAAACCCATATGGTCATCAATGATGGCAAATAGGCATAGTAGACCTGCTGATATTTCATGGCATTCTAGATTTCTGCAACCAGCTAAATAACAATAGCTCACTTCATTATGGATAAAATAAGAATTAATCATTTCATATTTTGGACTTAAATGAATTAGATAAATTAGGGTGGATTTAATGCTTTCTTCCAGGCTCCCATCCTGCATTTCCTAAATATGTAATAATTCAGAAGTTTTTCCTCCTTGTTCTATTTAGTAGTAACCTGGGGTATCTTATCATATCTTGAAAAGACTTTGAGGTTAGGCTTTGGATGGTAAGGTATCAGAGAGCACTTTCCACCTTTCCATTCATCAATCGCTCTCATGAAGAAGGTAAATCTTTCCAAAGAAGGCTACATTCATAAATTATATTAAACCATGGGTTGTGGTATTAATCAGAAATCATAAAACAACGCAGGCACATCTTACATCTGTTCAGCAATCTTTTTTGCATTAGGAACAAAAAAGCAATACTGAGCAAACTCCTGCTTATAGATTAGATGAGCTACCAAGATATTTACTGACCACAAGACTGGCAAAACATTATTAAACAAGGCAGCCAACAGTAACAAAATATACTGTAAAAACAAGAAAGAATATCTAACTCTTAGGAGACATACATTAAGCTCCAAGAATTCATATCTTCACCTGAGGTTCTTCTGGATTTAAAGGAGGTACACCTACTGCTATGCCATCCTCCTATGTGTATTTACAAATAAGTAATGTACCCTGATTCATAGCTAGAATGGCTGGGCTTACTCATTGCACTAAGTCAAAGCCAGACAGAAACATATTATGGCTTACTGTGATTGATTTTTGTATTCAGTGGAGTGGCAAAAAGGAGTTGGGAGGGAGAGGGGGAGGTCAAAGGACAATTTTCCTTAGATGCTTGGAAAATATCTAAATTAATCAACAACAAAAAAACCACCTCATGAAGTCATCAATATGCTCAAAAGAGGTTCACACAACATATTAATCAGGAAATTATATTAGCTTTAGCTCTGCAGTATATTGCAAATTCAGCCATTATGGTTTGTAATTGTAATGTATGGTCTGTGAACGTAGCCTGCTGTGATTTATGTAACAAATAGGGTTACCAGTTCTGGGTTATGAAAATCCAGACACTCACAGATAGCAGATATGGTTTCCAATAAGTGTCTGGATTTTTGTGGCACAAATGTGTGGCTCAACAGTAATAAAAGCATAAAATAATTTAGCATAAAATGTAAGCCCAGTTCTTTTATTTAAAAAAGATGTTGGGTACGAAGCTTAAGCTACTCTGTTTAAAACTGCAATCGTACCTACCCACTTATGAATACAGATTAATTCAATCTTTCTTAACATATGATAGAAAAACATGTATAAATTTGCAAGTTCTGGGAATCCAATCCATGTGGTCTATTATTGTGATTTTCCTTTAATTTGTTGTGTGAATTCAGGCAGTATGGTTTATCTGTAAACCATGGTTCAGCAAAACACATCTACATGTCCAGGAGGGAAAAGCTACTGCTGTGCTTGCCCTGCCATCCTAAACTTGCAAAGAGGCCACTTTAGCTGTCTCTGCAAAAAAGGCATTTTTCCAAGATCAGCCTGCAAATAAACTTTTCTTAGTCTGACCAATGAGCACAGGGCAGGAAAATGCTATACCCTGTTTGTAATCCCAATTAAAACCCAGAATATACAATCAAATAAACACAAAAACTAATGCTTTAACTCACTTTTTCTCAGCCTTAGCAATTTCAGATGTGTGGACTTTGACTCTCATAATTCCCCCAGCCAGCATACTAGAATTCTGGGAGTTGAAGCCCACACATCTTAAAGTTGTTGCCATTGAGAAATATTGTTGTAACTCAGGAGTCTTCAAACTTGACAGCTTTAAGACTTCTAGACTTCAACTCCCAGGATTCCTCCTCTAGTCATGTTAGCTCAGCAATTCTGGGAGCTGAAGTCCACAAGTCTTAAACTTGCCAAGTTTGAAGGTCCTTACTGTAATTGAATCTTCCACTTTTTTGTCTTCTTGAGCTTCCCTAAGTTAGGGCTAACAGATCGGGATTGCAAATATCTGAGATCATTTGTTGGACTCTCAGATGTAACCTACTCATTCTTGGCTGTTCTGATTATGACCTTCTGAAATCTCAGTCAGAAATTATTCATTCAGCTAACTTGCTCTTGTTTTTAATGAGATGGTGCAGAAGATCTTTTATCAACAAATCATGGGAATTGCTACCAAACTACAGTTTCTAACTATTCTTATTACCTTTAATGGCACTTAAGGCAATGCTTTAAAGCTCATGGTACCCATCTGAGGACAGAGTTGGAATTGCCATTCTAAGTGCCATCCTAAAATCAATCATCTCAACTTTTCTGCTGCTAACTCTACATGTGATGTCAGCCTTCCATCTCCATAAGGAAGGAACCCACCAGGACCCATGTTGACAGGTTCTTTCAAATCTGAAGAGAGAATAAACTGTCATGATCTACTCAGGTCTGATGAGCTTGGTAACTTCAGAAATGAATGTATCTAACTCATTTATTTTTTCAACTTGAGGATCTTTATGTATTTTTGGGTTGTGTCTTTGCTGGGAATTTTGAGCTGGGAATTCAGTTGGAGGGCATTTGAAGTTGGGAAGGCTGGAATAGATGTACAGATGGATTTTCTTTCACAGCATTTGATTTTGGAAACCATTGTTTTTTAATCCATATGACAAACAGGGCTTTAGAACACCGAGTATTAAATTAGGCAACCCACAGGGATGCCTGGTTATAAGTGATCTGCTTATCATTTTACCTCACCAAAAATATCACGAAGCCAAGATTGCTAAACCAAGGCTGTCACACCTTGGTCATGCCACAAGAGCTGATTCACTCAAAAAATCAGTCCTGCTAGGACTGATGAGAGGAAAAAGAAGAAGGGCCACTCTAGTATCTTCTGGCTGGACACTATAAAGCAGGGGTCTCCAACCTTGGTCACTTTAAGATGTGTGAACTTCAACTCCCATAATTCCTCAGCCAGCTTTGTTTTGCTGGCTGAGGAATTCTGCGAGTTGAAGTCCAAAAGTCTTAAAGTTGCCAAGGTTGGAGACCCCTGCTATAAAGAATGACACCAGGATGACTGTGGCAATCTAAACGAGGTGGTGTAAGACTGAGGTGCATGGAGAGTGCTGATCCATAGAGTACATTGGGGATCAGACACCCCTGAATGGCTAGCAACGATGGTGATAATGCTGTGCCCTACCACTTGCAGTTGGAGGAATGGATCCTGTCTTGGATCAGGCCTCATGGGGAATCTGATCCAAACTGCTCACTAAATGGTGGAAGGGGGCTGACTTTAAATCCGTCCCAATAAAATCTATTTTTGCCATTGAGTTCGACTTTAACATCTCTCGTTCATTTTTATCAAGCCTCTGCAGTCTGCAAAATGCTCTGAATATTACTGAAAAGAATTTCCCTCCCCACTTTTGCTGCTGCAAAATTAGTTAGTTTGCTGAAATTATTTCTCTTTCATTCCATTTATCTTTAGTCACGACAGACACCAGAAGGTGAATTCTTGCCACTAGACCAATGTGAGCTTGATGTTGGATTTGGAACCGGGGCCGACCAACTGTTCCTCGTTTCTCCTCTAACCATCTGTCATGAAATCAGTGATAAGAGTCCTTTTTTTGCCCTCTCGCAAAGATCCCTAAGGAGCGAGCAGTTTGAAATTGTTGTAATCCTTGAAGGCATTGTTGAAACTACAGGTAAGTGATACAATCAGGTGCCACCCACATAAACTTAATATTGGGTTGTTACTTCCAAGCATGTTGTATTTTCTTCTTATGATGCCTTGCAAGTAAGTGCAAGGTTATTGTGGATATGGAAAGAGGGAGAGGCAGATTGACTTTCTGTAATGCTATGTGAGAATGACTTGTGAGAGGCAACAAGAAGAATGCAAACTAGATAACCATCAGGCAAAAGGTATTTCAGCCCACAGAATTATTTCAGAATAGATTTTCCCTAGTTTTCTGGGAAGTAAAAGTAAAGGAGGAGAGAAATCTTTTCAGACTTGCAAGATTCTCTAAATGTAATCTTACAATAATGGTAAAGTTAGTACTCACTGTTGTGCTTCTTATTTGAACTACTTCAGAGGGTTAACACTTCCCTAACGCAATCATTTGTGTGTTAGGGCAAAGATGAAATAGGAATCAGATTCTTAGCATTTTTTAGATTCAGATTTAATGCTCATCCCCAATAGTTAATTTGTCAACTGGGAAAGTATATCAGAAACATTATTTCTTCTTCCTTTTTTATACTTACTATTTATTATTATATTGCTCAGTGAACATTGGGACAGCTCGCCCAAGGCTATTCACATTAGTAGGCAATGGTCTATTGGTATATCTGGAAAGGAAAGCTGCAAATGCCAAGTCAGCCTTGATAGCAGTTCATAGTCTTGGATAGACCATTAAAAATCAACAAATTAAATAAATCACAGTTTAGTGTGGAGAACTATTATGTGAGTACAGCTTATATATTCTACCTACAAGCTAGTTAAGATTCCTCATGTGGATTCCAATATGCTTGGAAATCAACCTTTGATCTTGGAAACTTTTTAGCATTATCTGTGACTATGGTGGATTTCTTCAGTATTGAAAAAGAAAGCTTTTTCTGCCCCACCTGCCCTAAAATAATTTTTTTTTATATCAAAGCTTTCACATGTTTTAAGATATGCCCTGTATTAGAAGTATCTTCATCTTAGTATTGATTATGTCTCAAATTTATCTATCTTTTCCCTCCTCCCCCAAATAGCATGATTGAATATTTCGCTGATAAGTAGTTTCTCAATTATTAGATAGGGAATTCTAAGTTATCATTAGAAGATAATTTGTAGCTCAAGGTTAAACTGTGAGGTGCTTAGTGTCCTTTGAGCTTGGTGGATTTCTTTCTGACATTTCATTACTAAACTAGGTAACATAATCAGGAATGTAAATTAGCTGGGCAAATGAATAAGAATTTAAGACCTTACTACAATCTTTAAACCAGCTACACTCAGAGGAAGCTGTGTCATTATGCATAATAACTTTATCAGCCCTAAGCATTTTTTATGCCAGTTGCCTGCTTCCCTGTACTGACTTCTCCCTTTGTTCAGACTTAAAGGACAAGTGGAATATGCAACCAATTCATTTTCAGTGAGTGAATGAATATTTTTTAGAAGTCAAAAAGACGGCCATGTCTATGCAATGAAAGCACATTTCAATGAAAGCACATCTCCTTCTTTCACATGACTTATAACAAATGCAGGTCATGTTTGCCCCTTCCCCACCCATCTTATACTCACCATTTAAGAATAGTGGATAACTTCTGTTCTTTTGCTGAACCCCAGGACTCAGATAATAAATACAACTGATACAGAAAGTTAATTATGTGACCTGTAGCATGGCCATTCTGATTCAAGGGCACCTATTTAATGAAGCAACATTAGAAATGCATAGATGCTTTTTAAGTTCTGACATATTTATCATTGTTAAAATAGAGGGGACATTTTGCCTTTGAAGATAAGAAGGGGAAAAAAAACTCCCTCCCCACTGGGTTGTAAATTATTCCAGGGCTTAATCTGAACCAACTTTCTCCAGATGTCAGCTGTCAGCTCAGCTGCAGTACCTGCCTTCAAGTTCTGCAGAATTTGTGCAGGAATGATTGTTCTTCGGAATGGCTCCTATTAAAAGACAGAGTACCTCTAAAATGAGTGGATAGACCCAAGAAAACTCTTTTGCTGATTACTGTACATTCCCTTTTTTTAATTTATTACTCTCTTGATAGCAAAACTGTTGGGAAAAGATTGCCTTCTCTATTTGTCCTTGGTGGAGGACAGGATGTTCCCTAAGAGAAATCGTTCCTGGCAGCTGATGACTCAACAAGAGCCTTCATCAACCTGATACCCTAGTGTCAGGGTATCTGTAATTCTTAATACAGGGTATCTGTAATTCTTAATCTGTAATACAGGTATCTGTATCAGGTACCTGTAATTCTTGTAACCCAGAACTTTTGGCCAACTGCCTAGAAAGTAGGCAGCTAGAAAAAGATATTGAGCTTTTAGAAAGGGTGCAAAGAAGAGAAACAAAGATGATTAAGGGACTAGGAGCTAAAACATACAAAGAATGGTTCCAGGAATTGGCTGTGTCTAATTTAATGAAAAGAAGGAATAAGGGTGACAGTGTTCCAATATCTAAGGGGCTGCCCCAAAGAAGAAGAGCTCAACCTATTCTCCAAAGCACCTGAGGGCAGGACGAAAAAGTTTGTGGGTAAAAGCTACAAAAAAGGAAATGGCACATTCCTTTGCTAATGTCGCCAAAATCTTGTGAAATTATTTTTTACTGTAACGATTGATTCCAATTAGACAACCAACTTAAGGAATGGATTGTGCATACTTAATCCTATAGTTGGGCCAAAGAAGGTGGGTTGGTTCCCATAAAATATTGTGCATTTAAATGATTACATGTTTCAGCTGAAGGACCATATCCTAGATCTTCACTAGTATAAGATCTAGTATAGAATGTAATCTGCATTTCAAGGTATTCTTGATACTTTGTGTGGTGATCACTAATCCGAGGCTTTGGCTTGCCTATAAAAAAATGCACTAGAAGGCAAGACAAGAAGCAATGAGTGGAAACTAATCAAGAAGAGAAGCAACTTAGAACTAGGGAGAAATTTCCTGAAGATTAGAACAATTAATTAGTGGAACAACTTGCCTCCAGAAGTTGTGAATGCTCCAAAACTGGAAGTTTTTAAGAACAACCATTTTTTGAAATGGTTCCTGCTTCAGCAGGGGGTTGGAATAGAAGACTTCTAATCAACCCACGTAGGGAGGATCAAATGGGGAAACCATTTGATTTGGGTGGAGACCACTAGTGATTCTTGATTACCATTTCAGCATTTCCAGTATTTTATGCTGGGTTATTATCACCTTCCAATTGTAACCGCATGATTACATTCATTTTTTTGTTTTCCAATCCTTTCTTACTGAACTTTGTCCTTAATTATAAAGTAGGAGAAGATAGAATAGCTGCTCAATATTTTTTTTACTGAATCTTAACTTAGAAAATAAATAGATCTTGGTTAAGAATGGGTTTAACTTTTCTCTAAGTACAGCATTCTAATATACCATATTCTTTTTCAGGAGTAGTGAACCTATTAAAAAAACAGAGCAAATTTAAAACAAACCATAGTTTTCCTGACACAAGATACACTTGTAATTTTCCCCCCAGGCAATGATTGTATAACTTAGAATTGTGAATGAATTTTCATTCTGGATTTCATATGATTTAAGTATCATATTTTATTTATTTATCATATTTTGAAACTGCCCAATTCTCTCACAGAGTGACTCTTGGCAATAGAAATATTATTTTAAACATTGAATATAAAAACATAATAAAATGTAAATGTATTTCAGCTGTTCTGAGATTTTCAACAATTCTTTATTACAGCCTTTAGGTCAAAAACCTTCTGGAATGTTTTACACATTCCTAAAAAGAGAGAGGCCAAACACTATAGATTTAATTCTGCCTGAAAGGCCATTTTGCCCTAAATTCTGGGAAGGCAGATGTTGCTCTCCAGATATTTTGAACCAACTCCAATCAACCCCATTCAACATGGCCAAGAAGCAAGAAATCTTAGGAGTTGTCAGAAGGAACTGCAGAGCAAGGACAGGAAATTATGACTGCAGGTAGTTTGCAATTTACAATCATTCATTCAGTGACCATTCAAAGTTACAACGGCACTGGAAAAAGTGACTTATGACCAGTTTTCACACTTTAGGATCGTTACAATATCTCCATGATCACATGATCGCTTGGCAACTGGTATGTATTTATGATGGTTGCAGCATCCTGGGGTCATGTGATCACCATTTGAAACCTTCCCAGACAGCTTTTGACAAGCAAAGTGAATGGGGGAAGCTGGATTTGCTTAATGAGCATATGATTCACTTAAGCAGTGCAGTGATTAACAAACTGCAAGTTAAATGGGGAAAAACTCACCAACTGCAGGGGTGGGATGCTACCGGTTCTGCCCGGTTCTATAGAGCCAGTTGCTCTGAAGAGCAGCAGACACTGAACCAGTTTGGTGTTTGCTGCTATTTAGTCCACCCACCCACCCGGGCTCTTACCTGTCCTTTATTTCCTGCTTTTTCAACCTCAGCTGCTTTGCACGGCACAGCTGAGGTTGAAAAAGCAGGGAAAAAGAGGCTTTTCAAACACTGTGCACCCACACGCAGTGTTTTTCAGCTGTCCGTTTTACACGCATGCACAGTGTGTGTCAGGCGCAAAATGTAGTAGTAACACCAGTTGAATCCCACCCCTGACCAACTGCCTTTTTTAGCAATGAAAATGTTAGGTTCAATTGTGGTAGTAAGTCAAGGACTACCTATAGTTGGATACTGTTGAACATCATGAACTTGTGGGTTTTGTGGCGCTTGTTGTTGTTCTAAAACTGCTAATTCTCATAGGGCCTGGCAATAACAAGAACAAATTAGAGTCTACACAAGCAACAGCCAGATAGAAACAAGACCAACCCACTCAAAAAAAAGGAAGCCAAGTAGGTCATTAACTAAGGTGGAAGGAAAAACTAATCATAGGAACCTCCTTTTATTTTATTTTTTTAAAAGAAGGGAATTTTTTTCCACGTGGGTAACCCTTGACAAGATTGTTCACTTAGCAACTGTTTCAACACTCCCCCTCCAAAGGTACTTACAACTTGGTTCTAAGGTTGCCATGGTTGGGTATCCCACCTCATAGTCACATCTCGAGTGCTTGGGCAGCCTGCATTTGCAACTTCTTGTAGCTATAGTCACATTACTTACTCATGTTATTGCAGTGTATAATGTTTTTGCCAAAAAACAATGTTTACTCCTGTTTTTGGCAAAAATGCTCATAGTGAACTATAGGTTTGCTTAAGGACTGCGATGTTAACTTACCAACCACCACAAAAAAAGGTCATAAAATCAGATCAGTCATATGGGTGGCTCACTTTACGACTGTTTTGACTTACGACCATAATTAGCAGGCTCCATTATGGTCATAAACTATCGACTACCTGTAATTTTAGTTGCTACAGTTCTTTTGGTATTGGCTTCTACTTTCTTTAGTAAGTATTACTTGTTCTTGGATCTTGGATTTTCTTGTGAGTTTATCAATGTGATTCTGGCTGTTTCCAGTCAAAAGATGGTAGAAACTCTTAGACATCATTGCTCTCCTGCCAACTCTGGTCTAGGATTGCAACTCCCAGAATTCTCAGAGAGTACAACCCTGAACAGGCATTGGGCAATGGCAGAATTCAATTTTTTTTATGACCAGTTCTGTGGTGGGCATGGCAGGGAAAGGATATTGTAAAATCTCCAGTCAGAGTTGGTATTTGCCAGTTCTCCGAACTACTCAACATTTCTGCTACCAGTTCTCTAAAACTGGTCAGAACCTGCTGAATTCCACCTCTGGCATTGGGCCCATGCTCTGCTTGAAATAAAAGATTTTGTTACCCCAGGAGATTTTAAAAATTTATTTTCTTTTTTTCCCCATTGAATCTTCCTCTTTTAATAAATAAGAGAGTAAATCTTCCTTCATACATTTTTTTCAAACATTTTTATTAAGTTATAAAATATTATAAAATACAAAAGTAAATAAAAGAACAGTGAGAGGGGAGGGGAAGAGGGAGAGAGAAGTGAGGAAAAGTAGGGAAAAGAAAAAGAAGCTTTGACTTCCAACTCTTTCTGTCGCAGTAGAATAGGGCATTAACATCAGATTTTTGTTTTCAGCTTTTTGTTTTCAAGTCATTTCTATAAATCTAATCTGTAAAACTCAAAGTCAAAACTACATTCTTTTCCACATCAAGCACGAAATTTGGAAGCCGTTTCCACATGGAAATGAAAGTACTTATGTTTTTTTCTTTAATCAGAGTGGTCAGTTTTGCCATTTCAGCCAACTCCATCAACTTCGTCAACTATTTTTTCCATGGTAGCTATCGAAGTGTCCTTCCATTTTTGTACCTACAATAGTCTTGCTGCTGTCAATATATATAGCAGCAAAATTCCCAATTTTTTTCTCCAGTTTTTTACATTAGTCCCAAAAGGAAAAATTCTGGTTTCATTTCTACCTCCATTTTCAGGATTCTCTGTCTTAGAGTATGAATCATACTCCAAAATTAGAGATTAAAAGGGTTTCTTAATCATTTCTCTGAATATACATTCTGTATCCATTTGTGTATTTTACCTTCAGCACTTCCTAGGCATGTATGACTTTTAAACAGGGCTAGTAAAACATACTTAAATAAACTGAGCTAAGTCAATAACTACTGAGGGATTGATCACCAGCCAATGGAGCCACAGGTTGTTACTTACCTTTGCACGAACTGGAATTGATGGATAAAATATACAAACACAGCGCTTGCATGATCCTCTGCCCTCCCCATTCCTCGATTGCCATATGGCGTTCTCCTGACCTTTCTATGGGTTAGATGATAGTTATGCTTTAACTCCCCTGAAAGAAATAGAACTAAAGTCAGTTTTCTCAATGTGGCAACACCCAGAATTCGTAGCCAGTGGATATGTAGACTCTGAGGATTCTGGGAGTTGAAGTCCTAGACCATCTTGGGAATGGGAAAGGCTGAACTGAAACAGAACTGACACAGAAATTATTTGGTGTAATGGTTAAAGTACTGGATTAGAAAACTGACTGATTAGAAAATTGTAAAGTCTAGGCCTTTAGGCATATGTAATGGTGTGCCTTGAATTGTACATAACAAAGGTGGGATATAGCAACTAACTTCCTTTAGATTTTCTTCATGATTATTCTTTTGCAGAACGTTATGGTGAGTTTGCCACTAGTGATGTTTGAAAAGACTCAGGATATACCAGTGCTATAATTTAGGAAGGTATATGGAAGACAGTTTAGAATCCAGTTATCAGAACAGTCAACACATTTCCATTATTTGTAACACAGATTTCTAGTCCTTGAGGCTGTTGAGAGCCACCTAAAAATGTGTGGTGATCTCAGAAACAAGAGAAGCAGTGTAATAAAATCTGTTGCTGTTCAAGGTGTGTTACTTCATTTAACAATCCTTTGCTGCTGCTTTTCCTTACAATTGACAGAGTCGAACACCTTATGTAATAATTGTGTTAAAAAAAACCTCCTTATAAGTGGTTAAAAATAAAAGAATCTGTAATGAAAAATGGAACCACTGTACAATACATTATGCAAAATAAGAGAAGATGCTACAATGTTTAATTTGCATAATTTGTACAGATTGCCTGGTTCAACATTTCTTGGCTAAGAGTCTATATGGTCCTGGTGTATAATTATTATTTATTTGGTTATTTTAAGTTTGGAATACATGAAGCCCAGGGAATGCACTAGCCGTAAAGGCTGCTAGGCATTGAACAACTAATGCTAATAAAACTTTTCTCATGCCAAGAGAATCATGGAAGAATTAAAAGTGCTTGCATATCTTTGTGATCTGGTGTAATCCTTCACAGCTGGATCCAAATGGAAATTGCTTTAATGCATTTGATGTTTCCCTCAACCACTGAATGTGTACAGGTAGTCCTTGACTTACACCAGTTTGCTTAGTGGCCATTCAAAATTACAACAGCACTGAGAAAAGTGACTTATGACCATTTTTCATACTTACACCCCTTTGGTCATGTAATCAAAATTTGGCCATTTGTCAACTGACTCAAATTTATGATGGTTGCCATGTTCTGGGACCATGCAGTCCCCTTTTGCAACCTTCTTGACAAGCAAAGTCCATGGAGAAGTCAGATTCACTTAACAATTGTGGCACGAAAGATCACAAAATGGGGCAAAGCTCGCCAACTGCCTTTCTTAGCAACATAAATTCTGGGCTGCATTTGTGATCATAAGTCAAGAGTTAGCTATAGTTACAAACATATTGAATATTGTTTGAACAGAATCCCAAATTGCTGTCACAGAATCATGGCATATATTCCTAAATCTGCCTTCATTGTTACTTGTTAAACTGTGAACAGCCTAAGGCGTATTAATAGCTGCTTCTTTTTAGAAAAAAGAATTCCAGTGCTAATCTCATTCAGTGCAGTGATTCTGTTCACATAATAGAAGCAAGTACAATGGGTAAGAGGTGAAGCTTTTCCCCAGTTCCATCCAAACCAAATGCCACTCCTGACCAGATTATGGTTGAACAAAGCTGTGTTTTCTCTAGGAAAGCACAAAGGGAGCCCAACGCCAGGTCAGGCAGGAGAAAGCTTGTATAGAGCTATATCAAACCTTGCAGCAATCAGCCTAATGAGAGAGGACATGGGGAAATGTAGCAAAACTGCCAGAGTGACTAGATTAGCGGCACACAACATTTTTTCCGGCTGCGGGCAACACAATTGTGTGCATGGGCCACCCCACTAGAAAATCATGTCTGGTGCTCAGACAAAAAGTTTCATTTCATTTCTTTTCAACTTGCTTAATTATGTTCTGTTGGCACATGTTCTTCTTCAGTAATTTGTTTAATGATTTTCCCTTTCTGTCGCATTCAAACTTATTGTATTATCCCCCCCCCCCCAGAAAATACATCTTTCAAACTGGAAGGACATCTTAGATTCAGCAAAAATAGGGTAACTGAGGCAGATTAATGTGTTTGTTTTCTGCCTGATTGCCTTTGAAACAGGCAATCAAACTCATGGCTGTCCACCCAGTTTTAGGTTAAATCAGTACAATTTAGTAACGATTTGATGGGGTCCTTTGCTCAAGGCTTTTGTGGGATTGTATGTTGCACAAGACACATCCAGCTAAACAGACTATGTCACATCTGAACAGAGCACAAGGAAAGGACAAAGTCAAGAAGGAGCTCCAGTAAGAGTGATATTATAATATACACACCTAACTTTGATTCCTTTACTAATTTCTTCTCTTAGGAATGACATGCCAAGCCAGAACTTCTTATACAGAAGATGAAGTCCTCTGGGGCCATAGGTTTCTTCCTGTGATGTCCCTGGAAGATGGCTTTTTCCGTGTAGATTATTCCCAATTTCATAGCACCTTTGAAGTTCCAACTCCTCCCTATAGTGTGAAAGAGCAAGAAGAGAATTTGGCTCTTCCATCACCTCTAAACACCTCTACTGGGAGTCATAGGAGTCGACGGGAAAAGATCTCCTCTCTTGACTGTCTTGAATTTTTTGAAGAGAAAAGCAGCCGCCTTCCCAGCAAACTTCAGAAGCTTTGTACAGGGAAGGTGGATCTCCAGAGAGGTATTCCAAGCCTTTGCTCCACCAATGTTGAGAAAGCTTGCAGCACTGGTGACCTCTTGAAAATCCAGCAGATCAGTTCTGTCTGCAACATGGAGGAGGAAGGTGAAAAGTTGAAGTTGGCTGCCTTCAAAACCAAATCAGAGCTCCTGGCTCGGTCCACTGGGAACCTCGAATTCCAACAGAGACCTCAACTCTTGCATACCCTCGGGGCAAGATTGGAAGATCATTTGCCTGCCAAGTTACGAAAAATGAATTCAGGGCTTTTCTCTTAAAAGAGCAGACGGACTACAGGTTGCATTTTAAACTTCTAAAATTTTCACAATGTTGTTAGGAAGGAGATTCTGACAAAGCTGATCTGTGCTGCTATGCCAATTCAATTTCATAGCTACAGTTTGAAAACCAAAATAATTTCAATCAAGAATAAATTTGATAATAAAGCCGTGTGGTAAGAAGGGATATATAGTGGGTGGAAGTTAAATGAAAACTATATATTCTGTTACGTGTAGATTATATGTTTTGTTTTTCTTTTTAAGTTCTAACCTTCCTCCTTTTGAAGCATGCTTTTTTATTAGTGTTCGTTTTGGGATTTCCTCTTTGGAAAAATAGACTGGAAATAGGAATTGTAAAGCAAAAATACTTCCATGTGTATTCTGGATGTCATTCTGTCTCTGTCTGAACACATGCACAAATTTTACGCAGGAACCAGGCAAAAGTTTCTGCAGGGAGGCAGGTTAAAAAAAAACAACCACAAATATGAAAATAGAGGATCTTGCAACATAATGGTGTACTGTTGCTTTGATTGTTTTAACTAAAGCACTGGGTCCTGCAGATATCTCTGAGTTCCAGGCATGTAGCAGAATTTCTGTTGGGCTTCAGAATTTGGATCCTCTATTTTTCAAGAATCAGTGCTAAAAGCAAGGAACTCAAAGACCATGGGTGTCAAACTCGCCGCCTCATATTGCCATCACATGACATTTTGTGGCATTTTTCCCATTTGCAGAGCTGGAGTGGGCGTGGCCTGTACATGATGCATCTGGCCCACCGGCCACCAGTTTGACACTCCTGTGACTATGGTTGTACAGGTGTGTTTCTGCAAAAACACCTTTTCGATATTGAGAAAGATGCCTTCTTGATTTTCTTGCAGCAAAGATAATTATTAAAGATAAGAGTCCCCTAAGCCAGGGGTACCTAATCCTCAGGCTGTGGCCTACTACAGCCACTGGGCTGTGGAAGCGGTGGGTGAATGTGCGCACATGCATGAAGCTCTATTTGTGCAACTGGTGGGTGCATGTGCATGTCGCTTGCACAAATGGAGCTGAGGGTACACTTGCTTGTCACTTGTACAGAATCATCCTCTCTTCCCCCCCCCCCCCGACCCTCCGCGGGTATGCAAAGTCAGAAAGATTGGAGAATGCTGCCCTGAGTCAAGTTTGTATTCTGGTATTTTACTTGGCAATGTTACAGAAGGGATGTTCCTGAGGTAAGTTGAGGTCTCCTTTTACTGCTAAGCTAAATCTCCCTGCATCTCTTCCTGTTGGCTATGTTGACCAATGGTGTTGAAAGATTGCAACTGCAACCATGTTATTGAAGCCACCTTCCTAGCTTTTTTGACATTGTCTCTTCCATGGACACTTCTGGTTCAGGATTGTCTAAGAAGAATATGTCTCTGCCCCATTTTTGTCTTAAAAGCTTTCAGGATCATCTGCTTGGTGCATTGGCCTGAATTTTTAGCCTTGATTATTTAATTTTCCTGGCCTTTTTCTTTACATGTAGCAGTTGCCATTTCAGCAATCCCTGTTGTAGGAAGTGAAGCAGAGGTGATATTCAGCAGGTTCTGACCAGTTTTGGAGAAATCTATAGTGGAAATTTTGAGAAGTTCAGAGAACCGGTCAATACCACCTCTGACTGGCCCCACCCCCATCTATTCTCTGCCTCCCAAGTCCCAGCTGATCAGCTGGGTCTTCTTTTGTTGCCCTGCACAGGAGAATGGAGCTGGGAAGCAGGTTAGTGGGGTGGGGAGGAATGGGGATTTTGCAGTATTCTTCCCCTGCCACATCCACCAAGCCATGCCATGCCACCAAGCCACACCCACAGAACCGGTAATAAATAATTTGAATCCCACTACTGAAATGAAGCTTCTGGATCTGAATGTAGCCAGGGCTGACTTAGTGCCTGGAGGTCAGTAGGAATTAGTATCTGGCCCCCTATGGATTTGGAGGTCAACACGTGATCTCTTGTTTGTCTCCCCTAGAAAAGGAGGCCATCAAAGGGAAGGTAGCCATTTGAGTTTGCAAGACAATTGGAATTGCCAATGCAAGGAACTAAGACTATGTTGGAGCATTGTGGGAAATGGAATGGCTACCCGTTGTTGCCAGACGAGCCTACTGAGGTGAAGACTTATCAAATGCCTGCTACTTATACTTGGCTTAGGTCCAATTCAGACTTGAAACTAACAAAAGACTTACAGTTTTTACTTTTATTGCTGCCCCATAGGACACCAAGAACCTCCTGTTTGGTGTAGTGACTAAGGCATCAGGGTAGAGACCAAGAAACATTGAGTTCTAATTCCCCCCCCCCCCCACCTTAAACACAAAGTCAGCTGGGTGGCCTTGGGCCATTCATTCTTTCAGTCTCAGGAATAGCACACCTAGCACACCTCTTCTGAAATCTTGCCAAGAAAAATAGATACTTGTTCAGACAGTCATCAGGGATCACTGCACAGAATAACATCTGATTCCTGCATCTGAATATGCTCAATATAGATGAAACATGCCTCATGCCATGCCTCATGGTAATCATTATAGCTACAATCAAGTTCCCCTTTTGCAACAGTGTCAGCCTAACTGTTGCAGATTTCTTTTTTCATTTCTGATGTCTTATTTTCTTCACTTTTCCTTTTCCATCTTCCTAACAGTGTATGCAGGTTTCCACAGCTGGGGAATAAGCCAGTCTCCTCCGAGAGGTGCTCTTGAGATGGGTGAGATGAGATTCCTGTCGTTATTTTCATGGGTGTTCTGAAGATGCTGAGCTGACAAAAGTTGGATTTGGGAATGACTGTATGAACTCTTTTCCTGGGTGTGAAGTTTCTTCCTTCGGGAGATTCCTCACAATTTCAGGCTTTGAACTTTTCAGAGGTAATGGGCTGGTTTGGG
Source organism: Laticauda colubrina (assembly GCA_015471245.1). Taxonomy (NCBI): domain Eukaryota; kingdom Metazoa; phylum Chordata; class Lepidosauria; order Squamata; family Elapidae; genus Laticauda; species Laticauda colubrina. The sequence goes on from BLBF01000051.1 coordinate 10,995,854, forward strand.
TTCCAGGTTAAAATAGGAAAGTGTGAAAATTCCTTTGAATGGTATCTCAGTTCCTAGTGACTGTGTGAAATCATCTTTGACCTCATATGGAAGTGGCTTTTCTGTTGCTTCCAACTGGGATTTTTTTTTGGACTTCCTAGTCTAGCCTTCCCAGTCTTAGCCATCCCTCATGATATTTCATCCAACCATGAACCAGTCTCACTTTGTGTAGCTTTTCTGGGGTGGCCCAGGGTCAATTAGGAACTGCCATCTGCTAAGGACTAAGTGCATATAAATCTCATAAAGAATTAGGATTCCAATGGTGATAGGAACATAAGGATCACTTGACTGTATTTCGTTCTCCCAAAAAGGCAGATTTCTGAGTCTTGCTGAATTAGGCAGTAGCAGCAGTCAAGGTCACCTCACAGAAAGACTTTCCTCATGATGGGAATTGCATGGCAGATTCTGATGATGTCAAATAAAGTCGGTTTTTATCCCTCCCCAAAGGGACAAATGATTTCCAGAAGGGGTAACCCTGTTTCAGTATAAATCAGTATAAAATAACTGATGTGGAATCCCAGGAAGGCTATAGGGGAAGAAGTTGCTTCTTTTACAACCCTGCCAGTGAATAATCCCTTTAAGACAGAAATGCCTCCCAAACATTTAATGTTAAATGATTTTGACTGTCAGAATGGAAAAGTTAGTACATGAATGAAACTGATCATACTATCTGTACTGAATTAATTTAATTTCCATTCAATTTTAATTCAATTTAAACTCCATCCAGTCTGGGACTCCTTTTTTCATATGCCACCCAAAAGAGAAGAATGGTCTGAAAATGCTTCTAAATTCTTGAAATAGAAGTGGATTTTTCATTCTGTTCCATTTCATTCTTTTTTGCATTTAATTTTTCTGTTCCATTACTACTAGTAATGGAAGGGGAAATACCCTGCTTTCAGAATTGACATATCTGTTGTCCTATTTAGCCATTTGGTAGAATGAAAAGGCTTTGGGATCCAACCCCCCAAAATAAAAACAATTTCAGTCAAAGGCCACACAAAATTACAAGAAGTGAAGCGATAGGGAGGGAAATTTTCACAGAGAAATCTCTGAAGCATTCCTTTGGGAAACATAACGTTTGCCCTAAAGTCAAACTTGCGGTGTCACATTGTCATCATGTGACGTATCGGGACTTTTTCCCCTTTTGCTAAAACAGGGGGGGGGGGTGGCCAGCGCATGATGCATTCAGCCCATGGGCTGCAAGTTTGATACCCCTGTCCAAAAGTAACTTTTATATATGTATGTAGAATTATCCCACCTAAAGGACTGATGTAAAGCCATCTGGCGAGTCAAGGGAGGATTTGAGCCTCATTCGTCTTGTTTCCAGGCCAACTTCAATCCCTACACCTGTTCTCACTGTATGTCTCTTCCATCCTCATGAAAAATGGTTGAGATAGATGAGGGAAGAGAAATGTGGGTCCTAAATGCCCCTTGTAAATCACTGGTAGATTGAGAATGTAATTTTGCCTCTCCCAAAAGAAAATAATGTCCATGACAAGGACTTCCCCAATTTTATGCCCTTCAACTGTGTTAAGCTATAACTCTCACCATTTTTGGCCAACAAGCAAAATGGTGTGCTGATTGAAAATGATTGCAAAGGGAGTTGGTATGGGTCATTTCATTAGAGGCACCAGCTAAGTACCCTGGATCAGATGAAAACCACAAGAAATGGCTGTGTGTTCGAAGGCCAGTCCTTTTCCTTACAAAAACAAGGAAAAGCAATAGAGAGATAATTATACATTTAACTGATGGGCATGAGGCTAGCTTGAAAAAACAAGTGCATCCATAAGGGAATCCGAAAGATCAAGATGGCACCTGCATATTAAAAAAAAAGGCAGATATTTTGATTATGGAGTCATTGTCATTTTGACTAGAGAGAGGGAGAGAGGAAGGGAGGGGGAGAGAAATCTCAGAGACACAGATAGCTAGGATGTGTAAAATCAAACCAATACTAAGTTTTTTTTAATTTGGATGGAAAGGAATAAAAATATAAATACTTGGATTCAATGTCAATGACATGCAAAAAATGCAGTCTGAAGCAATTTAATTTGGCTTAATTATGTGCAAGAAATGTCCCCTCGCAGGAACACTAATTTTAAACTCCAGTTGAATTGTTTCAGACCAACCTTTCTACCCATGTTCTGTCCTTTCTCAATTTTTGTTACTCTTACTGTTTTTCAGTATATAGCAGATAAATGCACCCCACTCTAAACATTTAAGGAAATGTGCCCTAATCAATCCGTGTTTCTACCTTTATAAAGTGTGTTGTTCTTCAGGATGTCCTGTGGCTGTTATATTTGGGGGAGATTGTGGAGTGGAGAAGAGAAGCATACCAAGTTATGTAGACCTGAGTATTTAAAACTCCTTCTTTGGTTCTCTCTCAAATGTAGTGGAATTACAATCTCTGAGGAATCTCTAAATTGAAAAATAATCTCTTCACGAAGAGATTATTATCTGGATAGAGCTAAATCTTCCTGAATTTGATAATACAAAATACTAAGATATTCTTCTATTCACACCTTGGTAGCTTCTCATCCACTCAGCTGTCAGCCTGAAATTTTCCCATTTGGTGTATGTGTGTGTGTATGTGTGTGTGTGTTTAATATGACAAATTCCAGAGGGGTTGCAAGGGAAGTCTGTTGCAGAAAAATAACACAAAGATTTGAGCCCTGTAAAACAACAACAACAGATTTATTGCAATTTGCCATCAAGGCTTTTGTCATAATAAATCTGTTGGTTTACGAGAGACCACAATATCTTTATTTTTTTTTTAATCCTCTCTTTCCATGGATCTTCGGCAGCTAAAATATCTGCTGCCAATCAGGCACTTCTTGCCTTGGTGATGTGCTTTTTATAAATGTGACAATTCATTTATTATTATTAGTATTAGTGTGAAATATTGTTTACCATTGTAATCAAAAGAAGAATACAGAGAAAATTTTAAAAAAATCCCTTAAAATAAACAGGAAAAAAAAGATTTGCAGATGTTGGAACATGTAAAAAATTTCTTTTATGGTAGGAAGGGGAACAGGAAGAAAGAAAAGTAAAAAAAAGAATTCCCTACCTGTAGGATTCTAGAAATCAATCTTGCCAAAGGATCTTAAAAAAAAAAAAAAAAATACACAGACAAAATAGCTGGTGAGGTGCGCCCTCTAGTGATAAAGTATGAAATGGCATATATGTAGTCCAAGATCAAAGACCTAACAGGAAAAAACACAGTTCTGTTTCTGGCAACAATAAAACAATGTAAGGCCTGTTCCCACATAAAATGTCAGAATCTACAGAAGTACTACCTAAATATTGCTATTACTAAATATGTTTTCAACTTTCCGAACTAAAAGAACAAAAAAAGCAAAGATGAGAAACCATTGTCCTCGTAATGTTTGAGACAGCTATAAGAAAATTTTTGTCTTAGGCTACATCTATTTCCTCAAATAAGCCTGACGATTCTCATCTCTCTCTCTCTTTTTTTTGTAATGCATTTTTAATTTTTTTGTTTCAAGATATCATTATGTGAACAGCGCGGTTCTGGAGTGTTTTACATTTTAAAACAAATATGTCAATAGTTTTCATCTTTGATACAGTTGACATTCTTATAAAATTTGACATTAATACACATATTTTGTTAAATTATCAATCTTAATTATTAAATATTACAGTATGTTATTTTTATGTCAATCTCTATATTCTTAATCACTCCTTTTACTATATAGATACTATATTAATAATATTTGCAGTGTTTAACAAATTATATAATTCTAATAACAATTTACAAATTCATATTCATTTATATTTTTCCATTATTTATCCCCTTTTTAATTTTGAATTATGCCACTATTATATTTAAAGCATCCTTTTTCAAGTCACATTTTAATGCAAATAATAGTATTCATCATATTTATGTTTTAAGATATTGTGCAATTCTAATAATAGTATAATTACTTTTATTAAGTTGTGATCTTTCATTAACTTATGCTACATTGCACTATATTGTTTTTATGTCAATCAGATTCCACATACCATTACTTTTCCTGCAATAGAATGTTAATATTCATATTTATTACATTCAACGACTTTATATCTTAACAGTACACACATTTATGTGGAATCATAATCTTTTCCCCCCTTTTAACCATCATCCCTCACTTGCATTAAAGCTTTAATTAATCATTTCTTAGCTTGTCTCCCAAATTCCTCTCTTAAGTTTTCATTTCTATTATCATTTTTTGACCATTCCTCTTGAATATTCCTCCCTTCTCTGCTATATTCCATTGTCTCATTTTCAAAATATCTACTCTTACTCCTGTCTTTCTTCCAAAAAAATCTCCCTACAATTCCAACTCCTGTTTGACTTCCCTTAAAGTACTCTTCTCTTGGTTTATTACATCAATCATTATCATTTTTATTTCCTTTTTATCATTTCTTTCTCTTTGTTGCTTCGTCTATTCAGTCTTTCTGGTTTCTCTTCCGACAGGCTTCTCCTCTTCCTGGATCTCCTGCTTTCTTTCTGTCATTTGAGTCTCCATTTCCCATGCTCTGTATTTTATTCAAAATGTTCTCCAATCTTCTTGCCAAGGTATCTTTTATATCCTGAAGTTCCAACACAATTTCTTTGCAAATTCCACTCATCTTTGTTTTTATTCTATTTCTTTCTGTCCAATTGTCCAACAGTCCTTTATTCAAACCAAAGTCGCTTTTCACATGAAAAATCCAATGTCTAGGAGTCTTTATGTCCTAAAATTAATCATTATGTTCTTTTAAATAGTCCAAGAGTAAAACCTTCATCAATTCCTCTACTAGTTGAATCTTATATTATAGCTTTCAGGGGTCTTTTAATAATAAACTTCTTAAACCAAATCTTATCAAAACTTTGGGGATCTGCAGTGTCTTCCTTTGACAGCAGGTAGCGCTCTTAAATCAGTTTTCACTTTTTATTATTATTTTTGTCTTTCTCATCAAACTTTACTAACATGACCAAAAATAAATGTTATTTCATTTAAAAAATAATAATTACGGCATTTTAAAAATGCCTATCCAAAGCGGATGTCTGTCCAATCAAAGAATCCATTTTTCTATATTTTTAATAGATTTACAATTTTCTTCCTTTATTTTGCTTTACTTCCTTAAAAGTCTACTCCAGTGTTAGGTCACTGCCACTTTAAGAATAATTATGAGTCTCTTTTCTGAGTCTTCTTGTCAGGGTTGCATTTAAAGTTCAAGAGCTTCCTCTTGCCCAGTTCACACACCGTTCACTGTCTCTTCGCTTCTCACTGTCTTGGGTTTTCAGACTATCTGCAGCTTCATGGCAGCCATTTTGGTTGTCACTGTATCTCATCTTTGGATGAAGGGTTTTTCCAGGTCAGGGAAGAGAGATGCATCTCTCCTCAACCTGCCAGGCCTTAACTTTATCACCCCTCCAGGGTGTCTATAGCTTCGAGTGGAGCCCTTGGAACGAGACCACTGGGTGAGTTCAGAATGGGACCACGGAGCTCGCAGTCCTCGTTTCCAATAGCACCAGAAGTACAGCCAGAAGTCGGCTATTCTAACCTCTATGGAGACTTTTCCCCTCCTTCTGTTTCATCGCCTTCTATACATGTAGTTCTTGACCTACAACCACAATTGAACCCAAAAATTTTGCTGCTAAGCAAGACAGTTAAGTTTTTCCCATTTTATGACTTTTCTTGCCACAGATGTTAAGTGAATCACTGTAGTTGTTAAGTTAGTAATATGGTTCTTAGGTGAATCTGGCTTTCCCATTGAATTTGCTTGTCTGAAGGTTGCAAAAGGTGACCACATGACTCCAGGACCCTGCAACCATCATAAATACATACCAGTTGCCAAGCTTCTGAATTTTGATCATGTGACTATGGGGATTCTGCTACAGTCATAAGTGCAAAAAACAATCACTTTTAAGTCACTTTTTCGAGTGCCGTTCTAACTAAATGATAACTAAACAAATGGTTGTAAGTTGAGGACAGCTTGTAACTATGTGTATTTATAAAGCCTCTCTCACAAGAACCAACAGCATGCATCTGGCACAATCTCATAAAAATTGAGGGTTAGAGTTAGGAATATCATAAACCAACAAACAAAAGCTTGAGAAGAATAGCAGAGTTACCTTTTTGGAAACTACTGTCTTATTTTGTGTTTAATTATATTTCACATAATGGTTAAGAATAAAATAGCCTAAGTTGAAACCTAGTTGTTTACTTAAATTTTTAGCTTTATTTATTTATCTACATTTTATCTATTTTAACTACATATTTATCCACATTGACCAAGTATATAAGTTGCTAAATTTAAATCTGACTCTGAGCAGTATACAATTCCTCAACTTTGTAAATTCAGATTAAGATATCTGAATATAGGTAAACATACCAATACAATTAAAGCCAAATCAATAGGAAAAAGAAAGAAGAAAAAGAGGAAGAATATACAAAGTAGTTTCATTAGTTGTAAGGTGTTGTTGACAGAGCTAAAAAATAAGGAAAAGACATAATCAGAATTGTAGAGCTGTACTACCAGCTACCCAACCTTGAGCCATCAGGAAATTCATATCAACATGAAAAGTTGCTGAACTCTGTTCTGGGCTACAAAAATTTGAGCAACCAGATAGATCATTTTTTTCCTTCTGCTATCATGATTGTTTAGATTTTTGCAGCCTAGAACTTATATCTAGCCTCCAGTCTTTCTTTCAAGCCCTTGCAGCCACCTAATTTCCTTCCAAAACGACAGGTGAAATGGTATAATAGATTTTACATACCCCAGACTGCCTTTAGAAAATCTTGGAATAAGTGGGAAAATATTACTAAGTACAGCTAAGGATTTCTTAATTGAATCTATCTTATGGTTTAGAATTGAGATGAAGGCAGCAGCATGGAGCAAAGCAGACAAATAGGGCATTTTTGTGTCATGTTAAGTGGGAACTCAAAAACAATAACCATGAGAGGGATCTGGAGTCCTAGTGGACGATCACTTAAATATGAACCATATTGTGTGGCAGCAACCACAAAAGCTAATACAATCCTTGGAATAGAATCAAAATCACATTTAAAAAAGGAGTAAGGCCACGCCTGAAATATATCCAGTTTTGGTCACCACATTACATTACTCAACAACAAAGATGTTGAGACTTTGGAAAAAGTGCAAAGAAGATCAACTAAGATGATTAAAGGTCTGAAGACTAAAACATAGTCATTGCAGAATTTGGGTTTAGCTAGTCTGGAGAAAAGAAGGATTAGAGTTTCTTTTCTCAGGACAGCAGTATTCCAGTGTTTGAGAGATTGCCATAAAGAGAGAGAGGGCCAACTTTTTCAAAGCACCAGAGGCCAAGACAAAAAACAATGGATAGAAGCTAATCAAGGAGAGAAGCAATCTGGAATTAAGGAGAAACTTCCTATCAGAGAGGATAATTAATCAGTTGAACAGCTTGCCATCAGAAGTTGTGGGTGTTTCATCACTGGAGGTTTTTAAGAAGGGACTGGACAATCACTTGTCTGAAATGGTATAGGGTCTCTTGCTTGAGCAAGGGATTGGACTATAAGACCTCAAAGATTGTTTCCAGCTCTATTCTGGTTGATTGCTTGCTTGATTGCTTGATTGCTTGTGATTGATTGACATGGCCAATAAATCACTAATGGAAGGAATCCACTTATTGTTGGTGCCTTTAAAAGATAGCAGAACTGACAACTTATGTATGGAGCCTGAGAAAGTGAAGCATGGAAAAGTAAAACTGTGAGTAATAGGAATCTTATTCTATGCTTTTACTCTTTCCAAGAGCAAACCCAGTTATTAAGAGTGAACAAGATTGAAGTGAAAGTCTGCAAACTTTACAAAAGACAGTGCCCTATGATTCCACCCAGTATATCTCTATATGGAGTTATATTTTTTTCTCCTGGAACATGAAAAACTGGCATAGGGGGCCTCTGTAAGCTATAATTTTAAGAATATTCTTGAACCCATGTAAACTAGAGTAATACAACTAAATGATGGGAGAAGCATTGCTTTGTTTGAAAATATAGTTCTCCAGAAAAAGAGGGAAGGAGAAGCAGCATCTTCATTTACTTTCTGATCAATTGGTATTTTGTGATTATAAAGAGTTGATCATCATGATAATTGTTTTTGACAGTGCTTACAACTTGCTTTCAAAATGTTAGAAACCATGAAAAAAGCATATATTTTTCTGGCTCCTGTTCAGTGGATATTTCTTTCATTTTTGCCCAGATAATCCCCAGACAGCAAAGTTGCTCCTTCTCTTCCTATTTCAGCTTTCCATCAATTTTATTGGCTAAGTGATGAAACAGATATACAGCATCCAAATTTAACTGGGTTGAATTTGAATCTTTATTTCCCCTAGTCCTAGCTTTCAAACTAAGTAAATAAGAAAGCAGGGAGAAAAAAGAACAAATTAAACCAGGATGAAATTTGCATTTTAGATCAAACATGCCACCCTAGTAAAAAGGATGCTGGGAAGAGAAGCCCAAGAAGAATTAGCTCTATTAAGAAGAGACCCCATTCTACTCAGCTGAAATGTTCTTTCAGAATGACCCTTGTTTTTCACAGTGTTTTAAGTATTTGTAATGCTGGTAAGTGTTAATAACATTTGATAATGTTGCTTCAGAAGCAAGCGTTAGAATGAATGTGGTCAAGGAAATGGAAAAAGAAGTCTGGAAGCTTTTGGGTAGAAATATAAAATTTTATGATGTTGTTATTGTTAGTTATGAAGTCATGTCCGACCCATCGCGACCTCATGGACAATGTTCCTCCAGATCTTCCTGTCCTCTACCATCCTCTGGAGTCCATTTAAGCACACACCTACTGCTTCAGTGACTCCATCCAGCCACCTCATTCTCTATCACCCCCTTCTTTTATTTCCCTCAATCTTTCCCAGCATTAGGCTCTTCTCCAGTGAGTCCTTCCTTCTCATTAGGTGGGCAAAGTATGTGAGTTTCATCTTCAAGATCAGGCCTTCTAAAGAGCAGTTGAGGATGATCTCATCTAGGAGATTAACTGACCCATTTGATCACCTTGCAGTCTCCAGCACTACAGTTCAAATTCTTTGTTGCTCAGCTTTCCTTGTCCAACTTTCACAGCCATATATTGCAACTGGGGAAACCATAGTCTTGACTATATTTTGTTGGCAGGATGATGTCTCTGCTTTTTAGAATGTTGTCTAGATTTGCCATAGCTTTCCTCCCCAGGAGCAAGGGTCTTTTAATTTCTTGGCTGCAATCCCCATTTGCAGTGATCTTGGAGCACAGGAAAATAAAATCTGCCACTATCTCAATTTCTTCCCCATTTACCAGGAATTGAGAGGCCGGATGCCATGATCTTCGTTTTCTTAACGTTGAGTTTCAAGCCAATTTTTGCATTCTCCTTCTTCACCTGCATAGCAAGAGGTTCTTTAGTTTCTCTTCACTTTCTGCCATTAGAGTGGTATCATCTGCATATGTGAGGTTATTGATATTTTTCCTGGCGATCTTAATTCCAACTTTTTATTCATCTAGCTCTGCCTTTCTCATGATGTGCTCTGCATATAAGTTAAATAGGCAGGGCAACAGTATACAGCCTTGTCGAACTCCTTTCCCAATTTTGAATCAATCATGGTTCCATGTCCAGTTCTCATTGTTGCTTCTTAATGCAAGAGACAAATAAGATGGTCAGGTCACATCTCTTTAAGGATTTGCCACAATTTGTTGTGATCTACACAATCAGATGCTTTAGCATAGTCAATGAAACAGAAGTAGATGTTTTTCTGGAACTCCCTGGCTTTCTCCATGATGCAGTGTATGTTGGCAATTTGATCTCTAATTCCTCTGCCTCTTCGAAATTCTGCTTTTAGTTCTGGTAGTTCTCAATCCACATACTGCTGGAGACTAGCTTGTAGGATTTTGAGCATAACTTTGCTAGTATGTGAAATGAGTGCAATGGTGCGGTAGTTTGAACATTCTTTGGCATTGCCCTTCTTTGGAATGTAAACTAACCTTTTCCAATCCTGTGGCCACTGTTGAGTTTTCCAAATTTGCTGGCAAATTGAATGTAGCATTTACTGCATTATCTTTTAAGATTTTGAATAGCTCAACTGGAATACTATCACCTCCTCTAGCTTTGTTGTTACTCAGATTTCCTAAGTCCCATTTGACTTCAGATTCTAGGATGTCTGGCTTGAGGTCAGTGACCCCCCCATCATGGTTATCAGGGATGTTAAGCTCGTTCTTGTATAGTTCTTCTGTGTAATTTTGCCACCTCTTCTTAATCTCTCCTGCCTCTGTTAGGTCCCTGCCATTTCGATCCTTTATCATGCCCATTTTTGCATGAAATGTTCCCTTCATACCTCCAATTTTCTTGAAGAGATCTCTGGTCCTCCCTATTGTTTTCTTCTATTTCTTTGCAATGTTCATTTAAGAAGGCATTCTTATCTCTTCTAGCTATTCTCTAGAATTCTGCATTCAATTAGGTGTATCTTTCTCATTCTCCCTTGCCTTTCGCTTCCCTTCTTTCCTCAAGTTATTTGCAAAGCTTCCTCAGCCAGACATTTTGCTTTCTGTGAGATGGTTTTAGTTGCTACCTCTTGTACAATGCTGTGAACCTCCATCCATAGTTCTTCAGGCACTCTGTCTATCAGATCTAATTCCTTACATCTATTTGTCACCTCTACTTGTATATTCATCAGGGATATGATTTAGTTCATACCTAAGTGGCCTAGTGCTTTTCCCTATTTTCTTCAACTTAAGCCTACATTTTGCAATGAGAAGCTCATGATCTCAGCCACAGTCAGCTCCTAGTCTTGTTTTTACTGTCTGTATAAAGCTTCTCCATCTTTGGCTGCAGAGCATCTAGTCAACCTGATTTCCGTGTTGACCGTCTGGTGATGTCCATGGGTAGAGTCATCTCTTGGGTTGTTGGAAAAGAATATTTGCTATGACCATCATATCCTCTTGACAAAATTCTATCAGCCTGGGCCCTGCTTCATTTTGTACTCTAAGCCTGTTATTCTGGTTATCTTTTGGCTTCCTACTTTAGCATTCCAATCCCCCGTGATGATAAGGACATCATTTTTTGTGTAAATTCTATAAGGTGCTGTAGAACTTCATAGAACCAGTCAATTTCTCTTCAGCACCAGTGGTTGTGGCATAGACTGGGACTACTGTGATGTTGAATGGTTTGCCTTGGATTCAAACTGAGATCATTCTGTTATTTTGGGGATTGTATCCCAGTATTGCTTTTCCTACTTTTTTATTAACTATGAAGGCTACTCCATTACTTCTGAGGGATTCTTGCCTGCAGTAGTATACCTGATGGTCATCTGAATTAAATTCACCATTCCTGTCCATTTTAGTTAGCTGATTCCTAAAATGTTGATGTTCAATTTTGTCATCTCTTGTTTTACCATGTCCAGCTTGCCTTGATTCATGGATCTTACATTCCAGGTTCCTATGGAATATAGATCTTTTCAGCATTGGACTTTCCTTTCACCCCGATACATCCACAGCTGGGCGCCCTTTTGGCTTTGGCCCAGTCGCTTGATTCTTTTTGGCGCTACTAGCCCTCTGCTCTTCTCCAGTAGCATATTGGACACCTTCTGACCTGAAGGGCTCATCTTCCAGCGTCATATCTTTTGCTTTTTGGTACTGTGCATGGGGTTTTCGTGGCAAAAATTAGAGTTGGTTGCCATTTCCTTCTCCAGTGAATCACATTGTGTCAGAGTTCTCTGCTATGACCTGTCCATTTTGGGTGGCCCTGCACAGCATAGCTCATAGCTTCATTGAGCTACGCAAGCCTTCACTGTGACACATGAAGGGGATAAAATTTTATAGCTAGCACTAAAATTTTGGAATTTCTTTGTTTTTTCAATCCAGTCACCCTAATCAAGTTTTTAATTACTTCTTTAGTTTGCTACAGTGAATGATTGGCCAAGTGAAGGAAAGGCCACTAGATTCCCCCCTCCCCTAAAAACCTAGTCTTATTTGCAGACATTTTCCAATTAATTGCTCGTGCATAAGAAGTAATGGAAACAGCTTAATTAGTAAAAAAAATTCTCAGAACATGCTTGCTTTTAATGTAGTTGCAGAACAAGGCGACTACCTGAACAGGGAAATTGAGGGAAAAACAGGGAAATTGAGGGTCACAAGTACAGGGTATACATGTATGTGTGTGTGTGTGTGTGTGTGCAGGGATATTTATATATATGGTATTCAGCTTTGTTCAGGTATTTTCCCACATCATTATAGTTGTGCTTTTAAAGTTGTAGCAACGTTTCAGCAGAATCTCATCTGCCATCATCAGGCTTCTGATGATGCGAACTCAATACAGAAGCCTGATGATGGCAGATGAGATTCTGCCGAAATGTTGCTACAACTTTAAAAGCACAACTACAATGACGTGGGAAAATACCTGAACAAAGCTGAACAGCATATATGTAAGTACCCATGAAAACTTAAGAAAATATATATATGGACACACACACATATGGCAATGACTTGTGAAAGGAGGACCTTGAAGGGGGCAATGTACTCATTATGGCATAGTGTGCTACTTGTTACTGGAAATTAGGGGCAAAAGTGCTGATTATTGCTAGATAATTCAAATGCAAGTTAAGCAATGTTAATAAATGGTTGGATTGCTTAAGAGGGGTTGTCTTAAGGAGAGCTTATGGAGAAATATGTATAACAACTATACTGTTGAAGGAGTGGCCTTCACAACAGGCCTAGTGGGAGTGATCCCTCTGTCTTTCTTTTGCGCAAAATAAAGCTTTTGCAAATATCCATTTTTGGTGAGTAGCTTTATTGGACACTGCACACTGGGATGAACCGGTTTTCTGGGACAAAATAGTTGTGATCTATGGCCCTCCTGCTTAGTCTCCCAGATATTTGCTGAGACAGATCTTTGTCAAGACTCCTGCTCTCCTTTCTGATGTTTCACTTTCAGTGAGATTTGGACTGGATGATTCCTCAGGTAACGATACTTCTTTTTATTCAAGGCCTCAATTTGTACTTTGAGCACATTATGCAAAACCTAGCCCATTTAAGAGATCTATAATGCTGGGAAAAGTAGAAGGAAATAGAAGAATACTAGCTACAAGATGGATGGATGAAGTTACAGTGACACTGCTAGAAGACCTAAAAAAATCAGGTTAGGTTGTAGAGAAAATTTACCTGCAGTATGTGAGCACTAAAAGTCAACTCTGACTTCATGTCAGTCAATCAATCAAAAATATTTAAAAACAAAAAACTCCAGCCATTGTAATGCAAGCCCTTGGACACTATATTTACATTGAGATCTGCTGAGATGCTCTTATCCGACATAAAAGAAAAGACTGGATGATAACCAAATGACACAAATATCTTTATCAGGTGTGCCTCTGGACTTGAATTTATAGAGCAAAAGACAATGCCCATAAATGTATTCCATAAGACACACTCCTTGCTTTCAAACAATATTAAGTCAAATCAAACCCTCATAGCAATAGCAATTTGCATTTAGACTTATATACCACTCCACAATGCTTTACAACCCTTTCTAAGTGGTTTACAGAGTCAGCATAATGCCCCCCCCCCCAAACAATCTGGCTCCTCATTTTACCCACCTCGGAAGAATGGAAGGCTGAGTCAACTCTCTAGCTCTCCAGAAGAGGAACTCAGAGGTTAACACAAACTGAAAAAGAGAGAGGCCACACTGCTAATCAGGATGGGATTGATAGTTTGGGAAAGTATAATATGGAGTGGAGATCAGAATGTGTTCCACATCTAATCACCAAGGCAATAAACCATAAATAATAAATAGGATGATACAGGAGTGGCTCATGGAAAAAATGGGGATTCAAGTCCTTTTAGTTCTTATGCAGGCTGGCCCTGAATTACAATTCCAACTGAGCCCAAAATTTCCACTGTTCAGGAAGACAGTTGTTAAGTGAGTTTTGCCTCATTTTACAACCCTTTTTTGCCATAATTCTTAAGGAAATCACTGCAGGTCCATTAGTAACATGTTTGTTAAGTGAATCTGGCTTCCCCACTGACTTTGTTAGAAAGTCACAAGAGGTGATCCCATGACCCCAGGACACTGCAGTTGTCATACATACCAACTGCCAAGGGTCTGAATTTTAATCACGTGACCATGGGAATGCTGCAAAGGTTGTAAGTAAAAAATAGTCATTACATCACTTTTTTTCAATGAGATTATAACCTCCAATGGTCACTAAATGAATGGTTGTAGGTCAAGGACCACCTGTAAATCAGATTCCAAAAGATTCACTGTAAAAGATAGCAGGTGGGAGTGTCAGCTTTTCTGCCTGGCAAACAGGCAGACACCCGTTAAAGAGGTGCAGGCAACCTTTTACCTGACTGTATTTTTCCAACATTTCATTTCCTGGTATCTGAAGGCAGCAGGGGAAAGAGTGTGTGTGTTTTTTGTTTTTCCTTTTAGTTTCAAGTATTTATTTACTTTAAAAAATTATATCTCAATGACTCTCAATGGCTTACAAAGATGAAAACCCAATATAAAACAATAAAAAGCAATAACCCTCCACATCCTCCCCCCAGCAACAATCAGTCAATCAAACAAGCCATTTGAAGGGCTCCATCTCACTCTGGGTTCCCCAGGCCCTTTGACAAAACCAGGACATCTTCACACTCTTACAAAAAAATGATGAATTGGGGGACATGATGTTCCATGGGCAGAGAGCCACAGGGAGGGAGACAGAGCTGGGATTCAAAAATCCCAGCAATTGGTTCTCTGCCCAGTTGCTGGGTGGATGTGGCCATGGTGAGCATGGCCTACCGGAACTTCCTCTTTCCGGCTTCTGGTGAGCTTCCAGAGTCCGGGAATGGCCATTTTTGCCCTCTCAAGGGTCCAGAGGCTTCCCATGGGCCTCTGGGATGGTGAAAACAGCCTCTCCTGGCTCATTTCTGGACTTCTGGAAGGCCCGTTTTTCCCGCTTGCAGAATCTCTGTGCAGACCCTGCGCTTACCTCCATAGAAAATGGGCCACATGGAGACTCCTGGAAGGGGAGGAGTAGGCGGGGCCAGCCAGTCAGTTGACATACCAGTTCGGCGAACCAGATGTAACTTTAACATCTGGTTTGCCCAAACTGGTCTGAACCAGAAGAATACCACCCCTAGAGGAAATATACCACCACTATGGAAAGGTCCCTTCTTCTTGAACCTGCTAGATGTACCTCCTTAGGAAAGGAGACCCATAGCATTTCCTCCCTCTGCTCAGGTGGGTTGGATAAATGTGACCAGGAAAAGACAGACTTTCTAACTAACTATATGTTAGTTGGTCATTAAATGTAGCTGCTACTTCTTTTTGCTCCCCGAACCGCTCCCTTTCAGTGACCTGCTACCCATTTTCAGTGGCGCACTCTTATAAGAACATCAGGCCACAGATGGCCTACTTTTTGCAATAAAGCAACCTACACCTTTGTTTCTACGCATATCAACAAGCGAAGCCTCTACCCGGATTTCTTTCTCTGCAAGCTTTGGAAGAGGCTCAAGCATGCTAGCTAAGACTCTGTGGATAAGGGCTTGTTCTGCAGTTTTGTCCAGATTTCATAGATATTGACTGGGTTCTCGTAAATATATTAAGTCATGGTAATTATACTAAGCTTTATTTCATAATTAAGAGTTTACAATTGGTTAGATTCATTCAACACACTAAAGAGATTTTCAAACAAAGCAACTTTTAACATGGGCTTCAACTCTGAGAATTCCATGGCCAACAAAGGTGTTTGGGGAATTCTGAGAGTTGAAACCCATACATTTTACAATTGCCAAGTTTGAAAAACACTGAACTAAACAAAAACAACCTTTTGGTTGTTGATTTTAATTAGGGAATCTGTAGAAATGTTCCTACTTGGCCAGTGTTTGTCATCCCATCGATCAAGCCCTTTCGGTTTTCGTCACCAGGTTCCTGAAGTACATGTTCTAGCTACCACAATTTAGAATATATTCTGCATTTAATTTCAGAAACCAGGGTCATTGACCTTTTTGTACATCAACAGATTCCAATTATCAGCAGAGAGAGCTTGAGTGCCTCTTCAGTTTCCAATTTCCTCCAAAAGATGAATGGAAATGAAAATGGAAGTTTCCAGAAACAAAGTGCTTGCGATCAGTGAGATGCTGGTGGGGGGAAATGCTGCTTCAAGGTACGGCCAATGTTTTGCAGGGATGGAAGAGAAGCGGGGAGGCAAGCAAGGGCTCCCTTGAGGTCCTGTGAAACAGTTGGGGAAGCTTAGCAATGCAGATTTAGACACTGTTGCCATGGTAGGTACAAGAAGAGTCTTGTGTCATCTGCATTATACTTTTTTACGAGTACTGTCCACTTTATGAGTACTGTCCAGCCAAAGTCCAGAAATGGAAAGTATGTATCTCAACACCATGGTTGGCTCCCAATTTGTGAGGTGACACTGGACCTCCAGCCCTCCCTACATTAGGGAAGATCAAATAAATACAGACAAGTTCACCATATCAGGAGCTAAATAATAATATATCATTAGCTCCCAGTCAAAATTACCCAACTCATTGCTCTTCGCATCTTTTGGATTAATGTTCCACTATATACCAGGAATAACTGATCAGTTGATAATGAGAACAATCATGATACTAGGGAAGGGGTGTGTGCTAACTTTCTACACTAGTCATTCAAGAGCTCATAGCATTTCTTTCTATTTCTTCCTGTGAAATGAGCTGGCAGAAAGTGACTGGGCCAAAAGTCATCTAGAACAGGGGTCTCCAACCTGGGCATATTTAAGCTAGGCGGTCTTCAACTCCCAGAATTCCCCAGCTCGCAAAGCTAAGCCTGACGGACTTCAAAGCTGGCTGGGGAATTCTGGGAGTTGAAGTCCGCCAGGCTTAAAGTTGCCAAGGTTGGAGACCCCTGATCTAGAAGGAGCTTCAGTGGCTGAGGGAAGATTAGAAACCGAATCTCTCCATTCCTAGTCCAACACCTTAATCTTGCACTGACTCTCCTTCCCCACTAGGTGTCGATCATTTCATATCTTTCAATGGGCAACTTCCCGAGGTCTTGCATACTAGCCCCAGGTAGGGGAACAGGGGAAGAGATGCCTCTTCAGATAACCTGGTCCTGGAATGCTTTGAAGGTTAAGCAGCACTTTGAGTCTGGCTTGGGGGCAGGGGCCTGCAGTGCTGATTACAAAGCACTAGTATCAAGCGACTGCAGACTAAAAATGGTTGATGCTACCTACCTCTTCCCCAACTGAAATTCTGAGAGCATTCTCAAAGCAGCTTACATTATTGCTGAATTCTCAATCAGAAGCTGCCAGTGCACAAATAATTGTTGTAAGGTTCCCTTTCTCCAAGTAGTGTCATAATTAACAAATGTTTTCTGTGTTCATTCATTCATTTATTCATATTCATTCATTCGTTGAATCCAAACCAAATATCCAGTACAAGCCAGGATGACATGATATGCCATCATATTAGCACAATTTTCATCACGAAGAAACCAGGTTGACAAACTAAGGGAAGGTGTGGAAGAAAACAAGCCAGGGTTCTAGTCCACCCTCATCAAGGAAGGTCTCTGGGTGAGAGCCTATAACGTTGACCAGACCAAGAAATCAATGCTCTATAGATCTAAAACTAGTTTCACTAGAACAGAAACAGAAACTTGAAACTTTGCATGTGCTTCCCTGTCCCTCATTTATCTTGGTATAAATCAGAAAGAAGCTTCTATGAGACATTTTCTCAAATTAGTTTTTGGGGATGAACTCAAGCCCCACTTGTCTGGGTCTTCCTCCAGTCCTTCAAAGCCATTCCCTAGTACTGGTAGGTGCTTTGGGCCAGCTGTTCTCTCATTCAGCTCAATCTAGTACATGGATTATTGTTCGGGGGGGGGGGGAATAGGAGGACGAAGCGGTATATTTGTCACCTTGAATGAAAGGCAGAATATAAATCTCATAAATACATAAATAGATAGAACAAAGAACATGATCTAATAGGCACAACATGACTGATGCAAATTACGTGATTCACATCATTTGTGCAATGACATCATCACTGCACAAGTGACGCAAATTCATGACATCACTTGCCCCTGCTGTGGATGCCCTGGAATCATGAGTAATTCCAATACATCTGGAATTTTAGCCACGTTGACTAAAAAGAAAAATGTTAAGCAGAATTTGGAATTATAGATCAGGTTTAAAGAATCATAGTAAAACAACATTTGAAAAACACCCAAAGTCTATTTCTTGTCTCTTGTCTTATTTCTCCTGCGAGTCAAAAGGCCCTTCCAATTCATTCCAGTTCTTCTCCAGGTTTTTCTTCCTGTTCCTTTCTGCCATCACAATCGCAGCAATCACTGTCACCAGGACAGTAACTGTGATCACCAAGACAGTGGCTGTCTCTGCCATGCACAGCTGGCTGTCCACAGAAACAAGAGGTGAGCCAGCTAATTGCCAAGGACTGAAACAGGTGAGGTTCTCATAATCGTCCACATGAAGGTGCCGAACACTCGTGATTTTGCCAAAAACCCTTTGGAGATCACAGTCGCAGGCCCATGGGTTACCAGCCAGCTGGATATGTGTGCTTACTGTTTGGATATTCAGGAAAGTCTTAAATTTTAGGTGGATGAGCCGGTTGCCAGTCAAAGCCAGAAAATTCATGTTGTGTAATGAAGTGAAAGCCTCTACTTCAATAAAGCTGATGTTGTTGCTGTTAAGCAAAAGAACTTCCAGGTTCTGAAGCATAAAAAAGAAGCCATTATAGATAACTGCAAGCCTGTTAGACTGAAGGTAGAGATGTCGGAGCCTGGAAAGTCCTCGGAAAGTCCCTCTCTCAATCGAAGTGACCAGGTTGTGGCTCAAGTCCAGCTTCTCCAAGTTCTCCATATACTGCAAGCTTTCAAAACCCAAAGCTATCAAAAAGTTGTGGGCCATCTTGAGATCCTTTAGGGAAGTCAACTCATTTGAGAAGTCATGTGGTAAGTGAGCCAACAAGTTGTAGCTGAGGTCCATCTTCTCGAGAAAACTCAAGGACGTGAATGTTTGGGGCCAAATCTTTGCAATGGAGTTGTGGGACATAAGAAGGATCTTCAAAGACCACAAAGCATCAAAACAGCCTACCTCTAGCCCACTCAAGTTGTTGTGTCTCAAATTCAGCATCCATGTATTGTGAGGGATGCCATGAGGAACATGGACCAAGTGCCGATTGTGACAATCCACAAAACTGGAGGATTCATAGCAGAAGCAGAGATGGGGGCAAATCTTCGACGTATCAGCCCCATGAACATAAAAGAAAAGAGCAGCTATAAACGAGAGACACATTTCTGAGAGGTCTGCAGCAGAAATTATTCTTGCTGCACACTTGCAAAGCCCACAGAAAAATAATGGAGATCTACGTCTTGCACTCCAGATCCTTGTCAGCTTCTACAGATGGGAGAAGAGAGTCAGATTTCCCCAGAGAAACCCATCACAAAGAGCTTTGTCAAGTGATTAGCTAAGAGCTTCCTTGGACTTTAGCTTTGAAGAACAACAGGCAACTTGAGTGAACAAGAGAGGAGGAAGGAATCAGAGACCTGTAACTGGAGCACTGGCATTTTCTGTAAGATAGGTAATTCATACCTTAGTTTCTCTGTTTTCAGCACTCGCTGCTTGATTTTTGATAGACTAAATCCAGGGCCAAGAAAAAAATTGCTTTTTCAGTGAAGAAATAATGGGGGGGAGGGGGGGAGAAGGAAGACACACTGACTGGCAGATTAGTAGTGGAAGGAAATATAATTGCTAGCATTACCGGCAGTTGCATATAGGTCTGGACAAACAAAAAATCTTTCATCTCTGAACCATGCATAGTTATGCCAAGCAAAGCACATAGAAGAAGACCTGAAAAAACAGGCTAGGGATAAATCACCACGAAGAAAATCTATCTATCTGGTTGCTAGGAATCAAAAATGACTGGATGGCACACAATCAAACAAATATTAAGGATTTTTTCATGCTGCTCTCCTGCATTGTGCATGAACTCTACAGCAATGAATGAAGCCACAAAATGTGCAATGTTCATATGCTAGCAAATGTTCCTGCTTCTGAGATTCAGCTGTCAGCTAACAATCTACTGGCCTTGACATTAAAGAATTTGGCCAGTAAAATGAGGAAACTTTTTATTGAATAAATTGTCTAAATACCCTTATATTTGCAATAAGATGTACTTGTGCACAAAGTATAGCTTAGATAACTAATCCTTCAAGTTTGATTCTTGGTGACTTCAGATTTACATCAATGCAAGTTTCTTCTCAAATGTGGCTTGCCATTGTCTTCTTCTGGTACAGTTTCCAGCTTTCCAATCTAGCATACAAATAATATATATTTCCTGGAGATCTCCTATTCAAGAACAAGATTCCCACCAGTTTCTATGGTTATCTTGTTACTGATGATGGTCAGAGGTTAGTCTTTTACTTCAAAGCAATTTTGAAGTATTGTCCCACCAGGCCTAGTATGAAGATCAGAGAAAGATCAAAAAGCTTCTCAATAGCTCATAAGCAGAAAAATCAGGTGGTCATTAAAATAGTCTAAGAAAGGAAGATAACAAATTTTGCTGCAAATATCCACAACACAAGGGCTTGCATAAGGGGCGTGCATAAATGCACTATCGTGCCTATCGCCCGTCCTATAGTCCCCATTTATTCATACCTATTTCCTGTATTCTTACTCAAGTTTATACTTATATCTATTAGCTTGTAAGCAATTGACAAATCAAATAAATAAAAACAATGACACATAAAACTTTCTGCTTCTTTTCTCTCCATTCTCTCTCCTGACTCCATGTATTTTTCTTTCACATATGCCCAATTTTCTTTCTGTATTCATTCACTTTGATTATATTCTATAGGAAGGAGACAGAAATATAACTGGTTTTGCTGAACAGAGGGGAAACTTGTAAAAAAATCAGACTGTGCAGTATAATTCCAGACATTTGGCCTATGATTCTTTAGACACTCATATCAAGATTCCTATGTAAACTGTAATGATATTTCTTAAACATATAAAATTAATGGATTGTGCAAATCCTAGGCAAAATTATGATTGGAGGGAGACTGTTATCTTGGGATGCTTCTGTTTGTTCTTGGGTAAGAGCAGGGATTGTAGCAATGGCTTGTTTTGGGTAATTTTTCTCTACTGGCTTGTTTCCTCCTGAGTAAGAGGCAGCGGGTGACTGGATGATTGAATGGGAGTGGGTTATCTAGTGCCTAGGTGAAGAGGTGTTGAGTGTGAGGCAGAAGCATGTCTGCGGCTGATGCCACCTTTCTGATGGTATGATGTGTAGTTTGATTGAAATCAAATAAGTTCCTAACCAACCTAGCTGACAACTTGTCCAAAAGGTAGAGAGTGAAATTACAGGGACAGCCATACTGGACTTAATTCTTACAAACAGAGAAGAAGTGATAGAGTTGAAACTGCAGGAAGTTTGGGTGAGAGTGACCATGTCATACTAGAATTCAACATAACACAAACACAAGCAACAGAACATAGTGACACCAGTGTCTTGGATTTTAAAAGAGCTGATTTCAATAAACTTGGGAAAGATTCCATGGATGAAAATCCTAAAGGGGAAAACAACTCAAGAATCTTGGGAAACTCTAAAAAATATGATCATAGAAGCCCAGACCGGCACAATACCACTGAGAAAGAAAAACAAGAAATCCAAGAAAAAACCAGCATGGCTGCACAAAGATCTCTCTGGCAAATTGAAAGAAAACAAGGACAAGTACAAAAAATGGAAAGAAGGACATACAACGAAGGCAGAATATCAGCAGACAGCGAGAATCTGCAAAGACGATGTCAGGATAGAAAAGGCTCAGAACGAACAAAGACTTGCAACAAAAGTCAAAGATAATAAAAAAAAGTTTCTTCCAACATATAAATAACAAGAAAAAAATCGAGGAAACAGTCGTCCACGAAAGAGAGAAGTTGGCAAGGAAGTAACAGGCAACAGAAAGCAGAATTGCTTAATTCATTCTTTGCATCTGTCTTCATGCAAAAATAAACAATAGCTCAACCCACCAAAAACATAACTATAAAAGACAGACCAGAAATAAAAGTTAAAATAAGCAAAAAAAAAAAAATAGTAAGAGAACAACTGTTTGATCTTGATGAAAACAAATCATCGGGGCCTGATGGATTACATCCCAGAGTTTAAAGGAGCTGGCAGAGGTCATCTCAGAACCACTGCACCATATCTTTCAAAAATCCTGGAGCACCAGGGAAATACCAGAGGACTGGAAAAGAGCTGATGTGGTTCCCACCTTCAAAAAAGGGGGAAAAAAACAGACCCAGGAAACCATAGACCAGTCAGCCTAACATCAATACCCAGGAAGATACTGGAAAAGATAAAAAAACAGATCTGCTAACATCTAGAAACAAGTAAAGTAATAACTAGCAGTCAGCACAGGTTTGTTAAAAACAGATCATGCCAAACCAATCTTATTTCATTCTTCAACACAGTGACTAAATTAGTAGACCAGCAAAATACCGTGGACATAATATATTTAGATTTCAGCAAGGCAGTCAACAAAGTAGACCACAATCTACTTCTTAGTAAGTTAGAAAAAAGTGGAATAGATAGCACCACCACTTGATGGACTCACAACTGGCTGGCAAACCGTACTCAATAAGTAGTCCTTAATGGGTTTAAGTCTACATGGAGGGAAGTAAGCAGTGGGGTGCCACAAGGTTCCGTCTTAGACCCAATACTCTTCAATATCTACATTAACAACTTATATGAGGGAATAGAAGGGGAACTTACCAAATTTGCAGATGATACTAAGCTGGCAGGAACAGCTAATACCCAAGAAGATAGGCTCAGGATCCTGATGGATCTTGACAGACTACAACACTGGGCCATATCTAACAAAATGAAATTCAATGGACAAAAAAATAAAGTCCTACACTTAGGCAAGAAAAACCAAAAGTACACATATAGACTAGGTGAAACCAGGCTCAATAGCCGTAACTGTAAGAGGGATCTTGGAGTCTTAGTGGACAAACAGCTAAATATGAGCCAGCAGTGTGCAGCAGCAGCCAAAAAAGCTCATGCAATCCTAAATGTATTAACAGAGGGATACAATCAAGATCAAGGGAAGTACTAATACCACTCTATAAAGCCTTAGTAAGACCACACCTAGAGTACTGCATCCAGTTTTGTTCACATTATAAAAAAGATGTTGAGACTCTAGAAGTACAGAGAAGAGCAACAAGGATTAGGGCACTGGTGGCTAAAATATACAAGGAATGGTTGCAGGAACTGGGCTTGGCTAGTCTAGTGAAGAGAAGGACCAGGAGAGACATGATAGCAGTCTTCCAATATTTGAGGGGCTGCCACAGAGAGGAAGGGGTCAAGCTATTTTCTAAAGCGCCTGTAAGCCAAGCAAGGAATAATGGATGGAAACTGAACAAGGAGAGATTTAATCTGGAAACAAGGAGAAACTTTCTGACAGTGAGAACAATCAACCAATGAAACAGCTTGCCCTCGGAAGTTGTGGGAGCGCCATCACTTGAGACTTTCAAGAAGAGATTGGACTGCCATTTGTCAGAAATGGTGTAGGGTCTCCTGCTTGGGTGGGGTGTTGGACTAGATGATCGACAAGGTCTCTTCCAACTCTGATTATCTGTTAATTGACCTATCTGTTAAGCAGGGGTGGGATTCTCCCAGTTCGCACCTATTCGCTAGAATAGGTTGTTAACATTCTAAGAAGTTCGCAGAACTGATTTTGAGAAGAAATTACTGGCCTAATCCTGTGAGGAAGGCAGGAAGGAAACATTCTGGTGTTGCTTACAGAAACTGCCTTTCCATTAACCCTTTTTACATTCTTGGCAGAACTAGACTTCCTGTCTCTGGAACTTCTCTGGAGTTTTTTCTCCTCTGCTGGTATTTTGCTCATGTGGAGTGACCATTCAAAGATACAGTGGCACTGAAAAATATGACTTATGACCTTTTTTCACACTTATAACTGTTACAGCATCCCCACGGTCATGAGAGGCCAGGCGAGGAGATGCGTGTCTCGATGTGAGTGACATTGAGTTGGCCACGCCCAACCATAACATGACCAACAAGCCACACCCACCAACTAAGCCATGCCCACAGAACTGGTTGTTTAAAAACTTGAATCCCACCCCTGCTGTTAAGTGATTGGAAACTGGATGACTGGAGAAGCAGTAGTCAAGTCATTAGTGGTGACAGGTAGGAGGAGATATGGCAGAAGACCAGGGCGGTTCTCAAGGAAGATGACCCTGATGTGTCCAGTCCCCAAGGGCTGGCCATCAGCATTTCAGAGACCCTGATTTTCAGCTCTGCTGATTAAATGCACAGTCAGCCTTCAATAAAACTTGATTCACAATTTAACTGTGAAGCAGAGTGTTGATCTTGTCTGGATTAGCAAAATCTGTCTGGGCCTAGAAGAGAAGGAAATGCTCCTCTCTCCGCATATGTGCCCAGCTGGGTTTTGTGCATGGCATCAGCCACGAGCCAAGCTCAATTGGAAGATGTGGCAATCATGATCCAAGAAACCTTAGTAGCTTTCAGGGTCAGATTGCCAGATATGAAGCCTTGTTTGTGAAGTTGGGCTGCAAAAAACAAAATTTCTTTATTGTAAGTCAACCTCCCAATCAAAGCTGCTGGAATCCATGGCCAGGTTGGAGATGGAGTACAATAGGGATTTGGTCCTGGGAGATTTCAATCATCTTCCAGCATCGACCCAGAGACAGCTTGAGAGTTCATGGCACCATGACAACCATGGACCCAACTCAAATTATTTCTGGCCTGACAGCAGAGGCCAGACATTAGATCTGGTCTTTGCTTGCTGGCTAGCTAGCTTGCTAAATAAACAAACAAACATTCATGGCATTCATGTGATCAGGGATTGTTGTCTATCCCCATTAGTTCTTTGCCATGGACCAATCATTCTTTGACCCTTGGAGTTATTTCTTCCCCACTGGTCCACTCCAGATACCTAACAGACCCTACCAGGTTTCAGGTGGAACTTGGGAGTGTTCCTAGGACTCTCATGCCTGCTTTGATTAAGGCCTTAGTTGCTTCTTGGAATGAGACACAGCAATGTTGGCCTTGGAAGCCTGGATCACTATCTTCACTGGACTGTTTCTAATGTTTTTTTTTAATTTCTCCCAATCCACATTTCTCCAAGTTTGTTGATACTTGTACCTTCATTTTGAGCCTCTCTGGTGCCCTTTTCTTACAGCACTGAATGTAGATGTACAGCATCACGCTACAATGTTCACATAGAACTATGTGAACCGTGAATGGAAGAAACTATGAAGAAACTAAAGAAATTAAAGAAACTAAAGCACCTATGGAAGAAACCAGGTGAGAAAAGCTATTGTATCACTTTCCTTTGTTATCTTATTTAATCTGATCCAGGCAGATACTTTGTGACAAACTCTTTTTTTTCTCATTAAATTTCTCATCCCAACAGGAACAATCCGGTTCAACCAGTGGTGGGATTCAATTTTTTTTACTACCGGTTCTGTGGGCGTGGCTTGGTGGATGTGGCTTGGCTTGGTTTGGTGGGCATGGCAGGGGAAGGTTAACACAAAATCCCATTCCTCCCCATCCCAGTAACCTGCTTTCCAGCTCTGTTCTCCTGTGCAGGGCAACAAAAGAAGACCCAGCCAATCAGCTGGGACTCAGGAGGCAGAGAATAGATGGGGGTGAGGCCAGTCAGAGGTGGTATTTGCCAATTCTCCGAACTACTCAAAATTTCCGCTATCGGTTTCTCCAGAACTGGTCAGAACCTGCTGAATACCACCTCTATGTTCAACCCATGTTTGGAAAAGATATGATGGTCCACAGAGCGAAACCTATTCTCATATTCAGTATGGAGATAAAAGAATATTAGCCTGGATGAATGAATCACTTTGCATTTAATATGTTATGATAGTATAAAGCGATATTTCTAACTTCAGAATGCTAGTTGGAGGTTTCCAAAAGTCCACACATCTTAAAGCACTTGAGACTGAAAAACTCTGTTATAAAGTATTATTTTAAAAGAAAAGGAAGTCAAGGGGATGGGAAAGGATTATAAATCTGGATACTAAATTTTTATTTTGACAGAAAAACTGTTCGTTGGAAATCTTTGTGAAGGAACAAAATAGGAACAAGCTAGTGATTCAGATAAGTATTTAAAATAAAAAGAAAAGCTATACTTGTTTTAGAAGCAACCTGACACTCAAAGTAAATGATTATGTTGTATGTGAAAGCAAACCTTAGCTTTTCCCTGAATCTATTCTGTCAATTTCCTGTTCCAAAATCAAGAAAAAGATTTAAAAATGCATTTAGCCCTTTCCTCCATGCCCACAGGAAATCTATTGGTTTTATATATATTCAATACTTGTAGTTTAGCAACTGGTCCTCAGATTAATCCAGCGAGTAGGAGTAGACTAATCCCAGAGACGGATAAAGCCACTTATCTTTGTTCTGCTATATTTAGGTTGTTGAACACTTTTAATTCTAAAAATGACTCTAGTTTTGTAACAAAAAATGAAACATGACAAATAAGTTTCCCCTAAAAGTTTAGATAGGGATATTAGAACAAACTATCAAAAGGGACATTATGTAGGTAAAATTTTCCCAATTAATTTCAATAGATGACACTCCCTATGAAGTATGAAATCTAAAGCCCGTCACACAGCACCAACGGATGGAAAGAGGATGTAAAACGGAAACACTTGCCATCCATGGATTAACGCGATGCTTCCGTTCTGTACTCACTGCGTCCGTTTTTCATACTCTCTATCCGTCCAGCATCCGTCGACTGAGATTTCATCCGCTCAAAAAGTTTTGAAGAGCCTGTCACATAGGCCGACGGATGCAAAAAGTATGTAAAAAGGACACAGCGGACGAGAAAATTTTCCATCCGTTGTTATCCGCTCTCAAAAGTGCCCCAAATTTGCATAAACAGAGTGGACAACAACGGAAAGGAACGGACGGGGGGAGGACGTAGCCAGGATGTTAAGCGGATGCTCCACAGAAGCCTAGCGGATGGAAGCGGATGGAAGCAGATGGCACATCCGCAGGGCTTCCGGGGGAGCACAGCGAAGCAGACGTGCAGCGGAAGGAACGGATGCAGAATGGATGCCTAGCGGATGCAGCGGATGCATCACGGAAGCCTAGGGGATGCCTAGCGGATGCCTAGCAGATGCAAAGCGTTCACTGCGCATGCGGGGAGAATGCATTGCGTCAGCCCTGCGGATATAAAAGAATGCAGCTGACAAGCAGGTCACCATTCAGAGGAAAGGCCTGCTGCCAGACACATCTCCAGCCAACAACCATGGGGAAGAAGAGGAAGCCTGTGCCATCTGCTGACAGCCCTGGCAAGAAGGACAGGGCCACCATCCCACTCCCTGGCCCTGACTCGGCTTCTGCTGCTCGGGCTGATTCTGCTGGTGCTGGGGCTTCTGCTGGTGCTGCTCCTGGTGCTGGGGCTTCTGCTGGGGCTTACTCTGCTGAAGCTGCTTCTGGCGGTGGTGCTTCTGCTGGTTCTTACTCTGCTGGCACTGCTCCTGGTGCTGGTGCTTCTGCTGGGGCTTACTCTGCTTCTGCTGATCCTGGTCCTGCTGGTGCTGCTTTTGCTGCTACTGTTGTTGTTGCTGCTGGTGGTGGTGGTGGTGTGGTGGAGCAGCCCCTAGAACTCGAAACCCCTCTGATGAGGGCCCAGATGGCCCTGCCAGAGGGAGGAAGAGGCATACGAGAAAACGGGAGAGGAGGCAATACTCCATCGAAGAGGAACATGAGGATGAGGTGCTCAAATAGCTGAGGGAGAATGAGTACCTATGGCGGAAGGGACACAGGCTCTATCAAGACACCAAGAGGAAGCAGGCTGCTTGGAGAGAGAAGGCGGAGAGCCTGGGCTACACTTCAGAGATCCTCCACAGGTGGTGGAAGCACATGCACACCTGGTATGGGAAGCTGCACCTGAAGAAGTCTGGCCAGGCCGCGGTCAAGCTCACCGACTGGGAGACCTACATGATGGCCAAGTGCAGCTTCTTGGAGGGTGAGATCTGCCACCAAGGAGCAGCCCCTTTGTCTACCCTCTATCTCAGCCAGCCCACAGAGAGCCAGTCCTCTTCTAGCCAAGGGTCAGCTCCTGTGTCCAGGCAGGTATCTGTGGAGCGTCCCACGACGGAGACCCCCCCCCGACAGCTGCACTCCCCATGGCGGAGCGCGTGGAGGACCCCCTGACACAGTTGGAGCAAGGAAAGGGTACTTTCACTAGAGACCAAGCCACCCCCACCCCCAGCTCCACCTCCATAGAAAGCAGGCAGAGAGCCAGACCGGAGGGACAGAATCACACTGTCCTGCTGGAGATCAGGGACACCATCAAAAGCAGCGTAGATCTCCTCTCTCAGCTGGTACACACCGACATGCCACTCTCAAACCAAAAGCCCTTCCTCACCTTCGTCAACCAGACCCTCATGGACATGTCCGAATCACAGTACCAGGTGATAAAGGAGAGGATCACCAGTCTTCTGCATAACCCTCCAGACCCAGCTGAACCTGCTCCAACCCATTCCAGGTCTGCTCCTCCACCCCAGGTGATGTCACAGCCCTTCCAAGGCTTTCCACAGGCCCTCATCTACCAAGGCTACGGCTACCAGGAGTTCCAGCAGCACAGGCAGCCCTTCCCAGTCCAGCCACACATTAATCAAATGCCACCGATGCCACCGATGCCGACGCCGATGCCATCCACGCCACAGATGCCACCCACGCCTCACCTCACTCAGCTGCAGACCAGACAGCCCCACTACACTCCTCCTTCCTCCACCCCACAGCCAAGCCTGGCTTCAGAACATCTGTCATCGGTCTTGGGACTGACACCCCATGTCATGGAGGAAGGGGCTCTCAACATCACGGGACTGAGCCAGCTCTCTGAGAGCTTCCTCCACACACCATCCCGTTGTCCTCCCGGGGCCAGGCACCCCAATGGCGCCTCAGACCAGCACTCCAGCAGCAGCCACCTCCACAGCACCTGGACTCTTCAACCCTGAGACTATGGGCACACCTCAGAGTGACAGAGAAGTGTGCCAGAGACTGGGTTGCTACCTGTTGACTTTATCTTTGCTTGGGACACTTTTCTTGGGTCATTTTGCTTTTACAGTTTGTTATTAATAAAGTTTACCTTTGCTTCACACACTTGGTTCAGTTCTTTTTGTCAATAAAGTCTTGGTGGAAACCTTTAGAAATAGTTTAAGCCTTTGCATGCTTGTGGGATGGGTAAGGATAGCAGTGGGATGGGCAGGGATACCTGTGGGATGGGTAATCGCTGTGGGTTAGGATAGCAGTGGGATGGGCAGGGATACCTGTGGGATGGGTAATAGCTGTGGGATAGATAAACCTCCAGTGCAAGCATAGTGGGACTGTACGGTCCACCTTCCCAGGTGCCACAACTATGGCCCTTCATTATCAATAACAATTTAATCATTCATGAACACATTTCAACATAAACACAACTCTTTATTAAATGCCCTGTTCATTGTAGGGCCATTCAACATACATGGCACAATCTCATCAGTGTGATGAGACAGGCTCAAGGAAGCATCCATTAAGCATCTACCATCCTGTCTTGCCACTCCATTGCTCCAGCTGGGAAGTTGCACCAGTGTTTCAGGAGGTTGCGCTGCTTCTTCCCTTCACATGAAGCTCTCTTGGGGCCTTGCACATCCACAGTATCTATCAGGTTTCACCCTTGCCTCCATTCACCAGGCTCCATGTCCCCATTGCCTTGTTGGTGGTCCATGAGCCTGTTCGGCAACACTGGGTGGCGGGTGCGCATGAGATTGTGCAGGATGCAGCAAGCTTCCACGATGTTCCTCACGGTCTCTGGGCGATGCTGCATGGTGGTGAGAAGTACCTGGAACCTGTTGGCCAGGATGCCAAAGGCGTTCTCCACCACCCGCCTTGTCCTGGACAACCTGTAGTTGAAGATCCTCTTTTCACGGGTGAGGCATCTGGAAGTGTAGGGCTTCATGAGGTAGGTTCTGAGGGAGAAGGTGTCATCCCCCACGATGAAGTAGGGCACATCTTGTGTGTCTCTGGGCAAGGGGTCTGGATCTGGGAAGCCCATGATGAGGTTGCGTTCCAGCCCCTCCTTGAGGTGACTGGCGTTGTATACCTGGGCATCTGAAGATGACCCATTTCCTGAAGCATCGATGTACATGACCTTGTAGTCAGCATCGACCATGGTGAAGAGGATGATGCTGAAGAAGCCCTTGTAGTTGTGATAAGTGGACCCTGAGTTGGCTGGAGCTTTGCAGGCCACGTGCTTCCCATCTATGGCTTTATCGGTGTGGGGGAAGTTCCACTTCTGATACCATTGCTCTGCAACTTTCTTCCATCCTTCTTCAGTGGAGGGGCACTGGAGGAGCTCCTACAGGTATTCTTCGATGATGGCCTGCGCCACTTCTCTGACCACAATGCTGATGGTGTTGTGTGGCACCCTCCAGGCGTACTGCATGCTCCTGTACGTGGTCCCGAAGGCCAGGTGGCGTAGAGTCAGTGCCACTTTCAGCCCAGGGTTCAGGCTGGGCCGGATGTTGGTGTTTTCCTTGGTCAACCTGGGTCTCAGCCGCTCCACAACTTCATCAAACATGGCTGGCGGCATCCTCATGAAGTTCTGGAATGCACAAGTGTCTTCGTTCCTCAGCTCCACCATCAGCTTGTTATACAGTCCGTACTCTGCTCTTCTCGTGATCCATCTTCGGACCCAGACACTTCTTGGACGCCTTCTTTTCTCCACGTAGAACAGGTGAAAGTGCCTGTAGAGGGCTTCGCACTGTTGTAGAACGATGGCGGCTACCAAAAGGAGTGTGTGACGATCCATGGTGGAGATGACTGGATGCTGTGGAAGAGCAAGAGCCAGATGAAGGCTAAAGAGGTCTGCACCGCAAGGCTGCTGGACTGAAAGTGAGATCCAGGTGATTTCCTCCCCTTTTTTATCAGAAATATAGGTTTTCCGCTAGGTGTCCTTCCACATCCTCTAGACATCCTCCAGATATCCTAAATATCTGAGATAGATCCCCTATACGAATGTTTTTTTCCGTTTTAATGCTTTGTATGCGAGCTGCATCCGCTTTCATCCTTTCTACGTCTGTGTTACTAACACTGCGTGTCCGTTCCGCGTCTGTTTCGCTTCCTCCCTGTGTCCGTTTTCCGCTGGAGTGGATGTGAGTTGCGCGGATGCACAGCAGATGCCTAGCGGATATACCGGACGCGTAATGGATGATGACGGACGTATAACGGATGATCCCCGTATGCGTAGCAGATGTAGAACGGACGCGTTGGATACATTTTCTGCTCAAAATGTTTTGTGCAGCTCAAAACTTTTTGAGTGGATGAAATGTCAGTAGATGGATGCTGGATGGATAGAGAGTATGGTCTCTAGTGGAAGTGCCCTCTCCTTGCTCCCACTGCGTCAGGGGGTCCTCCATGCGCTCCGCCACGGGGAGTGTAGCTGTCGGGGGGGTCTCCGTTGTGGGACGCTCCACAGATACCTGCCTGGATACAGGAGCTGACTCTTGGCTAGAAGAGGACTGGCTCTCTGTGGATACAGGAGCTGACTCTTGGCTAGAAGAGGACTGGCTCTCTGTGGGCTGCCTGAGATAGAGGGTAGACAGAGGGGCTGCTCCTCGGTGGCAGATCTCACCCTCCAAGAAGCTGCACTTGGCCATCACATAGGTCTCCCGGTCAGTGAGCTTGACCGCAGCCTGGCCAGACTTCTTGAGGTGCAGCTTCTCGTACCAGGTGTGCATGTGCTTCCACCACCCGAGGACCTCCGAAGTGTAGCCCAGGCTCTCCGCCTTCTTTCTCCAAGCAGCCTGCTTCCTCTTGGTGTCTCGATAGAGCCTGTGTCCCTTCCGCCATAGGTACTCATTCTCCCTCAGCCATTCAAGCACCTCATCCTCATGTTCCTCTTCAATGGGAGTATTGCCTCCTTTCCCGTTCATGCATATGCCTCTTCCTCCCTCTGGCAGGGCCATCTGGGCCCTCATCAGAGGGGCTTCGAGGTTCTAGGGGCTGCTCTACCACACCACCACCAGCAGCAGCAGGAACAACAACAGTAGCAGCAAAAGCAGCACCAGCAGCACCAGGATCAGCAGCAGCAGAGTAAGCACCAGCAACACCAGCAGGACCAGGAGCACCAGCAGGACCAGGACCAGGAGCACCAGCAGGACCAGGAGCAGCACCAGCAGAGTAAGCACCAGCAGAAGCACCAGCACCAGGAGCAGCGCCAGCAGAGTAAGCCCCAGCAGATGCCCCAGCACCAGGAGCAGCACCAGCAGAAGCCCCAGCACCAGCAGAGTCAGCCCGAGCAGCAGAAGCCTTAGCAGAAGCAGAGTCAGGGCCAGGGAGTGGGATGGTGGCCCTGTCCTTCTTGCCAGGGCTGGCAGCAGATGGCACAGGCTTCCTCTTCTTCCCCATGGTTGTTGGCTGGAGATGTGTCTGGCAGCAGGTCTTTCCTCTGAATGGTGACCTGCTTGCGAGCTGCATTCTTTTATATCCGCGGGGCTGACGAAATGCATCTTCCCCGCATGCGCAGTGAACGCTTTGCATCTGCTAGGCATCCACTAGGCATCCCCTAGGCTTCCGTGATGCATTCACTAGGCAGCCACTCTGCATCCGTTTCTTCCACTGCGTGTCCGCTTCACTGTGCTTCCCCGAAAGCCCTGCGGATGTGCCATCTGCTTCCATCCGCTAGGCTTCCATGGAGCATCCGCTTTACATCCTCGCTACGTCCTCTCCCCGTCCGTTCCTTTCCGTTGTTGTCTGCTCTGTTTATGCAAATTTGGGGCACTTTTGAGAGTGGATAACAATGGATGGAAAATTTTCTCGTCCGCTGTGTCTTTTTTACATACTTTTTGCATCCATCGGCCTATGTGACAGGCCCTTTAAATAGGTATTTCCACTGAAATTAACCTTTTAAACCATGCAAGTATTGTAACTCTATAATTCATTATAAATTAAGGGGCAGTGATTTATAATGGACAAGATATACAGTATATTGTTGAAAGTCAGTGTGATGGAGCAAGTAACTTGCTGGATTAGATTGTGAATTCTAATTTTAGGCATAAATGTTTGCTGCATGACTTTGAACTAATCAAAAGAATACAGGCAGTACCTTGCTGGATTGCCCTCCTGGTCCACCTATTCAGTTGTCTGTTCTTACATGTACACAAGGAAGCCCAGTAATCTTCCAAAGCTAGCCTTCAGGGGCAGTCATACTGCTTTTAAGACTAATATCATTGTTTCTTATGCATTTCTCATATGACATTGTACCACAGTAGCTTTTCGCGTGTATTCCAAACTCATTGTTTTACAAGATATGTTTTATGGCTTTGCAAACTGTATATATTTAACCAGTGATTAATTTAATTCACTGAGCCAATTTAATCAGTGGCTTATTGAAACAAGCCATGGCTTAATGCTAAGAGTGATTTTAGTCACTGACAAAAATTCTCTCAAATTATATCTCAAAAAGGTTTCTCTATCTGTTTGCTACTATCTAATGTTTGTCTAGATTTTTGCAGTCAAGAGATGGGAAACCTAATTTATTTAGAACAATAACTTGTAGTTATTGCAGCTGAAAGTCAAAAGGCAGGTGGTTAAAGCAGCTACTGAATCATTTCTAAATGCACCAGTTTCCTGGCATAAATGCAGTGGGTTTATCACATAAATGTTTGTGTAATTTGTAGTTTGGTTC
This sequence comes from Laticauda colubrina, assembly GCA_015471245.1. Lineage (NCBI taxonomy): Eukaryota > Metazoa > Chordata > Lepidosauria > Squamata > Elapidae > Laticauda > Laticauda colubrina. Next base: position 11,029,610 of record BLBF01000051.1, read on the forward strand.
TGAATTAGATTGCTGTTGAAACTTTGATTCCCACTGGTACCTATATTCATAAAATGTGCCACCAGGTCAGATAAAGATCTAAAATATGTATTCACATGCTTGACTAATTTTAATTGAACCTGTTAACCTAGGTTAGGTGTTTGTGACATATCATGGTTTGAGAGTCCAATCTGCCTGGTTACTTTATAGTTCAGTGCGCTTTACAAAATTAGAAACAGATCAATTTTGTAAACAGAAAAGCATATGATGTGAAGGCAGCATCCAATGGAAAGCAAGCTGTTAGTGAGGAGTGTTGAAAAATCAAAAGGAATAGAAATTAACATTTGATAAATTTTAAAATATGGATGACTTTAGTCAGTCTCAGCCCGCAAAACTTCACAAAGCTTGGGAATATAAATCCCAAAATCCCCAAGTGGCAAGATTTGCCTTGAAGATCGAACATTTTCTAGATGAAATTAATGTGAAAAGTTAAACAAGATTAAACAGCAGGTAGTTCTTGCTTAATAAACATTTATTCAGCGACATTTTGAAACTACGACCGTGATGAATGAAAGGACTTTCATAAATTATGTCTTCTGCAGTGCTCCTGAGATCATATGATTAAAATTTGAGTACTTGGCAGTCTGCCCACCCTTACAATCGAATGTAGTAGTACTGCAATGCATCTATCTCTCCCTCCCATCTCAATTGCCCACTTGGCCTATTAACATAGGAAGAGCTGTTGTGATGCTGGATCTGCTCCTCACCACACCTGTGAGGCCTCAGCCAGTTATGTAGCGGACTAGTACATATGTTGTAAAATTACAAGGTAATAATGTTAGACATCAGAGTTTATAGGATTGCCAAGTTCATTTAGTTAATAGTACAGGGTTCCACAACCATCCATTTATTTCCACCAGAGGTGGTATTCAGCAGTTTCTGACCAGTTCTAGAGAACTGGGAGTAGAAATTTTGAGTAGTCCGGAGAACCGGTAGTGGAAATTTTGAGTAGTTCAGAATACCACCTGTGACTGGTCCTGCCTCCATATATTCTCTATCCCCCAAGTCCCAACTGATTGGCTGGGTCTTCTTTTGTTGCCCTGCACAGCAGAATGGAGCTGGAAAGCAGGTTAGTGGAGTTGGAATAGAGATTTTGCAATATCCTTCCCCTGCCACACCCACCAAGCCATGCCCACCAAGCCACACCATGCCCACAAAGCTACGCCCACAAAGCTGGTAGTAATTTTTGAATCCCACCATTGATCTCCACTACAGATGGGTCTATGACAAGTCAATGTAGCCAGTCAACTCACCATGCCCAACTCACCACAGCCAAATTGCTGTGGTCAACTTGCTGTGGGAATACTTACTGGGGGGTAAGGAGGAAGAGAATGAAATGTGAATGGCAAAAATTAAAATATTTTTAAATTTTATTTTAAATTATTAAATTGAACTGATAAATTGCCACACGGTGAGTTGCCTTGTGACAAGTTGGTTGTGGCAATTTGTACCACAGCAAGGTGGCTGTGGCAAGTTTGCCATAGTGAGTTGTCTCATTCTGTTACCCAGAGCCAAGGAGATGGCCTTGAAACAAATATCCAGAATCTGTTAAGTAAACAATAAGGACAAATGCATTCCTTAAGTCCTGGGAAAGGAGAATTCAAAAGAGACCTTTCTGATTCACCAGGACATGAGATGTGTATGATGTTGTAATTACTACATAACCTACAGTATAATATTAATCTTCCTGAGGAATTGGTTTTCTAACCCAGTCTCTCTTATAGTGTTGACAACAGTCCAGAGATTGAAATTTAGCTCTCATAACTCCCCAGGTTAACATCTCCAGCAACTGCAGTTTCAGTACAATTGAAATATGCCAGATTGGAGAAGATTAGGTCTAGTACCAGTAGTTAAGATACTTAAGAGTATTTTCCAAAATCTAATCAGGCCTGTTTTCAATATTCAAAAATGGAATTCAGCACAACCCAACTGCAAGAGAACGATCCTGGCAGGTATTCCAATCCCACTCTGCCAAAGAGAACCAATTGTCATTTTAGCGAATATTAAATATATTTTGGGGAATATTAAAAAGACAGGATAGAATATTTCCCCTAAAGGAGAAATTGGGGGGGGGGGGGCGGAACCTTAAGAGAGGCAGAAACTAGTCCCAGTTTCCTTGCCCCAAGCAGAAACTAAGGAGGCTAGTTTATAGAAATGCAGATTTGGAAATGCATTCAGAAAGACTGGGTCAGGCAGAAACTTCAGATAAGCAACACACTCAAGTCAAAAGTTGTCAAAATTTGCTCAAACTCCTAGGATTTGCATCTTCTCTTTTTTTATATAGAGCCAGCCATGACCCTACATTACTTCATAGGAATCCAGAAGATATTAAACCCACCACTCTAAACTCCATTTTGTCAGCTGTCCCACAATCACATGTGGTTGGTGGTTCTGCTTCATCAATAAAGGGAATCTTTCTTTCTAATCAGCTTCCAGCCTTCATTTTATTTCCAATTCCTTTTTCCCACCTTGGAACTGAAACTGGATATTTCTTCTAATAGTTATACACATGCAGAAATTGTTGACAAAAAAGTAGTTTTATAATTTTTGGGTGAAAGAGAGCTTTGGAATTCTTATGAGCTCAAAATATACAAGTAGTCAACAAAACTTACAATGCTAGCCTGCAGAAAAATTCAACTCTTGGGGTCCTTAGGTTCTGCTCACACAAATGCCGCCCCTCCTGTCAATTGAGCAACTTATATCTGTTTTCTAATTCATTCAGCTGCCATCCTCCATGGGAGAGCATCATATTTCAGTCATTCAACACCTGAGTCCGTATGCCAGGAAGATAAAATAATCCGTGTCTATTATTAAACGCTGCTCAGATATTGGCTTTGTTCATTTAAGGAAGAACACTGAGAAGGATCCTTGAACAGGCATATATGTTACATGCTCTCCAGGACATTTTCCTAACATTCTCCTAGCATGAATCTACATTTTATCAGAAAACCTGACATTATTGCAGAAATTAGCTTCCTGAAATGGTAAATCCCTTCCTTCAAAGGGAAACAATTTAGAGGATGGAGTAATCTCAACAGGAGTTCAAACAAAATGCCTCAAGGAGATCCCATTCTCCTGTACCTCCTCACTTTCATCCCCTCCTCCTGCTGTAGGACTTTCTGATTGGATTCAATCATGCTTAAACAAGTCAGTTAAAATCTGCACACATTATAAGCTTACCATTAAGTTTTGTTTTGAATCATATCAAGTTTTATGAATCCAGTTCATTTGGCTTAATCATTAGCATATGATGGAAATTAAGAAAGTTGGTTTTAGTCAACTATATAAAGGAGCTTTTTTTATTTAAAAATGAAAAAAATATGGTTTTGATGATTAGCTGGGATAGATTAATAAAGATGAGTAATGTGATGTTAGAGATTAACATGTGTTTTTTAGTTATACCTGCTGCGAGGAATATTGAAAGCCACTTCTTTATGTCTTTTTTCCCTTGCTTTTCTGTTTTTTACTTTTTTCTTTTCTTGCACTTTTTGATCTTCTTTCTTTTGAACATAGCTGTGCTCTTCTCTTATTCCCCACCTGTCCAGTGTATACCCTCTTAGATCACTGTCCCCATTGGTCTTCATTCACTCTTCATTCCAATTTTTGAGCTGAACCTTTATCAGGAAGGACATATTTTCTGTCACTCTTTAAGTTTTAAGCATTTAGTTACATTGCAGAAAAATGCTGCTCTTTTGCTTGGAGTTTTAATATTTCCAAAAAATTCTTGAGGAAAGAAGAAAAATGTTTGTGATGCTGAATTTGTCAGCCAAGCTGAGAGGCTGATTGACACATCATACAAGGATAATGGCTGGGTTCTCACAAACACTGAACCACAAAGCACCAATTTTAGTCTACTTGTCTGACTTCAGGTAAAGCAGCAGCCAATTCCAAGTCCCAAGAAGATGTAGGGAAAGTTATGTAGTGTTAAATTTTCTATAAAGAAATGGAGATGAAGACTATAACACAATCTTGTTATTTTTTAACTGTACTATATAATTTACTTTTCTTTAGGCAACATTCAATGTTCTTGCAAGACATTCCAGGAATGTCAGTTTTATGAATCCTAACAAGAAGGGTTGATCTATTCAAAACTGTCCTGACTAAGAATTGACACATTTTATGAATTCTGTGGTATCTGACAAGAGGATGCACAACAATGCCACTATTATGTCAGTCTCCCTCTTGCTGAAGGAAAAAATAAGAGCAATAAAAGAGATGAAGATTTGTTGTATGGATTCCCCTGCCTCTATCCTGCAGGCTAAGGAAAGATGTGGATTATATGCAGGGTGTATCTACAGAGTGTCAGCTCAGTTTCCGACATGGATACATTAATGTCTACTAGAAAACAGAGAGGGCAGCAAGCTATTTGGACAGACACATTTCTGTTTTCACATTCTCTGTAATTTTGAGTGTATATGTGTGTGTATGTGTATATACACACACACAAATATGTATTAATATATAGCACATGGATTAATATGGAAATGTACATTGTCCATCAATCAATGAGTATCAAGGCAACAATGAAAATCAGTCACACAATATTATTGCATACAACTGACCTATTATATGAAGAAATACTTTAGAACAGACACTGATCATATTATAAGGTATGATTGAACTCCATGGTGGCAATGTGGGGAAATCATCACTTATTCCAGGCTATGTATTTTATCCTTTTTAGAGAAAATTTATTCTGAGTTCATTCCAATATTTGAACTGACAATTTTAAATATAAGATTTACTTTTCCTTGGACTGTGGATTGTGGTAAGAACCCAAACTAATTTCTCACCAGCCCTACCAACAATATTTATCAATGACTTTCAATAAAGGTGACTGCATCTACAGGATGAAGCTCTCTGCAGTGATAGCATCCCACTTTATGATTTATTTTTTGTAAACCACCCCTTTTATTATTTTTATAAATAACTAGGTGGTGAACATACTAACTACTCCTTCCTCTTATTTTCCCCACCTTGAATTAACAGGTAACAGGGAGTTGATGCTACCCTGTGCAGAGATTTTAAGAGAGAAAGAGTCGAACAGACTCGATGCTGAGAGAGGCACTATGCTTGGGTCAACATTACACCAGAGGAAATCTCTCTGCAAAACTTTTCTGGAAGAAATAGAGAATTGAAGGCTTCTCTGTTAAAAACAGATCCAACAATCCAACAATGGTGGAATGAATAACCAGTGAGTAGATCAGCTGCTTATAATTTTTTTTTTTACATAAGATAGCTCACCAGTGCTCCTTACAAGTTGCTCATGAGGAGGCCTGCAAGACAAAGATCACCAGCAAGTTTAGAGCTCTGGGAGACAAAGGAATTGTCTTGCTCAACCCAGTCAGTGCCTATAAGGACACTGAGAATCATATATTTCCCTTTCTATTTACTTTCAGACATTGCTTGTTAATTACTTTTCAGCTTTATGAACCTATAGATCAATGTTTTTCTAAAAATAAAGATTTTTCTTCCATTCTTAGCAAAGTAAGTTTAAATACAAATTTAAAGAATAAACAGACTAAGGATCAAAACTTGAAATAAAATGTGGAATTAATTATAAGAATCCTTCTATGGGAAAATGCCTTTGATTTAAATCTTTAAAAACATGATAGTGCGGGAGTGTGAAGATTGGATAATAGAAAGAACTGGAAGGAAATAAAAATTACTGTTAAAGGAGAAGATCACTTAAATTTGACTATTGACTATTAATACAGAATGTAGCAAAATATTTTAACATTCAATATATTGAAGGGTATTTTAAATAGATCAAAAATTAATTTTTAAAACACCTCACTTTATATATACACCATGTTTAAATGTTATGGAAGAGTAAGTTTTACGACAAGACTGAGATGAATCTGAAAGTGGATCTAAAAATGCCAAACTATAAGAATGATAGGGAAAAGGATGCTAGACTGGACATATGAAACAGCTGATGTCTTTTGAATTAAAAGGAATATATAAACAGAGTGATCTAGATAATCTTTTTGTACTGGATTTATAAAAGGGGCTTGTTAAAAGTTTGAAAAAACAAAGGACAAAAAAATGAAACCAAGTTTTCGAACATTATTTGAAGAATTAAAGTTCAAGATTGTTCAAAGTAAAAGAAAGGAATATAAAGTTGATTTATCTGACTGAGGTAAAAATAGATATGTTGTTGTCTCTGATAAACCTTAATGGAGTTTTGTTGACATCAGGACTCAAATGACAAGGCTTTATGGATTTGTTTACACATGGAGAGAAATATGGCAAGAAGAGACCATTTGTTGCATTTTAGGATAAAGTGAGAAATATCTTTAGCCTAACATATTTAGTAAGAAGGATCACAGGCACCAGGCCAACATCACATCTTGTACTAATATATGTTAAGTCTGAAAGGGGCTTTATTAATATCCCTACATTAACTATTATCATAAATAAGTAGTATCTATAAATGCCAAGATCCTTGCTATCTTTGAGATCATATTCTCTGGCTGAAACTGCTCGCCCAAAATGTGCCAGCAGGAAGATGGTGTCAAACTCTTAAAATTCAGGAACTTGAAAGTAGCAACTCTTTCTGAAACAATTGGACCCTCAAACTTAGGATGCCCCTCCTCTGTTAATATTTAGGAAGACTTAACACTTCACTATTTAGCTAGGGTTTTGGTGGGAGACTGTTTTGGTGGGAGACTGTCAGACAGAAATGCAGGAAATCTCCTTTTCACCGGATCCAAGCTCCCTAAAAGCATTATCTTCTCATCAGAGACTGTTTTTGGAATATAATTTTTCTGAGCTGAAATATTTTATAATAGTTGTTTGCAGCTACACTTGAACCAAACTTAATAAAATTAGAAAAATGATATATTGCTCAAGACAACTTGGATATTCTGTTCCCTGTCTTCAGGCCCCAACAAGAGATTCAATCATTTATTTAGTTGAACATGGTACAGAACTGTATAGAGAATAGTCTACCAAAAAGCAGGATATTTAAAAAAGAAATGTGTGCATATTTGAACTTCTGTGACATTTAGCTGTAATCTATAGATCATATTGCATGAATTAAATAGAAATAACAAAAGCTTAATTCTCCTTATGCTGGAGTCTAGTCTAGAGCCTTCCAGGAAAAACAGGTTACAGTAATTCTACCATCATCCCATCAGAAAGGACACTGGGGATATGATCCTACTCCAACATAGCAGGAACCAAATTGCAAAGGCTGGTAATTTTAAGCAACCTCATACATGGCAAAATTCTGGTTAGACTGGCTCATGGCAGGCACGACTTGTTTTTCAAATATTATAACTCAAAAGCAGTACCATTACAAACTGATAGATGTCTAAAACTGTGAAGGCCAATTCACAACTTGAATGTGCCTGAATTTAAATCCAGCCCCTTTGCTTCATATTTTTCTATTAACCAACTCTCATTTTGTTTTACGCTCATTGGTAAATGGCAGTTTATATTCTCAAAACTCCTGAAGTAGGAAACCCCAACAGCTTCTGGATTGTTCCTCAATACGTATCAAAAGTTGTACTGTATTGTACTGTAAAAATTGATTGAAATACTTCTTGTTCTGATTAGCTCTGCGCTCAACCCATCCATTTAATATCTGCTTTTTTCAATGCTTTTCTTGTCTTTGTCACTGTGAGAACTTCCTTATGTTCAGGTTTGCAATGATTGCTCTTTTGGTACAAACCATTTTTACTTGTCAACTATTTTTATCATTCCGTTTTTATATATGATTCAAGGCAACAAAATTAACAACCCTACTATCTAGTTTTGGCAGAAGCACCACATGAGAGTTAGTTCAGGCTGAAAGTGAGTAGCCCAGTAATCCAATAGGCTTTCATGCCTATTGGAAATTTAGTTTAATTCCTGTTTTTAGGGCATCTTAACCATTTCAGTGAATCTTTTCCCAGTCTGCTCTATTTATTCTCCATACCTTTTTTCAGTCTACTGCAATGTCTTCCTCCTGTAATGTTTGTATTACAGCTTTGTCCAGCAGTCTTATCTTGTGAGAAGTCACCATCCAAGGCAAACTGACAAATTCCCATCCCTATCAACTCAATTTGATCGCTTAAAATGTTCTCAATACATGTTGCTTTATTATTCCATGTTTTATTTTACATAAGTCTTTCATTTTGCTTTGCTAATGTAGAGGGTATGGAGATGACTTTAAAGGGAATATTCAGAAGCCATTACAAAGCAAGGACAAAAATATTTTTAAGAATTAGGAAGAGATAGTATTAGAAAGAGGCATAGACTGGTTCCCCTCTGACTCATGAGAGAAGTAAAAACAAGCCGACTTGCAAAACACATTCTGGTTCAGTTCCGTTGCTACATCATCCTAAATGCTAGATTTACCTAATTTTATTTTGAAATGGTGACAGTTTATGTCACATTTTATAATGTTAAAGTTCAGGGGGAAAAAGATATATTTAACTCACAAAGTAAAACATAAAAAAGGACTGCAATCTATTCAGGTCTTACTGAAGAGGTCACCATGCAGTTTGAGAAAATACTGTAAGCAGTTTACTGAGGGTGGGGGGGGGGAATAATAAAAATTCATGTTAAAATTGCTTTTTTATATATTTCATGGTATGCTCATCTTCTCCTCACCTTATTCTATTTTACTACTAAATAGCCACTTCTAACTATACACAATTTAAAATTAATTTTCATTTTTTATACTGCAAACATCTACAAAAATGCCTCAAAACCATAGTTCTTACTACAAAATTATAGCTTCATGGCTGATAAACTGGATTTATTAGGTGTTAAATATGTCTTCTCTTAGAGATGTGTTCTGTTGCCTTCCTTTTACAGCTCAAGAATCACAGTCTCAATTGTTATCTGTAAGAAATCAGATTTCTGGGTACTATAAAATTTAAAAATACATGTTACCTACTCTTAATGCTAGGACATCTGTGTATGACTATCTAGTATTCTTACTGTTTCTCACTGGGAGAGTGCAAATACACAAACTATCAAGTCTCTGGCTTACGGTTGTCTTATAAACTGTTGGACATTTCTGGCTTACTTCAATTTTGTATATGGTTAATAATTTTGTTATTACTCACTTGTTTATAGTGTACAAGCCATTTCAATTAGCATTGCTACATTAGAAATTGAACCCTGTATTTGTGTATTTTTTTGTTGATATTCTTCCAGATCTGTGTACCAGCAGCAATACAGGATGCTAAAATCAGTACAACAGGAAAGCCAAAGGAAAGTAGGGCAATCCCATTTTTAACAATTAATTCATGTTATTGTTTTTCCCAAAATAGAACATGTTTTTTTTTTTTTACAAAGTTAAACTGAACCAAGCTCACATTTGGAGAGCTAAGACTAACTATGCCCTAGACAAGCAGGTACAAGTTATTTTCATAGGTTTAAAAACTAGTATTTTAAAAAATGCACTGATGATATGTCAGCTAAAAAGCAGTATCAAGACTGGAAAGGAAATAAACTATTACGAACTACATGTGCAGGCCCCAAAACAGAATCAGAGCTGGAAGGCAACTGAATCCAGGCTCTGCTTTACGCAGGAATCCAAGTTAAAACTTCCCAGAAAAATATCTGCCTAGCCTGCAGTGGAATATACCACTATGCTGGATAATTCACTGTGCTTTCTAACTGGTGATATTTTTTGAAAAATAATGGTTGAAATGTGCTTCCTGTAAAGTAATTCCATTTCTAATGTCCTGCACTCTAGAATGACATAAAATAGTCTTGACCTTTTTCTGGGTGGCATCCTTTCAACTGTAAAGAGGGCTATTTTATTGCTTCCATCTTTCTTGGCAAAAAATATCAACTTATCTTCTTGGAATTATTTTCTAAATCTGATTATAAATGCCCTTCTATAAATATGTTCCAATTTCTCTGAATCCCTAAAATAGGGTGTCCAGAATTACAGTACTCAAGGTGGAGTACAGCTAGAGTAAAATAAAACAATTACCTGTTATGATTTGGAATTATTTCTGAAACAATGTAAAAACACATTGCTTTATTGTAGTCATTATTATAGCATGGATTCCTGTTCACTTCATAGTGAAGTATCACTATCTAATCACCTATTCCACTTTGCATTTATTTTCTAAGAAATCCATGCTTCTCTTATCTAGTCTGGTTCCTCTAGCTAGCCTATCAAAAACTTTTTGCCTTGTGGATTTTGTTTTTTGTGTCTTCTGTAACCTCAGTTAGCATTCTCTATATGTCTTCACTCAAGTGACTAATAAAAGTTGAATTCTGCTACTTTACACCAAATTAATAAGAAACTATTCATGAACACTTTTTGAACTAGCTATGTAGCCACTTCATTCCAATTTCCTAACTAGAATGTCTTGAGGTACCGTATTTTGTCAACATGGGAACTCACCTATATGATGTGCAGAGAAACGTAACAACTCCACCATATTATTTTAGTGCCTGTTCTAGAGAACAAATGCATAGGGCTTGATTTGTTTCATAAAGACTTTCTTTTCTGCTTTCCATCCGTATTCCAGTAAGTTGCACTGTCTTGCAAACATAAAAAATATTAACTCACACATTTTACAAAAATAATCCAGCAATTTATCTTTCATAGAAATATAGAACTGACGTAAGAATATGTAAAATAGGCACACTCTAGAGAACATACGAGTGCACAAGTTGGCATGCCAGTTTGCCCCATAATGTGCAACTTTGTATCCTCATGTGTCCTCCAATTTCAGCAAACAATATGGTATGTTGTTTTCCAATTCTCTGTATAACCCTCCCCCCAACATCCTCTGCCTGCACGCTTGGACAAACCCACCAACACAAATGCTTGATTGATGGTTAAAAAAATTCTGGGTTTTTATTGGTTTTGCTAGACAATGCTAAAAAAAATCCCTCCATTCTGAAAGGCAGGGCTTGAATTATTTATCCTTTTGTTTAAAAATAACAAAAAAGGGAAAAGGGGAGATCATAGCAAAAAAAAAAAAAACACCAACCCAACAGCACCCTCCCATCCTATGTTATCTTTGTATCCTATGTATCTTCAAAAAATTTATTTCCAAACCAAGGATACTTATGAATGACCCTGCGAGCAGCAAGTTCAGGAGAAGCAAATCATATAAATGCTGACCATTTCAACAATTTAGCCAATAGCAGCACATAGACTTATGGACAGAAATAATACTTTTTGGACAATGTCTCCAAGTAACCCTGCAGCTTGGTCATAACAGAGATTATTTCCATTCAAATAATCATACTTGGATCACCGGAACTACAGCTACTGTGCCTGATCACCATCTACAAACAAAGGAGCTGAAGTAATCTTTCCTTTTAGCAATGATAGAGCCAGCACTATCCACATTCAGTCATGATGTCAAAACGTGTTATATGACATACAGATGACATACTTGCATTGTGTCTTACAAAGTTGCATCATTTGCACCACAACACATGTATTATTTACTTCTCCTTGCCCCTCTGCAGATGCCATGGACACAGCTGTACACCGTTGGAAAGATATTTTTACTATGTTGCAGAGGAAAATCCCACTGAGGCAGTTTTATCCTCCTGCCAATTCAGATGCTTTATTTTTGTGGAAAAAAGGCCAATGAAGGACTAAGGACAATCACATATGAATTCAAGCCCAAATCTTCATGCTCCTGCCCAGTCCCAATTGGGTCACTATGGACAATACACATATCGTTCCTCCTATATTACACCCAAGCAATCTTGACCTACAGAAAATCTTTGGGTGCTTCACTGTGGTCAGAACAGCACACGAGCAAGAGGAAGCTATGAGATCTAGTTTTCATGCCTTTGAGCATAGAACGATTCCACTACAATGATATGTAGTAATGGTTAACAGTTCTAATCCAACGGCATTAACAGAGCTGATTTATGGCAATATAACATAATGCACAAGATAAAATTTACGGAAAGCCCAAACGCTTGTACCCTAAGTATGCATTCTGAATAGGGTATGACCCACTAAAGCCCAAGCTTCAGCAGACATCTGATCTTTTGAATTATACCTAAAAATGACAACCGCAGAAAGCTTGATTTTTAACAAGCATAGAGATTTTTTTTCTGCCATGATCCCAATTTTGAATACTGCGAGAAGCAGAAAAATATTTAAAAGGGGTATGTATGTGTGTGTGTATATATATATATATATGTATATATATATATATATGTATGTATGTATGTATGTATGTATGATATTATATATATATATTGAGATAAGAAAAATAAGGCTAATTCAAGCCTTGCCTTGTGCAAACGAAAACCAAAATGAGATCGCCAGTCACAGAAAGGTTCCAATTACATCACTACAGTCAGCTTGTTATATTGTTTCCTCTATTCTTTTCGCTTTTTAGTGTGATAAACGAGGGAACTTAATTCTCCTAGCATATAGCAGGAACAGGGGTGGCATGGAATTGATTTCAATAAAGCAGAAAATTCTGGGAGGGAGAAAAACCTCAAATACAAGACAGCTGACTGTTCTAGGGGGGAAACCTGGTGGGCAAAAAGTAAAGAGTCTGTTAGTCAAGTAATGAATGAATTTTTAAATTATTCTCTGTTTTTGTCTTTGAAGTCTAAAGTTCAGAAGTTGTGGGTCCCATCATTACAGGGTAGCCACGACATAAAGTGGAACCCCCCTGCCCTCCCCTGACCTCTTTTGAAGAAGCCTTTATCATCTGCTGCTGCGTGTTCGAAGGGTTTCCCCCCACCCCCACCCCCCGCAGGAGCACTCTGTCACAACCAGGAAGGGCAGGCGGGACTCAGGATGAGAGGGCGCTTTCCTTCTGTGTTGGCTGGACTTGTGAACGCTGCATCAGCTTTTGGCTTTCGACATCTCTAAAATGTTTCTCGACCTGGATGGAGAAGGAGGTAAGGAAGTTAGCATTCATTTTAGACAGCGGAACTACTGGCATGTTCATGAAAAGTAGTGATCCATGAGACTGGAAGTGTTGATTTCAACAAGAGTTTACAACAACATTCCCCAACCTTTTCAGCTTGGCAGACTGGAGAAAACGACGGCAGCAGAGGAGAAGGTGTGATAGTTTTATGCCCATGTGCATGCCACTTTCCTAAATGCAGCTGTGCACATATGTGCTCACGTGACCCCAGCGTTCTGCAGCCCGGCAAAGACCGGGGCTTGGGGACCCCTGGTATAAAGCACAGTTTGGAATTGAAGGTCACTGGTGAACCATAAAAGGAATCAGGATTTTTTTTTTAAAGCACATAAACATTTAAAAAATAAGCCAAGGTGTCTGTGTTCTATTCCAAATATTAAAGAATATTTAGGAAACTGTAACAAGGGATTGTACATTAGCATTACATTCTTTGACATACAAAACATGCCTTTGTATAAAACCTGAAATATGACATTTCTTATAATCCTACTATTGTAGGATTGTGGAATTCTACTCTATCCTACAAATGCAACTACAATTTTAATCAACTGAATTTTAGTTTTCCTCTTATTTGATCAGATATTTAATTTAAAAAAAAAGTTACAGGTAGTCCTCAACTTACAACCATAACTGAGATTAGAATTTCGATCATAAGTTGTCATCATATATCGAGTCACTGACATGATCAAATCCAATTTTATTGTTTTTACAGTGGTTGTTAAATGAGTCATGCAATTCTAAATTGGAATCCAGTCTTCTGAATAGGTGTTTTTCCCTACCTTAAACTGGCAAAATATGAAACAAACTATGGTCATGTGAGCATGGGACACTGCAACCAGTCATAAATATGAAACAAATGTGGTCCCAAATGTGGTCATATGACCACTGGGGTGTGTGCATGAGAAACATTTTAGAATAGCCAGAAGTGCTTTACAGGCTGTAAACCCCCCTTCCAACATTGAACATTTGTTAAACCACTAGTCATCAGTCAAGGACTCTATGTATTGCTTGAGGCACACAGGTGATGGAATGCGCACCTGCAGCAGCAGAGGGGGAGGATTTGGCCAACTCATTCCCAGAGGGAGATCCAGCTCAAGACTGCACAATCCTAGACTGAAAGGAGAAGGGGGTGAAGAGGTTTAAGGTAACCACTCCGTAAAATCTCCCTGGATGTATCACAGCTTTAGTTTGGCAAGAATCTGCCTATTTGGTGTAAGGAAATAAAATATTGGACTATTTCATCTCTGGGCCTGAGCCTGACAATATGAAACCTACATTCTTACATTGCATCATCATAGCCTACTGAAGTGCCATTACTGAAACAAGCACAATTGTCTGAGTTTATAGAATATAAGTTGAAGCTAGTATTTATGAGCTATAGTGTCTGAGCTCTCATATATTCCAACATCAAAATAAACCATTTAATGGATAAGCAAGATATGTGAATAAGTTCACTTTTGAATCTGCATCATCAAGGTCAAGCTTGCTTATGCAGCTGTTTTTTCAACCCTGTTTTCTCTTTTTCCTGAAAACCTTCTGATCTTTGTATACTTACTATTTTGCGTACATGACTTAGGGCACTCCCCTCTTTGCCTTTACAATTTTCCACTTGATATGGAGGGGCAATGACAACTTCTTCCATCACAACTATATTTTTCTCTTGCCATTTACAATCTTTAATACTGGAGAAAGCAGAGAGAAAAAATTATTGCTTTCACTAATGAAAATTCAAGGGAATTTGCAATGGAAAAAGGGAACAGGATAATGTTATTTGTTCTCATCACCAACTGTCTAATGACTTTCTTTTTAGCCTAAGAACAAGTACCCGTACTCCTGATCATTCCTAGAGGTAGTCCTCGACTTACAACCATTCATTTAGTGACTGTTCAAAGTTACAACAGCACCGAAAAAACGTGACTTGGGGCTATTTTTCACACTTATGACCATTGTCGCACCCCATGTTCATGTGATGAAAATTAAGGCCCTTGGCAACTGACAGCTGCATAGTCCTGGGGTTATGTGAGCACCGTCTATAACCTTCCCAGTTGGCTTCCGTAAGAAAAGTCAATGGAGAAATTCAGATTCTGTTAACAACTGCAGTGATTCATTTAGCAACTGTGGCAAAAATATTATAAAATGGGGCACAACTCATTTAACAACTGTTTTGTTTAGCAAATGAAATTTTGGGCTCAATTGTGGTCGTAAGTTGAGGACTACCTGCACTAATTTTTCATGCTGTGAATTTGCTCTGTGAATATACAAACTTACAAAAGAGTAATTGTTAAATTTTATTTTAAGTAGTCCACAAAGTTCATTTAACATTATCCTCTTTTTCAATCATCTAAATATCTGTACATGCTAAACTTTATAATTGCAGAGATACATACATTAGGTTCACATAATGCTAAATTGTTTTTTTGACAATAAAATATGATTAAATTTGTAAGCATGCCTAAAACATAAATCATAAACCACAAGGAGTTATCTTACACATAATGCTAAATCAAAATAAATCAATATGAAATAAACCACATAATGGCTTCGTATAAGGTATTTGCATGCTGTTGTATGGTTTTATCAAATTGAAGTATGTAACATATATTTACGCTGTAAACTGGTTCTTTTAATAAACAACTGCACACCCTTCACAATAAACTAGTTTCAATATAATTTTTATTTTCATTAGTGAATTTAAACCTTTTAGAAATACTATTACATCTCAAAAACTAATCAAAATATACAGTGGCATTATTTTAAATGAGGTTACTTGCATAAAACATATTTGCTAGATGAAAATGAGGAAATAAAACATTGACAAAGCAAAATACACACAATCACCAGCAAATAATCATACACCATTTTGTACCAAAGAGCCATAACAATCTAAATTATCTGGGATTGGAATAATTCACCTAACATAATCAATTTTAATCACAAAATGTGAGGAAAAAAATTCAGTTTTATTTGCAAGCACCTGACTTTTAAGCAAAATGAAAGAAAAACCAAATTAATATCTCCTTGCATTTGTTGAGATCAGGCACTTGGGAGGGATAAATGTACTCTATAGCAATTTCTGCTCAAAAATTGCCTACTAATACATACATACATACATACATACATACATACATACATATATATATATATATACACATGTGTGTGTGTGTGTGTGTGTGTGTGTGTGTGTGTTTTTTTAAGTTTTCGCGGGTATTTACATGAATGCATCTCATCTGCCATCATCAGGCTTCTGTATTGAGAAGCACCCACATACGAACTCAATACAGAAGCCTGATGATGGCAGATGAGATTCTGCTGAAACGTTGCTACAACTTTAAAAGAACTACAATGACATGGGATAATACCTGAACAGCGTGTGTGTGCGTGTGTGTGTGTGTGTGTGTGTGTGTGTATGTTTTCTGAGGTTTTCGCGGGTATTTGTATGTGGATCTTTGATTATTCGGGTTTTCTCCCACGTAAAATTGGAAGTATCTAGGCAACATTTCGATGAAGTCTCATTCATCATCTTCAGGCTTGTTTCTTCAGCTCTGTGCTTCTCAGAGTAATGTGAGCTTGCAGCTGCTTCTTCCTTTTAACTGCTAGTGGGGGTGTGACTTGATTGGGTGGGGGCTTGACTGTGTTCTGATTGGGTGGGTGGGTGTTCTCATTGGTTGAGGGTTTGGCTGTGTTCTGATTGGTAGGAGGGTTGGCTGTGTTCTGATTGGCTGGGGGTGTGTTCTGTTTAGGTGGGGGCTTGGTTGTGCTCAGGTTAGTCTTA
>BLBF01000051.1:11051295-11337176 GCA_015471245.1 Laticauda colubrina
TAGCAGTTAAAAGGAAGAAGCAGCTGCAAGCTCACATTACTCTGAGAAGCACAGAGCTGAAGAAACAAGCCTGAAGATGATGAATGAGACTTCATCGAAACATTGCCTAGATACTTCCAATTTTACGTGGGAGAAAACCCGAATAACCAAATATCCATATACACACACACACACACAAAAAAAAAAAAATTATGTTACTTACGTCTTGTGTATAGTCTGAAATAATTCCTGTCCTTCCAAAGAGACCCCAGCACTAATTGCATATGCTTGGCTCATTTTTTCTTCCTTCTCCATCCGTGCTTTGCTTGCAAGCTGTAAAGATGCATGAGAGATGCAGTAATTTTAGTCTTCAAATGGAATTCGATTTGTATGTCTGGATGACAGAGATGGGACAAATCCCATCTCATTAACTTACATTTTTTAACAAGGTGAAAAACTCTCCAAATCAAAACATGTAAAAACACAAATAATTTTAAAATGTGGAAGCAATGAGGTAGTTTTAAGAAGAGGGAGAAAGATGAGGGGAAAATGAGATACAGCTAACATATAGTAATCCAACCTAATATCCAAATCCACTCTGTGAAAACTTAATCTCACAGTGCTATCATATGTCCAAGTGTATCTACCCATGTTGTATGGCTGTATTATTATTATTAATCTTCTCATCTTCTCTACTATCCCACCTTATAGTTATTATTCTGTTAATCTGCAGGTATACTGAAAGCTTCTGCACTGGAAACAAATTCCTTATGTGTCTAATCACACCAAATAAAGTCTTCTCTTAAGCAAAATTGCACTACAAAATCAAAATTCTGAAAAGCAGTAGCAATCTGCCTTTCTGTAATAGTGATAAGTTTTGCAAGCTGCAATATCCATTTGGTATGATTGTAAATACTGTTGTACACTTGCATTTCCAGTGCAAAGTCAAAAATGAAATGTGTATTCTTCAGACCTCCAAATCCCATGAGACATGTAGAAAATAGGAACTTATGAACAATAAAATTCTCTCCATTATCCCTACAAAATAGTTACACATCTATATGTTATACATCTAATAGTTGTACATCTATCTATATACATCAGTCACTCCCAACTGCAGTCAATTAAAAAATAGAGAATCTACGGGGAAAGGAAAAATTGTTCTGTAAACTTGCAGCCTTTCAAAATGAACTTATTTTTGTGGTGCGGTAAGAAAAAAGTCAAAGTTGATCATCAATGTTGATAAAGTCAAGAGAATATTAAACACATAGTATTATATTTCTTGGCCAAGCCAAAGCCAAATGAAATAATTTTATCTATTCATGAGAAGGGTAGCATAAACTAATTCATTGTTTATAAGATTGCCATACTAGGGTTTCAGAATTCCTGGATTAGGAAATATTTAACTATTACTAGAAAAAATATTAACTTCAAAACTATATTGTTGCTACTGATAACATAATGGCTAAGAACAAGATGCAGCTTAAAGGTAAATTAAACAAAAAACATTTTATGCTGTAAAGTTTGTGCATGTAGTTTCAATATTTTCAAAATATTCTCAAAGGATTCTTACCTTGCTAACATTGAGTGAAGCTAAAGGTGGGGGTGTTTCTGCGCGGTCATTAATTATGGTAACTTCTGATACATACTGTAAATTTATAAGCAAGATATCTGCATGGTTAGGTTTACCACTTGAGGAAGGGCATTCTGGGGGGGAAAACATTAAGGAACATACAAAAGTTGTATAGCAATTCAGAGAATGATACATTTCTATGAAGGAAGATGTTATCATTATAGTACATCCAATAGAACTAGGATTGCCTCCTGAGAAAAATTGCAAACAAATTAAACAGCACAAGATTGGTTCCCTTAAAATATTCAGCAACAAGTGCTAACTATATAAACTAAACCTTACCTAATGCTACAATCATTTTCTTAGTAGCTCTATCAGTCTCTCTATAAAACTGATGCAAGTGAACACAAAATCTCTGTGGACTATTATTTACACCCATAAGGCTACTGTCAAATCACCTAGAATTCTAATTTCATTGTCAGTAATTAAATGAAGTTTTCTGTAACAAATCAAAGCCTCCTCTCACAAGACTGTGACAGCATCCTGTGCTGTTACTCTGCACCACAGTAACTCAGCCTTTCAAAGCCTTACAAGTTGAAATAAACTACACTTGGAAGAGAGAGAAGGTATGGAGTTTCAGACTCCTGAACCCATGTTCATTGTGACATTCTAATCAAGAATATTGTTTCCGGCTATTATATAAGTTATGGGTATTATTTCTTAGATCAGGAAGGATGTCAGATAGACTTCTGCATTATTAGGTTTCTTGCCTTTTAATAGCTATGTCTGTACATCACACCAAAATAATCTATTCACATCTCTCCATCATTCATTAATTTCTGAGTTCAAGAACTATGCCCCAGATCATGATTGCCTAAATGTAGCCCATGAAGATCTATAACAGTTGCAAAAAATATTGAAGAATACTCTAACACCCCTTTCTTTTTGCTGCAAATCTTTTTCCAATTCATATAACAAGATATGCCAATGTAAACCTGGAAAGATTTACATCTACAAACGTACATCAAAAGTAATTGCATAAAAAGCAAATGAAGACTTACCTAGATTGACTTGCATAAATACTTTTCCAAGATTATTCAGTCAGATTACTAGCTATCAAATATTGAGAAATCAAGTTACACGTCAACGAAATTCTGCACCACTCTCCATGTCTCTTTTTCAAAACAGCTTCCCATAAGTTACATATTCTTGACATATACCCCCAATTTTTCTTCCATTTCTATGACAATATCAGAAAGCACTTTCTGGGCTTCGGTTTTTGCCTCTTACCCATCTATCACCGAGTTGTCTCCCCTTCCTTAACCTACTTAACTTAATGGCTCATCTTCACCGTCCTTCCTGTACAGGTTCAACTTTGTCTCGATACCATATGCAAATAGTAACTACTTGGCTCAAATAATACCGAGATAGCCCTTCAGTCGAGTCTCCTCTTTCAAAATTAGGTTCCCTCCCCCAAAACCACGCTCCTATGTTTCCATGAGTGTTTGATGTAGAGCTAAGTCCAGCAGCAGCCGCAACCTTTTCAAATCTGTCACAGCAACTCTCAACCCATTCCCCTCATCTGCCGAAGAGGACCGAGCTCCCCCAGCTCACGTGTCCCCTTCTTTCTCCCATGCAGCTCCCCTCGCAGGCCCAGTGACGGCGTCCCCTTGCCCTGCCGGAGCCCTCCCCTCCCTTTCCAGTCAGGATACTGAGTGCCAACATCTTGCTGGGGTAATCAAAAGCCACCACCTCGCCTTGCAGCCGCTGCTCCTGGCAAGTCCGGCACGACACCTGGCTGCCCACACTGAAGTACTCGCCCGGGGCCGCCATCTTGTTTCAGGCCCAGGCCACAGCGGCGGCACCCTTCGCGCCTCCGCTGCGCCTCTGCAACCTTCGCTGAGGTGGCAGAAAGAAATGGCGCGGGGAAAGGGAGCGCCGAAATCGATCCCGGCGCGCCAAACCGGGCCCGATGCGCTCGTCTCCCCCCCCCCACTTTTAGCCACCTGGCTTCTCTCACCCTAGGCGGAAAAAAAAAAAAAAGGACGAGTGGCCAAGGCGACGGCGCCCCGCCTGTACGTCAGCCCCTCCCGCACCCACGCACGTACGTGACGCCACCCAGCAAAGCGAGGTGCGGTTGGCTGGCTGCTCGGCGGTTCGTTCTTAGGGCGGCGCGAGCATCCCCGACCAACGTTTGGAAAGAACACCACAGAGAACAGAGGCCGGTTAAAAAGGGGGCGGAGCGCCAGGGAACGGGCGGTTCCTGAGCCGGCGAATCTCCTTGGGGGTTTGTGGGGGGGGGGGGGGGTGTCGAGCTGGGAATTAGGGCTGGTATTTTATGAAGATTTCCCTGAAGTAAACCTGATTCCGTTTTGACTGAAATTGTTCTCAATAAAAGACCCCGTGGAGTAATGACTCTAACTACGAGGGATTGTATATCGCGGCTACGATCCTAAATCCGCTGAACCGAGAGAAATTGGACGGGTTAGCAGAGGCTCCTTCTGAGCAAGCACGCCTGGATTTCAACGGCTAAGACTGCAGATGGCCGGTTCGAGATTTAAGTTTAACCGGGCAGTAAAACTACCTACGATGGGCTGCAAAGTCTGAAGTGGAGGACGGTCAGTCCATCGCCCCTAAGGATGCAATGCTGTTTGGGGGCGAATAAATCGGACTCCCACTTAATTCAGATGAAAAAGTTACGACCGTTCGTTACTTTAATATCATTCCTCCAGGAGCTTAAGATGGTGACCACAGCATGCTCTTTTCCCGACATTTCACGACTGCAAACGTATTTGATTGCGAAATAGTCCCTGGCTCCAAATTATCCGGTCTCTAAAAGTGGATCTGGATCTCCAGTGCCTTTAAACTGTACATCACTGTAACTTTGGCAGCGTTAGCTCAACGCTTGCGATTTTTCCAACCGCCCCCTGTCAGACAGACGTTTATATATTCGAAAGAATACTGTAATTTATTACAGCAACATTTTCCGACACCTTGCAAATGTCCAAAGAAATAGAATGAAATTTATGAAAAAGTATGTTATAGAAACTTGGTCTAGAAAGTATAATCAACTCAAATGTTTTTGTTGCAAAGCCTTTTACTGAGTTCCATAGATGGATTAAACAAGTTCAAACGGAAAAGTTCCATGTTTAAAATATTCTATTAATGGAGTTATAATAGATAAGCCTATTGTGAATAGAACATATTCATTTATGCAAGAGACAGGCATGTGTCTGATCAAACATTCAAATAGTCCTGCTTAGTTTTGGGGGAAAATTATTTAAATGGAAGGATGACAATGACAGGCATTTACTTTAAATTGGATTAGTTGCAATTCAATAGATTTTATCCTAAAATACATATGGATAAAATAGGTTGCTATTGTACTTGTAGTCCGAAAGAGTATAGAAAATCATAAGGGCCTGTCACATTGGCCGACGAATGCAAAACGTTTGTAAAAAGGACACAGCCGACAAGAAAATGTTCCATCCGTTGTTATCCGCTCTCAAAAGTGCCCCGAATTTGCAAAAGCAGAGCGGACAACAATGGAAAGGAACGGACGGGGGGAGGATGTAGCCAGGATGTTAAGTGGATGCTCCACGGAAGCCTAGCGGATAGAAGTGGATGGCACATCCGCGGGGCTTACGGGGGAGCACAGCGAAGCGGACGCGCAACGGAAGGAGCGGATGCAGAGCGGATGCAGAGCGAAAGGCTAGCAGATGCCTAGCGGATGCAAAGCATTCACTGCGCATGCGGGAAGGATGCATTGCGTCAGCCCCGCAGATATAAAGGGAAGCATCTCGCAAGCAGGTCATCATTCAGAGGAAAGACCAGCTGCCAGACACAGCTCCAGCCAGCCAGCCAGCCAACAACCATGGGGAAGAAGAAGAGAAAGCCTGTGCCATCTGCTGCCAGCCCTGGCAAAAGGGACAGGGCCACCATCCCACCCCCTGGCCCTGACTCTGCTTCTGCTGGGGCTTCTGCTGGTCGGGCTGACTCTTCTGGTGCTGGAGCTTCTGCTGGCGCTGCTCCTGGTGCTAGGGCTGGTGCTGGTGCTTACTCTGCTGGCGCTGCTCCTGGTGCTGGGGCTTCTGCTGGGGCTTACTCTGCAGGCGCTGCTCCTGGTGCTGGGGCTTCTGCTGGGGCTTACTCTGCTGGCGCTGCTCCTGGTGCTGGTGCTTACTCTGCTGGTGCTGCTCCCGGTGCTCCTGGTGCTGCTGTTGCTGCTGTTGCTGCTCGTCCTGCTTTTGCTGCTACTGTTGCTGGTGTGGAGGAGCAGCCCCTACAACCTCGAAGCCCCTCTGATGAGGGCCCAGATGGCCCTGCCAGAGGGAGGGAGAGGCATACGCGAGAACGAGAACGGGAGAGGAGGCAGTACTCCATTGAAGAGGATCATGAGGATGAGGTGCTGGAATGGCTGAGGGAGAACGAGTATCTTTGGCGGAAGGGACACAGGCTCTATCGAGACACCAAAAGGAAGCAGGCTGCTTGGAGAGAGAAGGCGGAGAGCCTGGGCTACACTTCGGAGGTGCTCCTCGGCTGGTGGAAGCACATGCACACCTGGTATGGGAAGCTGCACCTCAAGAAATCTGGCCAGGCCACGGTCAAGCTGACGGACCGAAAGACCTACGTGATGGCCAAATGCAGCTTCTTGGAGGGTGAGATCCGCCACCGAGGAGCAGCCCCTCTGACAACCCTCTCTCTCAGGCAGCCTGCAGAGAGCCAGTCCTCTTCTGGCCAAGAGTCAGCTCCTGTGTCCAGGCAGGTATCTGTGGAGCATCCCACGACGGAGACCCCCCCGACAGCTGCACTCCCCATGCCGGAGTGTGTGGAGAACCCCCTGATGCAGTGGGAGCAAGAAGAGGGCACTGCTACCAGAGATGCAGTGGGAGCAAGGAGAGGGATGTGCTACCCACATCCACCCCCAGCTACACCTCCACAGAAAGCAGGCAGAGAGCCAGACCGGAGGGGCAGAGCCACACTGTCCTGCTGGAGATCAGGGACACCATCAGAAGCAGTGTAGATCTCCTCTCTCAGCTGGTACACACCGACGTCCCATCCTCCAACCGCAAACCCTTCCTCACCTACGTCAACCAGACCCTCATGAACATGACAGAATCACAGTACCAGGTGATAAAGGACAGGATCACCGGTCTTCTTCACAACCCTCCAGACCCAGCTGAACCTGCTCCCACCCAGTCCAGGTCTGCTCCTCCACCCCAGGTGATGTCACTGCCCTTCCAAGGCTTTCCACAGGCCCTCACCTACCAAGGCTATGGCTACTAGGAGCTCCAGCAGCACAGGCAGCCCTTCCCAGTCCAGGCACAGGTACATCGTATGCCACCCACGCCACAGATGCCACCCACGCCACAGATGCCAACACCTCAACTCACTCACCTACAGACCAGACAGCCCCACTACACTCCTCCTTTCGCCACCCCACAGCCAAGCCCGGCCTCAGAACATCTGTCATCGGTATTGGGGCTGACACCCCATGTCCTGGAGGAAGGGG
This sequence comes from Laticauda colubrina, assembly GCA_015471245.1. Taxonomy (NCBI): domain Eukaryota; kingdom Metazoa; phylum Chordata; class Lepidosauria; order Squamata; family Elapidae; genus Laticauda; species Laticauda colubrina. The sequence goes on from BLBF01000051.1 coordinate 11,058,360, forward strand.
CTCTCAACATCACAGGACTGAGCCAGCTCTCTGAGAGCTTCCTCCACACACTGTCCCCTGTTGTCCTCTCGGGGCCAGGCACCTCAATGATGCCTCAGACCAGCACTCCAGCAGCAGCCACCTCCACAGCACCTGGACTCTTCACCCCTGAGACTATGGGCATGCCTCAGAGTGACTAAGAAGAGTGCTAGAGACTGGGTGGCGACCTGTTGACTTTATCTTTGCTTGGGACACTTGGGTCATTTTGCTTTTACAGCTTGTTATTAATAAAGATTATCTTTGCTTCACACACTTGCTTCATTTATTTTAGTAAATAAAGTCTTGGTGGAAACTTTTAGAAATGGTTTAAGCCTTTGCATGCTTGTGGGATGGGTAAGGATAGCAGTGGGATGGGCAGGGATACCTTTGGGATGGGTAATAGCTGTGGGATAGATAAACCTCCAGTGCAAGCATAGTGGGACTGTATGGTCCACCCTCCCAGGTGCCACACCTTTGGCCCTTTATTATCAATAACAATGTAATCATTGATCCACACATTTCAACATAAACACAACTCTTTATTAAATGCCCTGTTCATTGTAGGGCCACTCAACATACAGGATGATGAGACAGGCTGAAGGAAGCATCCATTAAGCATCTATCATCCTGTCTTGCCACTCCACTCTCCAGCTGGGGAGTTGCACCAGTGTTTCAGGAGGTTGCGCTGCTTCTTCCCTTCATGTGAAGCTCTGTTGGGGCCTTACACATCCACAGTGTCTATCAGGTTTCGCCCTTGCCTCCATTCACCAGGCTCCATGTCCCCATTGCCTTGTTGGAGGTCCATGAGCCTGTTCTGCAACACTGGGTAGCGGGTGCGCATGAGATTGTGCAGGATGCAGCAAGCTTCCACAATCCCCTCATGGTCTGTGGGCAATGCTGCATAGTAGTGAGAAGTACCTGGAACCTGTTGGCCAGGATGCCAAAGGCATTCTCCACCACCCGCCTTGCCCTGGACAGCCTGTCCTTGAAGATCCTCTCTTCACGGGTATCTGGAAGTGTAGGGCTTCATGAGGTAGGTTCTGAGGGAGAAGGCGTCATCCCCCACGATGAAGTAGGGCACATCTTGTGTGTCGTTGGGCAGGGGGTCTGGATCTGGGAAGCCCATGATGAGGTTGCGTTCCAGCCCCTCCTTGAGGTGACTGGCGTTGTATACCTGGACATCTGAAGCTGACCAGTTGCCTGAAGCATCGATGTACATGAACTTGTAGTTCGCATCGACCATGGCGAAGAGGATGATGCTGAAGAAGCCCTTGTGGTTGAAATAAGTGGACCCTGAGTTAGCTGGAGCTTTGCAGGCCATGTGCTTGCCATCTATGGCTCCAACGGTGTGGGGGAAGTTCCACCTCTGATACCATTGCTCTGCAACTTTCTTCCAACCTTCTTCAGTGGTGGGACACTGGAGGAGCTCCTCCAGGTATTCTTCAATGATGGCCTGCACCACTTCTCTGACCACAATGCTGATGGTGTTGTGTGGCACCCTCCAGCTGTACTGCATGCTCCTGTACATGGTCCCTGAGGCCAGGTGGCGCAGAGTCCGTGCCACCTTAAGCCCATGGTCCAGGCTGGGCTGGAAGTTGGTGTTCTGCTTGGTCAACCTGGGTCTCAGCTGCTCCACAACTTCGTCAAACATGGCTGGCAGCATCCTCATGAAGTTCTGGAATGCACGAGAGTCTTCGTTCCTCAGCTCCACCATCAGCTTGTTATACAGTCCGTACTTGGCTTTTCTCGCAATCCATCTTCGGACCCAGACACTTCTTGGACGCCTTCTTTTCTTTGCTTAGAACAGGTGAAAGAGCCTGTAGTTGGCTTCGCACTGTTGTAGAACGATGGTGGCTACCAAAAGGAGTGTGTGATGATCCATGGTGGAGATGACTGGATGCTGTGGAAGAGCAAGAGCAAGAGCAAGGCTGCAGAGGTCTGCACCGCAGGGCTGCTGGACTGAAAGTGAGATCCAGGTGAGTTCCTCCCCCTTTTTATAGGAAATATAGGTTTTCCGCTAGATGTCCTTTTGTATCCTCTAGGCATCCTGCAGACATCCTAAATATCTGAGATACGTCCCCTATGCGAACGTTTTTTTCCGTTTTAATGCTTTGTATGCGAGCTGCATCTGCTTCCATCCTTTCTACGTCCGTGCTACTTACACTTTGTGTCTGTTCTGCATCTGTTTCGCTTCTTCCCTGTGTCCGTTTTCCACTGGGGCGGATTTGAGTTGCACGGATGCACAGCGGATGCCTAGCGGATATAGTGGATGCGTAACAGATGACGACGGATGTAGAACAGATGTTCCCCGTATGCGTTGCGGATGCAGAATGTTTCCGTGCTGCATCCGCTAGGCATCCATTCTGCGTCCGTTCCGCTTCCTCCCTGCGTCCGTTTACCGCTGGAGCGGATGGAGTTGCGCAGATGCGCAGCGGATGCCTAGCGGATATAGCAGATGCGTAACGGATGCAGAACGGATGCCTAGCGGATGCAGAACGGACGAATTGGATACATTTTCCGCTCAAAAGTTTTGAGCAGCTCAAAACTTTCTGAGCGGATGAAACGTCAATAAATGGATGCTGGACGGATAGAGAGGATGAAAAACGGATGCAGTGAGTACAGAACGGATGCATCGCGTTAACCAACGGATGGCAAGTCTTTCTCTCCGTTTTACATCCTCTTTCCATCCGTTGGTGCTGTGTGACAGGGGCTTTACAAAACGTGTACAGAATTGGTAGAAATGTGGATAATAAATGATTGCACTTTTTCTGAAAATTAAATTAGTATTTTGGACAAATAAGATTTAGGAGCATAATTAAATCTGACTTTCTGGCTGTTCATGAAAGTGAGTCTCCTGTATATTGATGTCTAACAATTTGGAGGACCACTGTGGGGAGTCCTCAACTTATAATCACAATTGGGAGTCAAACTTCCATTGCTAAGCAAGGCAGTTGTTACTTAACAATACAATTACTTAATTAAGTTGCACCCAATTTTATAACCTTTTTTGCCATAGTTATTTAGTGAATCACCCACAATTATTCAGTGAAACATGCAGTCATTAAGCAACTTCCTTTCCCTTCAATGACTTTGTCAGGCTGGAAAGATTGCAAATGATGACCACATTACCCGGGAGTCTGTACCATAAAAAATCATTCCAGTTGCCAAGGGTCCAAATTTGGATCATGTAACCACAGGGACATTGCAATGGCTATAAGTGGGAGGACCAATTGTAATCATTTTTTCCACACTGTTATAACTTCAGAGTCACTAAAGAAATGGTTGTACGTTGAAAACTACCTGTAGATGGCAATGTTATACAGGATTAATATGTTTCCTGTAACTGTTACTGGAGGTTTTCAAGAAGAGACTGGATAGTCATTTGTTCAGAATGGTATAGAGTCCCATTATTAAGCAAAAAATTGAACTAAAAGACCCTCAAGGTTCCTTATATAACCCTGTTATTCTATTTCTATGTTTGCTGCTAGTGAATTGTTAGCCAGATTTTTGCAGTCCAAATATGGTAGCCTGCCTTGATCAAAGAAAATGGGTGCAAAGCTGGCATCAGTGGTCAGCCTTTCAAAGATGAAAGAAAAGGAATTCAAATAAAATTGTTTATGAAATTGCATAGGTGTCTCTGATGAACATAATTTAAAGTCTTACAATGGCCAGCAGATATATATATTCCTTAAAACAAATCCTTAGAAATGCTATTTAAATTAGCTATTGAAGAAGCAGAATAAATAGGTTAGAATTTTATGAGGTCAATATCATAATAAAGCTGCACAATGCTATTATCACAGGTGGGTGTTTTTTTACTAGCATTACTACATAAGCAGTTCAAGCATATTTATAGCTAGAATATTGGAATGCAATATTAAAATATCTACATTCAAAATATTCCTAAATACATAACAATTCCTCAGTACTGTTTTCTGTGCAGTTGCCTATTCTAGGTTTACAATAAGAGTGTTGTCTTCTACCTTAGCAGTTGTCAGCTGTTATTTATTCAGGCAACCAGATCCGCCTCCTTTTTTGGCTATTCTAGTACTTTAAACACAAACAAATAATTCCTTATTAACATTGGATGAATTTGAAGAGATGAAATCTCTTTTAAAATTTAGAGTATCTTCAAAATTAAGTTTAGAAATAAAAACAGCTTTCCTTAAACAGTACATAAAAAGGAAACTCTTACCTTATAAAACAGTAAAAATCATTGCACTTGTAGGTTCAAAACTTATTAGGTAAGAACATTTGGTTCTGCTGCTTTTACAATATGTTTCTAGATAAAGAGCTAAAGTAAGGCTAAGCTTTGCTCCTTAATATATGCCACCAAAAATGTTTGTATCTTGGGATGATAACAAAAACTCGGCATAATATTTGTTTAACTTGTATCATTGTAGAATGGATATGGAATTTAAAGCACCCTCATGTGGCAATAATATTGGTAACTATATAGTCGAGAATGGTATGTTGTATACTGGATTATGTTGGAAATAAAAGCATATATTTAAGTTTCAGGAACCCAAAGTGGCAATTGGTTACTACAGTTAAAATACCTTTTCAACATCTTTAAGCTTTTAAAAATATTTTTTCATTAGCTGCAGTAAAGAGAAGTGATTGGGTTAACTAAAATTGGGTTTGTAGCCATCTTGATATGAAAAACATTTATCTGATATTTGATCCCCAGGCCTTTGGGTGTTTTAATTAAAATATATGATTGGTGCCAAGTGGTTCATGCTATAATTTTTAATAGTTTAAATATGAAACTGCTTCTGTGCATGCCTGTGTTCAGATATATGTGCTTGATCTCCTTGTTCATCCAAATAATAAAATTTATAATTACCATAAAAAATTACATCCTAACAAACAATTCAATCCAATTGATCAATGTGGAGTGATATTTTAAGGTCGTGACATTCCGAGACTCGTCTATATTAAAGCTTGGAAGTGCAAAAATCAGATCATATGGTAGCAAATAGTTTCGTGCCACGTGTCGTACACAGAAATAAATCTAACCCATAAACTGTAAAACTAGTTAAGCGTGTAATAAGTATCTAGTGAAAATTGTAACTTGAAAGATTACGCGAATCTTGGTGAATGTCCCTTTATTCACCCTGTATTCAATACTGATGAGTCCGTATCTCTTAAGACTTCTGGGAAATGTAGTTTGGTCATTCAATGGCGCGAACAATCAGAAGCCGGCGATCGCAGGTAACGGGGAGGTGACGAGTAATTGAACCGAAAGAGCAATAATGAAAGCGGACAACATCGCAAAGAAAGAGGGAAATCTTTTGAAACCGATCTTTGAAAATACAAAAAGAGCTAAAAAGAATAGTTGATTAATATTTCAAATATTATAATGCTTAAAATACAGTTTTAAAAATTATTCTGTATATGTTGTGCCCTGGGGAGGATGGGAGAGGGTAATACAATATACCTTCAGTCAGCACATGAACATTTCCTAGCATCGTGTTTTGTGTTCCTGACGAAGAATGTTAAATTTAGCCTATGCGTGTCTTATTGCACCTTAGGGATTACGTTGCTTTGTCCTCAAGAAATCTCTTCCCAGAAATTCTGGAGGTAGTTTGGAGAGAAGAGGGGCTAATGCAGACTTTTCAGATTTGCCAGGTCAGGGCTGCTGGACACCGGAAATAATTGCGGTAGTGTACTGAAAGCACGAGAAGAATCAGGAAGTTCCTGGTGTGACAGTAGTCCTTGAACTGTGAAATTTTAGGTATACCATTCTGTGTTTCCCCCCATCTTCTCAAAACTGAAATTATTTGGGAGTATCACCGTGAGTGATTGTGAGTTGTGAGTTTACTGAACTTTATTCTGCAGCTATCACTGAGGAAAGTAACAATTAGGACAATTGATTGTCATAGATATAGAAGATGGCAGATGGTAATTTGAGCTTGGTTTTGGGCATCTTGGTTGCCCTAATGTGGTGTTTCTCAATCTTGGCAATTTTAAGATGCTGGACTTCAAATATCTGGAGAATTCTGGGAGTTGAAATCTATGCATTTTAAAGTTGTCAAGTTTAAGAAACACTTGCCTAAAGGAAGATCTGTAAACAGAACAAAACAAAGCTGTTCCCTCCTGCTAATTCTCCAGCTTTGAAATCTCTAGATTTTTGGATACCATAAAATACTATGAAATGATTGGGTTGTGGAAGTCTTTAGGTTGTTCAATGACAGAAGAACTCTATTCTGGGAAAAAAATATGTTTGTGGAGCCACAGATAAAAATTTATGAATATTAAGCAAAATCTGCCAGGACTCATGATCTCTAAACGCTCACTTTACACCATGCTCTTTCCTGCCCAACAAAATGTTGTGTAGGGTAGAGGTCCCCAACCACCGGGTCATGGACCGGTACCAGTCCGTGGATCATTTTGTACTGGGCCGCAAAGAATGAATAATCGTGATTAAAATATATATATAAATATGCTTTTGCTTCCGGGTGTCTTATTTTGAAAGACAACCACTTCTGCCCTCGCCTAACTTCCACGCTAACTTCTACGCCTAACTTCACAGACCGCATTGTTAAAGCTAAGAAGCCCTTTACTATTGGGGAAGAATTGATTTTGCCGGTCCGTGAAAAAGTGTTTCTGCGTGAAACTGGTCCCTGGTACAAAAATGGTTGCGGACCACTGATGTAGGGGATAATATGGATTTAATGATGTTACGTATTCCACAGGACTGAAAATATCTGTTTCTAGGTCTGCTCTTCCATGGTCTGTCAAGGACAGAAGACATAGAGCAGGCATGGCCCACGAGCTGGATGCTTCATGTGTTGGCCACACCCACCCCAGTTTAGCAAAGGGGGAAAAAGTTGTCATATATCATATATCATATGACAACAACATAATGCTGCATGTTTGGCACCCGTGACAGAGCATTCTTTCTTAGGTGGATCAAATAGGATGAAGATATATTTCTGAGGATTCTCCTTTTGGAAATCTTCCCTTCAGTGGAAAAATATTTCTGTTCCTACAGTATCTATGGCCCATCTTATAACATCCATACAGATCAGCATGCATCTTACTGAAATAAAGCATATCCTCTGCCACCCTTCAATCTCCCTGGAAAAGCTATTATTACTTTGTATAATAAGTGACTCTGGGCAGTGTACAAAACTGGAAAATCCTTGAAAACAAAGCATCAAACCAAATGAACAGTCCAGACTAAAACAATCTTATGTACAACACAAATAAAATAAAACAGGAGTTCTACCCAAATAATAATACATCAACCTCAGACCTGGGTGGAAATAAAACCAAGTTTTCAGTACTTTCCTTGTCGTCGGTGGCAGGGGGGATTATTCCAGAAGATACCACTTTTAATAGTTTTTTTCTCCAAGATCTGCATGGCCTTCAAGTAGGCCATAATAACCTGGCTATTTGAGGAGCTTTGAGTTGTAGGAGTTTTGTGAATCCATTAGCATGCTATGATTCTTTTAATTTTGTATTCCCTGGACAGTTGAGTTGTTTTAACAATTAAGAGTCATATAAATCCAATAAAATAAAATGAAATGAAATAAATAATGTTTATTATGCTTCATTGCATAGTCAGCCTGATATTCAGACTGGATTTGGCAATTTTGTCCACAAGTCGAGTCATTACTAAGGACTTGGGATAGCACAGCAGATATTGATGTTGATGTCATCACATGATGTAAATTGTTTCCACAAGTTTAGCTGCCATTTGTAATTGACTGATGGTGAATTTGTCAGTGCTAATAATGTTCCAAATGATACTCCAGTTGTTTTTGGATTGAACCAAGTCACCGATTATTATTGATCCTATTGGTGCTGCAATATACTGAACATGTGACAAATGAATTGTCTGGAACTAGCTATTTGAAATACATTTTTCTTGGATTCCCTTTAATAAGGTATATTTCAAGATACTCATTTTCATTTCGAACGCAGCCTTTCTCAGCCTACGGCTTACTAGACAGATATTTCTTCCAACTTCCATAAATCCATAATGGCTGGGTATAATGGATATTTACACATTTTCATGCTACCAAATTAGAAAATACCACTATATGGTTTCCAGACTGAAATTTAGAATGGAATTTCCTTCTTGGCCTCCCTCTAGAAATACTTTGTATTCTAACTGAAATTATCTCTTCCATAGCATTTAATAAACCAGATTTTTCTATGCCCATCTTTCACTGGGATGGTTTTACTTCTCTCATTGCTATTTGCTGCTTTTAAGATTCTTGATTGCTGTTTTATATCTGGATTCCTTATAATTTAATTATTTTATATTTCAGTTGATTGGATTTTAAAAAACTAAAAACAAAAGGTATATTTGTTCTTATGTTAACCACTTTGGACATCTTTAGTAGGGAAAGGAGAATGCAAGTGTTTTTAAAATTATTTTAAACATAATAATTAATTTAGGCTCCAGCTATGTTAAACTACCAGGGTGCATAAAAATTGATTATTATTTTTAATTAAAAAATGGATTTTAAAAATTTAAATCAACTTTTTTATTTTTATCAAATTTATTTTAATAAAATGTTTTTGGAGTAAAAATCTATTTAAAGATAGTTTTCTATTTAAGATACATTCATAATTTAGTTTATTCAGCATGAAATGGAGTTTAGTTATATAGCATGAGGTTGTATATTCTGCAATATTTACATTTTTGGTAAACTCATTAAGTGAATCCAAGTTCTGCAAGCTAAATAGGAAACCTTCATTTTGTTTGCAAATAATATTAAAGATTCCAACTACCAGCAACAATGAGTCCTTCCATTTAAAGAGCACCTGTCATTTCAGATCCATCATGGCAGCACCTGTTAGCGGGCATCCACTTACCTGCTGCACTCCAAGTCCCTCACTTCGTTGTGTCGCATCACCAGCCATCCCATTAAAGTGAATGGGACCATCAGTGAGTCAACAGCAGGTCAGAGGAGGAGCCACTGAGGGACAGAGATGACAAGATCTGTTGCTCTTTAAAAATTATGATTAAAATTGAGTTGATTTAAATCAAGTCTTTTTACCCATCCAGTAAACTACTGGTATTATTTATTTCTGCATCATGATATATAGTTCTTTTTACCTCTTATTTGTGTGGTTTATGCATGTTTCTGTGATTTAGTTCATATTTGTCCAAGTTTTCCTACAAGCTTGTATTGTTACTTTGGGATTTTTTTGAATTAATTTTGGAACTTTATGATGAAAACAGAAGCAATACAGAGAATAATAAAAAAAAATAGTCAAGATAGCAGCTTTGGTCATACTGTGTCCTACTGTCACAGCTGCTGTCTTGATATTTTTTACCCTACAGGTAGTCCTATAATGCCAGCATACCCCACTGGAAACATGTGAAATAATAAAGGATTATTAAATGCATACTTCTGCCCTACATCATCTTTCCTAACTCTCTGCATATACTTCTGTTTCTTAATTTCATTCATTTATATTAGCTGCCCATTTTAATCAAGGTCTGTGAAAAACGAAGAAAGAAATGGGGAGAGATAATAGGAAGGGAGATTTAAATGGCAGTACATGAACAATAAAGGGCAATGAATGTTTATTAATAGGGTATGCATGCATGATGAGTGAGATGTTTAGGTTTATGACTAGGTATGGCTTTGCTTGTATCTATTTGTGGCACTAGGATGCAGGAGAAAGGTTCCCAGCATGGTGTTTTGATACAAAACGGCCATTGGTGTTTGTCATTGACTTACAAGGTCGTTTCCCAACTTCAGTGATGGACTCTGAAATGGCTATTGTTGAGAAATCTGAAGTTCACACATGTAAAAGATGGCCAGATTGGCTTACAAGCAGAGCTTGTATCATCATGTGCTTCTTATTGTTATGGAAATAGTTTAACTATCTTCTGAACAACTTCATTGCTTGATTTCTGCAAGGCATTGGATCTGCAAGAGTTTGTTGGAAACACATTTTATTTCTTCTCATCTGTTTCAGTTTCACCACCATGGATATCTTTTACACTAGCGGTGTCCAATTTGCTGAAATGCTTCAGAGTGGTCTGCCTGGACTGGAAGATTTTTGGCTTTGGGTAACCTTTTTCGGTGATCCCAAATGTGTCTTCATAATTTATTTCCCTCTTGCCTACTTCTTGTTGGATAAGAAGATTGGACTGACAGTGCTGTGGTTGGGCCTAATCTCAGAATGGCTGAACTTGATGTCTAAATGGTGAGGAAAAAGCAAGGGTAAAAAAATACTCCAGAATTAGACCGGATTTGTTCCTATGAACTGTATGGAATGTTTGAAACCTAGCCATTCCATTTTAGGCATCCAGAAAGAACCCATCGGAACAAGGGCAGTATTATTTGGAAGTTCAGATTCTACAGTAAGACAGTAACTTTTGTGCTTTTGTAAGATGGAGAACTATAGATTCAGCTTTTGTGACACAGAAGGAAGAGCCAACATCCAGGAAATAAACACAGAACATAAAGTTTGTTCTGCATCAAGGACTTTTTATAGAGGTACCTCCAATTTATACAGAGGAAGGACTCCTTTTCATGGTTTATAAATGAAAGCTTTTGTAGATGAAATGGTATTCACATAGCAAACATCAAATATATAAGAGAACTGACTTTTAATTAAAGTAATTACTTCAACAACCCCAAGATGAAAGAACCTATTCAGTAATTCTGCGTGGTGGGGAGAAATAGAAAAGCAATCATGAAAGGAATTGGATTATTTAATTTATTTGTTAGACTTATATCCTGCCTTTTCTTTGGAAGCTCATTATATGAGGAATCTTGTAATAGCTTGGACTCAGAAAAAATAATTCACTCAGAGTCATTCTCTGAATTTCCACTTTCAACCCATGCTGCATTGTGTTTGGATAGGATGACTTGAATTGTAGCCAGTAGTGCTTTTATTTGTTATTAACCAACAGTCCAATAGTGTTCATTTATTGAAGTTTAATAGAATTTTGTAGAGCAGAAAAATATGTTTTGCTTTCAGAGGAATTAATATCAATGCCTATAACAAATTTGGAACTATTCATTAATGGAACAAATATCCAGTATGTAGAATTATAGAATTGCCTCATTAAGAACAAGAGGAGGATGACTTATAGTACTATAGCAGTCTTTAGAATTTGGAATGCAGGTTTGTATATACAAGCAGTCCTCAACCTACAACCACAATTGAGCCCCAAATTTCTGTTGTTAAGTAAGACATTTGTTAAATGAGTTTTGCCTCATTTTACAACCTTGTTACCATTATTGTTAAGTGAATCACTGCAGTTAATAAGTTAGTATCATGATTGTTAAGTGAATCTGGCTTCCCCATTTATTTTGCTTGTCAAAAGGTTGCAGAAGGGGATCCCATGACCTTGGGCCACAGCAATAATCATAAGTATGAATCAGCTGCCAAACATCTGAATTTTGATCACATGATCATGGAGATGCTGCAAAGGTTGTAAAAGTGAAAAATGCTTGCAAGTCATTTTTTTCAGTGTTGCAACTTTGAACTGTCACTAAATGAACTGTTGTCAGTCAAGGACTGCCTCTATACATGAATAGGCTTTCTTGGAAGAAAAGGTTGAGTTGACCCTACCCATGTATTAGAAGAGAATTGCAGGTGGATTGAAGAGCAGTATAGGATACACTGCCTGTGTTATATCTGGCAGTCACCCTTTGCCTGCACTCTGTGTATTTCATTGGCCCATGAAAAGCTCTGTGTACCTTCCAATGTTTTAGATAAAGCTCTTCTGCATTACCAAGTGAAGGAGACTTTGATTTAATTGGAAACTGTTGTCCTCTTTGTTTCTTATGATATTTGTTAGTTATAGGTATGAGACCTGATTCTCTCTGATGAGTCCAGTAGAAATTAACAAAACAATGTCCAGTTGCAGATACCTTTGACTTCATAAAAGTGACAAGCTTGCAACCCTTCTGCTGTAAGATACAAATTAGAACCATGATCTTACACCGATAAAAAATAATATTAAGTCAGAATGGTGCAGGGCTTGAAGTATTTTCTAGAACTGAGGAAACTGGTATTCTAATTCACCTTCAGTCCTAAAAGGTCTCTTAATCACTGTAGGCCAGTCACATTCTTTCTGTGCAATATTCCTCATTAGATTGTTGTGGCAAAATTGGATGAGGGAAATGCTATCTAATATATATTACCTTGAGTTCTTAGAAGAAAGAACATATATAAATGAAATGAATTAATATGACTAGAAAAAGAGTAGTTGTCAATTGTAAACTATGTAGATAAGATGGCAAGTAAATTTAAATTTCCTAGCATTTTGGAAGTGTTGATTTTATTCTTCCCAGCTCTTAATTATATATATTTCCTCTTTCTCCTATTCCCAAGGTTATTATTTGGCGAACGGCCCTTCTGGTGGATCTCTGAATCTGGATTTTCCAAGAAAAAGGAGATTTTTCTCCGTCAGTTCCCATCCAGTTGTGAAACAGGACCAGGTTGGTATTCCAGTCCAATGAAAAATAGGAATCGAAGAAAATAAGTGTTGAAAGTCAATGTTACTCTCTTCCCGTACTCTTGAAATATTGTCCTGTAAGGTTCTTGAATGGTGTTATTACTTTGCTTTTAATTTTTTCCTTTGGGTCAATCAATGTTTCCAGATTGGCTGTGCCTACTATGCCAGTTATTATGTGAATAGGCAAGGCTTTCCCATGGCACTCATTTTGTGACATATTTTATATTGATCATCCAAATCACTTAATTCCAATTTCCCAGGAAATACCAATTTTGACATGGAAATTTCAATAGTTTGCCTATAAGATCTTTATGGTACTATTTTGTTTTCATTTGGACCATAGAATCCCAGCATCAAAGTCTTAGTCCCCTCTAAGTAACTTTCATTCCAACATATCTGCCACAATCCTCAGTCAATTTAATTTTTGGATATAGTTGACAGAGTTTATATACAGAGCAACTCCGTTTCTTTTATTCCTACTGAAATAAATTCTCCCAAGTTTTTGTCATTCAAATATTTAATATTTTTCCTAATATCGGTTTATTTTTTATTTAAAATTGTATCATAATATAAAATATAAGTGAGAACAAAGATAAAGGGAAATGGGGAAGGGAAAAGAAAGGGAAAGAGAAGTGTGGGATCAGGGGAAAAAAGAAGAGGAAAAAAACCAATTAACTTCCAACATTTTTCAGTGCAGCAGAATAAAAATAATAAAATAGCCTCAACTTTTTACTTATAGAAATAGCTAGTACATATAAGTACATATAGGTATTTAATCAGTAAGTCTCAAAATCAGAATTTCATTTTTTTCACATTTATAATAAAACATATTGGTTTCTAATATCTATTTCTTCTAAGGAAATCACATCTTATTTGAACTTTTCCAAATAATGAAGTACACAGGTAACCCCCAACTTGTGATCAGAATGGGAGCTGGAATTTTAGTTATAAGTTAGGGGGTCATAAAGCAAGTCATCACATGATGAGATCCGATTTTATGATCAATCTACTGAATCACCATAGATGCTAAATAAATCATGTGGCTGTTAAGCATATCATGTAGTCATCAAACAAATCCAGTTTCCCCAGTGGAGGTGTTTGGGGTTTTTTTTGCCATTTTTTATGGAAACCAGGAAAAAAAAAAAGCAAATCGCAAACATGGGACTACATGGTGCTTCAAAGGGTTATAAATCCAAGCTGATATCCAAGTGCCCAAATTGCAATCATGTGATTGCAGGGGTGGCGCAACTGAGACCATCATAACTTCAAATTGTCATTGACCAAACGGTTGTAAGTTGAGGACTGCCTGAATATTTTTCTATTTTGAGAAGCATTTGCTCCACTTTTATTCCATATTAAGCATTTATAATCCATAGTTACAACAAGATTTTAGAAAAACCAATGCTTGTAATTGCCCACTGTGGTAGTATCTTCAGTGTCCACCTGTATCTGCTATGGCAGGGGTCGTCAACCTTTTGGACATCAGGGACCACCAAACTCATAATTTTAAATCCTGCAGACCAGAGACCCTGGGAAAATCCCAAAAAAAGGCTGCAGGAAAATTTCCCACCCCGTTTTCCGACCAATGGATCATTTTTTATTTGGGATAACAGGATACCGTCTCAAGCTCTGTTCTCAGGCGGATAGAGAGACTTTTGGCTTCATGCAAAGAAAGCAGCAGAAGCAGCAGAAGTCTTCCTTTCTCTCTCCCAAACTCCACCAGAAACAAGTCTTGGGCAGCGCAGCCTCTTGGAGCAGGAGGCTTTGCAGGGTCCCAAAAACTCATTCCTGGCAGAGTTTGGGGGAGAGAAAGGAAGACATCTGCTGCTTTCCTTGCATGCAGCCAAAAGCAGCAGAAGAAAGAAGCGGAAAGAAGAAGCTCGATGGCCAGGTGAGGTGCGTGGAGCGAGTGTGACAAGTTCCCTCCTTCGTCCTTTCCTTCTTCCCCTCACTACCTCGTGTTGTTCGCAATGCAAGTGACACAAGCCTTGTGTTCCTGCGGATCATGTGGACGGCACAGCCTTGTGTTTCCAAGCAGCCTGAATTAATTGCTTGGGGAGGGTGCTTTGGGGGTGACATTTTTCTGTGGACCATCAAAATTTTCTCATGGACCACCAGTGGTCCTCGGCCCACTGGTTGGCGACCACTGTGCTGTGGCATTTATTTTGTTACCTCTGACATTGTCACTTCTGTTTGCTTTTCCTCTAATTCTTCTTTGAGTTTTCTCAGAAAATAATAAAATTAACCAATTGATAATTGCTTTATGTGGTAACAGAAGTTACTTGTTATCTTTACAGGTCATCTTCAACTTATGAACAATCACTTAGTGATTGTTCAACAGACCAACTTAAGGATGCTCCATTAGGTTTGTAATTTGAGGGCTACCAATAGATCATTAGTTAATTTAATAACACTATATATAGCTATGTGACATAATTATTTACTTTTTGTTTCTTTCTTTTCTCTTTTACATAGATGATTGCTAGCAACCAGAAGGCTTTTATTTATTTTTCTTTTTTACAGGCAGTCCTTCTGGCCACTGTATGATCACCGGTGCAGCCCTGTGGCCAATTGTAAGCATTCTGGCCAGACAGATAGCCCAGAACTCCAAAAGGTATATAGCAATATCATTTAGACCAGGGGTCTGCAACCTTAAACACTCAAAGAGCCATTTCAACCCATTTCCTACAGAAAAGAAAACACCAGGAGCCACAAAACTCCCACCCAATCACATTACCTCCCATCCTGCCACACCTACCCAAGTTTTGTGGTTCCATGTGTTTTCTGTGGGAAATAGGTCTGTCTCTCCCTCTCCCTCCCTCCCTCCCTCTCATTTCTATTTTTCTCTTTTTTCCCCTCTCCCCCCCCTCTCTCCCTTTCTTTCTTTCTTTCTTTCTTTCTTTCTTTCTTTCTTTCTTTCTTTCTCTCTCTCTTTTTCTTTTTCTTTCTTTCCCCTTCTCTCTTTTTTCCCTCTCTCACATTCTCTCCCTCCAACTCTCTCTCTCCCTCCTTCTCTCATTTTTTTCCTCTCTCACTCTCCTTCCATCATTTTCTCGTTTCTCTCTTTTCTCCCCTTTTCTCTCATTTGTTTTTCTCTTTTTATCTCCCTCATTTCTGTTTTTCTCCTTTTCTTCCTTTCTTTTTTCTTCGTTTCCTCTTTTCTCATTTGTTTCCCTTTCTTTTCCCTCTCCCTCATTCTCTCTCTCCAGCTCTCTCTCCCATTTCTCTCTCCCTCTCTCTCTTATTTGTTTCTCTCTTTTTCGTCTCTATTCTCTCCCTTTCCATCATTTTTCATTTCTCTCTTTCTCTCTCCCTCTCTCTCTGTATTCAGTCTTCTTCTAAGAAGTACAAAAAGCATAGGAACTTTTCTCCATAAATCAGAATTGACTTTGTTAAAATTCATGCAAATTTCTAAAGGTTTTTTTTTCTATTTTTTGTGGAGTTCCTGTCATTGCTACAGGGGCCCTTTTCTGTCTACGATAAATTGTACCAAAATTATCAACAAATCCAAATATATGTTCTTTTGCTTCCAGCAACCTGAGCATGCCCCCCCCCCCCCAACACATATACCCCATGATCTTGTAAAATAGGCGGAGATACCTCATACAAATGGGCCAGGCAAAGATTTGGATTTTTTTTCTTGCATTGAAACTGGAGCCATGGATTATTTCTTTGAAATGCTACATGTCTGATTGATTGATTGATTGATTGATTGATTGATTGATTGATTGATTGATTGATTTGATACATATTCATTTTTTTCTTCTGGTGCTTAAGGTCAATGCTTATTCTCCATCCATTTTTTTTCCTCACCATTAGTGAGATCTGGTAGGTTGCTCTAAGAGGCAGCCACTGAGCCTAAACTCATTCAATGAAGTGTTGTGATCACAGTCAGATCACAGCTACTACATATCTTGGACTTTATCTTAGAGTTTGTGAATGTTTTGTGTCTTAATATTGCTATTCACTGTGGTGCAATGGAGCCTTGAGTTGTTCACCTTTGGTCTGCAGTATTGACTTCTTTAAAAGCCTCCTGTTGAAGTATGAAGCCCTGATCCTCTGAATCCTGTTACCTGCGTGCAGCTGTCCTGCCAACACTATGGTAGCTGAATATCAGAGCCATAACATTGCATAGTTGACAGTACAGCAGAGAAAGTTCCAGTTTCCTTTCCTTCCAAATCCCTCTATCTACTATTAGGCAATATCAAAATCTATACACATTCGTTATAACTTTTTATGAAATATGTTCATGTTACATTTTTATATTATATTTTATAGTATAATTTGTGCCTGCTTCTCCTAGTCCCAGAAAAACAAAAAGGGCAAATATTTTGTATATTCATGGATTGAAATTATCCCAGTCCCTGATTGCTTTGGCTGCAGATTCTGCAATTTTTTTGAACTGTAGTACTACTTTTTGGAAACAAGGTTGTCAGAATTGACATAATAACAATAGCATTTAGATTTATATGCCGCTTTACAGTGCTTTATGGCCCTCTCTAAGCAGTTTACAGAGTCAGCATATTGACTCCAACAATCTGAGTCCTCAGTTTACTCACCTCAGAAGGATGGAAGGCTGAGTCAGCCTTCAGCTGGTCAGGATCAAACTGCTAAATTGCAATCAGTCAGCAGAAGCAGCCTACAGTACTGCACTCTAACCACTGCACCACTGTGGCTCCAACTGGAATAAAAAACTTGGCTTTCAAATAGATAGGAACCCCTACATTTGAAGAATGATAAACAACAAGGTGTTCTTGTTTGAACCATTCCTATAATTCTTTTCATTAAGTTGGTAGAGTTGACCTCACTAGTCCTCTAAAGTAGGAACAATCCAGGAGTGAATGCTTGCAGACAAGGAGGGAGAATATCAGCTTCTGGATCCTCTGGATTCAGCTGATGCAATTGTGAACACGCTCCCATCAAGGTTCTACTAACTTATTCCCAGTAAAGAAGGCAGCAGAAATGCCCGATTCATTTTAAGGTATTTCTAAATCAATGAACTGGAATTTCCATTTGCAGAGCAAACCTTAGCTGTGTATCTCTGTTGCTCATATATGTAAAAAAAATACTTTATCCTGTTTTTCCTTAATTTGAACAGAAATTGTAATTTGGGATCTGATACCTCTAAGGCTGTTGGCTTTGGGAGAGGCTTTGGGAGAGGCAAAAGAGATAATTCTCAACCCGTCTGCTGAGTTCTTTGGTGTGACATTTTTCTTCTCCTATTTTACCTCAATAGTTGGATCATAAAGGCAGTGCCCTTTACTGTTTATTTCCTCCTCTTGCTGTTTATTGGACTATCACGCATCTTCATACTTGCTCATTTCCCCCATCAAGTTATTGGTGGCATTTTGGCAGGTAAGTTACATCATGAAAGTTAGCAATATGCTATCTGTACACATTCTAGGTTCCAGGTTTGCACGAGTATAGCAATACAGCATGGCCATACATGTGGTGAGCTAAGAGATATCAGCCTGGTTTTTTAAAGACCCTTTTGGAAATTTGCTTTCAAGATTGATAAAAGCACATTTCATTGAAAATATTTCTACCAAAACCACTTTCCATAGATAATCTACAAGGACCATCACTATAGTTTCTCTCCTGTATCCAAGTCTCAATTCTGATTGATCCATATAATCCATTTCCTTCAGTATTCTCTGTAACTTCTAGCCAATTACTTTCTCTAGAGCATTGTTCCCCAAAGAATGGTTGGTGGCTGGATTATATTATCTAAAATAACCAAATTAAGCAATGACTTATTAAGGCTGGGACATTAACTCTGCTGCATTCGAGGCAGGATGCAAATATCCCTTCATCAAAGATGCATTCATTTTTGCCTGAATCTTCTCCTTCCTGGCAACTTTCATAGCCAAGTGATATCAAATCCACAGGTGATTAGATTAATGGATCAGAGTACCACATCCATTTCTTCTACATCCTTCAGCTCTAACTGATCTTAAATAACTATCAATGCCAGAATACTCAGAAAACTATCAGATCAAAAATATTGCCAGCTTCTTCTTCTTAAAAAATGTCTTTGCTGCTGCCCTAGCCCCAAAACATACTTATTTCTAATTACATGGTCACAGGATTACAGTGGAAAGCTGGCTGAAGAATAGTTTATGAGATAAAGAACTTGGTGAACAAATAAGATATCCCTTAAATTAAAAGTGGCCACATCTGGATCTCTTAGTTAAATCCTTGAATAATTTATAATAGATCATTTAATATTTCCTCATATACCATTGATTTATCATAACAGACATAATATTCTTTATCCCAGCTTATATTAGTTTGAGAAAGAATATACACTGCTCAAAAAAAATAAAGGGAACACAAAAATATGACATCCTAGATCTGAATGAATGAAATATTCTTATGAAATACTTTGTTCATTACATAGTTGAATGTGCTGACAACAAAATCACACAAAATTTATCAATGGAAATCAAATTTAGCAACCCATGGAGGTCTGGATTTGGAGTTACACTCAAAGTGGAAAAAACCACTACAGACTGATCCAACTTTGATGTAATGTCCTTCAAATAAGTCAAAATGTGTGTGGCCTCCAGGTGCCTCCCTACAACACCTGGGCATGCTCCTGATGAGGTGGCGGATGGTCTCCTGAGGGATCTCCTCCCACACCTGGACTAAAGCATCCCCCACCTCCTGGACAGTCTGGTGCAATGTGGTGTTGGTGAACGGAATGAAACATGATGTCCCAGATGTGCTCAATTGGATTCAGGTCTGGGGAACAGGCGGGCCAGTCCATAGTATCAATGCCTTCATCTTGCAGGAACTGCTGACATACTCCAGCCACATGAGGTCTAACATTGTCTTGCATTGGGAGGAACCCAGGGCCAACCGCACCAGCATATGGTCTCACAAGGGGTCTGAGGATCTCATCTCAGTACCTAATGGCAGTCAGGCTTCCTCTGGCGAGCACATGGAGGGCTGCGTGGACCCCTAAAGAAATGCCACCCCACACCATTACTGACTCACTGGAGGATGTTGCAGGCAGCAGAAAGTTCTCCATGGTGTCTCCAGACCCCGTCAAGTCTGTCACATGTGCTCAATGTGAACCTGCTTTCATCTGTGAAGAGCACAGGGCACCAGTGGCGAATTTGCCAATCTTGGTGTTCTCTGGCAAATGCCAAACGTCCTGCATGGTGTTGGGCTGTAAGCACAACCTCCACCTGTGGACGTTGGGCCCTCATACCACCCTCATGGAGTCTGTTTTTGACCATTTGAACAGCCACATGCACATTTGTGGCCACTGGAGGTCATTTTGCAGGGCTCTGGCAGTGCTCCTCTTGTCCCTCCTTGCACAAAGACAGAGGTAGCGGTCCTGATGCTGGGTTGTTGCCCTCCTACGGCCTCCTCCACGTCTCCTAATGTACTGGCCTGTCTCCTGGTAGTGCCTCCATGCTCTGGACACTACGCTGACAGACACAGTAAACCTTCTTGCCACAGCTTGCATTGATGTGCCATCCTGGATGAGCTGCACTACCTGAGCCACTTGTGTGGTTATAAACTCCGTCTCATGCAACCACTAGAGTGAAAGCACCGCCAGCATTCAAAAGTGACCAAACAATCAGCCAGGAAGCATAGGACCTGAGAAGTGGTCTGTGGTCACCACCTGCAGAACCACTCCATTATTGGTGATGTCTTGCTAACTGCCTCTGCTTTCCACCTGTTGTCTATTCCATTTGCACAACAGCATGTGAAATTGATTGTCAATCAGTGTTGCTACCAAAGTGGACCAGTTTGATTTCACAGAAGTGTGATTGACTTGGAGTTACATTATGTTTAAGTGTTCCCTTCATTTTTTTGAGCAGTGTTTTAAAAGATGCTTGAGATAGTAAAGAAGGGACTTTCATGTAGAAGCATGGTCATCACACAGGTTTCTAAGCTTATAATTTTAATAATAAACTGGGTTGAACAGTGAAGATCAGAATGGTTTGTTTGGCAGGGATCTCTAGTTTTTAACTTTAAAATCCTCCCAAAATCCAAACAGGAAAGACAACAATAAAATTAAAAATACAGTTCGACTCTTTTGGTGATAATAACCATATCACTAAATTGCTGTCCTGGCTGTCCATAGGTTGCTGGCCTCTACTTTAGAACATCCAATAGATGTGGCAGTTTATACTGAAGCTTCCCTTCTCCACTATCTCTCTTCAGGGATTAGTCTAGGTTGGCTATTTCAATCCTGGATCCCCCTGGAAAGAGGATTCTGCTTCTACCTGATGACTTCATTCTCCCTTGGACTAAGTGCCACAGCGATTTATTGGACATTGATTATTCTTGGCATAGATCTCAACTGGTGAGTTCCTTCAATGCAAAGGAATGCACGCGGTCCTCTTTTCCAAAGGCTATCTAAATATCTAACAGTCTTTCTTAACTAGCAATCCTTAGTGGAACCCAGTACGTTACCTCTGATGGTATGATGCTGTTTGCTGGTCTTCGTGGCTGTTTTCTGTATTTGCTGCTCTTGTGCACACAGAAAAGGGTAAGATAAGATGGCTTAAATCATGCCTCAAGTATGAGTCCTCTCACAAGCATCAGCACGCAAAGTTGCCGATTAAAGTTTTGCTGTGAAACAGTTGGATGTGGGAGAGAAGGGTATGTGTGTTTGTGGGTGGAAGTAAAACAACCTAGAAGCAGCTAGCAGGAGCTATTTTTTTCCTGCTGTACTGTCAACTATACAGTGTTATGGCCCTGATGTTCAGCTACCATAGTGTTGGTAGGACAGCTGCATGCAGGTGACAGGAGGAGGATCAGGGCTTCATACTTCAACAGGAGGCTTTGAAAGAAGTCAATACTGCAGACCAAAAGTGAACAACTCAAGGCTGCCTCTTAGCGCAACCTACCATTAGTGAGGAAAAAAATGGGTGGAGAATAAGCTATGTACATTGACCTTAAGCACCAGAAGAAAAAACTGAATATGCATCAAATCAATCAATCAACCAATCAGACATGTAGCATTTCAAAGAAATAATCCATGGCTCCAGTTTCAATGCAAGAAAAAATATGAAGACCTCCAGTGAAAGTGGTATTGCAATGCTGTTTTGACTGTGCTATAAATACATGAAGGAAACAAGTTCTCGGTTTTGTAGCCTGCTTCATGCACATGTCCACCATGAACTTTTTAACATTTCTCTTGCCTTGAGGGGGAAGAAAAGAAGCCATACATCCACATAGACAGCGGGTGAATTTTGCAACAATTTAACTGGTCTTTTAAAGACTTTGGTGAATTCTGGTATCTTGTTGAAAGATCTCCCACCAAATACCAGGCATATTTACATAATAAAGGAATGTTGACTTAAATGTTTGTAGGAATTCACTTCTAAAAAGAAAAATCTGGTTTACCCATTGATACCACATTTTCTAGTAGATTCAAAGAGATTCCAGAAATACTCAGATTTCAACTTTTTCCTCATATAGAATTGATTAAAAAAAGATAAATTTTATCTGCCTCTTCATTTTACATTCTCTTCTTCTTTAGGTCAATGAAACTTGCTGCAAAGTGGTGTGAAAATCCCAAGTGGATCCGCATGGACACATACCCATTTGCTTCCCTATGTCGTGATACAGCCACGGTCCTTGGACTGGGATTGACCTTCCATTCTTCATCCTATACCCAATTGAAACTGGAGAAACTTGGTTGGCTGCAGAGGGGATGGTGTGCTGTCTTGTCTCTTGTCACCCTGTACTTCCTAAGTAGTATTGCCCAGCCACAAGGTGTGGCTCTGTGGTATGGGCTGAATTTTGTAAAGTATGCCAGTTTCCCGTGGATAGTAATTTCATTACTTCCCAAAGTGGTTCAAATATTGGCCTCTCCAGGAACTCCATCTCACCCAGAATAGCTAATTTTTCCTTGAAATATTTGTTCTTTGTCCTTTGGCTGTGTCCAACCCATAGTCCATTGGCCACAGCGGTTCTGGACATTTAGTAATAATCATAAAGATCATAAAATTTTAACATGAAATTCAATCTACAGGGCACATCTGGAAGATCTCAGGTTCAGTCTTAAGAGGGCTGTCCAGTAAAATCAATGGAAAAATTACATAGTTTGGTAAATTGATTTTGTATAGGGAAACTTCCTCTAATTCTAAGTGCTCTGTCTTACCTTAGTTTGGCCGATAGCTTGAGATCAAAGTCCTATCATTGACCAGCATAAAGTAGCTGTTTTACCAAAATGAGGTAGAAACTGTTTTTTCATGTATGTCAAAGTTCACCATTGATGCAATTAGAAATGTCCCTGTTGAAGGCACATGTCCTTATATAGTTCTATAACCCAAAGAATTCAAGACAAAGATGCTGTGTTACTTTTTTTTCTGACTGATAAATTCTTTCTAGAGCACAAATGGCTACTTTGTCAATTTTTCTAAAGATGACTGGTTCATTATGAATTAGCATCAGGAAAGAGCTTTTTTGGAACGGCCAAGCATCCTCTTCCTAAATATTCTGCTGATTTCTGGAATTGAGTTGCAATGTTTTCCTGATTTATGTGAGCATGGATCCTCAAAATGGTTACTATATGAATAATAACATCCCATGTCCATAGAACAGCATGCAATTATTCAGGATGAAATTAATCCTTTTAAATCTGTGGAAGTATTGGAAGGGCTTCGTATTGGAATCCAGAGCTACAACAGTGTCCAAATATGCTTGTCCAACAGTTTCTGGTAGATCTGAGCCATCCCCTTCCAAATCATTTGAGTCCATTGTCAAACCATTCTAATCATCCAACCATGTTAACTGATTTTTTTTGTCTATCCTATAATTTAAATTGAGCAGTAGTTTTGCCTTTCAGATTAGTAAAAGATTAATAAAGAGACCTCTTCTTTCAGAAAAGACATAATAGAATCGCTCCTTCCTCTTAGTGTGTTCTGTCTCCTTACCACATGTGTTTTGCACTACAATCAAGCAGGTGGTACTGAAAATGATAATTGCACTGGCATACTTGATTCAGGGCAGAACTGCCCACCATACAATGGAGAAATATAATCTCAGGGTATTCCATAGCTGATTTGCAATGTTTAAAAAGATGTTGTGGTAAATTAAGATGTTCAAGTTGATATTTTCAATTGGTTGTACAATGTGTATGTTTATGATTAATTCCATGCAGAGTAGCTGATGTGTGTTCATTTTATACTTCGGTATGATATTTAATGAACCTCTATTAGGTGGATATTTCCACAAATGAAGCTGCATTTTACCCACCATCTCTCTGATGTTCATGAAAATGAAGGAAACATACAATTAAAAGTTTCTGATTATCAAAGAGATGAGAACACCTCTTATTTGCACTACTTTGTGAACAGTCTTTAAGTATGTTTATTTTAAAAAGTTATTGCAGTAAGCGGGATCACTTATGTAGCCCTTTATCAGTCTTCTTACGAGATAACTTGCACTAACATGGCTTGCTCCATCCATGTACAGAAGGACAATATCTTCAGACCTAAAAGTCTTCATGGTTGGCAGAAAAAAAAAACACTCTGAAATTACACAATACTCCATGATGTGGCCTTCCTAGAATGCTTACTTCATTGTACAACCTAATAGTCTGCGGCAAAGTAGTGGTATTTTCAAAGAGAAGGCACAGTTGCTTTTCATCTGAAATAAAATACTCCATAATGCAGTTATTTGTGGCTAGTCCCATTTGTGAACCATATGCTTTTGTTACTGTGCTTCTTAGATATTATTCTGGAATAACACTACACGTTTTGGGAGAAGGAATATTGCAACATTTTGTCCCTATTTTCTGTAATTATGTTTTACAGACTGTTCTCTTTTTGTTTCCGAAAATAGCTAGATTCAGTTGAAATCTCAGTGTGAGCATTAGCTACTTCTTGTATCTAAGAGAACAAAGTGATCCAATTTAGAACTTTTGAACAGGACAGAGAAGAAATGTTTCAATGTCACATAGTAGTACATTGCTAACCAATGAATCCACTACTACTGAATGTAATACACACCACTATAAAATTATTTGGAGCATAAGCCTGTGTCTGCCCATGAGTCACCATCTAAAAGTCAGGTTCAGAAAATACCATTGATTATTGAGGAATATTAGCAATAATCATTTACATGTGACACTTCTAGAAGCAGGTTGCAGATCATTCAGGATAAAATGAGAGCCTTCACACAGCATGTGTTTCCTGGAACCTGAAGCTATGTGCTCAAGTCACTCATGTCCTTGTCATCTCTCACTTGCATTATTGCAATGTGCTCTACATGGGGATAGGGCTACTCCTGAAAAGCATTCAGTAGCTACAGTTGGTCCAAAATGCAGCGGCATATATAGTTTTGGAGGCTCCAAGGGTAGCACCAATATGTAACAGCACTGTAACACTGCACTGTCTGCCAGTCTGCCTCTGGATACAACTCAAAGAGTTGGTTATTACTTTTATTCTTTTTAGCATGGCTCCTGGATATCCGCAGAACTGTCTTTCCCATGGAATTGGACCACTCCACTCACGCTGGCAGAAGAGGCATACTGCAAACAAACCCCATGAATTAAGGAAGTTCATCAGGTGGGATACAAGAGAAAAGCCTTTATTGCCACAGCCCTGCCCTTTGGAATGTCTTGTCATTGAAAATAAGATCTTTCCCCCTCCCATTTAGCCTTAAGGAAAAGCCTTAAAACTTGGCTATGCTGCCTGGCATGCAGTCCTGAAGGAAAAGCAGTCGGTGGTCAGTGCAGTAACAGAGAAGGCACTCCCCTTCTCTCAAAACCCAGGTTTTTTTAAGTTTGTTTTAATTTTTAGTAATTTTAGTCCATCTTTATAATTACCTGGATATTTGTATATTTTATCTCACCGCAGGCCACTCAGTTGCCTTGAACCACAAGATGGCTTGCAATTTAATAATAATAATAATTATTATTATATATCAGAAAGTAATTAGGTTAAGATTCCTGGATTCTTCCTATTAATAACATAAACTTATGCATATCAGCTCAGAAGTAAGCACTTGATGGGCCTTATTTCTAGATAATTGTGTATAGAATTGCAGCCTAACGTGGTGCTGTACTTACAATATGCAATAATGTTAGGATTATGTATTTTATCTTAGCATATTTTACCTGGAATGTGCCCTGGTAAATCAGCATTATACATTTCAATCACTTAATCAGTTAACTCCTCTCACAAGCATCAGCACACAAAGTTGCCTATAAAAGTTTTGTTGTGAAACAGCTGATTGTGGGGGAAAGGGTGTGTGTGTTTGTGGGTGGAAGTAAAACAACCTAGAAGTAGCTAACAGGAGCTATTTTTGTTAGTACTCACAAGGACTAATGGTAGGAATAGCATTAGTAGCTATAGAGAAGAGTAATAGTGTGTGAATATGCAAGTGCTTATGTGTGTTCTCTAGGAACTGAGTTGTTGTGGGCTCCTTTGTGTCTTGAGCCCATCAAACTGAGCATTGTTAAAAGAATTTGATAAAGCAGTATAAAAAAGATGGGATATCTAGAACAAGTAGGAATAACTATACAGATGACATCCAGATAGGTGGGATTGGCTCAGATGCAAGGAATTCACTAAATATGAAAATAAACCTTAGCTACAAAAGGAAGTTTCACCCTTGCAGAGCTTGGACTTTGCTGGTAATAGCCAACATCCTGGCAAAAGAAACAAGACTCTCCCTAGAGCCTTCCCCAAACAAAGAGAGATAGAAAAGGCAGAAGGGACCGACTCCCCTTCGACATATTTTGGTAGACAGCTATCTACTTGTCTCGATAGACCAGCCATTAAAGGGGCCAATATTACAACCCACAGTTGTTACAATCGGCTGCTCCAGATTAGACTATATTCATGTACAAGAAAGAAATCAAATAGTAGTTCATGAGGAATGTTGAATGGTTATATTGGAACTAGTCCATGAAAATTCATGGTCTGGATATTTGGGGAGAAAATAGGACACATTTAAAATATTAGATATATTTGTAAAAATATAACATGTAGATCCTATGTTTGTCAATTATTGTAACCAAAAGTGGAACATAATAAATTTCCAGTGGAGAATGTCTTTAATCCCAGTTTCTTTTTAAAAAAAATAATCATGGACATTACAGGACCTCCTCCACAATCCAATATAGGCACTGAATATACCCTAGTTGTTTGTCATTAAAGGCCCGGTCCCACTGCACTTACGGATGCAAAGAGGATGTAAAATGTTTTAAAAAGCTTGCCATCCGCTGGAAAACACTATGCATCCGTTGTGTACTCATTGCATATGTGTTTCATACGCTCTGTCCGTCGAGCATCCGTCCACTGCAATTTCATCTGCGCAAGAAGTTTTGAGCTGCACAAAACTTTGTGAACAGATGAACTTTCCGCCGCGTACGATGTACATCCGCGACATATACGGGCAACAAACATTCTATGTCCGTTATCATCCGTTAAACATCCGCTGTATCCTCTCTGCATCCTCTGGCCATCCCCTCAACTCACATCCGCTGCAGCTGAAAATGGAAAGAGGGAGGAAACAAAGGGTACACGGAACGTATACACAGCGTTAGCACGGAAATAGAAAGGATGTAAGCATATGCATCTCGTATATAAAGGATTAAAAACGGACAAAACGTTTGTATCTGGGATGTATCTCGCATATTTAGGATGTC
The DNA here is from genome assembly GCA_015471245.1 of Laticauda colubrina. NCBI lineage: Eukaryota > Metazoa > Chordata > Lepidosauria > Squamata > Elapidae > Laticauda > Laticauda colubrina. The sequence goes on from BLBF01000051.1 coordinate 11,085,449, forward strand.
TGGAGTATGTCTAGAGTATGTAGAAGGACACCTAGCGGACAACTGATATTTCCTATAAAAAGGGGGACAAAATCATCTGGATCTCAGTATGAGTCCAGCAGCCGTGGTGTACAGACCTCTTCACCCTTGGTCATGGTCTTCCACATCATCAATTGTTCTCCACCATGGATCATCACACAGTCCGTATGGTAGCTGCAATCATTCATCACCAGAACCAAAACCTGTTCAGACTGTTTCACCTTTTAGACTGAAGCAGAAGAAGGAGACGTCCAAGAGCTGTGTGGGTCCGAGGATGGATCGTGAAAAGAATGGAGTTTGGACTGTATGACCAGTTGATGGTGGAGCTAAGGAATGAAGACCCTCGTGCATTCCATCACTTCATGAGGATGCCACCAGCCATGTTTGACGAATTTGTAGAGCATCTGAGACCCAGGTTGACCAAGCCTAGCACCAATTTCCATCCCAACCTGGACCCTGGACTGAAAGTGGCACTGACTCTGCAGCACCTGGCTCTGGAACCACATAGAGAAACATGCAGTATGCATGTAGGGTGCCACACAACAGCATCAGCAAAGTGGTCAGAGAAGTGCTGCAGGCCATCCTTGAAGAATACGTGGAGGAGCTCCTCAAGTGCCCCACCACTGAACAAGGCTGGAGAAAACTTGCAGAAGAGTGGTATCAGAGGTGGAACTTTCCCCACACTGTTTGAGCCATAGATGGGAAGCACATGGCCTGCAAAGCTCCAGCCAACTCAGGGTCCACTTATTTCAACTACAAGGGCTTCTTCAGTATCATCCTCTTTGCCATGGTTGATGCTGACTACAAGTTCATCTACATCGATGCTTCAGGCAATGGGTCAGCTTCAGATGGCCAGGTATATAACGCCAGTGACCTCAAGGATGGGCTGGAACGCAACCTCATCATGGGTTTTCCAGATTCAGACCCCCTACCCAATGACACACAAGATGTGCCCTACTTCATTGTGGGGGATGATGCCTCCTTCCTCAGAACCTACCTCATGAAGCCCTACACCTCCAGATGCCTCACCCGTGAAGAGAGGATCTTCAACTACAGGCTGTCCAGGGCAAGTCGGGTGGTGGAGAACGCCTTTGGCATCCTGGCCAACAGGTTCCAGATACTTCTCACCACCATGCAGCATCGCCCACAGACTGTGAGGAGCATCGTGGAAGCTTGCTGTATCCTGCACAATCTCATGCGCACCCGCTACCCAGTGTTGCAGAACAGACTTGTCGACCGTCAACAAGGGAATGGGGACATGGAACCTGGTGAATGGAGACAAGGACGTAACCTGATAGACACTGTGGATGTACAAGGCCCCAACAGAGCCTCAAATGAAGCGAAGAAGCAGTGCAACCTCCTGAGACACTGGTGCAACTCCCCAGCTGGAGCAGTGGAGTGGCAAGACAGGATGATAGATGATTAATGGATGCTTCCTTGAGCCTGTCGCATAACAATGATGAGATTGTGCCATGTATGTTGAGTGGTCCTACAATGAATAGGGCATTAATAAAGAGCTTTGTTTATTTTAAAATGTGTTGATCAATGAATAAATTGTTATTGATAATAAAGGTCCATATGTGTGGCAGCTGGGATGGTGGACCATACAGTCCCACTAAGCTTGCACTGGAGGTTTATCTATCCCACAACTATCCTTATCTATCCCACAAGCATGCAAAGGCTTAACCATTTGTTAAAGGTTTTCACCAACACTTTATTAAGGTAAAAAAATGAACCAAGTGTCTTAAGCAAAGATAACCTTTATTAACTTTCTTAAGTAAACTTTATGACTTTATTAAATAAGCAAAATGAACCAAGTAAAGTGTCTTAAGCAAAGATAAACTTAACAAGTACAACTCAGTCTCTGGCACTATTCTCAGTCACTCTGAGTCATGTCCCTGGTCTCAGCTGTTAAGCGGGGAGGGACTGTGGAGGTGGCTGTGGCTTGAGTGCTGGTCTGAGGCACCATTGGGGTGCTTGGCCTCAAGGGTACAACAGGGGATGGTGTGTTCAGGAAGCTATCCGAGAGCTGACTCAGTCCCGTGAGGTTGAGAGGCCCTTCATCAAGGACTTGAGACGTCAGGCCCAATACTGATGACAGATTGTCCATTGACGGGCTTGGCTGTGGGGTGGAGGAAGGAGGAGTGTAGTGGGGCTGTCTGGTCTGCAGCTGGGTGAGAAGTGGAGTCTGTGGCATCCGATGAACCTGGGCCTGGACTGGGAAATTCTGCTTCTGCTGTGGGAAGTCCTGGTAGTCATAGCCTTGGTAGGTGAGGGGCTGTTGAAAGCCATGGAAGGGCTGTGAAATCGCCTGGGGTGGAGAAGCAGACCTGGACTGCGTAGGAGCAGCTTCAGCTGGGCCTTGAGGGTTGTGCAGAAGTGCTGTGATCTTCTGCTTCATCACCTGGTACTGGGCCTTGGGCAGGTCCCTCAGGGTCTGGCTCACGTAGGTGATGAAGGTGTTCTGGCCCGAGGATGCTCTTGGACCAGCTGAGAGAGAAGTTATGTGCTGGTCTTCATTGTGTCCCTGATCTCCAACAGCACACTGTGGTACTGGCCCTCCAGTCTGCCTCTCTGCCTGCATCCTCTGGAGCTGGGGGTGGGGAGGGGTTGACCTCTGGTGGCTGCTGCTTCTTCCTCCATTTGTGACAGCAGGGCGTCATCCTCCACGGGATCCTCCAAGTCTGCTGGCATGGGGAGTGCAGCTGTCGGTGGGGTCTCTGCCATGGGGCCCTCTGAAGACACCTGCCTGGACAGGGTAGCTGGCTCCTGGCTGGAAGAGAACTGGCTGTCTGTGGGCTGTCTGAAGGAGAGGGGTCTCAGAGGGGCTGCTCCTCAGTGGCGGATCTCACCCTCCAGGAAACTGCACTTGGCCATGATGTACATATCCCGGTCAGTGAGCTTGACAGCAGCCTGCCCGGATATCTTGAGGTGTAGCTTGCCATACCAGGTGTGCATGTGTTTCCACCATCCAAGGAGTTCTTCTGCAATGTACCCCAGGCTCTCTGCCTTGTCTCTCCAAGCTGCCTGCTTCTTCTTGGTGTTGCGATAGAGTCTGTGGCCCTTTCTCCAGAGGTACTCGTTCTCCCTCAGCCATTCCAGCACCTCATCCTCATGTTCCTCGGAAACGGTGTACTGTTTCCTCTCTCCCTTCTGCTTCCCTTGCCTCTTCCTCCCTCTGGCAAGGGCTTCAGCAGGGCCTTCAGGGGCTTGAGCGGCAGGGCCTTCAGGGGCCTGAGTGGCAGGGCCTTCAGGGGCTTGAGCAGCAGGGCCTTCAGCAGCAGGGCTTTGAGGGCTTGGGGCTGGTCCACCACAGCAGCAGCAGCTTCAGAGTCAGTGCCAGGGGGTGGGATGCTGGTTCTGGCCTTCTTGCCAGGGCTGGAACAAGTAGGCACAGGCTTCCTCTTTTTCCCTGACTGACAAACCATGGTGTTCCTGCTAGATGTATGTGGCAGCACGTCTTTCCCATGTATGCTGACTGCATGCGTGCTGCATCCTTTTATATCCACGGAGCTGATGCAATTCATACTCCCCGCATGCACAGTGAACACTTTGCATCCGATATAAATCCGCGCGGCATCCCCTTTGTTTCCTATAGGTGTCCGTGATGCATCCGCTTCATCTGTTATGCATCCACCCCTTCTGCTATGCGTCCGCTTCGCAATTCTCCCCCGGAACCCCTTTGGATGTGTCATCCACTTCCATCCGCTGTCATCCACTCCTATGAACATCCGTTTAACTTCCCCGCTACATACTACCCACGTCCGTTCTTTTCCGTTCTATTCCGTTCTGTTTATGCAAATTTTCACCACTTTTGGGAGCGGATGACAACAGATGGAGCCACCCCCGAAATTTTGCTCGTCCGCTGTGTTCTTTATGCATACGTTTTGCGTCCGTCGGCCAGTGGGACCGGGTCTTAAGCAGTTCCTTTAAGAAATGTGACAATCAAAAAAATAGTTGAGAAGCTGTCAATAATCTTAATATAGTAGGAAATTCCTCAGGGATCCATGGGATTTAGCTTACTTGAACAGTTTTGGACATTATTAAAGCTGGGATGAAAACCTGGAAAGCTTTTAGAATGTAATACAATGTATGTATATATTAATGCAGAGGAATAAGTTAAAAGCCCTAGGACACATTGCCCAGAAACATTTAGAAATAAACAAAGGACAGAAGGGACACCATGATAAGGGGTTAAAATCAAAGGAGTTTAATGCAGAAGACCAAGTTCCATTGTTATTGCCGATTAAAGAAAGCAAATTACAGACTAAGCGGCAGGGTCCCTACACAATTAGAGTAGTGAAGTATTATCAAAAAGTCATACCACATTTTTTTATTGTGGCTCAACCCTTTGTGGATCTAACAAAGACAGAACCCCCCCCCCCTCAAGAGTGATGTGAACCAAAGAATGCCAGGAGACGTTTGATAAACAATGTGTGTGGGAAAGCAGTACATAAAGGGGTGGATTTTTCCTAACCCTTTGTTCTACAAATAGATACTTCTAACATAGGCTTAAGTACTAGTATTCATCCAAAGTTATGAAAGAATGGACCATCCTGTGATCCACTTTTCAGAGAAGCTCTCCGAGAACAAAAATATAGCACCATTGAAAAAGCCTATGCACTATATGGGCAATCAGTGCTCTGCATGTTTATCTGTGGGGTTGGGACTTTACCATAATAACTATAAAATACTTATATAGCTGCCACAAATGAGAGATACTAATTCATGGTTATACAGGTGGTATCTTATAGCCTTATTGCCTCAATATCACACATGGAGTGGGACAGCAGAATGTCATCATTGATCTCCTGTTGTTGCATTTGAAAGACTTTACACACCAAGAATAAAATACCTGGAATTTGTATGTACTTTGGGATAATAAAGGACAACTCATCAGATTGGCTGAGGGAATTCTGGGAGTTGAACTCCATACATCTTAAAAGTGGCTCAGGATACTGCAGACATGTTCGAATTTTTTTCCATTGGGGTTCAGCAAGTCAGAAAACTAAAGATTATATACACATCAAAAAAGGAGGGGGGGGTGAAAGCAAGGTAGCAACACATTGATTTTTACCACAGAATATTGCCAGAAACAATTTTATTTACACAAGGACAAACATTGCAACATCTTACAAAATACTCAACTGAAAATTGTATTCAGAGCGAGAGACAGAAAGCAGGGAAAAAAATCTACAGATATTGTCCACATGTGGGGCATCTTGCCATATCATGGGTGGGGGGTTTAGAAGGGAGGAAAAAGACAAAAGTCCTAATTCCTCTCAATGATAACCATCCCTATGACAGTTTAATACTGCGTGAAATTGGATCCGTAGCACAAAGTTGTTCAATGCTGGTGTCCTAAGGACTAATGGCTTTTCAAAAGTAGTTGCTACTCTTGGCCAGAACTTTGTTTCTTTCTCCCTCCTCTCAACCCCCCCACCCCCCAAAAAACCCTCAAGATGAAAAATATGAAAACAATGATTCATGGAGATTTTCTTGTCCCCACCTCACATAAACAAAGAGGTGGTAGAAAAAAAGGTAGATGTAACAAAACCTAAAAGTGGAACCACCATTTCCCAGTTATAAGTTTTATAAAATACATGAATATACTTAGCTCTAGTCTTTTTTACTTTAGGTGGAGTGATTTGTATACTTGCAGTGGTGGAGTTTTTGTGTAATTTATCATGATTATGAATCTGTTAAGTGAAAAAATGGAACTGGAGAGTAATATATTTTTATACCTATGCCACTGGATAATTAGCTTGGCCCATTGAATGTAAGCTGCATTTGTATAGAAATTGATTTAATGGACATTGAAAAGCCTGCAGTATATTCTAGGGTGAGAGACTATTTCCAACAATCCTGGTAATGCACACACAAGTTCATAGGTTACCCCATGGCACGCACAAATGGGAGCCTGTTGGTACTAGGCCCTTATGTAGGAGTGGGCATACAGCCAAAAGCCAGCAATCAGCTTTCTGCAAATCTCTAGGACTGCATAACACCCATAAATCAAATGCAGCATCACTTGTTAAAATGTATACATGAATTTACAAATAAAGGAAATATCTGCATCTCCTGTACGGACAAAGAGGACAAGTATCATTATTTTAAAGTAGTTCACTCTATAATAGAAAGGAAATCTTCCAGAGAGTTGATGCTTCAAATCCCATCAGCTTTGGTCTTTTTCAGGCTTAGAACTCACAGGATTTCTGTCTCAAATTTTCCTTGGCAGCTGGAGCTATCGCTGGAATCCAACATTCAGAAGCCCAAAATTTCTCATGTCAGAGGATATTACTTAAAGAACCATAGAAATGCCTTCTATGAACATTATCTGCGTCAAGCCAATGAGCTACCTTGAAAATTCAAAATGCTTGGGATGAAGCCTAACTGAGTTATATATTGTTTTCACTACAATTTGGGTTACAATTCCGATTACATTTACTGGTGAGTCAGCCCTATTTAATTCAACAATGTTTTCCTTCTCTATAGACATGCATAGAATTGTGCTGATTTACTTTTTTCAACTTATTGTAATGAAATCCATAGACAAAATATTTGGCCCTTTTTGAAGGCAGACAATATCTCAAGTTGCCCAAGAAGAAAATTGTCATTTTAGAGTTTGAAGAAACTTCCATGCAGAATGTAAGTGCAATCTCTCACGTCAAGGAATCAGATATGAAATTATGGGATGGAATGGCTGGCACTTAAGATGAGTAGCTTTGGACAATTGGATAAGAGCCACAGCAGACCATCTGACCTAGCAATCATTCCCCTCTTATCAGAATGGCCTTTCCCAGTCTGGTGCTTTCCAAACATACTGGATTTCAGTTCTGATAATAGTCAAGCCATGTTGGCTGAAGGATTATGAGAACAGTTCAATACATCTGAAAGTCCCAGATTTTTTTTTAAATCATTAGTAAGTTACACCTAGTTAGTGCTCCATATTTAGCGAATCATAAAGACACGTTTAGATGCAAAATGACAGCTACTTTTTGAGCATTTGAAAAGTTGCTCATCTCCTCTATAACCATGAATCACAGTTTACAAACCACAATGTCTTGTTTGTACACTGCATTCAACCAAGAGCAAATATACCAGAATACAACTTACTATAATGTGTGAACTGAGTCACTGCGTGAATGGCAAAGGCACTTGCTTTAGTTGTGTTAGCATAAGCACAAGGCTGCACATTGCATGCTACTGAATTAGAGATGATATGGAGGAACAGTGGTGATATATTCTACTCAAGTCTTCTGGTTTTCTATCATTAGAAACCATATTTGTTTAGCTGCTTTCCCATTTAGGGTGAGGTGGGGAAAGGTGGGCAGGCAGGCCCATCTGAGAATGATGATATACCATAATGTTGCCCATTCTGAGCCTGATGTCTAGTCTATAAAAGATAGAAACAGAAGTTCCAACACATCTGAAGAATACCCAAAAGGCTGCTGTAATTAACGCTACAGGTGGTACTGATACTTTACATCACCAAGATACCTTCCCTAGCAAATATATAATGTACTGCTTCTCATTTCACATGAAACTTGATTTTCCTTACTACTCCTCAGTTCTAAATATACATTTGTAGACATTAATTTTTTTTAAAAAAGTAATGAAATTCAGAAATGGCAAGAGCTAAATGATAAGGAACAATGATGCCTTCTGTATTGAATAGTCCAGTTTGATCATGATACTTTTAAATATCCAAATCATAGCACAAGGAAGAAGTACATTACAGTACCTAGCAGTAATTAGGCTGCCACAAGTAGATATTGGTGGGACAAAGTGTGCATTACCAAGTTGATGGGGGAAGTCTCCAACCCTCCTTATATCTCTCCCCAAGCAGAAAGCTAATGTGGTGATGAAAAGAAGCTATCTTCAGGCATGCACTGTTTGATAAATCAGGGTAACAGATGGTATTGAAACAGTGGTTTTCATTGCCACAGAAGTAAAAACAGGAAAGAAAACAGAACATAGCACTGTCAAGACACGACATTCCACTCATCATGACTATAAGAATAATTATAGGAAAATCTGGAAAGAAGTATCACTCACACATGCACACCATGGAACATTTGGGAGGACTAAACCTGAACAAATGCAGGAATCCTTAAAATAGACCCTGGCAAGGTTTCCATACGTGCAGCTAAAAATGTCACAGCCTTACATTCTACACAATCATCCCCTCCCAGTGCCTCCCCCTCCCACACACAACTTAGAAATCCCGCAGCCCTGGTTAGTGAAAACAGTATCAAGCCCCATCTTTTCCTTTGTTTCATTATCCCTGCTATCAACTTTCCAAAGGAAAGGAGAGTTGGTACAAGTTAAAAAAATACTATTAAATAATACATCTGTAATAAAATTATATACCTTTTTTCTTTATATCCATTTCTTTTAAAAGCTAAAATTGCTCTGTTTCTATTTTTCCCCTCTTTTTGGCTGGTGAAGTAACAGCAAAGAATTCTCTCCTTTTTCTTTTGCTTTGTTTTTTCTTTATGAATGGACAAACTTTCATCAAAACAGAGTTTTTACAAGTGATACAAGAAATCAAATTATTTACAATAAATGACAAGGAGTCTTTCAAACAATGACAGAGTTGGAGGAGGAAGAAAAATAGCAAAAAGAGAGAATGTCAAAGCATTGGTCATGAAACAGTCTACATATGCAAAACTTTTGTTACAAAAAGGATTTTATGACACACAGAGTGATCCAACCAAGGAGGTCCTTTGTAAATAGGCTTGCACGCATATATCGCATATATCGGTTGACAGATTGAGAACTTGCAGGCATAAACAGGACATATACTGTAATTCAGATGTTCAAATCAAAGCAGTTCAAATCAAAGCACAGCTGAGTGATAATGCAGTCACACAGAACTGTACTGTGTTGGAAGTGAGTTTATGCTCATCCACAACGATCCCCAGGCTGGTGAGATATTCATGATTTATTTGAACATGCCTGGTACAGGATCAGGGCCAAAACATGCATTGAGCTGGGGATATATATGTGATTCCTTTCTGTCTTTATGTAGGATAATTGTTAACTAGATGGCAAATGAAAAAGGGATAGGACTGAGGAGGGATGGTGCAAAAATGAACTTACAGAGAAATTAAGGCATTAACAAAAATGACTTAAAGGCACACTTTTTCCCCTTTCTCCCTACCTTGGGAGCTTTTTCTAGAGCTTTAACCAGAACTATATAAATTGAGGAACAGCTTAGTGCTGAGATGAATAGAGAGATTTAGGCAACAAAGGTTGCATTAAATCCAAATATTTATGAATCTATTTTGGAGATAGGAAAGAGAACGAAAACATTAAAAATGGCAAAGTCGGGGGAAAAGGCATTTGATAATTCAGGGCCAGGGGAGGGATTTTCAACCCCAATTCATTTTGCAAACAGCCGAGGAGAGAGGAATGCTGTTTCAGGGTCAGATTTAGGAAGAGGGTGAAATGGGCAAGTCTGGCTCAATCAAACTGGAAATATAGATGGCCTGCCTAGGATAGTAGAACCTCTGGAGCTCTGTGCTGCATAGGAAAATTCTCCTGTTCTAGACTCTAAAATGCAAGAGGCATCTGTGGGTCCCTTGGTTCAGTCTGCAATCCATTTCTCTTTCATTCCAAACAAATGAAGGAGGAAAAATTATATATTCACCTATGTAGAAGAGGAAAGAGGTAATGAAATTGAATTACAAGAGTTGGAGATGACCAATAAGATCATTAAAACCAACAATTCCTTGCGCAGAATCTGGCATCCAGATTCAAGACTCTGAATAATTATTTAGGATCCAAGTATACACTGGAAAAAAATTATTGAGGAAAAATACACTTCTTTGACACTTCTTACTTAACTGTAGGAATGAGAGACAAAGAGATAGAAAATATTTTTTTCTCCTCAAAAAGCAAAATGGCTTTTCCAGTCCTAAAAAAGGGGACAGGTTTAGTGTCCAATGGAGGAAGGAGTGGGGGGAGGGAATGACATCTGAAAAGGGAATAATGGAGATGTCTATGTGAAAAGCCCCTTACCAAGTTCCTTCACAAATCTCCAAAGAGTCAGGACAAAATGGTGATGCTGGTGAGAACAAATGCTTGGAGACTGACGCGATCACGCACACACACAGAGGCTCATTTTGTCCAGTGCAACTCTTTTTTTTCCTTTTTTTTTTCTTTTTAATAGATAAAAAATAATAATTTTGTTGTTGTTTTAACGAACTCACAAATGATCAATTAAACCCACAGAGTGACAGCTACAGAAATTGAAGTCTTGGCACTTCACAACACTGGTTCAGCCTCCATTGGCTCTTCTACTGATCTGTAGGAAAAAGGGGCAAAAAGAGATGGCGATTAATGGTCTTTCTCTGATGCGGAGTTAACACAGCTATTGGCTGTGCTGAAAGAATTTTCAAGGGCTGCTCTGATTAGTAGTAGGGGTCACTAGAACTACTTTGAATTGTTAGTTCAATTCAAAGACTTTGTTCTGGGTGGGGGTGTGGTCCAATGTCAGTTAGGCACCTTCCAGATGGGCTTTGACCACTACTTGTGTACTCATCCTAATTTCTGACAAATTGAAGGATCAACACACCACGCTATAAAGACTAAGACAGTATTTCTCAATCTTGGCAACGTTGGTTAATGCAATGCATGAAAAGACAGGCAGTGCTCCCCTTCCTAATGGATCTGGGCGTGCAGAAATAATTCCTGCCCTCCTGAAACAGTGGTACACATGTGTTGGGGCAACCTGTCAGGTACATTAGACCTCCAAAACAAAATCCCCCTCACAAACAGACACTTGCCATCTCCTGAAATGAACCTACCGGACACCACAGTCTGCTTTTCCCTGCTCTGTATCCACTGACAGTGATGCCATCGCATTGACAGTCTCTGCTTCTTCTGCTTCTCCCTTCTGGGCCTCCAGCAATGAACAGCCAACAATTGCTGCAGAACTTTTCACTGAATTCCAGTGTTTGCCTGTGATACAATTGCCAAGCATTAGGTTAGAAATTCTAGTACTTGGTTGAATTCCAGCCTTGTCTATTTGTCTACTGTTTCCAAACCTATCACACAATCAATGAAATCACACCTTTGGGATCTTTATAGGAACACATCTTTCTATAATCAGTCTATAATCAATCACTTGCTATGGTCATGATTAAGGAGATTAATTAAAATAAATGACTAGCATCCCTAACAAATCTTGAGTAGGACTACAAAGTTAGAACTAGCCAGTTAAGTATAGCTTAGAGATGAGGGATTTCGGGCGTGCTCTCCTCTAGTATCTAAAGATTGCTGAGAAAGTAGCAAAACAAATCTGATGCACCAGAAAAGCAGGACTAGGACAATGAGATGGTGCAAGCAAGAGGATTTATACTAAAATTCAGAGAAACATCTAAACTACTGCTTCAAAGGATAGTGGACTTCTCTAATATTTGAAGGAGATGCTGGAAGGCCATTTGTTTGGGCTACTGTAGCTGATGTTTCTAGGGAATTGAACTGAATGGCTACTGAGCCATGTTTAAACCCTAAATGTTATGGCTCTGAATTAAGGGGTAGCATCCCGGCCCCCAACCCCACATATGTTAAAATGTTGAAGATTTTTATTTTATATTACTAACTATTTTTACAACATTAATTTTAGGTTAATTGAGAATATTGCAGATACCCTGTTGAACTTAAAGGGGAACCTGCCTCTTACAAGCATGTTGTCAATCCCTGTTCTTCATACCAATATGCTGACTAGGGAATTCTGGGAATTAAAATCTACATTCCTTAAAGCTAGAAAGATTAATAAGCACTGTTGTATATTACACAGCTATAACCTATCCTAGATGTAGAATAAATCACCAGTTCAAGCTTTTATTTAACAAATCTCTTTTTTCCATTAGAAAATGCAACACGAAGCCAAAAGCATGCCCCCAAAACTTACTCTGGATTTCAATGACATTCTCCAATGTAGCTATGGCATTTGAATTAGGTTTTTGTTGCAGCAGAGCTTGATCCAACTGTTCCAACTGCAACAAAGGTAATTTGAGTTTAGTTTTTTGATCTCCAGTCTGGATAGAAGTCATGAGAATAGATAAATAGTTCAAATGAATGGGAGCTCAAGACCAAAAGAGCATGTGAAAATAATTGGGGAAATGACAAAAAAAAGCCAAAACAATTCTATGTCTATTTCCAACAAAGCCTTCATGTACCATTCCATCCATTTAATATTGTGAATTTATGACCTTTGTTTCTATTTAGAATTGATTAATATTTGTGTTTTATTTGTATGATTATATTTAATAATAAGATACCCATGTTTAAATATAACAATTTCCATGTCTTCTTGTGCTCTGCTCCTAGTACTTTTATATACATACAATTCATCAAGTCTTTATTATTTTGCAGCTGAAAATCAGTCAGATTTAGAGAAAAACTAAACACTCTTAGGTGTATTAGCATTCCAAACAGTGGTTTAGAAAAACATCTTAAACAAGCCATATTGTTTCATATATATTATAAATGCATTCAGGCATAGGCTGAATTCTGGTGACTAGGATATCTACTGACCAAAGAAAGTATGAATCTAGTTTGGATGTTTCCATCAAGGGAGAATCATGGAAGGACATGTTCTATAGTTTCTACCTCTCTGGTATCACTGGGGCAAAACTTTTCAGGTGATAGATTTTATTTTTTTTTGTATTTACAATTCAATATTGCAGAGGGGAGAATACAGCATTGGTCATGAGAGAAAGCTTTTTGAACAGTAGGTGTTTCTAGCTATGCGAGGTAACAGTAACAATATATTGTTGGTGCTGATAGGAAAGTTGGATCTTTCCCTAGATGAGCTTGCCTCTCTGTATTCTTTAACATTTGGTTCAAGGATTGTTTTGCCTGATCTTGTTCCATCTTAAGAACTGTGGAGGGAAAATAGACTAAATTTGAAATGTTAAAATCCACAGCCTTGATCCATATAGGTTGGGTTTTTTCCCCCTGAAGATTGATGGTGCTAAGAGAAAGGATCTAACTTTGATAAAAGGTTTATAGATGTACTCTGGACTCTGTCTCCTCTCATAGGTGTATATTTGGGACACACACACACAGCATAGTATCTGGAGAGCTGTTCTGATGAATTTAGATTTTACCCTTTCCAGAGAGGTGAAACACAAAGCCATGGGCCGGGGGGAGTCAACCAAAGTCCCATAAAGGAACTGGGCTTGAGGCTTAGCCTGAAAAAGTTTGAGTGCAGCTGGAACATACTATCCTCCCTTGGATTTAAGGATGGCATTGGCAGATCTTTGTCCAACAGCAGTGTCACATTTGCAGTGGGCTCTCCTCAAGCCAGTGGCATGCATGACTACTCCTAAATACTTAAAAAGCCAGTCACTTGTTCTATTTTGTGGCCATTAATGCTCCATAAACAGAGCTTTGACCTTTTGGCAAAAGCCATAATCTTGGTTTTCTGATAGCTTATTTTCAGATTTTCATTACTGTAATATGGATGGAAATTCTCAGAGCTCTTTTGAGTCTGTTGGTCTGGGAAGAACCACAATTGGTTGTCTGCATAGAACAGCAGAGAAATGCTGTGATCCCACAGTTTAGGAGGATGGAAATTTTGATTATTTGGATATCCCCTTGATATAGAAGCTGATAAGCAGTGAATGCCTTCTTGTTAAGGACATGTCCTTTCCTAAAGGATAGTCCTTTTAAAGATATCTTATTAGAGATTTGCTTCCTGGCACATGGGACCTATACCCACTCTGCATTCATAATATTTGTTAAAGATGATGCCTTTTTGCAAGGCTTTAACAATTATTTTTTGTCCTGACCTTAATACTAATACTAAATTACTATTTCTTGTAATAATACTTAGCTACCTTTGTTTTAAATAGAAAGGCACTCAATTGTCATTACTTTGAGTTACTTGCAAAAATAAAATAATAAAGCCAGGTACAGATAAATATCTTTTGATGTTTCCATTCCAAGCCCAATTGAGACTTTTCCAGCACCCTCCTTTATATATTACTTGTACTCACCTCAAGGCCAAGCAAGGCAGAGACACAGGCTTCAGAGGCATCACAGATGGCAGTCAGATCATGACCCCCTTCTAAAGCTAGGACAACACGTCCATCTGCGAGATCCATCAGTTGTTTGGTCAGGTGCCCAAAACCTACATGATAAAAAAGGAAAATGAATTAGTGATTTCTGTGTGAGCTTTTACGTTGCTCTTTGCTACCTTTTGTTAAGGTTAGGAAACCTATGGAGACACTGAAATCTTAAACAAACTGCTTTAGCTCCATAGTGGAAATTAACTGGGTAATCTATTCCTATCTTTCCCAACTAGTCTGTAAATAGTTTTCTCTATTTATAAACTAAAAGGGACCTTGCCCTACATTCCTCACACTCACATTTGGCTGTGACAGAATATCCACCCAGTGGGGACAAGTGTCCCTCAACAGCATCGAAGCCAGCAGAAACAAGGACCATATCTGGAGAGAACTCGTGGGCTATAGGCATCACCACAGTCCTGGAGGACACAAAACAGCTCTCAGATTACTCTTAGAAACAGGAGGCAGGACAGCATTAATTCTGGATTAATTGAAATATATGGATTAGGAAAATTCCAGGCATTTTAGCTTTGAGTCTTTGTAACTTTCTCCAATGCATTTATTTAAACTGGCTACATATTTGTAGACGTCTTCCTCAATTTGGCATCATTCATAATTTTAACTTCCACAATGAATTACCAGCCCAGCTTTTGGCCTTGAATGCTAGAAATCAGAGATGAAAAACAATCATGGGCTGTTAGAAAATTTCTCCTAACTGTAACTAACAATTTTTAGAGTGGGAACTGTGTTAGTCTACTAAAGCAAAATCAACAAGCAACTCTTGTGCCCCTGAATTTAGCATAACATAAGCATAAAATGATTAAACCAATGCTTCATAAAAAAGTATTTATGAAGCCTGCAATACCAATAGGCAGAGGTAGTCACTTCATCTCATTAGGAAAAGCCATGGACTATCCAGTTGTTAAATTACCTAAGAACATTTTGTCTCCTAGAATTCTGCCATAAAGGAAAAGAGGAAGAAATGCATTTGACAATATTATGACACTATTGTTGTGTAACCTTTACTTTGAAAATGACAAGCCACCCCTTGGCACGTTTCAGGAGAAAAACAGAATGTTCTGGGCTTACCAAAATATTCCTTGTTGGGCCACAGACCTTTACACATTCTTATTTATTGTGGATTGCAAACCTACCTGAAGGCTGTCAAATATTCCACATCACCAATAGGAGGATCCACTCCACCAGTCCAGGCAATGTTTACATTGTAACCTACACCCATCCCACTGCCAACCTGGAAGAAAGAAACATGGTGGATTACAAAAACCCTCAGCCATGCTGAGAGCTGCCAAGGTGTGGGGGGAAAAGATATGTAAGAATAAATCCCAGTGAGGGGACCTACATGTTACCAGATTCAAGTGAGTAACAATAAATAGGAGAATTGCTGATTAATCTCAAAGTATGGCAGTGGGTGGGCAGATTGGTATAAATGTGGCTTGGGTAAACTTTACAAGCATTTAAGTATCAAACAATTATGGCATATTTTTGGTAAACTATTTTTTAAAACTGTCCAGTAAATAAGGTATTAAGCTAGAAACCAGGAAACTGAGTCCCACCTTAGGTATGGAAGCTGTTGGATAACTTTGGGCCAGATACAATCTTTCAGCCTAACTGACCTCACAAGGATTTGTTGGTGTGCAAAAATTATGAGGAAGAAGGAGTACTGGGTATGTTCATGCTCTAAGTTATTTATAAAAATAATAAAGATAAGAACATCTAAAAAAAGTTTGCAATTCACTCACATCTTAAAATTCACATGTTTTGTACGTTTTCCAAATTACAGTTTGTATGTAATTTTCTTAAATGTAGCAGGGTTTTTGATACATAATCTTTAAATATCTACTTTTTATATAACCAATGTTCTTTCTCTTTCACACTCTTTTGTATACAATATCAGAGATGTTGTTTAATTGAGACCAATATGTCAGGCCCAAACCTGGCAAGAATAACACATACAGTTTCTTCCAAGTTGTGCTTTTGTTTCATAGATATAGAGAAAATCTTGCCAGGTTGAGGCCTCTACTAACTCCATCTACAATATACTCTGAACACTATTAAAAAGGGGCTCTCTTCCATCACATCTAACATCTGAACCAAGTTGCCTCTTACTCCTCTGGAATAAACCCCCCTCCCTCTTGGAAATCCATCTTCATGAACTATGTTTATACTGTGACCGATTCAATTTCAGAAGAGCATTCCCATTTTTTGTTTGTAAAGAAATGCATGGCAGATCTGTTTCCTATTGATATTGTTCTGCAAATACAAACTGCCAGCCATTCTCCTTTCCAAGCTTCACATGGTGCAAAAGTTCTGCCATCTTCATAACAAGAAACAAATCAATGACTTTGTTCTTTTTTTGGGGGGATTCAAAGTTTCTACTGGACGAGCCTCTTATTTTTTTTTTCTGCAATTCCTCTCTCTACTACAAAATCACATAGTATGATTAGAGGAGGCTTGCCATGGTTTTTTTCCCCAATACAGATAATTCTTGACTTACAACAGTTAATTTTCGTGACTGTTCAAAGTTACAATCACTAAAAATGTGACTTATGACTCACTTTTCACATTTACGACAGTTGCAGCATCCTCATGGTCACATGATCAAAATTCAGACAGTTGGCAACTGACTCACATTTACGACAGTTGCAGAGTCATGGGATCCAATTTTGTGATCTTCTGACAAGCAAAGTCAATCGGTAAACCAGATTCACCTTAGCAACTGCAATGATTCAACAACTATGGCAAGGAAGGTTGCAAAATGGAGCAAAACTCACTTAAAAATGTCTCACTTAGCAACATAAATTTTGGGCTAAATTATGTTCATAAGTCAAGGATTACCTATGCATATTTACTTCTCATTACACCCTGCTTTTTTTCCCTCTTGTGTTTTTCTTCACTGAAGCAAACAGTTAGAACCCAATTCAAGGTGGAGTTTTATTTCTCTACTCCAATTTCTGAAATATTTTGGGATTAAAAATATTTTAGTTTTTTAACCTACAGATTCCAAGCTGCTTCTGCCTTTAACACTTCTTCTTTTATAAATCAGATTTTTTTTTTTTTTTTTTAAAGGAATGCACGTACCTCTTCAGGAGCTCCACTGCCTGGGAAGAAATTTCCATTATCATAACGATGGAGAGAAATGTACAGAACACCGGGGTCGCTGTAGAATGCCTGTTGGGTTCCATTGCCATGATGGATATCCTATCAACACGAAGTAGAACTTAACTAGAAGAAGCACCATGGTGCATGTAGGCAGCAAGACACTCACAGTTCTCTTCAATTAGATTGGCAGACATTAAATTTTAAAAAATGCACCTTTGTAAGCTCATAAAATCATCAAATCTCGTAAGATGTTGGTGTTTTCGAGATCCGGTTTGAGCTTCTTTGGTGATAGATCAAAATCTACGATTGTGCTTAGTTTCGATCTCTGGAGGGTCCCGAGCAGCCGGTTTCAGGAATAAGCCACCCCATAGAGGTGGTGAAGACGGGGAAGACTGCCAGAAGGGTTGAGGAGAGCCACCCCTCTCCTCCCCAGATGGCCATTACTCCCTTTCCTGAAGGTGGTTGCAGCGGTGGTCAGAAATGGCCACCTCAAAGAAGAACCCAATCGGAAAAGAATGTGCAGGAGGAAGATAAAAAGAAAAAGGTTTTGACTGACCAGGTCGAACTGGAAAAACAACAATACAAAGTACCCTGGAATTTGAATTATAAAGAACAACATTATTCCCAAAGAAGACTTTGAAGCTGCGAATGAGAGAGGGAAGGGAAAGGATTTGGTTTTTTTTCTTTTCTTCCCTATATTGACAACTAAGAAATTTAAGCAAGAAATCGGCAAAAATCCACTTTGACAGTAACAGGTATTTAAGGTGAAAATAAAATGTCAAAGAGATAATAAAGATTTCTGGATTCTCAAAAACTTTTAAAAGAAGGAAAAAAACAAAAGGGTGGGATCTGGAAAAAGGGAGACCACCTGGAAATGAAAGGAATTAACAGTGAAACTTTAACAAGATTCCTAAAAGATACATTTTAACTGAAACTTTGTAACAAGATAAAAGAACCCTAGGAAGAGAAAGTGGAAAAAAGAAGCAAGAAGAAACATCTTTGGATTATTTGGATTACTTGGTGATTTTTGGATTTTTGGCTATTGGATCTAAAGGACTAAAACTAATCAGGTGGTTGTTTAAAAGTTTTTAAAATGGTATCACTCTTGGAAGAATTAAGAATGGAACTTAAAAAAACAGAAAGAAGATGCACAAGAAGGAAGAGGTTCTTTTGGATTCGTATTTCAATTTTTAGAAATGGAGATCCTGAACTATAAGAAACGACAAGAAATGCTTGTAGGGTGGGACAAAGAAGAAGCCATCTTCCATCACCAAGTATTTCTATGTGGGGAAAAGAAAGGAAAGTGGGGAAAGAGAGTGAGAAATTTAAGATCCAAAAAAACAGTCCAAAAAAAGAATAGTTTGAAAAGTAATTATAACATTAGGAAGAAACAGAAGAGAAATTACAGAAGAGAGAATCAGAATTAGAGAGAGCAGGGGTCAAAAAGGGAAGGGAGAAGAAGAGGGACAAGAGGGAAAGGAAAATAAATTATAAAGGATAGAACCAGGACATAGAGAAACAGGGAAAACATACAAGACACAGAGATAATGGGGGAAAACTTAATTGGAAGGGGGATTCTGCAAGGGTACATAAGATAGTATTGTTATATTACAAATAGAAATGAACTTTGAAAATATGAAACAAGTGTGATTAAAATGATAGATAAAATACTCATTGTAATGGAATGGAACGTTTAATAAATAAATGAAATAAAGAGAATGAGAGAATGAAATTAGGAAAGGAGGGGAACATTTTAATTATTATAAATGTATTATAAAAATTTAAGTGAAGAGGAATATGAAAGAAACATGAAAAAATTATGGAAATATTATAAGTGTTCCTAGAAGTATGATATCCTATTGAAAAGGGATGTTAAAGATTATAACTAACATGAATGATAGAGCTGAATTGGAATAGAATAAGTATTTCATTTATTATTGTTATATATATTTTTTCTCTTTAAGAACTTAGTGCGTATTTTAAGAATGTACCGAGCAGAATTGACTGGAAGTTATGTGTTATATTGAATGTTATAATTGTAAAGGCAAAAATTGAAGTTTAAATGTTGAATGGATAAAAATTAAAATAGACAATATTCCAATTAGTAACTACAGGGGAAAATTTTGTTTAATGAGAAAAGAAAATACGAAATTGAAACAGGACAAAGTATAAATATGATGATTAGAAAGGTATTGAAACTTAGAAAAATATATATAATTGAATTTAGAAAGGAATGAGATAATTAAAAGTAAGATTGAGAAAACTAAGGGAAGGGAAAAATTACTGAGAAAAAGTTAAAATAGTAATAAGATACGGAATGGAACACAAAGATGAATATAAAAATGAATTTGTGTCTGTATGGAGAAGTGATAACCCAGGACCACGCTCTTCTCAAAAAAAAAAAGAAATTTTGCTTGTATTATGTTTTATGAAAACCCAAATAATTTTTTTTATAAAAAAAAGATGTTGGTGTTTTCATATAATTTGGAAAAGTTCAGACATGAATGCCAAAATTTCATGGGAGATTCATATTCTCATGTAAGATTCTGATGTTCCCAAAGAAGTGTGCTGTGTGTTAAGTTCTATGACACCTAGGCTATTAAAATAACATTATGATTAATTTGAGCATCTCAAAAAGTTGCTGATGCTACCTTACAGAAAATAAGGCCCAAGTCAGGATAGAGATAATGTCCAAAGAGGACATTAAAAGTTAATATAGGAACAGCTTCAGAAGAAATCCATAAGGTAGGACAAAGAGCCTTAAGAGCCCTTATTGTTCCATTAAACATGGCGCTACTGATGGCAGCCTGAGTGAAATGTCCTGTAGCACTTCTGATATGTTTTTTTTTTTTTAAATTTCTGTGATTCTCTGCGAATTTCATACTCAAGAGATCAGATTTTTAATATCAGACAATAGACTCTGAATAACAAGAAAGCTTTCTGGTTTTATTTCTCACTTCTTTTCAAATGTGGATGAAATTCTGACTGAGGGGATGGCAGTTAGAAAGAGGTAACATTCTTGAATCTAAGAGAGTAAGTGACCAGAGAAGGGGAAAAAAACAACAACAACATCTTACCCAATCCACAATGAGGATTTTACTGATGGCAAGCTTTTGTTGTAGAAGCTTAGCAGCAATGGCAACAGAGTTGAAGAAGCAAAAGCCCCTAAATAAAATGATAAAGAAAAAGGGCATTATTAGACCAGGATAGATAAGCAGCATAATAATTGACATATTTTATCAGAATAGGGCTTCCCTAAGCCAACATTCTCCATTGCAGCAGGTAACCAGATTTCAGGAAGGTTAAACTCATAGGTAGAGCATTTTTCTAAGTGTGATTCTAACAGGTACTAGATTCAGTATCTCACCTCTCCAATTAGTACTAGGATAAAGCCTTGCCTAAATGCCCTAGAATGCTCCTGCCCTAAATAAAGGAAACAATGGCACTTCAGTGTGATACCATGTAGCATCTATTCTTATTTGACCTTTAAAAATGCTACTTACAGTAACAGGCATTATAGAATGCTATGAAAAAAATCATCTAATCTTATCACCTTTTATACATCCATTTTCCAAACATATTTGGAGCTATCGATGTTTAAGTAGCATAAGTAAATATTTTTTTTATTAACAGATCAAATATGCAGTACTACTCAAGAAGGAAGAGATGGAATTTCATTTGAGAAGAAGGCACATAAAATAGCTTTTTAAAAATGCATCTTTGCTTATTTCACTTTCCCAAAAGAATGTATTTTAGAAAATGTAACATTTTTTTAATTTTACAGTAGTTAAATGTAGATATTTTTCCCTCACTTTATAGTACACACTTACATGGCAGTGGATTCTTCTGCATGGTGACCTGGTGGTCGGATGATAGCATATCCATTCTAAGGATGAAAAAGTCATGTATCTTTAATAACGTGTTGATTACATTATGATTAGCACACAACTACTTTTAATGCACTTTCTGTCAATGGATTCAAAGAAGAATTTACCTTAAGTTCCCCTGATGCCACTTTAAAGGCCAGCTCCAGTAAACAGCCAACAGCCATGCGGACTACACTGGATGAATGCATCTCATTCCACACTGTGTCACTGTCAACCTGCCGTGAAAGTTTATCATAGATCACAGGAGTTGTAGAAACTAAAGAGTAAATCCATCCAAGTTAGCCTGATCATGCCCTTTGTTAAGCCTGGGTTCCCCAACCTGGGTTAGGTAGACAAGCTAAACAGAATGTGCAGCGTTAGTCAGATAGGCACACAGATAAATGAGTGAGCTAAGCTTGTATGTTTATTAACATACAGTAAAAATAACAGATACGCTTGTGCTATCAAGAATATATTTTATTCCAGTATGAGTTTATGGCATAGTCAAATAACAGTCCAATATTCATTTACCATGTAGTCAGTCCATTCAGGGGTATTCAGTTAGCAAAGTCCATGTAGAATATCCTATGTCAGTTCACTTACAAATCAGTCCTTTGTTGTCTCTCCCGTTCGAGCAATGCAGTCTTGATTCCAAGCAGTAATCAGGGATCATCAAAGCCAGAGAGAGAGAGAGCAAGCCGTAGTCTTGCTACTTTTATATTGTTTTCTTAACCACTCCTTTAATTGCTATTTCACAGTTAAAGCTGTATACACTCTAACATACACTAACTATGATTCATAGTTATTATTTCACCTAAACCAGTTAGGGTGAACAATGTTATCCCTAACATTCTCCCCTTTTAGGTTACATAATAACTATGAATCATTTACATCTTTAGAAAATATTTTTCGCAATTTTCTTTAAACTTAGTTGCTCCTTGAGCTTTTGTAAATTGGTCTGCAATGTTTTCTTCTGACATGCAGTATTCCAATTTTATTAGTCTATTTTTCACTGATTCTCTTACATTCAAATATCTTAGGTCAGTATGTTTTGATCTAGTTTTTACAGCAATACTAGTAGCTAACTTTATAGCTGCTTGGTTATCCTCATACACCATAATGGAATCTTTTACAGTTATACCCATGTCCAACAATAACTGTTTGTAGAAAATCAAGTCAGTGCATAATAATGACAGACATGAAAATTCAGCTTCCATCGTGGATAAACTAATATGCTGTTGTCTGATTGACCTCCATCCTATTAGTGTCTTACCAAATAATATAGCCATACCAGATGTTGATTTTCTAGTGTTTATATCAGTTGCAAAACTTGCATCTGCATAAGCACTAAGACTCAAATCACCCTTTGGTTCTATATATAATGCATGGTTTATTGTTCCCTTAAGATATCTCAATATTCTTTTTAAGGATTTCCAATGACATTATTTTGGATCTGAATTAAAACGTGCCAGCTGATTTACACTATAAGCTATATCTGGCCTTGACCAACTGCTTATATATGATAAGCTACCAATCAAAGATTGATATATGGACTTATCAAATTTGGGACTTTGATCATTAGTTTGGCAAACTTCCTGACTCATTGGAGTCTTTGCTGGTTTACAAAGTTCCATCTTATAATTTTTAATTAATTGGCAAATTTTATCTTCTTGAGATATCTTAAAACCATTATTTGTTTTATTAATTGTCAATCCTAGATACCTTTTAATTTCACCTAAATGCTTTATTTTTATCTTTTTGGCTAATAATGATATAATTTCATTAGCTTCATTATTAGTCTTAGTTATTAAAGCAATATCATCATTAAATAATAATAATAATGACACCGTTCCATTATTTTCTCTTTTAAACACACACGGATCTGCTAAATCAGATTTAAAACCTATATTGTTTAACTCTTTCACAATATATTGGTTCCACTCAAACCCAGATTGTTTCAACCCGTAAAGACTCTTTTTGAGTTTCCAACAATCATTACTATTTACTTTATTGTCATGTATGCCAATTGGTTTCCTTAAATATATAGTGTGTTGCAATGGTGCATGTAGATAAGCAGTTTCTACATCTAAATGGTTAATGACATAGTTTTTCTTAGCTGCCCACACTAATGCTGCTCTTAAAGATGTAGCTTTAAGGCTTGGCGCAAAAACTTCATCATAATCAGATGCAGTTTGATTAAATCCTTGAGCTACTAATCTAGCTTTATGGGTAACAGTCCCATCATTTCCAGTTTTTACTTTAAATATCCATTTGCACCCAATGGATTTTTCTCCTGGAGGTAATTTGGCATCTTCATACACTTTCATTACCTTTAATGAATTTAGTTCTTTTTCCATTGCCTTTTGCCAATTCTCCTGATCCTTAGAGGATACATCCTAAGTTCATCTACACTAGTTGGAACTTTAGTTACTTGGCAAACTATACTTGCTTGATACCTATCAGGTGGTCTAGTTACACGTGTAGTACGTCTAGGTATTATAGGACTTACAGGTGGACTTTCCTCTATTAATTGTTCTTGATCATGTAACTCTTCCTGATCAACTATTTCCTCTTGTTCTGGTCCTATTTGCTCTTCGTGGACTTCTTCTTTAATTGGACTCTTCTTATAGCTAATCTCATCTTTCTGCCTTTTGTAGGGTTCAATAAATACTTCATTATTTAAATCTTGCTCTAATCTATTCCATCCTACATGTTCTAGGAATTTTGCACTAGCACTGGTGTAAACTCTAGATGTACCTGGTTCCCAGAATCTATAGGATCTATGATTAGATGTATATCCTACAAAAACCAATCTTTTAGCTCTATGCTGTCCTTTGTATCTAAGTTGTGTAGGGATATGCACCCATGCTGGTGCTCCAAATGTGTGCATGTAACTTAAATCAGGTTTTGTACCATGCCACAGTGTGAATGGTAATTCACCTGTTGTTGAATTAACAACATTATTTAATATATGATTACCACACATTATTGCTTCTCCCCATAAATTGTCAGGTAATCCTGAATCAGACATCATAGTTTGTGCCATTGATTGTAATGTTTGGCCTCTTCTCTCTATAAAGGCATTATGTTGTGGCCTATATGGTGCAGACATTTTATGTTGAATACCTAATATTCTAAGTCTGTTTTTAAATTTATTATTTGTAAATTCTGTACCATTATCTGTGATGAGAGTTACTAATTTCTTTTTAGTTTTTCTTTCAGCGAATTTTAGCCAATTAAATAGATTTTGATATGTTTCAGTTTTGCTCTTCATTAAATAGCAAAACCCATATCTAGAATAGTGGTCCATTATACTTAGTATGTAGCAAGCTCCTCCTACACTTGGTTTTTTCGGACCTATTAAATCAGCAAATACTACTTCTAATGGCTCTTTAGTAGTAAATCCATCAACTCTATTAGCCGGTATAACCCTGCTCTTACTTTGATTACATGCATTACATTGCAAATACTTATTACAAGATTTCAAACTTATTCCCTTAGACAATTCAACAGTTTTCTTAAGCATTTTAAAATTTAAATGCCCTAGCCTTCGATGTAACAAGTGAATACATTCGTCATGAGGTTTCTTATTTTCATAAATTGTGTTAGCCACCTTTAAACCATCATCATTTAACACATATAATTCACCTCTTAAAGATGCAGTAATTCTCTTATCTTCTTTTTCAATGATGGAGTTATCTCCCCTAAATGTAACTACATATCCTAGTTTAACCAAAATTCTAACTGAAATTAAATTAAACTTAAGTTGTGGTACATATAACATTTTTACATTCTCTTTTATAAAAGAACAATATGCGATACCTTCACCTTTAGCTTTCAGTTTCCAGCCATTGGCTAACGATATCTGCTGTTTACTCTGGGACATTTTAATAAAATTTTTGTTATCATTTGTTATACAATGGGATGCCCCACTGTCAACCACCCATAAATTATTTTTTACAGCTCCGTTAGTATACATGGCTAACTCTAAATGTTTATTTATCTTTTGATGATTTTTAGTATTCTGGCCAGCGTTCTGGCGCTTTGCCTTTTTACAAAATCTTGCCAAATGTCCTCTTCCTCCACAATTAAAACACTTTTTAATTGCATATGCAGTAGGAGGTTTATTATCTTCTTTTTGAGGTTGCTCCCTCCTTAATTCATCTCTTTCATGCCTTCTTCTGGCCTCTTCAATCAATCTGCCAGTTATATCAGTTAAAGTTAAATTGTCCTTTGGCAAAATTTCAAGTGAAGTTACGTAGTTATCATAACTTTCATCAAGGGAAGATAGAATTATATAAACTTGATGTTGTTCAGAGAATATAAGCTCTTTCTCGTGGAGTTCCTTAAAAATGCTTTGCATAGTTTTTAAATGACTCTGCATATCACCATTTGTTTGGAGATGTGTCCTGAAAAGCTTCCGTGTTAGATTTATGTGAGCACCAATATTATCTCGAACATAAATTCTCTTCAGCTTCTGCCAACACCCAAAAGCCGTTTTCTCTCCGTGGATATAAACAAGCTGTTGATCAGTTAAGGTTAACCCAATTATGCAAATGGCTTGTTGATTTTTATGCATAAATTCTTCTATCTTTAGTCTGTCTTCCTCATCCTCTGGATCCCATTCTTCTACGTTTGGTGGATTTTCAATTATGTTCCACAGACCTTCTCCTCGTAGAAGTAGACTACATTTTGTAGACCATGATACATAGTTTGTTCCATCCAGCTTGGATATAAGGGACAAACTTTGTAAATTGACTTGTGCCATGGTTTCTTATATGGATATAAAAATATAATTAATAAAACACAGCTGTCTGTTTACTGTAATGTATAACAACACAAGCTCTCACTTTTTACATAAATCTGTTTGATCCTATTTAAACTGACTTTGCAGCCTCTGGGCCCATAACCAGTGTTAAGCCTGGGTTCCCCAACCAGGGTTAGGTAGACAAGCTAAACAGAATGTGCAGCGTTAGTCAGATAGGCACACAGATAAATGAGTGAGCTAAGCTTGTATGTTTATTAACATACAGTAAAAATAACAGATACGCTTGTGCTATCAAGAATATATTTTATTCCAGTATAAGTTTATAGCATAGTCAAATAACAGTCCAATATTCATTTACCATGTAGTCAGTCCATTCAGGGGTATTCAGTTAGCAAAGTCCATGTAGAATATCCTATGTCAGTTCACATAAAAATCAGTCCTTTGTTGTCTCTCCCGTTCGAGCTATGCAGTCTTGATTCCAAGCAGTAATCAGGGATCATCAAAGCCAGCGAGAGCGAGAGCAAGCCGTAGTCTTGCTACTTTTATATTGTTTTCTTAACCACTCCTTTAATTGCTATTTCATAGTTAAAGCTGTATACACTCTAACATACACTAACTATGATTCATAGTTATTATTTCACCTAAACCAGTTAGGGTGAACAATGTTATCCCTAACACCCTTCTTTGATTTCCATCCTGCTTTTAATTTAGAAATTCACACACAATACTTGTTCCTTCGATTTTTTCCATAATAACACCGCAAGGGTGGGGTTAGATAAGTGATTGACCCAAAGTCATCCAGTGAGTTTCTGTGACTGAGCATGGACAAGAATTGAGATTTCCTCATTTCTACGCCAACACTTTAACCACTACTTCACACTACTTCACACTTAGTGCAGTAGATTTTATCCTATCTATGAAAGGCTTTAGGAAATGAGGGAAATAACCACTTGCTATTTGATAGGTATAGGAATGGTGTTGAGATTTGTGTTAATGTTAATGAGATTTGTGTGCGAACAGTCCTTTGTGGGCTTATCTTCCTAAGCAAACAAGCCACCCAGAATTACCCTGAGGTCTATAATTTTATAAATAAAATAAAAATAAAACCATTTGAGCAAGCACACACAGGATTCAGGAAAGTGACAAAGATATATCCTTTCCAACAGGCTTCTAAATTGCTCACTAGAGTCCCTGTGGATTTTACTCTGTTAGTTCTTGCCAACTATAATGGCAGTGCTCTTCTCAGTTTCAAGGTCATTAAGCCAGTGCTGTCTGAGGTAGCCAGCATGATGTCACAGGGCAATATTCGCTTCTCACCATAGTGGTACCCATTTATCTATTCACATTTCCATGCTTTCAAACTTTAGTTGGGCATGAGCTGTGGCGAGGATGGGAGCTCACCCCGTTGTGTGGCTGATAAGCCCAGCATCTTAATTGCTGAGCCACTGCAGTGCTGCAGATTGTTAATAAAATTGATTTCATGATATTGATGTTTAATTTTACTCTAGTTTTAACATTCTTTTTATTTTCATATTTTATAATTTGTATTTCAGCTGTCTTGAGTGCTGGATAAAAAGACAGGATATATATTCCATTAAAAAAAAAATAGAAATAAATGAGAGATGCAGCTGAGGCATCGTTCATCACTTCATCTATTGCTTGCAAGCAATAGATAATTGCTATATAGGATTCTTGTGGGCATTCAATAGCATGTTGGATAAAGATAAGAAGCAACAAACCCAAAAGGAATGATTTTAAAGCCATTTCAGTACAATTCAAGGACACATGAAAAGATCAAGAAGATGCAATTAAAACATAATATAGAGAACCATCTTATATCAAACTGAATCTTTTATCCTCTGGGTTTCAGATTGCAGCTCTACAGGCTCTCAAGCAGGGTCATGCTCCATCACAGATGAAAACCACATCTGCCTACTATTGACTTGAAGCCCTATTCCCAGAAATTAAATAAACTGCATAGCAGAAATGAAGCTTTAAGCTGAAATATGGGAGGCTTTCATTTCCTGCCATCTGATTTCCCTGACAACTGTATTTCACTCACCCCGATTCCACCACACGGGAGGACAGCATACATCTTCTGACTAAGGGGACCTTAGAGGAGAAACAAAGAAGGAAAAAGGGGGTATTAATGC
This sequence comes from Laticauda colubrina, assembly GCA_015471245.1. NCBI lineage: Eukaryota > Metazoa > Chordata > Lepidosauria > Squamata > Elapidae > Laticauda > Laticauda colubrina. The sequence goes on from BLBF01000051.1 coordinate 11,113,461, forward strand.
CACATATATACTAATTACAGTTTATATAAGATTAATTCATTTCCTTCACATTTTTCGTATCTACTGTTACTATCATAGAAAGAACAAAATCTTTATGAATACAGGATTCAACTGGGTAACTTTACATTGCATTACTTCTTTTTTAATTGCCTATAGTGGATTATAACTCATCAGTTTAGTACCCCACAATTTTGAAAAAGCCTAAACTCTAAAACAGATTAACAGGCATAGATCAAAGAGCCCCTCCCCTTAACTTCTATCTAATTTCCCCTAAAATTGGGACTCTTCCCATTATGTGCAAATGCTCCCTTTGTTTTGCATCATTGCCTTACTCAACATACCTCCCAATGCTGGAAAATACATTCCCCTGCCACCAAAAGTTTTCCCATCTGATACAGAAGTTTGAAAGACAGTCTTTATCAGACATTATATTAAAAAGATGGCCTACCAGACTGCCCTTTCTCATATTTAACCCTATATTTTCTGCCTGTAACCATATACACAAATAAAGCAAAATTCTGTACATTCTGCAATTTTTAAAGAGAAGGGGGGAGCAACATTTTGCATTATGAAAATAGAACTATATAAAATGGTAGATATCCTACCTAGTAATTTCTTGTTGTCAAGTTTTTGTCTGTTCAAGGGGCTTGTTCCATATAGTAATGTGTGGTGTTCTGAATGGACAGCCTGGATTTCATCCAATGTTGCCTTTCGGCCTCGGATTCTCTAAGTAACAAAAAATAAATAAAAATGGGTAACGACATTAGACAGAAAACTTGAAATATTGAACTTTGAAAGGATTTTGAACAAGAATCTGGGCTAGTACTAGGTTCTCCTTAAGTTACATTTACTAACACGGATGTCTTGTACTTGTCAATGCTTTGATAGTAAGGTTTTCATTTTTTATTATTTTCAAGCTAAACATCTAAATTTGGCTTATATATTAAGCTTTTCTCTTTCCAGCCTTTCTAATATTTCATTTCAGGCTAAGAATGGTGGAGAAATCTTCAACTGCCCCTCTTCACTACCTAGGTATTCATGAATGGCTTAGGGCCCATGTCAACACTGCAATCAAAATTCATAAGCTCAATGCTTTCCTTCAAAAACTAAATCAAGCATCACTTTAATACTGTTCAATATGAAATTATTTTATGGAAAAATGAATTCTTTGTTCTGGCTTCAAAACAAAGGCTTCCTTATTTTGAGTTGCTTTTCTATTCTGGTTGGGCTTTGTTTTTTGAATAAAACCCGTGACGTAGCACACACATATAATGTATGGTTCTTACAGGCAAAAGCACTGCCATTCCTTTAATTGAATTTCCTTTATGGCTTTCTCGGAAATATTCGCCAGAAACCTTCCCCTGACAAGCATTTTGATGGTGGCATGACCTTTGGGATATTTCTCTACCACAACTGTAAGACCATTCACACTGTCTTGCATTAAGTCAGATCACTGATCCATTTCCCAAAATACAACTTTTTTTGACTGTCAACAGCCAAAGTTTCAGGCAAAGATATTTTCATCTCTTGTTTCCAGAATATTTTCATCTCTTATTACCAGAGATATTTTCATCTCAAGAACTCATTACCACCACTTGACAGATTTCAATACCTGAAATCTGTATGGAAAGCATTTACTTGCCTTCCCCAATCTCAGCCTCTTATTTAAGCTGTGTGGTCATTGACTCCCAGAATATCCCATGTATATAATTTCTACTTGCTGAAAAATCTGGGAATTGAACTCAGCACATCTGCGAAGTGGCCAGATTGGGGTTATCTGTAGTTGTAGCTGAATCTAATTTCCTGGAGAAATGTGTGAATTAACAATGAAAGCAAAGGTAAATTCAAGAAAGAAAATACTCATGCAAGTTTCTGGAAAGCAAATGACCTTATCAGTTGATTAAATCAGTTTAATCTCTTATCTGCCTTATTTGTTGGTTCTTTCTCCGAATAAATCTTTTTAAAAAGAATTTCCCCAAAGAATATGACACAGCAAATAGTTTAATTCCTTTGTCTGCCTTATTTTTTAGAGTGAAACTAGGATTATTGAAAAATGTTACAATTAATAAAACAGCTGTATATATGTATCAAAGTTCAATGTCAATTCAGATCAAAACAGCAGCTGTGTTTGGAATCTGATCCTTCAGGTCTTCCAATGACTCATTACTTTCACAACCAAATTTATCCATTTTCCTGATGTTGTCCTCTTCTTGCCTTTCCCGCCACTTGGTCATTTGTATCTCAAGTGAGAACCCTAAGTTTCTTTTTCAATGATCCATTTATTGGATGTCCACAGAATACTGCAAAGTCTTATCCAATGCCAAAGTTTAAAAGTGTCAATACACTTCCTGTCTTGCTTTTTCAAAATTCAACTTTCGTTTCTATATAGAGTATCACAGGGAAAACCATGGCTTGTATGATTCTGATCTACTAAAGATCTGTGTGTCTCGTACAATGCTAATGTGAATTAATACATCTGGTCTTCATTTTCTGATTAAATTTATATCAAAACATATTACAGCTGATCATGTTTGATAAAAAAAATAGTACTGAGCTTAAAACAATCTTATCTCTTTGGCCAATCGTTTCATATCACTGGATTTCACCTACTTTCTACTGAGAGTTCAATGATCTGGTATTCAAACAAATTTTTTACTATCCTTCTCCATACCCCCACTAATTTTAAGCATGGGAAGAAAATAAATCAACGAAAGACTCACCCTCACAGCTAAATTTGATGATGTGGCAGATACCGAAAGACTGTATAGATGCTTTCCCCAGGAAGGTTCAGTACATAATTGATGATCAGCCCTGGGGGTGGGGAGGGGAGTCAACACTTTTATAAAGTCAATACACGTTCCTGCATGAAAAATGTAACAAAGTAACCTATAGTACTTGAAATTAATGGAACAGCAGTGAGGAATGATGTATATGGTATTGTTTTTCATGCAGGAACATGAACTTTCAATTTGTACATGGGTTATTTGTTTTCATGCTAGGTATCAAGAGTGTTGACATCCCCTGGAATGCACTGACCTTGCTGAGGAAATCCTGACTTTATGAAATCTCAAAGTATTACAAGTTATGGTAGGGAAATCTGAGGTCTTATATGTGTTTGCTGAAGCAAAAATTCCAGCACTTCACGAAACCAAGCAAACTGGCTCGGGCTGCTGGGACGTGTAGTATAGTAACATATAATCAGAGTAGCTTTTGTTTTTAGAGTTCCACTGTGGTTATTCTCTTTTGTGCTGGAAATAACAGAATGAAGGGTATGCTTTACATATCTTTGTTTTTTTAAAAGCCATTTTCTGTATGGCATGTTTCCAAAACAAATAAGATGCAGCAAAATTGGACATTCTTGTAGCAATTTAAAGATTAACAAATTTATTAGGACTTAAGGAACACAATAAATGCTACCAAGTGCCTGATAATGTGGACTCATCTATTTTGTATTTCTTATTTTTTTTATGATGCCACAAAGCTTGGATATTCCAGGACGAGCCTTCCTCCACTGTAAAATCATTTCCCAAAATGCAGCTATTTTTTCAACATGACTTTGGAAGCTGTCTTACCAGCTGCCGGCAAAAAAGTTCCACTCTGAGATTACCTCGCACTTGGTTAGCAATCCTGTCTCTTGTAGTCTGGACCAAATACTTTGGATCCTCCCAGCATGTTCTGGGTGAACATTAGTGTTTCCACATGTACATTGGTGCTTCAGCATGAATGTGTCATAAACAACACCTGTGAGAAGGTGGGAAAGGAGCACAGAAAGGAAGGAAGAAAAAATAAAAAGCAACCAAATCCTGTCTAGGCTTTTATGGACAGCTGGCATATTTGGGATTTTGTTGGTATGCTAAAGACACTATTGTGTCACAAAATTACTAACATCATGGGTGTGTTGAGTTATAAAGGAACAATTCAGAAAAAGGCAAACTCCTAAGATTGATTTGTATCCGCTAACCAGCATGGCTTCTAATAGCCTGACTTTTCTCTTTCTCTTTCTCTCTTTTTTTACACACGACTAACCATTCTCTCAAAACAAAGTGGGTGTTTGTGGCTACCACATTATTTTTATTTGTTAAGAATTGCTGTGGGTATGATGAAGTTCTCAAACAGATTCTATATATTAGCATACATAATCTATCCCTGAGCCCACACCCTGGCCATACCGTCTTCAAAGACTGCAGCCAAATGCAACAAAAGTGAAAATAATAAAACATATAAGGAGAGAGATTTAATGTAAATTTTAATTATGTCTGGGGTTTTTTTCCCCATTAACCCTGCCTATTCAATTGGCATCTAGCAGCCAACAAACCACTTTTTTCCTGTGCTTTTAAGTCAATGTTGACTCCTGGCAACTAGATGGATTAACTCTTAAGGTTTTTCTGATAAGATTTCAGAAATGCTGTCTTGCCAGGGCTGAGAAATGTGTCTGGTCCAAGGTAACCCAAGTGGCTTTATGCCTAAAGCAGGACCAGATCTTGTGGTCTCTTAGTTTTAAACTGATACCTTAACTACTACACCAAACAGGTTGTCCAACAAACCACGAAGGACCCTGAAGTTGAAAAAAATAATGCATTAATTAAAAATATCTGAAATCAGGTATCTAAAAAGCATTTGCATTAGCTAGACCGCTAACCTGGACAAAATCACATGATTTGCAGTGGTTTCCAAGTATTCACTGAAGGTGCTATTTTTAAAGTCTTTTAAAATTCTAAGGCTTAAGGTCTGATTATCTGAGGGACTGCCCCTCCAGTTATGAACCTCTTAGCCATTAATATTTGTAGAAACTTGTCAGAAACTTGCATATCATTGTTCTTAGCTTGGAATACATTCCACTATGAGTTATATTTAGCCTATATTCTGGCAACTTTAAGAAAGATTGTAGAGAAGTATTTCTTTTTATATGCTTTTGATGTTGATTAACATCTAATTTTACTTAAAATTAACATCTAATTTTGTGATTGACAGAAGCCTTAAATCCTCATCAAGAAAAATAAAACAATAAAAAACAAGTCCAGTTAAAACTACCAAACTGGCAATCTTCTCTCAATGAACCAAACTGATTGAGATTCAAGATATAATCCTGTTGTGCCCTAAAGTAAAGAATAAAGCAGAGACAATATTTAGTTCCTGGACACTAGGGACTAGATGTGATAATAAAGGAGAGAACATATGCAGAATATCTTGCATATTTGAGACAGAAATTTTCAGGGTAGGAGATGCACTTTTTAAACAGCCCAGGCAAGACAATTATCCCATCTTCCAAGCTCCAGGAAAAGAAGTTCACCTACCTGTAGTGAAAAGGTGATGGACCAAAGGCTCAGGTGTACTGCTCTTCAGACTAGTGCTAGCAGGTGAAGACTGGGTACGGCTGAGGGCTTGATGGGGTACAGGGCTGATGCTCAGGGGAGTTTGATAGAGCTGCAGAGATCTTAACTGATGTGCATCAGCAAATACCTGCATATTTCATAGAAATATTAGTCAGAGAGAAAAAAAAGAAAAATAGATCAAAAGATTGCTTCAATATTTCACCAACTTTTAAAAACTGCCTTATTTAGCCCAACATATAGTATTTATGAAGAAGCTAATGCTCATTGACAGTTGCTTTTTTTAACTTGTTCATGTATTTATGATTCGACCCAGTACATTCAGAACTAGGACAGTACAAAATCATTCTGAAATATTTTAAGAGTGGAATTTCATAAAATGTTCTGTGTTCAGTATGAAATGAATAGCTGAAGCATTCCAGAAACTATTCACGATTGGAAGTAATCTTTTCTAAGCTTGTACCACCATGTGAGCTCAGAATGCTTCTAAAATGTAAAAAATAGCTAATTTTGTACAGTTATTTCATGAAATTTTACAGCTCAGTTGTTTCAAAATAACTTGTTTTTCATAGTCCAAAGAAAACTGTATACATTTTGTTAAAAACATTAGATTTCAGAATCATAAAAGAATTGCAATTTCATTTTAGATATCTGGTATCAATCATACCTTATAGCAGGTTCTATGGTTGAAGCCTAATATTACGAAGTTGGCTATGTTAATTTGAAAAGTTCATTGAAAAAATTAGTTTAGTCTTCAAGCAAGGATGCGCTGCCTCTTTCCTAAGAAACTTCTGATAAGATGGAAGAATGAGAGGAAAGGATTAGAGAGAAGGTGCATATGGTGTTTGTGTATGTTTTGCTTACTTCCAAATCAGATCCAGATCTATTTCCTGTTGCCTTGGCACAAAACATTACTCATCAGGAAGCATAGGAAGTGAAAAGAAATATTTGTTTATCCTGATCTAACTGCCCCCCCTCCTTTTCAATTGTTTCCGAAACCCGCCCCCTCCTCCAAAAGATTAATTTCTCTGCCAGTAGCAATGGGAGAACAAATCCTTCTCTCAGCAGTATCACAGATTCTACCCTCTCCCTCCTCCAAAATATCTTCAATGTTAATATTTTCATTCAAATTAGGGTTTTTTTTAACTGGGGGACAGGGAAGCCATCCTGATTTTGTTGAATGGAAATATAAAATCTCTGAAGAAATAATTAGATGTATACATCATACTAGGCTAATTTGGGCAATTAGATTACGCAAGCCACCTCCAGCTGATTATGGGTTAATGTGATCTGGGTTAATGAACACAGCCACCGACTCCCTGATATAGCCATCCTCAATTTACAGAATTTTAGAATTTCTAGCCAGTATGACCAATTATTTTGATAGTTGGAAATCCTGAGAAATGGTTACAATAAATCTAAAAGGTACCATGTTGAGAACATTTTATAGAATACATTCACAGAATCAAAAACATGGCAGAAACTTCAAAGATAATATAGGAAACCTCTAGTAAATGGCCGTTAAGTCTTTGTTTAAAATTCTACAACAGACTGATTACTTTTGGGGCAGTCTGTTCCACAGTCATAAGAGATTACCTGGCAAGAGGTTCTTTGTAATATTTAGTTAAAAATATTTGTGTTGTATTTTGAATCAGAATTTATGCACTGGAGGAATGGAGGATAAAACATACCATCTTTGAGCATAAAATTATCCAAGGTTATATTTCTGACCTCCCAGATATTACTAATTTCCAAGAGATTAGATTCTCCAAAATTTCTCACCACTGATCATGTTGTTGAGCATTGATGTTCAACAATTATTGCAAGCTGAAGATTCTACATTACTGCCAAGATTTTCAAAGTATCTTCTGTAATTGACCATGGGATGACACTGGAGGAAAATGGAGCTTGAATATGTGGGGAGATGATCGATATGAATCAAACTTGAATTTGTGTTTTATGCTTGATTGATTAAATATAGGATTCCACAGTAAACTCAAATCAAGAATTTTCCAAATATGTGTAGCATCCATTTTAACAATAGCACCCATACTATATAATGCATGAGTCCTAAGCTACTCCTCAACGTTCCTTTGACATACTTTATTTTTTAACTCCTTTCAATCAATTGTGATTTCTTTGCTGACCCTTCGTCTGGAGGAAAGGACTTTCATTTCTTTGCCAAAGACACATTCTAGTAAGGAACTATGAATTTTTTAAAATGAACAGAATGAAAAGCAAGGCAGATGACTCATAATCAAGGATGACGTTCAGAAGCCAGAAGTATGCTCAGAAACCAAGGATAAGAGAGACAGAAAAGATGACTCTAATGCAGGAGATGAGTCACTTTCCCTTTTGAAGGCTCCATTATCTCAGATGAATAGGGATGAAGAACGGGAAGTAAGAGACAGTTCTTCAACTAGTTCTCCAAACTTACAGTTCCTTATAATACACCTCCCCTGTTTGCTATGAAACGCCTCTTTCTCTAGTCTTCCATAACTATATTATTCTTCCTACTTTCATCCAGTCTTCCTCAAGAGGCAGTAGCAAACAAGCTCAGCAGGAATGGGGGAATTGATGTTTGACCTCCACTGGGACTATTGCTATTGTCTGCAATATTGTTTTCCATTTATAAAAAATTATTTTTACTTTTAAAAACATTCCATACTTTTCTTTACTTGATATTTGTGTCCAAGCAATTCGACTAATCATTCAAATGGGGCATCCTGCTCTTCTGCATCCTTCTGGGTTTTTCTACTTCACTGCAAATATCAAGAAGTACCAGGGCAGCCATATTTCTTTGGGCATAAATTACCCAAATATATTTCCTGCCTTTATGCCCACTAGTTTTTAGAATCATGATTTCTCTGCTATTTCCATTCTTTTCTACTCTCTATTTTTTGCATGCCAGTTGGTAAACAGTGGGGCCAAAATGGATACCATCCACAACTGTGAAATAATGGAATCTCACTTCCTCTCTTGAATCTTCTCATATTGAAAAGCAGGAAAAAGGGGCTATTAGTTTTCCTTGCTAGCTCAGGAATTAATTGACATGCCTAAAAATATATGTTATGCTAAACAAGTTTGAATCTCACATCTTCGCATATGTCAAGGCACAAAGTCTCATAAGTCATAGAGAGGTATTTGCTCTCATACATATATGCTTTTGCTATCTTGCTGTGGAAGTGAACAGACAAACATAAATGCCTTTTCCCCCTCCCATACTGCATCTGGCCTTGAAGAGGAGAAGCCTTTTGGAGTTTTAACAATTTCTTTCCTGTGATTTCAGTTCAGATTTTAATGATACATAATTTTAAGAGAGGCTCACCTGCCTGTAAGTAACTCCCACCTCCTCAACCTCCTGTTCTTCTTCCAGCAGGTTCACTCCATCTTCATCTCTCACTCGAAGACAGCCTTGCTCTTTGGCTACCCTCTTTTCTTCTTCTTCATCCTCCTCTTGTTCATCCAAGCCATCCTGGGTCCCCTCATTTTCTATTGACCCATCCAGCACAAAGGGCCCCTGGCCCAGGCCCAAACCAAGCCCCAAAGATTCCTGCTGTTCTGTCAATTCCTCTTCTGTTTCTTCAGGATGTGTAGTAGGTGGTCGTGGCAACTCACCAGTCTTAGTGATTATCTGCAGGAGGAGAAAAATTAAAAAGGAAAAATTGCTTGTATTTTAATTGCCTAGTAATTGTGAGGTCGAAGCAAGAACCTGGAAGCCTTGGGGGGGAGGAAGTTACACTAAATACAGTTTTGCTGTTCTGATGATGTCGATTGTTTGAGCTTCATTTCTAGTCCTCTTAGCTGCTTACAGGATAAAGAGGAACTGAGAAAAATACACATACTATTCAATTGCCCTATTCTAAACAGACTGACAGTTGGTGGAAGATTTTAGCCGCCCCAAGTAGCTTGGAGCATGCTGAATGACAAACAGAAGGGGAGAAAGGAGCTTTCCCTTTCAATCATATATTTCTTTAGCTTGGGATCCCAGAGAACATGGATTCATGTCCAAATAGATTACACAAATGTTTGCCTGAATCACAACGCCCTTTGCCTACCTTTCCCAGTTGAATTTGCTGCTGTTTCTGCTTCTCCAGAAAATGTTGGTGCTGCTGCTGCACAACCAAGTGTTGCAATGCTTGGGGGCTTTGAGGCAATGGGGATGATTGGGTGCGGCTCAATGGACGATGTCGAGGCAACTTGCTTACAGTGCGTAAGTTGGAGGGGATGCGTTCTCCTGTCACTAGAGGGGATTGGCCATGCAGAGGAACTGTAATGAGGAGACCAGGCTTTATTGGGAAGGCACTTGTAAACTATTGCATCACATTTCATTTAAAAATGAAAAGCCATAAGCCGTGTAACTAGATCTCATCTTTTTTATTTATTTACATGGAAATATTAGTAAATGGCTTGAACATGACCACAGTTTCGGAAGGTTCACATTCTGATTTGTCGCCAAAATGCCAAAATTGGCCAGGTGGCTATACACCTGATTTTGAAGAGAAGAAAATCACCATTAGAACAAAGCTGCAATTAGAAAGCTTTTATCACTGCCACTAACCCAACGGGGGTTTTTATAAGAGAAAAAAAATGTAATAAGATGAAAGACAAACGTTTATTTGCTTTTAGCTGCAGGTCTTGGCAATCAAATACCCAAAGTCTAAAAATGTGCCAAGCTCTTCTTTTAATTACCCTGAAATTAATAAAAACTAGTTTTCAAAGCAGAAAACTGTTGCGCACATTCATCCCCTTTGCAATCAACTGCAATTCTGGCAAGAAAAGTTGCTTGTACTTTTCTGGATGCTACAGCAGGTTTTTCAATCTGGTCTGTAATGAAAGCTTTTGTCTATCAAAATTTTTATTGCTATTTCAGTATTTGTGAAGTGTTTCATTGCTGCTGGATAAGACAGGACAAAAAGGTCTTAGATGAAGACATGTATTTGGCAGGAAGACAAATAATCTGGCCTTTGATCATTTCCTCTACCACAAATACATTTATGGTTAAAACGAAGGAAGGTAAGAATACCAGCTTTCTGGTAGAACTATGGGCTTGATGTAGAATCCCAAATTAGTAAGTGTTCCCTACTAGAAGAAAGTTAGGATTTTCGGATAGGGTGGGTATCATGATTTGTGTGTAATACAATATATCTTCTGAAAATATGTGAATGGCTGATAATTTTCAGTCAATTACAAACTCATAATCATAAAACTGCTATTTTGGTTGACTCTGACTTCTTTATTTAATGCAGTCTTTATGAAATACAGATCTATAGGTGAAACTCAAAAAATTAGAATATCATGCAAAAGTTCATTTATTTCAGTAATGCAACTTAAAAGGTGAAACTAATATATGAGATAGACTCATTACATGCAAAGCAAGATAGTTCAAGCCGTGATTTGTCATAATTGAGATGATTATGGCTTACAGCTCATGAAAACCCAAATCCACAATCTCAGAAAATTAGAATATTGTGAAAAGGTTCAATATTCTAGGCTAAAAGTGTCCCACTCTAATCAGATAATTAAGCCATTACACCTGCAAAGGGTTCCTGAGTCTTTAAATGGTCTCTCAGTCTGGTTCAGTAGGAAGCACAATCGTGGGAAAGACTGCTGACCTGACAGTTGTGGAGAAAACCATTATTGACACCCTCCATAAGGAGGGAAAGCCTCAAAAGGTAATTGCAAAAGAAGTTGGATGTTACCAAAGTGCTGTATCAAAGCACATTAATAGAAAGTTATGTGGAAGAGAAAAGGGTGGGAAAAAAAGTTGCACAAGCAGCAGGGATGACCGCAGCCTGGAGAGGATTGTCAGGAAAAGGCCATTCAAAAGTGTTGGGGACTTTCACAAGGAGTGGACTGAGGCTGGAGTTAGGGCATCAAGAGCCACCACACACAGATGGATCCTGGACATGGGCTTCAAATGTCGTATTCCTCTTGCCCAGCCACTTCTGAACAACAAATGTCAGAAGTGTCTTACCTAAGCTAAAGAAAAACAGACCTGGTCTGTTGCTCAGTGGTCCAAAGTCCTCTTTTCTGATGACAGCAACTTTTGCATCTAATTTGGAAGCTAAGGACCCAGAGTCTGGAGGAAGAATGGAGAGGCACACACTGCAAGATGCTTGAAATCCAGTGTAAAGTTTCCACAGTTTGTGTTGATTTGGGGAGCCATGTTATCTGCTGGTATTTGTCCACTGTGCTTTATTAAGTCCAGGGTCAAAGCAGCCATCTACCAGGAGATTTTTGAGCATTTCATGCTTCCTTCCGCAGACGAGCTTTATGGGGATGCTGACTTCATTTTCCAGCAGGACTTGGTACCTGCCCACACTGCCAAAAGGCCAAAACCTGGTTCAATGACCATGGGATTACTGTTCTTGATTGGCCAGCAAACTCACCTGACCTGAACCTCACAGAGAATCTACAGGGCATTGCCAAGAGAAAGATGAGAGACATGAGACCGAACAATGCAAAGAGTTGAAGGCCGCTATTGATGCATCCTGGTCTTCTATAACACCTCAGCAGTGCCAGAGGCTGAGAGCTTCCATACCATGCCACACTGAGTCAGTAATTGCTGCAAAAGGGGCCCAAACCAAGTAGAGTACATATGCATGCTTATACTTTTCAGAGGTCCAATATTGTTTTATGTACAATCCTTGTTTTATTGATTGCATGTAATATTCTAATTTTCTGAGATTGTGGATTTGGGGTTTTCATGAGCTGTAAGCCATAATCATCTCAATAATGACAAATCACGGCTTGAACTATCTTGCTTTTCATATAATGAGTCTATCTCATATATTAGTTTCACCTTTTAAGTTGCATTACTGAAATAAATGAATTTTTGCACGATATTCTAATTTTTCAAGTTTCACCTGTATTCTTGATAGACTAAATTATATCCATCTTCCTGATTTCAACAATTCTTCCTAATATTATAGATAAACTATGTCCTGAATTCAAAGCAACCTCTCTAAGTGTTGTAATACCTGAATACTTGAATCAGTATTACTTAAGTATCATTAATTTATTTTTGCTGTTCAGTTCCCAAGTTATGTCTGGCTCTTTATGATCTCATAGCACACATGGCCTTTCTCTCTTACATTGTCTCCCTGACAGCGCCCAAACTCAGGCCCATTGAATCGATTATACTATCTCATCTTCTACCTGCACCCATCTCATTTTGCCTTCACTCTTTCCCAACATCAGAGTCTTTCCCAATCAGTCCTCTCTTCTCATTTGTAGTTGAGCTTCAATTTCAGCATCCATTCTTCCAAAGGACAATTAGAGTTGGTTTCCTTTATGGTTGACTGATTTTGATCTCCTTGCAGTCCAAGGGACTCTCATGAATCTTCTCCAGCATCACAATTCAAAAGCATCAATACTTCAGCTTTCCTTATGGTCCAACTTTCACAGCCATACATTACTATTGGGAAAACCATAGCTTTAATTTTACGGACCTTTGTGGGCAAAGTGATGTCTTGCTTTTTAATATACTGTTTAGAATTGTCATAGCTTTCCTCCCAAAGAACAAGTATTTTTTAATTTCATGTCTGCAGTCGCCATCTGCAATGATCTTTAATACAATTAAGTAGAGTATTAATACTCAATGATAAAGCTGTTTCCATTATAGTTCTGCAGCCAGCCTCAAAAAAGGGGTTCTGCTGACAAATTTCTTTTTTAGACTTTCAAAATTCTTGTTATTGCTTATTCTCCAGATCTCAGCCCTACAACAATAGGGCTACGTAGATTGGTGAAAAAAAAATCTTGACGTATTATATTAGAGTGAGAACATCAGTTAACTACCTGAAGTATTTTGTTTTTTAAATATATTCCAGGTATTTAGAAGAGCCCATTTGTTCTATTTCCTGTCCTCTTTGTGCACTTTTGATCTCTTGCCAGAAATAATCACTTTAAATGTTTGATTCCTGATTTCACTCATTAGCAGAAATTACTCATTTTTACTAGCAGCCAATTAAAATGATTCTATTTCAGAAGAATTATGTACTACCCTTTTCTGAGAACAACCAATAAAAATGAATGAAACACCTCATAAATGAGCTGCTTCTGGCAGCTAAGCAGAGCCATTGTGGATATACATTTAGTTAATTATCAGCACTGGCCGAGATAGATGCAGGATAATGACAGTTAGGTCTAATGCTTAAGGCACCCGGCTCTAAAACCAGGAGACTAAGTTCTAGTCTCCTTAGGTATGAAAGGCAGCTGGGTGACTTCAGGCCACTCTTTCTCTCTTAGCCAACTCACCTCACAGGGTTGCTATGGTGGAGAAAATAGGAGGAGGAGGAAGTATTAGGAATGTTTATCATCTTCAGTTATTTATAAAAAATTAAGACAGGATAAAAATAAATGTTACTGACTTCCATTGAATGCTATGTAGTGGTATCCCAACTATCCCATTTCCTCTTGTTTCTCAGCTGGTTCCAAGGAACAATGAATGAGTACTACATTTTCTATGTCATGCACATCCCTTGTGGACAAACTCACACTTGACCTGCTCACCAGCAATTAGTGTATTCTGTTGCCGAGCCTGTTCCAGAAGCAGGACATGTTGAAGCAAAGAAGCGTGCCCATGATTATTGGTCTCTCCCTCAAGAGCAACCCCCAGAAGGCAACTAGGAATAGAAGACATGCTGAGGAACTTGCTTGTCAAGGCACCTCCTTGGCGCAATGATTGGATGGTCTGGCGCTCTGCTTCTTGCTGTGTGGTTAGATTTGGGGAGGTCTAAAGGAAACAGAGACAAAAAGGGCTTTTAGACTATCCTAGGTCCAGATGAGAGATACAATAAAGTAAAATATAAAGCCGGGGGAAACAGGAAAAAAGATATGAAATTAAGAGCTAAAATGCAAAAGCAAAGAAAGAAAGAAAAAAAAAACAAAGTAGCTTCTAATTTTTTTCATAGCATTCAAAAATATTTTTACTACAAAATACACAATCACTGTCCCTTTCATCCATTTTAAACTTTCTTATATCATCTCCTTGTTAGTCTTTTTGCCAGAAGTTCTTTAAAAACTTTTTCCTCTTTATTCCTTTGTAATCCAGAAAAAATGATAACCCTCCAAGTGGAATATTATCCTGCTCAAAGAAAGGCATTCTTTAAATAGAAATTAGATCCAAATGTGATTAAGAAATGAGGATTGGGTAAATTTTATGCAGGCTATGAACTCAACTCATAAATTAATTGCACAAACTTTTGTTTTTGCAGTTTATTCATGAAGAGCAACTATCTGGAGTGGAAGTGGGCACTCTCATGATCTCTCCTTTATCCAGAAAGATTTTGCCAGCCAACATTAACTTTACTGCAATATTATATGCAATAATATCTACAGAAATACTAGCATTTTTGCTGCAATATTATCTCTACTCTTTGTGATGTTCAGTTCACCTCAATAGAAACCTCTTCTTTCCCATCTACCTTTCCTTATGCCTGGGGTATCAATTTTCCTGCAGCCAGGCATATTCAGAAAAGAACCATTTAGATTTCTGGAAATATCTTTACTCTTAGTAGGATAAAGTATAATATCTCAAAAGCCTGCTAAAGCAAGTCTTCTGTTCAACTTAGTATAATTAAGAGGAGTTGTTTTAATCATTTTCTCATACTTCTGTCTTCCTCTGGACTGAGATATCTCCTAGGCAAACTTTTGGTTTCTCCTCTATATTCCCAGGGCCTTCTAAATATTCCATCTTAACAATATTCCCACAGTTAAGTGTTTTTGAAATGGTGCTGCTGAATTACAATTTTTAGCAACTAAGGCAGTGAAGAATTCTTCAAGTCAATATCTAGCTACAAATTCCCCACTCCTGTCATAATCTGATTAATGTTATGAATATTTCATTGTTAGTACGTATTACTACAATTATGCTAGGGATTCAATAAATGGAATGAAAAGATGAGTTGAATGAAGATATAGAAAACCGCATCCTTCCTACTACATCCCATAAATTCATCAAAAATGTAAACCAGATTCTGTAGAGCTCTGAAAAAACACTTTGCAGTAAGTTTAAGAAAACATGATGTTGAAGAAAATCCAAGTACAGAAAAAATGTCTTTGGGTATTCCTAGCCTCATTAAGATATCACTGGATACCCAATTTTAATTCCCAACTACATCTATGGCAATTAGATCCATTATCTGCTTCTGCTATGTGTCTTGTGCCTACTTCATACTGAAAGCCCACCGTGGTAAAGATTAGTTGTCTCTACTTTTTATAAAGCCCCATATGTACCAATTGTAACTACAGTGATTTTAGGAATAAGGACAGCGGAATAGGAAAACTCCAGCTCCAGAAGCTTCGTTGATTTGAAACATTTTTTTCGTTCACTTGATTGTTAATTTAGGCTCCCCAAAGTCCTCCAAACAAATCTGATTTAAATGAGTTCAGAATATAATGGTAGAATAATAGAATCCAGTAGACATATTGGGGCACAGTGATCTAGTACAAATTAACAGGCTACCATATGATTATATTCAAATTCCAGACTGGACTAATTAATAGAGGTCTGGAGAGCTTGCTAATCTCAGCTGAGCCTGGGTGTCTGGAGCACTGACATAGCTATAAAGCCATTTACTACTCTTGGATAAGGAAAACAAATCACAGCAGAGAATAGTATAACATGAAATCTGCCAGTGAGCTATTTCTAATTTCTGACACTGAAAATAGACAAGCTGTCAACCAGGCACAATTGCCACAGGTCAGGTCCTGAGCCAAATGTGGTGCCTGTTATCAGAAAGAAGCAATAAATAGGACACAGCTTGGTATCAATTGCTCGTCAGAAAACAAAACCCAGAGACCAGTGGTGCCCTAAAAGCAGAAAAAAAAGGAAAGAAAGGAAATTATATATAGTTACTGATTTGGCTCACAAAATATTAGGGGCCCTTCCCTTCCATTGTACTGAAAAGAAATAAAGTAGATCTGGAACAAGGATCGGACAGAGACATTAATACAGAGATGCACAAATTGCCACCAAAACCTGGAATGAAGTTTCTAAAAAATGTCTGAAAAATACTGCCTCAAAAATTGTAATTTTAAATATGGTAAGAAAAGGAAATGATTGAATAAATGATTAAAACCTTGATACATTTTAAGCTTTCATTTTGATTATGTTTACATTCTTAATTTGAAAAAATTGGAGCAAATCTCTTACATTCTACTGAAAGTCTTTTCAGATTATAAAGCTATGCTTTAGCATAGAGCTGGAGGTCAGAAGATTAATAATGACTAAGAAAAAGATGATAATAACAATGTTGTTAACGTGGTTGATGACTTATATGACTCTTATCTCCCTTCAACCCATTCAAACTGTAAGTGGACATAAAAATAGTTATTTACAGAAATTGTTCCCTAACTGATTAAACATAAAATGTGTAAAACTATCACATGCTATTGCGATGGTCACTGCCAGAAATATAACTTCCAACTCGATGAATACATGGTAGGGGAAAAATATATATTTTTAACTGAACTCAAATCCTGGAATTATGTGGACACATCGATGTTGTTTTCCTGGCAACAATTATCCCTACTTCTTCTAGGACTTTTTTCATTTAACTTCCAAATCTAGTTAAAGCCCTGGTATTCTCTTGCCATCCCAGAACTAATCAAGCTTGATTCTGTGCTTAATCCCTGAGTCAAGATAAGGCCTGACAGATACTGCCACATACTGAAATGAACAAGAGAACGGGGGAATGAACTCCATGTTTTGAAATGTTCTAATTTGTCACATTTATATTACAAACCAATTCAAATAAATTTGCATCTACTCTTTAGCTTTTTTCCTTTGACAAGAATGGGGCAATGCTTTAGTATGGATACACTTAAAATGTGTGTTTGTGTGACATGAAACTTGTAGGGACCAGTGGTGGGATTCAAAAATTTTTGAACAGTTCTGTGGGCTTGGCTTGGTGGGTGTGGTAGGGGAAGGATATTGTAAAATCCCCAGTCAGCAGTGGTATTTGCAGGTTCTCTGAACTACTCAAAATTTCCACTACTGGGGGGGGGGGGGAGCTGGCGTCGTGACGATACTGCATGCAATCACAGAGGTCTGAGATTGCAGCCAATATCTTTGCCCCTAGACGGTCCAAATGGACCTAAACTGTCCCGAAGAGACGGTGATAGTGAAGGGTGCGTCCTGGTAGATCCCAGGGATATCGCAAAGTCCCTGGTTGATCCAGGAGAAGCCCTTTTGCCAGCGGCAGAGAGGCAGCCATCAAAGCTGCTGAAGTTGGGACATCTCCAAACAGAAGAGGCTGAAAGAGAAAGTGTGTCAGTTTGATGAGAATTTTTCTTTTATTATTCTAAGACTTAAAAGGACCTTAACGGACACCCTAAGGGGAAAAAAAGAATCTGTAAAAGTTTTGACAAAACTGAATAAGCAGCAGTTTTTAAACAGAAATTTCAAAGTAAGGCTTTGCTTTTTGTTTTGTTTTTTTCTTATGGCTGGACTTCTATCGTGATTTTGCACTTGCTAACTGGACTGGTTTTTTCTCTATTTTTCTCTATTTTTTTCTTTTCTTTTTTGACTTTGTAATTTTCTAGGTTAGAGGCTCCCTTTAGTTATTTTTATACATTTGTTTTTTTTTTCTTTTTAACTTTTATTACCTTTTGTCTGGGAAAGGAGGGGGAGAGTGTGAGAAAAGAAAATTTGTAACACTGCCAACTAGAGGCTTGAAAATATTTTAGACAAAGCTGAGAAAGAAAGCTCTGAAATTCTTTTTCAAGGACATTGCTACGTGATTTAATAGAGGGAAGAGCACGGGAGAGTGTTATTGCAGGTGTTCTTCTGGATTTCTATCAACAATTGAAATTTGGCTTTAAAGCTTGGAGAGAGTTATGACAAAAGCCTTGGATAATTAAATAAATTGCAGTGTTTCTTTTTTATTCTCTTAAATTGTGCTACCCCCCCCCCACACCAGCTGTACTGTTCATTTTTTTTTTTAAAAACCTTTATTTTTGTAATATTTTCATTTTTGCTTAATATTTTAAAGGGAAAGCCTCAAAATTTTCTTTTTTTTTCCCTTTCTTCTTTGGGATTTTTTGTTTTTTGATCTATTCTTTTGATTCACTTTTATGCTTTTTTTTTTTAATTTGAGAATTCTCAATTGGATTAAGGTATTGAAGAACATGAAGAATTATTTTTATTTTCTCAATTTTTTTTTGTTTGCTCTTTTAAAACCTTTTTATTTTTCTCCTTCCTTTCTACCTAATATTGATTGGATTAAGGTTAAGAAGAACCTGAGAAAAATTTTTCTCCTTTTTCTTTTTATTATTATTGGGTTTTTCTCTCTACCATTTTTATTTTTCATTTTGGATCATAATTGGCTATTCCATAATTGGCTATTCCATAATTGGATTAGGGTTTAGAAGAACCTGAAGATCCTGAATTGTTTAAAATGAGTAAGAAGTTTATAGCTTCTGGCTCCTCAACTTCTACTTCCGCCTCCCCACCATCTGGAGGATAATGTTCAATTGAGACAATGTTAAAGCAAGACAAAGATGAAGAAAGAGTGACTTTACAGATGATTATGCAAGGAATCCAAGACTTTAAAATAAAATCAGACACCACTGAAAAGAGCATAGAAAATATTGAGCAAAGAACAAAGAATACTGAACAAAGAACAGGGAAAACTGATGAAAAGGTCGAGAATATTCAACAAATGATGGTGAAGTAAGATGAGAGATTCCAAAAAATTGAAGAAGAAGATAAACAAAGAGATAAGAAGATTGGAAATATTGATAGCAGATTAACAGTGGTTGAACAAGATATAAGTGGGATGCTGAAATGGGAGATGGACAGATCAGAATTCTATCTTAGATTTCAAAACATAGAGGAAGAAAAAGGACAAAATCTAGCTGAGATAATGATAGAAATATTGCCTGAAGCTTTGGAAATAACAGAAGAGAAGATGATGGATAGAGTAGATGAGGTATACTGAGTTTTTACAAGATATGTAATGAGAAATAATCTACCAAGAGAAGTTCATATCAGATTTACAAAAAAAGCCATTAAAACACAAATATTACAAGTGATAAGAGAGAAAACACTGAAATACAAAGGCAAGGAGATTGTGGTTTTAAAGCAAATACCCAGAAGACTGAGAGAGATGAGAAGACAATACCAATTTCTGACTAATATGCTATTGAAAAAAGAGGTGAATTATAGATGGCTTAATCCCAGAAGGGTTAATGTTTATATGGCAAGAGCAGAGACATAGAATTGATTCAATCAAGAAAGCAGAATTATTTTATGCAGAATTTTTTTGGAAGGAGAGAGGAGGCAGAAAAAGAGATTTTACTAATTGAATTCCAAGATGACCAAATGGAGACTGAAAAAGAAGGTGCAGTAGGTGGATCGGGGGAGAGTAAAGAACAACGTGAACCAAGATCTACGAGAGCTGCCAAACCCAATTATAAAGCATAATCATGGAAGAGAAAAAAACTGATTACGATGAATATAAATGGACTTAATTCAGCTGTTAAAAGAAGGAAAATTTTTCACGAATTAGAGAAACTAAAATTTGATATAATTTGTCTACAAGAAGTACATATTATAAAATATGTATAATTGTTGATACAACCAAAATTAGGGAAAATATTTACTTCTTTGACTCAATGTAAAAAAAGAGGAGTGGTTTTATATATTAAAGAGACCATGTTAGCAAAATTGATTTATACTGATGAAGAAGGAAGATGATTAATGGTGGAAATAATGGACAATAATACGAAAACATTCTTGATTGCAATTTATGCTCTGAATGATAAACAAGAAGAATTTTATAAAATATTACACATGAAAATAATTGAACTGGACTATGTCAATATAGTTATGATGGGAGATTTCAATGGAATTGTAGGCAATAAACTGGACTATATAGCAACAACAACAAAGCAAAATAGAAAGACTCTCCCCAAATCCTTTTTTAAAATGATAGATGAAATAAACTTAAAAGATATATGGAGAGAAAGAAATGTTAAAACTAAACAATACATTTTTTACTCAAATAGACATTTATCATGGTCCAGAATAGATATGATTTGGATTTCAACAGAACTAATATCTAATATTCAAGAAACAAATATCTAAACAAGTACTTGGGCAGATCATAATCCAATGACAATGAAATGGAAAGGACAAAAAAGAAGATCTAGATGGATGTTAAATAATACTATTCTAAAGGAAAAAGACTTTACAGAGTGGATGGAGAAAGAATTGGCTTTTTTCTTTAGAGAAAATAAAAAAGAAGACACTTCAATCCAGAATGTATGGGACACAATGAAGGCATATGCTAGAGGCTTGATAATAGACTACACAAGGAAAAGGAATATCAGGAAAAGGCAACCCACAGAAGCTTTAGAAGATGAGTATAAAAAGCTTGAAAAAGAATTACAGAAAATGCCACAGAAAAAAAACATTAAGCTAAAATTGGATACAAATAAACACAAAATCAGTTTAATAGAGAAAAAAGAATTAGCACAGAAAATTAGAAGTGCTAAACAGAATTATTTTGAGGATGCAAACAAACCAGGTAGATGGTTAGCATACAAATTGAGAAAGGAAAAAGAATCAAGGAAAATACCGCAGTTAACAGATGATCAAGGTCAAGTTTGCCACGGCAATAAAGAGAAGAAGGAAATCATTACAGACTTTTATGAGAAATTATATGAGCAAGAGAATATTGAGGAGGAAAGAATTAAACAGTATTTACAGAATGCTAATCTACCTAAGATACCTAAAGAGATTGAAAAAATGTTAGAAAGCAATATAACTATGATGGAATTAACTGAAGCACTTAAGAAACAAAATAATGGGAAGGCACCAGGCCCAGATGGACTTCTGGCAGAATTCTATAAAACATTGCAAGAATCGCTGAACCTTCCATTGCTAGAAGTCATGAATGAAGTTATGTTAAAGAAGAAGATACCTAAAACATGGTCAGAAGCCTACATTGCACTTATTCCAAAAGAAGAGGCTGATCTATTACAAATTAAGAATTATAAATCCATTTCTTTATTAAATGCAGATTATAAAATTTTCACGTCAATATTGGCAGAAAGACTCAAAAAATATTTAAATAATTTTATTCATCCTGACCAAAATGGATTTCTGCCAAAGAGACAAATTAAAGATAATATGAGAGTAATATTGGACACTTTGGAATATTATGAGGCACACCCTGAAAAACAAATGGCTTTGATATTTTTAGATGCACAAAAGGCATTTGATAATGTGAACTGGAGATTCATGTTATTATTATTAGAACAGATGGGCTTTGCCAGAAAATTTATTCAAGCAATACAACCCATATATTATAAGCAAACGGCAAAGGTAATGACAGAGGGAGAATCAACAGACTCCATCAATATAAGAAAAGGTACAAGACAAGGTTGCCTACTATCACCTTTGCTATTTATACTAATTTTGGAAGTGTTAAACAGAAACATTAGAGGCGAAAAGAGTATAAAAGGAATGAAAATTAAAAAGGAAGAATTTAAATTGCAAGCTTTTACGGATGACTTGGGCTTTATTTTAGAAGACCCTCTAGAAACAGCATCCAAAACTATTGGAAAAGATAGAGGCATATGGCAAAGTGGCCGGCTTGAAAATAAACAAAGATAAGACAAAGATTTTGACAAAGAATATGCTACTAAGACAAAAAGAAGAATTAGCAGATGTATTGAAAATTCGTCACGAATAAGGTTAAGTATTTGGGGATACATTTGACAGCAAGATGTTGTACACTAAAAGAGAACAACTATACTAAACTTAAACAACAGATAGCACTAGATTTGACAAAATGGGAGAACCTACAATTGTCACTAATCGGGAAAATTTCAACAATCAAAATGAATATTTTACCCAGAATTTTATATTTGTTTCAAACAATACCAATTAGGCTTGGAAAGGACTACTTTGAAGATTTAAACAAAATTGTGTTGAAATATATATAGCAAGGTAAAAAAGCGAGAATAAAGTTAAAACTTTTACAAGATACTAGAATTAGAGAAGGATTTGGTCTGCCTAATTGGGAATTGTACTTCCAAGCTACAAACCTGACATGGGCTAAGGAATGGATAACATTAAGAAATACTAGATTGTTGGCATTAGAAGGACATGATTTGTTGTTGGGGTGGCATGCCTTTTTATGGTATAAGGGAACTAAAATACAGGGTTATTTTAGAAGACATCATATACAGGAGTCTCCGTGGTTAAATTGGGAGAAGATTAAAAGACAATGTTATTCGAAAATTCCAGTCTGGTTATCGACTGTTGAAGCATTTTCTTACCCTATAACATATAAGAAGGAACAAAACAGTTAGATATGGGGAAATTTTGAATGAAAAGGGTGAACTTAAATCTATGCAAAAACTCGAGGAACAAGGTATAAAGATGAATTGGTTTTCTTATGTGCAAATATATTCAAGGTATGAAAAAGATTTTAAAACAGAAGGTTTCTATAATAAATTGACTGATTTAGGTAAGATTTTGACAGGTACTGATGAAAAGGTCATTAAAAACTGTATGGATATTTATTAGAAATTAAACTAGAAGAAGAACAAGTTAAAGAGACTATGATTGCTTGGGGGAAGAATTTCAGATATGGGATTGATCTAGAGAAATGGCAAAAATTGTGGTCTCAAAACTATAAAATGACAATGTCAACAGCATTTAAAGACAATTTGTATAAGATGTTTTACAGGTGGCATTTTCCCCCAACAAGAATAGCAAGAATGTTCAAGAATAAATCCGAAAGATGTTGGAAATGTCATCAGATACCTGGCTCATATTACCATATGTGGTGGACTTGTGCGGATGCAAAAAAATATTGGACTAAAATCCACACGTGGTTGGAAAAAATGACTAAAAAGTATATAGATTTAAAACCAGAGATATTTTTATTGGGAATTCTACCTGATGCATACAGCAAAGATTTAAAATATTTGATTGTAAATATATTAACAGCAGCTAGGATTGTATTTGCTAAAAATTGGAAAAAAGAGAAAATACCATCGCAGGAGGAAACTATCAAGAAAATACTGGAATGTGCTGAAATGAGTAGATTGACATTTGAAATTAGAGAACAAGAGGATAAACAATTTTACAAAATTTGGGACCTTTTCTATCAATAGCTAGATAACAAAATATAATGATAGAATATGTAGAATTTTAGGAAATAATGAATATATAAAGATATATTTCTTTTCTTTTTTTTGTTATAATATATATAAAATGTTTTTAGGATAGATTTGGGAGGACTATATGAATTGTAATAAAATAAACTAAGTAAAGTATAGCTATCTCGCAAAGTATGAATGAACGAAATTATAGTCAAATGATTGATTAATAATAATACTAGGATATTCAATTTTTGATTGATAATATGAGTTATTATGTAATGTAACTATAACTGAGACGATGAAATTGAAGCACAAAAAATTTGCAAACCAACCGACACACTGCTTGTATATTTATGGAAGAAAGATAGATGTTTTTATGTTTTGTTTGTTTTTAAAAATCAATAAAACTTAACCCAAAAAAAAAAATTCCACTACTGGTTTTTCAGAACTGGTCAGAACCTGCTGAATACCATGTCTGGTAGAGATGGTTCTAGGAGGAACTCTTTTTTCATTTACTTAATCTCTGTATTTCATTTGTTTCATTTAGTTGCTATATCCATACCTATAAATTTCAATAAAGTTTTTTGGGGAAGGGGAAGCCGTACTCACATTGAGGTGTGAATTTGTGACTGTGACAGTTGCCTGGAGTCCTAAGGAGATATTGGGCAGTGATGGAGAAGTGTATAGGCTAAGTTGGCTAGCTGATCCATCCACGGTAACAGCTTGGTGCTGTGGCAACATCTATATAAAAGGAAAAGAAGGATTAGAAAGAGGGACAGTAGATAAGATAATACAGATAAATAAGAATATATCATACTGTATTTAGCAAGAAGAAAAAAACTTGGTATTATCCCAGCTCTTTAATGTGACCTCATTAACAAGGCAGGACAAAGCAGAGATGTATCCTGGGATATAAAAGCTGAAAATAATTATTTTCTTATTTGATATATATCCAAGAAGCAAAATAATAAATAGCTAAGGGATCAATGTCCCTGAATGTTGATTAACGTACAGCCTGGAAATCTGGGGTTATGCTGGCCAGGAATTATGCTGGCCAGGAATAATACTCTCCAACTCTTTTCAGACAAACTTTATCAACAAAGGAAACCAAATTCATTGCTGTGCCAAAACTAAACTTGGACTGGATTGGATCTCTAAGCCATATACAGTTGTACAGCTGCATTTCAAGGCAGCTGGGACTCTGAATTTGTAAAGAAGTATTCATTGCTTTTCTGCTTTTAATCCCTTAGGCACATGAAACAAGATACAAGTTACATTCTTCCAAACTTCTTCATTCTGCTTCAACAAATCCCACCAAATAGACTATTTGGATAATTCATACAACTACATCAGTACCGATGTGGGATTTCAGATGATAAGAATAATTGTTCCTAAAGTGTCATATAAATTGTCACAAGACTGATACTTGTCTGCTAATATTAGATTTTAGTATCTTATCAGCTGGGCTGAACAACTATCAAAGATGCAATGAAGACAGTTTTGGCTGACTCCATCCTCCTTTTCCCTCTTCTCTACTGCAGTTGGCCTGGTTGTATAGTATCTGCAACCAACACTGTAGATCTTTTCTTTTTCTTTGGGTGCTACAAACACATTGCTTTACCACTGTAAAGTGAATGTATGCTGGGAGTAAACAATGGTGTCATTTTAAAGATAAAATTAATTATAATCATATATTTCAATACACACAGACATACATATACTCTGTTTCAAACAGTTTTATGTACATTAACTGTATAATTGCACTGCAACAGTCCCACATAGATTTGTTATTTGGACTGTTCCTGGCTCAAGATAGTGTTAGAAACTAAAGTAATTCCTCATAATTTTTTAAAAATCTCCCTAATAGACCTAGATGATGATGGTGATATTAGAAATGTATTTCAAGCCAGAAATAGAAATAAATAACATTGTTCTTTGCAATGTCCAAAAGGGGATTTGTCCACCAGGTGGTGCTTTGTTTTGTAACAGTGGGAAAACGATCTCCAGAAGTCTGGTGGGGAAAGGAACTGTCATGTAGAAAATAATGATAGGCTCTTCTGCACTGCAGCCCAGTCCAGTGCAGTCCAGCAGAAGACAACGGGGGGGGGGGGGGGGGGGAAGAAGTGTATTGAGTAAGTGAGAAAATGGAAATACCCACAGAATTTTCCCCACAGAAACAGGATAAATACTAACTGAAAATAAGAAAAGAATCTTTAGCTTTCTTTTTCACAAACAAAATCATTTTTCTCTTCAGGGAGCTTTCAGGTTGTTACAAGAAGCCTGGCACTGTCCATATAAACACTGTATGGAATCACATGCTTCTCTTGGAAAAGTAAAAGCAATGTTTTTCTTCCATAGACATTCTATCACATTAAAATCTTTCGTTAAAGAGAAATAATCAATATGTGAATTTGCAGCTCTTCATACTTTCTAATGAGTGCAGTCTTTCCTCTTGTTGGGACGATATTGGCTCACATATCTGGGCCTGATCCCATTTCAGGTTGCCTTCCTTTGGTATATTTGTTTAGAGTGGGCACCTTTTTCTCCCAATCTGTTCTAGGAATCTGTTCAACTGGACAAATTGACCACTTTATTTGACCCATATTAATGTGTTTGGTACATGCTGTGATATTTTGATCTGGTTTCATCAACCAGCAGAGTGTTTAATTTCTGCAAGGACAAAATTCCCTTCCTTTAAGAGCCCAGTGCTTAGAATGGGTTAGAATGCAGTATTGCAGGCCTAACTCACTGCTCACTTCAGGAGTTCAATTCTCAGTTGGTTGATTCAGCCTTCTAACCATCAGAGGTCGGTAAATGAGGCCCCAGATTGTTGGAAGCAATAGGCTGACTCTAAACCACATTGCCATAGGATCCTTTGGTTTTTATCCAATTCAGTGAGCTCCCATATCCCAGGGGGCCCACTCCAGCCTCCCTAGCCTTTAGGCAACCCTAATTTGCTGTCACACTCTTCCAGGTCTACTGCTGCTTCTTGTTACCAGGAATAAATTCATGTTTTCTAATGAGTGCAGCCTTTCCTCTTTTTGCAGCCTTATAAGTTCTCAGACAATATTGGCTCACATATCTGGGCCTGATTCCATTTCAGATAGCCTTACTGTCTAACTCTTAGATATCCTGCCTTGCTCTAGAATATTGCACCATATTTTGGACATCCCACTCTGCCACCACATTGCCATAGGATCCTTTGGTCTTTATTCAATTCAGTGGACTCCATCCCCAGAGGGACCACTCCAGTCTCCCTGGTCTTTAGTCAACTCTGGTTTGCTGTCACACTCTTCCCAGGTCTACTGCTGCTCCTTATTATCACAGAAGGTTCTCAATGTGGTGTTGTAAATTCTGTTGGTTGAGGGCCCCCTGGATGGTCTTACTGGAACAATTGAGTTGATTCAGAGCTGTCTGCTCAAATGCCAAATGGTCAGTTGAAGCCACTGTGGTTCTGGATGAAGCAATGCTCCCTGACTTAGGGAGACTCTTTCTCGAGGAATCCTCCATGGCTTAGATATCGATAGGCTGACCAGATCTGCATACCACGGACGTTTGGGCCAATGTGGGGCTAGGAGTAGGATATCCGCCTTCTCCTGTATCACTTTTTTTATTACTCTCGGAATTAGGGGAAGTGAGGGAAAGGAATATAGCAGATCCCAGGCACCATGGGTTGTGGAAAAAATTTTTTTTTTCTTTCCGCCCCCAGTGTTGGAAGCCTGGAATAAAACCTTGGTAATTGGGCATTTGTTGGGGAAGCAAAGAGATACAGGATTGGATTTCTGAACCAAACTGCTGAGTCAGTTTGCCTGTACATTCGCTGTCCCTGAAATGTGCTCCACTCTGATGGAGAGATGTCTCTCTGTCCAGAGTCCTAATCGTCTTGCCTCCTGCATGAGTGCTCTGGAATGGTCCTCCCTTGACAGTTGATATGTGCCTTGGTGGCTATGTCAGAATGAATATGTGGTGACCCAATATACTTTCCTGGAACCTTCTCAGGGATGAGTTGCCCTGAGTTGCAGCCAGTTGATGTTGTTCCTGAGGTCTGCTTAGAACCACTGTCCTTGCGCTATCTGGGATTAGCAATGGATGCCCCTGTCAAATAGGCTGGCATCTGTGGTAATGGTCAGGTGGTTGGGTTCCTTGAAGACACACCTGGGTTATGTCCTGCAACCTCCACCATTGGACAGTGCAGTGCCTTTGGTAGAACCTGAACCTTGACATTCGAGTTGCTCCTGCCTGATCTTTGGTAGGACAGAAGGAACCACTGCAAGGTTCTTGCGGAAGGCGTGCCCAATAACGATATGCAGGACACCATTTTGCCCAGAAGCTGCAAGAGAAGGGCTAGGGTTACTGTTTGGGTTGTCTGAATTTGGCCCGCCAACACTTTGAAACCAACTTGTCGCTCCTGAGACAGGAAGAACTTGCATGACCTGGTATCTATGACAGCACCCAGATGTAGCAGTCGATTTGCAGGAGACAGATGACCCTCGTCGAAATTCAGAGAACCCATGTTCCTAGTAGGTCCTCTGTTGCCTTGAGACTAATATGTTGTCCAGATAACATTGGATATGCACTGGAATTGCTATGAAATGTGCTGCTTTCACTGCCAGTACCTTGGTGAAAGTTCTGGGCATTGAGGATAGGCCAAATGGTAGGGTTTTGTATAATGGCCCTCTGGGGATGGACTGGCATCATGAAACCACAGAAATTTCTGATAAGATGGGAGGATAGGAACATGTAGATATACTTCCATGAGGTCTATAGAAGGCAGGAAGTCGCCCTCTTGAATGCTTCCCAGTATTGACAAAAGGGACTGCATTTTGAATCTTTTGATGATTAGATGTCTTTTCAGGTCCAGGATTGCTCTCCATCCCCCCGAGGTCTTTGAGACTACAAACAGAATGGAGTAAAACCCCTGCCCCTGCTCATCCCATTGAGTAGTTTGGATGTCCAGTAGGTGTTGAATTGCTGCCTCTATGAGGCTTCTTTTTGTCTTGTCCCTTGAGATTGGGGAACTTATGAAGAAACTTGGGAGTGTGGAGAGGAAATCTAGGGTGAGACCTAGTCTCACCGTGTTCAGGATCCAGGTGTATGTAGTGGTTGATGCCCATTGGCTGGCAAATAAACTTAAGTACCTACCAATGAGAGGGTTGGGCTTGTCATCACTTAGAGCAGCAGAAGGGGCAACTGCCCATGCCCCAAAATGGGCGTTTGTTTTGATCTTGTTGACCATTTCTGTCCCTGAAATCAGATTTGTCTGGCTGTCTTGCCTGTATGTATAACATCCTCTGGAAATGGTGTCCCACATCTATGGACTGAAAGGAGGTCTTGCTTCCGGAAACAGGGCGAGTGGCGGCAGTCCATTCTTTCATACACCAAAGGTAGAACCTTCCTTCTGTCTTCTCTTTAGTCTCCATCAAAATAGAGTTAGACTTAAGGCCTCTACAAATAGCTTGCCATCCTTGTAGGGAGCAGAGGCTAGTTTCCACTTAGACTTCATGTCCCGTCAATGGCAGAGCCACAGTATTCATTGGACTACTATGGAAGCAGCCATGGCCTTAGAAGCGAACTTGGTGGCATTCAGGGTGGCATCTGCCGAGAATTCCAAAGCATCTATCAGTTTGTTGATATCTTGCTGAGCAACCCTCTCCTGCATCTGGCATAGCCAGATGTGCGCGGCTCTGTTGAAAAAGGATGTGGCTGTGGACGCTTTGACCTCCCAGGCAGCTACCTGATGCACCTTGTGGAGCATCAGTTCTGCTTTCTTATCCTCCGTCTTCAAAGAATCTTATCTGTCTTTAGACAGAATAGAGGAGGAAATTAAGGCTGCCATTGGTCCATCTATAGCTGGTGGTTGTAGTGCCTCAGAGAGATCTGGGGCCACATTATAGATTCTTTTGTCAGTACCACCTGCTGTTGTGAACACCACTGGTTGGATCCATTGTCCTTGAATTACATCTCAGAATAATTCAGGTGAGGGAATCTTCTCACTCTCCTTGATTGGTTTCTCAAAGAGCAGCTCACCTGGGTCTGTCAGGTCTAGTGCTGACTCCACTGTAGTTGGGTCATCCCCAAGGGTGTTGCTGCGTTGCCCTTAAGTAAGACTTAAAAAGAGTTGGTAAAAAAGGGGGGGCTATCTGTGGCCTCAGGGTTACCTGAATCAGGGTCCTCTTGATTGTTCAATCTTCTTGGAATTGTTACAAGGGCTGCATTGTAAACTGGAGAGAGATGTCTTATTCCTCTCCCTCTGTTTTGAAGGAAATGTTTAATTCTAACCCACCTTCAAACCAGTGGTCCTCTTTATACAAAATGTGACTTTGCTATCTTCAAGAGAGTGATTATTGTTTTTCAGATGCATGAGGACTGCTGAATCTTGTCCTGATGGGTTTGTTCTCTTATGTTGTGCCACGTACTTGTAAAGTGGTTGTCTGTTTTATCAATGTACACATCTGCCTATGTCTCATTGCATTGCATATATCACATTGCTTAGTTTGTCTGGATGTTTTATCCTGGGATTGGACAATCTTCTGCCTTAATGTATTCTTGGCTTTAAAGTGAACATGTATATTGTGTTGAACTGAAATCAGAACTTTTCTTGCTAGGATTAATGGACAGTCAAGTAAAAAAGAGCCATTGAGGATTATTTTTATGTATGATTACTACTGCAAGTCTATTATATGCAAAAAAATAGAAATGGTCTGAAATACCCACAGCAAAGGGATGGTTGGTGAAGAACTAGTGGAGGCAGCAAATTTAACTTCTTTGATTAAAAATCAAGAACTACATCTATCAATAATTGGAAAATCCTTATAGACATTTTAAGGGGAAAAAAAAAAGAAAAAATGACTTTGTGATTTATGGTTGACTATGGAAAAAGAAAATTAAAATGTAATCTGAGAGAGAGTAAAATATAAATTAATTTATAATTGTTAAAAAGATTGAAGTTGCTTCTTATAAAATTTTTCCTTTTTTATTTTTTTGTTTCAAATATTTATACTGTTATCTTGTTAAAATTATTCAGTAAAAATTACATGTGTGCGCATTCATAGATAGACAGACAGACAATGCACGCACTCGCTTAAGGAAGCAAGTAAGAGATGTTCTAGCCCATTGCTATTCTCACATTTAATCTGCGAAGCTAAAATAATGATAGGCCACATCTAGTGGGGAGCCCCAGATGAGTGCAGTCATCTGAGCCCAGATCTCTGCCCCAAGTCAACATGTTATTGTTCAAAGCAACAAATAGTGGGCTAAATATGTACAGGTAGACAAGAAAAGCAGCACATCGCAGCAGGTAGCAACACTCTTTCACTAGCCTTACCTCAGTATGTATATTAGGCACTGACCCAGTAAGCCCATTTTCTGTGATGGCGCAGTTGGAGCTGTTTGGGGAACTTGGGCCAGATCCAGGAGCACTGTTGCACATTGAAGACACTGCAATGAAAGTTTGGGGAGGGGATTGCCACCATGTCAGTCTTCTGCTGAATTAAGATGCTCTTGTGCCCAATTAGGCTGTTGAAAATTTCACTTTTTATTTTGAAGCAGAATCAAGTTTCAATTCACATGGTAGCAAAGAAATATTGGAAAAATGTATGTTGACAAGTTAAAATTCAGTTGTTGATTTGGTTTTCCTTTATAACAGAACAAAGCACCAAAGAATGTGGACATGTAATAAAGGAATATCATCATGTTATACAACACACAATTTACATAAACTGCATAAAAAAATCCCTAGCATTCCCATGTTTCTAGTTCACAGGGCTGTTAACTGAACAGCTGTCTCAACTGAAAGCAATTATTACAAACAATATTCCATCAGTTTTTTTATAAATTTTTTGACATGAAAGGATACCATCATAGAATTTCAGTGACTAATGATTCCCAATTTTCCCTGAATATGTATACATTGGGTAGAGATTTTCTTAGTCTCTTTCTAACAGTTTTCCAATGAACTGGTGATGAAATAGTTCTTTTCACTAATAATTGAGAAGTAAGTGGCGATTTACAAGTTAGCTTCCTAAAACTGACTAATACCTCCATTTGTGATTCTGTAAATGATAAACTTACCTCCATTTGTTATTTTCTAATCAAAATGTTTAGATTTCCTTGTTTTATTAGAATTGATAAAAAAGAGAGAAGGATGTAAAGCATGATTTCACCACACAGAAATGAATGTTCCTAACTTAGTGTTTGACATTTCAAATTCACCTTTCTACATTAACTATAAATGCAGATGTGAAACAAAGAGAAATCTGGTTTCCAAGAAGGAGCCTCAGGTTGCTAAGAGCTTAAATGCCAACCTTCTATGCTCCCCTTTTCCCAGTTAAAATAAAAAAATATTCAGAATGTTCTTCTACAACTCCTACAAGTTAAATGCCCACCAAATAAATTACCACAATCTAGATTATCAGTGATACGTCTAAAATGAATTTATCACATATATATAGTTATTCCTGAACATTTTAAATCTGTTCTTAGGTTCATCCATCCCTCCTTAGACTGCAATACATTTAAGAGGTCTTTGAATAATTATCACTTTACTGAG
Source organism: Laticauda colubrina (assembly GCA_015471245.1). Lineage (NCBI taxonomy): Eukaryota > Metazoa > Chordata > Lepidosauria > Squamata > Elapidae > Laticauda > Laticauda colubrina. Next base: position 11,145,465 of record BLBF01000051.1, read on the forward strand.
AATTATGTCATCATACTATCGGGTCAAGATTAAACTAAAAATATTCAAACATTTCTTCCTCTTTTGTGTTTTTAAAAAAGAAATGCTATAATTCTTATGACACTCATATTTTCTGACCTGAATTATTGTGCTCTCTTTTGAATAGATTTCTAGTCATATCCAAACTCATGATACAATAATATATAAGTAATAAAATTTACTTAGTATTAGTATTATGTTGGAATTTGATAGCATGTTTGTCAGGGAGTCCAAAGACTAGATGCATGCATAATACAGTATGAGAATTTAGCCATGGTTAATATAATTTATAGTTTAATTCAAATTTATTTTTGAGCATCATTAAAATTTCTAATATACCTGTAAAAATCATAAGGTAAAAATAAAATAAAATAAAATAAAATGGCAGAAAAATAAACTGGAACTAGCCAAAAACTGGAACAACAAAAATTATTTTAATTATCTGAAAAATTAATTCAACTTTGATTCCAGCTTCTTTACCACCAAGCCATGTTTATTTAAAATAAAAACACAGTTTCATGTCATCACAATGTAATTTGAGCAGTGCTCATAGCTAAGCTATCACTGCTCAGTGAACATAGTTTAAAACATATTTCAAGCAAAAGAGAGAGAGGAAAGTGAGGGGAAATTGCACAAGTTCCATTCTTTAGAAAACATGGCTTTACAATTACATTTCCACAAGTGATTGTTTTATCTATTTTGCCAATTTTTTTCTTTAATTGCAATGTTTTGACTTCCAGCATCCTGTTTCATCAAACACTTTGTAGCACACAGAGTATACCAGAGCACACTTTTTTAATCAGTCATTTTTCTCCCTTTTTGACATACTCAGGGAGAGTACTGAGGAATGAAATGTTTCATCCAGTTTTTTTCAAAAGCAAATGATACTTGCACTTAAACTGGGCTAATGTCCTCTCACCTGTGATTTCAATTGCTCGTTTTTTGAAGGTGCTGATGACTGTCCCATCTTTCCTTCGCAACAGAGGACTGCTTCTTCTCTCTGCCACCTTCTGTTTTAATCGTGAGCGCACTTTTAAATTGGGTTCTGAGGCTGAAAAGAAGAAGCAGGCAAGAATGACAACTGAGGTGATCAGTATTCTACTGACATAGACTTAGCAAGGAAGCAAACTGTAGAGAGGAGAAAAAGCTCACTGCATCTTCATTTACCAGATCAATCGTATTGCTTCAAGAAAGAGTGAGAATTTTTATTATAAATATATTTATTCTCCATTCTGAAGCATAACAATAAATACTCATTCCCAATACAATGCCTTCTAATTCTACCAAATGCCAGCCACCATAGTTAAATGTCAAAGTCCATGATATCTGGACTCCGGATGACTCCAAGCAGCACAGATATCCTTCAAATGATAAACCAGGACTAATAGGGCCTATCATGCCCCTGTTGGAATCTGATTCAGAGGGGGAGGCTGAGCAGCTGACAGGGAGTGGAAATGTGGCTCCATTGGCTGTGAAGACACTGGGAAAGGGCAAAGTCCAGCTAGGCAGAGCAGGGGAGAGGTAGAGCAAGGGAAAGGAAATTTGGAGGAAGGTCCAGGCCCACCCCCTCTTCATCCTAGGGCACGCAGGGAGGAACAGAGAAAGGAGCAATATGGATTGCATGGCTTACAGGGGAGGAAAGGGCCCTGATTCCCTTCATTAGCTACAGCTGGGAACATAGTGTTTAAAAGGGGAAATTACGCACAGCAAACTGTTGAGAGCAAATCTTGAATTATCTGATATTGTCGAGGCTTATCTGGGTCCCTGGCATTTTCCCAACTGTGTGTGTTTTGCTGGCCTTTCAAGATTGCAATTCCTTATCCCAGGTGTCACCAACCTTTTGGACCTCAGGGACCACCAAATTCACAATTTTAAATCCCACAGATCAGATACCTTAGGAAAATCCCCAAAAAAGTCTGCAGGAAAATTCCCCACCCCAGTTTCCTACCAATTGATCATTCTTTATTTGGGATTGCAGGATATCATCTCCAGCTCCATTCTCAGGGGGAGAGGGAGAGAGAGACTTCTGGCTTCATGCAAGGAAAGCATCAGAAACAGCATAAATCTTTCTTTCTCTCCCTCAAACTCTGCCAGAAATGAGTCTTTGTGAGACTTGTGCTGGTGCAGCCTCTTGGAGCAAGATACTTTGTGCAGGGTTGCAAAGACTCATTTCTAGGAGAGTTTGGGGGAGAGAAAAAATGACTTTTGCTGTTTCTGCTGCTTTCCTTGCATGAAGCTAGAAGTCTCTCTCTCTCTCTCCCCCTGAGAACGGAGCTGGAGATGGTATCCTGCAATCCTAAATAAAGAATGATCAATTGGTAGCCAAAAGCATAAGAAAAGCAGAAAGAAGCAACCCTGTGGCCAGGCCAGGCACGTGGAGCAAGTGGGGCAAGTTCCCCCCTCTGCCCTTCCCCCCTTCCCCTCACCACCTCATGTTCTCAATGCAAGCGCTGCAAGCCTTGTATTCCCATGAGCCATGTGGGCCTGGATTAATTGTTTTGGGGTGACATTTCTCTGTGGACCACCAAAATTTTCTTGCGGGCCACCAGTCCCTGGCCCACTGGTTGGTGACCACTGCCTTATCCTGTCCGGTCAAGTTAATCAGTGCAGTGTGGTTTGTGTGGATTTTTATTTACAGTTTGTATATACTTTCTTTTCGGACTGAATTTCCTCCACTTAAAGACTGTTCTTGAGAGAGTTTTTTCTCTAGCTGAAGGTAACCTGAACATTGGGGGCAAAATTGGAGGTACTAAAGAGACTCTTCTTATTTATATGACTGTGTTTCCTTTATGCCATGCCCTGGGTTATCACAGGGCCTGTGTAGGTAGATGAAGCTTATTCTGACTTGTTTATACTCCTCTGCTTGATAAAATCCTCTGCCTCCCCACCAGGATGCCAATTTAAATTATTTTACTCCATGAAATCTGGAAGATATTCTAAATAGACAAATTTTTTCAATTCAGCTATTATGTCTTTATAAAAGAATAAGTAGAACCCTGTTGGGTCAAACTTATGATCCATTTAGTCCATCCACTAGTTATTCAGATGCAGGAAGGAAGTTCATAAACAAAGACAGGATAGTTGTTTTCTTCTTCTCCTCTTGCTAACAGCTGTCTGGGATTAAGGAAGTAGTAAATAGCTACTAGGACTAGCAGCTATGGCCAGCTGATATTTTATAAATTTGTTCAGTCCCCTTTGAAAACTTAGTGGACATGATACCATCTGATAGCTGCAAATTCCATGGTTTTGCTAAACACCATTTCTATGTATCCTTTGAAAGTATATATTCAATCACACAATGCCAAATAGACTATTTACATTTATTCAGATCTTATCATTTTAGAGACTATAACATAGAAATTGGCTAGTTTCTCTACACCATCTTTTCAAGATTTAATTCTTTCAAACTGTGTATTTTTTACTCATAACCAAGATCTTGGCAAGATTCAAATAACCACAAAATATACCTAAGACTGTTAGTGGGGAGAACAACGGGGAGAACCATTAGATAGTTAATAGCTTCTCCAGGCAAAAAGATAGAGGTGATGGAAAAGATTCTTTACTGACTTAAGACCTTAGGTAGCATTCATGCTGCCAATCACTAGGTTACGAAGATAAACAATCAAACTTGGCATAAGGCAGCTTCCTATGTTCCTAAAATTTCCTGATTTCACATAGCACCTGTGTTGCTTTTTTCCAACTTAGTTTGACTGTAAAAAAAGCTTTTGCAAAAACCAGCTGAGCTGTTACACAATCTTGCAAGGGAGCACTGATTGCATCTAAAAATAGGCTGTTTGTTAAGTCAGTCTTCACAATATGTTTATCCAGTTCTCTGCTGTAAGTTTAGAATTCATGTCATAATAATATTTTAGCAGAAGGAGGATTTAGTATATGAGTTTGATTTTCAGTCAGAAGTTGAGTTTTTCACATTGTAAATGCAGTATTTTATAACATACTTGAATGAATATTCTTAATTTGTAGTTCATCAGATTAAATCAATTTTTCTTTCCTTTGCTCTCTCAGCACCAGTCATTGTTTTTACAAGCTAGCACATTTAAGGTCCAGAAAGCCATGGAAATTGACCTTCTCCCCTTTTGTTTATTCTTCAACTATTGATTTTTACTAACCAGTTTTCCGGAGTGGAAAGTCATCTCTGCTATCGTAAGTGCCAAGTAAAGGTAGTTTGCAAGAGGCTGGTGTTCCCGGGCTTCCTGTCTGGGGAGGGGAACTCTGGTCCAATGAGGTATGATGAGCTCCCCTGCACAAATCAGAAAAAAAGGCCAGGTTTATTTATTTATTAAAAATTTTTTTATGGCTGCCCAACTCACTCTTGGTGATTCTGGGTAACTTACGAAGAAAAACCAATAACCCAACAGTCATCAAGATTTAAATCAAGATAGCCATGTTTGTACACTAATTAGCATACAGAGTTCTCACTTTCTAATTGCCTCATTTAACAAACATTCAAAATTACAATGGTATATAAAAAAACCCATTAGCTTTCTAATCAATCTTCACATTTATAAGTCGCAGCACACTACAATCAAGAGGTCACTGTTTGGGCACTTTGCAACAGCGATAATGAAGAAAATGGAAATAAACTGTAAGCCAGTCAATGATTTTCTACATAGTGACCAAAGCGCTTAGCAACTTACTCATAACATTTGTGATAGCTAAGTGAGGACTACCTCTGCTTCTTCCAAAAGTTTTCTTCTGCTTTTTCCACTCATATTGGATTTCATGTTTACCTTATAGTTACTTGGCATTTCTTTAATTTCATTACATGAAAAGCGCAGTCAGAGCAGCTGTATACTCAGTAGTGAAAGGCCACTAGTACAGATGGATTCAATTATCATTCATTTTTTCATCCAACTTGTTTTTTTCTGTATAACCTGAAATTCTTCTACCTTTCGATTCAGCTTTGATGAAAGAGTTCTGTAATACCACAATGCTCATAAACCCTACCATTGTGAGATGAAAATGGTACCATGATTCTTAAATTTGTAAAGAATGAAGTCAAAAGGAAGATTGGAAGGAAGATCATAGTAATCTTTATGTTTTCCATTTCCCCTTTTGGCTCGAGAATGATCACTGATTTTGTATAATAATACAGATCTTCAGCCCAAAATTTAACCAGTTATTTGATCAATATTAATACCATTTCATCAATTTATCCATTTGTCACTAGAGCTTAAACCAGTACATCAAATTCAGTCTGCTATCTATGGCCTTTTTTTGTAAAATAGCAATTCAAGGAAAAAATTCTGAAAGCTGCTTGATAGTAGAAGCATGAGAATAAGTACAGGCATAACTGGATAAGACTGGAAAGGACTTAGAGATATTTCCAGGAAAGCTGCTAGTTTCTTTGAGAAATGGATTTGACCAGATGCTATACAAATTAGACAAAGATATACTATTGTTGTGAACAGAAAAGGAAGTAGAAAGTGTCTCACGCTTCCAATTCCCCCACAATTCATTATCCAAAAATAGAATTTGCTTTTGCATGCACAGACATATACATATACACACAGAGAAGAAACACACAAGCTGGCATACTGGTGAGGGAACTGTGAAAACGCTATTTTGAGCTAGATGAATGAATGAACTACTTCCCACCATAATATAATTATGTAAATATAATTATTTGCTGAAGAAGAACCCAACAAACACAGTTAAATTTAGAGAAAATTGAGTCCTTGAAAATGAAAGACTTATTCCTTTTTCCTATTGCCGGATATACAGGAGCAAATATCAGTTGCACACAGGCTGTAAAGCTCTTCCATGTTTGTGACTGAAGTATTTGTTCCAGAATTGAAACTCAACTCTATGCACAGCCTGTCCTAAATCAGACTTAGTTGAAAATTCTAGAGCAGGGTTTCTCAATCTTGGCAACTTTAAGGTATATGGATTTCAACTCCCAGAATTCTTAGCCAGCATGCTGACTAGGAAATTCTGGGAGTTGAAGTCCATACATCTTAAAAGTTGTCAGGATTGAGAAACTCTGTCCTAGAGACAAAGGAAAGACTTACCAGCATTTGGGATGCTGGGAGAGGGAATGATTCAAGCCACCCACTGTAGTTGGCTCTTTTGACTTGCTGAGAAGGAACTCTTGAAGTTTCAGCTTCACTTCAGTGCTTGCAATAGCACCTTTAAAAATTATAGAAAAACACTGGTAGAAAACATTAAAGGCAAGTTGAGATGTTATCTCTCTTCCCTAACCTGGGGCTATGCAAATATGTGACCTTCAATTCTCACAAGTATGCCAGTGAAATGTGTTCAGGGACACTACTCTTCTCATCTTGTATTCCATGCTAACAACCTATTTTTAAAACCCAGCTTCAATCAAGCTTACAAAAGGGGGGGGGATCCATTTTTCCTAAGCACACTGGCAAGAATTTTTATCACATCATCCTTCACATATTCTTGAAGTATTCCATCACAGAGTTACATTTACTATATTTTTTAAATCATTCTTTATTCATTTATTATGAGGTGGAGGTTACAACATCAATCGAAGAGCCAAGCCAGACATAGTATAACATCTAAAAATGCCTGAAATTTTATTGTCTTTAAGCATGTTATACAATCCCAAATCAGGGGTAAGTCCCATGAGGTTTGCCATTGAGATCTCTCAATTCAGCCCATCCCCATGTTGCTGTTGACACAGATAATTGTTTGTAAGCTGTCAAGAGCTTAGTCATGCTTGAGAAAAGTGGTAAATCTGTCTGTCCAGAGTGAAAAAGAACTTGCATGTTTTATGACTGTACAGAAATGCATTTATGTACTATTCCTGTCTGCTTATATACAAGATTGACTACATGTACAACCATGGGTGCTCAACTCACCATACACTGCCTCATTTAATCTTCAAAGAGACAATGATTGCTCATCTTTATTCAAAAAATAACTCCCAAAGGTTGCAGATTTGTGAAAAATCTGAAAATTACTTTGCAAAGAATCTCCATCTGAAAGGAAGTGCCATGACAAAGAAGTCTAACCTTGGCTTGAAAGCCAAGTTCGTTTATTTATTTACATCTTTATATTGCCAATATACTTGTGAGGACAATTTTAATTATCTGAGTGGGTTTAGGTCCATGTGGATTATTTTCAAATATGCTTCTCTATATGGTACTTTGGGAATAGGAGAATATAATCCTCTAGCTCCTCTATAGTTTCTTCTTCCAGTCCATGAAATATAAATAGGATATCATTCCAATAAATGCAGTGCAATGCAATTAAAACTTATTACTTTCTTTGCTTTTCTCCTTGTTGCGTAAGATGAGTAACTGCTGCTCCAGACGCTGCTTCTCCAGCTCTTCTTGTCGCTGTTGTTCTCGTTTACGCTGTTGCTCTAGTTCTTGTTGACGCTTTGCTGCCAACATTTCCTGTTGCTGCTGCAAAAAGGAACAGGGAAAGGGTCAATACCAAAAGGAATTGTGTACATACTTGAGGCTATATTGTGCATGGATGTCACATAACAAAATCCAGGTATACATTTGCAGGTTATTCTGTGCTACTTTTCAAAGACAGATTATAGCAGCAAAGCTGGAAAAATTAATTATTATTGTCTTTGCCCATTAACAATTTATTTCTAGTAGTAATTGTTGCTTTATAAAACTTCTGAGTAATAGGAAAGTTATAACAGCGTTTATTTTCTACAGAATTTTAGCCATTTAGAAATCTCCACTAATAAAACTATCATGGAACTCTTATTCCCATGTAGAAAACATTTCTAATACTCAGTTAATTGTCTGAGATTAATAGTAGAGCTTAGTGCTCTGCAATGTCCTTCAAGAGGTCCATATTTGCTTTTACATTGCTTTTACAGAGCATATTTACATTTTGTAGTAATTTAATTTCTCTTTATTTTATTGGCTGATGGTTCCTCTTTTGCATTGTTCCCATCTAGTATTTTATGAACTGTCAGCTGTTACCTTTTTACATGAATTATACTTCTTTCTGATTATTTTTGTGATTCCCTCTCTTATTAGGCAAAAATCAACCTTGGGCTCTGTATGCCTACACTGTCCACAAGGTAAATTTTTTATTTGTATATTTATGTTTATGTAACATATTTCTACGAAAGCCCATGCCTTTCCTCTTTCTATTCTCTAAGCTGTTCTTTCCTAGTATAGATATCTGTTGTCACCATTTAATTGTGTTATAGTAACCACACAAAAATAAATTTAGGTTTGATAAATACAGACACCAAAAACATTGTAAAAATATTGATTTAAAAATCAGAAGCTTCAATTCGATAATAAAATAACATTATTTCCCAGACTTTAATTTATTTTACAAGTAACTCCAAAAAAGGTGATGGAATTAGGAATGAACATAAACATCATTCCTGCAGACTACTTGCCTTTCTAGGTTCTAATGTCTGTACCAATACCTTCAGAAGAAAAATAGCAAAATCAGGGAGAAAGGATTTTTGTAGGGCTGATATGATATAGAATGATATTAGGAAATAGAAGCACCTGGCCATATTTGCTCTCTTTATAAGTAGTTTCTGATCTGGAATAGTACTTAGATGGGAGACTACATATTCCAGAACTTCTGGCTTCTTATCAGTTGCCCAGAATTGCTTAAGATGGGCAGCCTTATAATATTATAGTTAGATAGTTGAAAAATAATCCAAAGGCAGCAATGCAAACCATTTCTATCCCCCCCCCCCCCCCCAAAAAAAAAAAAAAAAAAAGCCTGCATCAAGAATTGTCAAAGATATTAGAAATTGAGCTCAATTTTATGATTCAAAAAATCCTCCTTCTAGTTCTGGTTTTTATCCCTGACAATTATGTTTTCTGAAAACATGAAAAGTAGAGAGAGAATCAGACTGAAAACTTCCAGATCTATGAAAGGACCTGGTATGCATAATTCAAAATTGAAGATGTATCACTGTGAATGTGGCTTATAAACTATGGATTTAACTAAATATTTTTTAAGCAAAAGCCGTAAGTAAATGAAAAGTGGAAAAATGGAAACCTGAGATAATAGCTAAGATAAAAGGCTACAAAATACTGGCTAAAACACTGACTGATAGCATTTATATGTACAACAGTCTGTAAAATACAAATAAAAATGTTCATGTATAAAAAAAAAACTGATCATTAGATGCAACATTTTGTTCAGATTAATTGTTACTACTGAATATTACTACTCTCTCATCTTCTGACAAGCCTGTAATTAGTTGTAACTCATTTATTTGATTCCTACACACATCAACTGATAATGTAGCTTATTCAGTTATGGTTCAGCATGATGCAACTCATTGTATATTTTTTAGTCTAATATATGAACCCACCAGTTTATCTGAACAAGCCAGAATTATAAACTATAGTGGAAATGTTTTATACCAGTTTGAATATAAAAACAAGTTTAACAAGTTTCAGAAAACTAGAAATAATTTCCTCTTCATAATCACAATGGAAGAAAGCTGAAAAGACATACAAGTTTTCAGCCTTATCTAGGCTCATTGCATTAATCTGAAGTTCAGAATTACATTTGAATGAGGTCAGTGTATGTAGTAACTTGATTAGGCTGTAAGTTCTTAAAATAAAGAACATTGTAGTCTGTTTCTCAAAGTGCTTTTAAAAGTATGAAGTGAGTATGAGTGGTTCATACTGACAGAATCTTCCTGTCTTTGAAAATATGGATTACTAAAATACAATACATGAACACCATCAAATAGTATCACCCAAGTCGTTTTAATTATTGCTATTGAAACAAAGTCTGGAGATGCACGCATGACTGATCAAAATAGAAACATAATGTCACACTTAGAGATGAAGGAATATGCCAAAATTAAAACCACTACATATTCTTATCTCTGGATTCTGCAAATTGGAAAACAACAGCACATAATGAATGGTCTTTGATCATATCGGGGAGGGGGGGGGAATCACTATTCGAATACCCAGTTTCTTTTTCTCCCTATTTGGATTAGGTCTAAGGACTTTCAAATGAAAAGATACAGAATCAATACCATTTTTGAGTCTTGCCTTTTATTAGTTCAACAGTGCCTAAAGGAAAGGAATTCCTACTCCAATCCAGAGTAGCTAATTAAATGTAATTGAAGTGAATGCAGTTGTATTTCTATATTTTCATCTGCGTTGAATTTTAAATTCTAGCTTGCATGTTTGAAATTGAGGGTCTCTCCTTCATAAAGAGCTCTGTATTTTGATGATGAAGAAAACATTTAAACAAGGGAGAAACAACCCACCATATTTGCCAATCCAAAATTAGAAAAAGCTGATTGATACATACCTCATCCCATTCCCAACATAAATAGTTCTTCCCTCAATTGAGCTCTAAAATATGGATGCCCTATTAGAAAAAACCCTGATCCTTGGAACGGTTTGGGTAACAGATGAAAGTTATAGCAAGGATTTACCAACGGTAAAGAGCAAAGAAGAAAATGGGTGTTGGTACTTACCTGAACGCAATTTCTCTAGAAGTGGACAGGAGAATCCAGAGTGAGTAGTCTCATGTCACATGCTCTTCAGACTGAGTTGAATTCTGAGGATATGCCTCCCTCGTAACAGTCCCCAGTCAAAATGAAGGTGAAGAGAATCCAGTTGTCCTTCTCCAAGCCAAAGGCAATCCCTCCAGGACCCTGGACCAGACAGTCCACAGGGTGGGACTAGATTCTCCCATCGACTCCCCAAGAAATGGTGATCAGGTAAGTACCAATGCCCATTCTCCACTGAATAAATGGGAGAATCCAGACTGGGACATACCAAAACTGGCTGTCCTACGGGCGGGCACAGTCTGGTCTGGAGTCCCCGCTTTGACATGTACCCCTTGCAGGACTCGCCTGCTGAAGGCTGCTTCTGCCAATGTGAAGGTGTCCAGTCTATAATGCCAGATGAATGGCATCGCCACCTGACAAATCTCCTCCAAAGAGGTCTGTGTCGCCCAAGCTGCCATCGTGGCTGCACTCCTGGTAGAGTGCACCATAATCCTTTTGGGCACTGAGAGGGCCTGGAGCTCGCCTTGGCAATACAAGCACTTAGTCAGCATCAAACAGTGGACGGAGTAACCTTGTGTCCCAGTCAACAGCTGAAAAGGTACAAACAGGGACTCAGTCTTCCTGATAAAAGTGGTTCATTTTATGAAAATGTGGAGGATCTTCCTCACATCCAAGATATGCCATCTCACCTCCAGAGCATTCCTAGGCTCTGGACAGTAATCAGACAAGATCAACTCCTACGAACGATGGAACAAGGAGTTCACCTTAGATAGAAAGGCAGGGTCCAGCCACATAACCACCCTGTTCTGATGGAAAACACACAGGTCCTTCCTCACCAATAAGGCCGCCAATTCTGAAATCCTTCTGGCTGAGGTAATGGCCTCCAGGAAAATCACCTTGGATCTTAGGAGGCACAGGCTAATGTCTCATAGAGGCTCAAATGATGCCACAGTCAGAGCCTGTAATACTTTTGGTAGGTCCCAAGTAGGGTACTGGTGCACGACTGGTGACTTCAGGTTCATTGCACCTCTAAGAAAGGCTCTCACCAAAGGTTGCTGAGCCAGAGAAATCAAATTCTCAAATGACACCATTGAAGCCAAGGCTGCCTCCTGCCATCGCAAAGTATTCAGTGATAGACCATCATCTAGACCGTCTTGCAGAAAGTCCAGAATATCTGCCACTGACACCAAGGTCGGTTCAATCTGACATCTCGAACACCAACTATAGAAATTCTTCCACATTGTGGAGGGCGGAGCTGGCGTTGCAACGATATGGCATGCAATCTTGAGATCACTGCCGATATCTTGTTCCTGGATGGTCCAAACAAATCTAAACTGTCCCGAAGAGATGGCAAATGTAAAGAGCGCATCCCGACAATCCCAGGGATTTCGCAAAGTCCCTGGTAGATCCAGGGGAAGCTCTTTTTGCCAACAGCAAAGAGGCAGCCATTAAAGCTACTGAAGTTGAGATAGCTCCGAAACGGAAGAGAACAAGAGAGAGTGTGCCGGGTTGGTGAGAACTTTTTTTTTATATTTTAAGATTTGAAAGGACACCCTAAAGGAAAGAAAAAAATCTGTAAAAGTTTTGACAGAAGTGATTAAGCAGCAATCTTAAACAAGAATGTCAAAGTAATTTTTTTTTTCATTGCTGGATTTTCTATACATGATCTTATATTTTGAACTGGACTGATTTCTTTTTTTTTCTTTTTATTTATTCTTTTCTCCTTTTTGATTTTATAATATTTTAAGCCAGAGATTCCCTTATTGTTATTTTTAAAATACCTTTTTTCTTTTTTAATTAATTCTTATTATATTCTGCTTGGAAAAGGAGAGGAGGAAAGTGAAAGCTAAAGAAACTTTATAACACTGCCAACTGGAGGCTTGGAAGTATCCTGTCTTTTTTTACCAGACAAAGCTAAGAAAGAACTGAGACTTTGTTTCAAGGACATTGCCTGATTGATAAGATAGAGGGAAGAATATTGGAAAGTGTTATTGCAGGTGCTCTTCTGAGTTTCTATTAGCAGTTGGAGTCTGGTGTTGAAACTTAGGAAAAGAAAAAGTGATAAGCCTTTGGAGAAGAGAGCTATAAGAAGAGCCTTGGATAATAATTAAACAAAGTGCAGTGTGCTTTTTTTTTTCATTTTTTCTAAGCCATGCTACCCACCCCCCTCCAATCAGTTTCTTTTTTTTTTTTTTTTTATTAATAGCTATTTGGATTTTTGGCTTTCTGGAACTTGTCTACCTTTCATATTGGTTTTTTTATGATTTCTTTTTATGTATCTTTTTATATTTGAGATCTCTTAATTGGATTAAGGTGTTGAAGAACCTGAAGAATCTTTTTCTTTTCCTTTTTTTTTTTAAAAAAATCTTTTTCCTCACCTCTTTGCCTTTTTTGGGACTTTACAATTTTTTTTTTCGTGTCTGTTTATGGTGTGCTTATGCCCTTTTTCTTAAGGTATACAAGAGCCTGAAGAATTTTTTTTCCTTTTTTCTTTTTAATTATTATTACCAATTGTTTTTTTTTTCTTTTTTTCCACTATTTTTACTTGAAATTGTAATTGGTTATTTCACAACTGGATTAAGGTCTGGAAGAATTTGAAATATCTTGAATTTCTCAAAATGAGTAGGAAGTTAACAACTCCTGGTTCTTCAACTTCTGCTTCCTCCTCTCCACCATCTGGAGGACAACACTCAATACAGATAATGTTAAAGCAAGAAAAAGAACAAAAAAAAGTGACCCTGCAGATGATTATGCAAGGAATTCAAAATATTCAAACAAGATCAGAGAATATTGAAAAGAGAATAGAGAACATTGAACAAAGAACAGAGAACATTGAACAGGGAACATTGAACAGGGAACATTGAACACTTAACAGGGAAAACCGATGAAAAAGTGGAGAGCATCCAACAAATGATGATGAAGTATGATGAGAGGCTCCAAGAAATTGAAGAAGAAGGTAAACAAAGAGATAAGAAGATTGGAGACATTGATAACAGATTAACTGTGGTTGAACAAGATAAAAGTGGTATGCTGAGATGGGAAATGGACAGATCAGAATTTTATCTCAGATTTCAAAACATAAGAGGAAGAAAAAGGACAAAGCTAAGCTGAGATAATGATAGAAATATTGACTGAAGCTTTTGAAATAACTGAAGAGAAGATGATGGATGGAATAGATGAGGTTTATCGAGTCTTTACAAGATATGTGATGAAAAATAGTTTACCAAGAGAAGTTCACATCAGATTTACAAAGAAAGCCATTAAAACGCAAATATTGCAAGTGGCAAGAGAGAAAACAATGAAATATAAAGATAAGGAGATTGTGGTCTGGAAACAAGTGTCCAGAAGAGTGAGAGAGATGAGAAAAGAATACCAATTCTTGACCAAATTGTTACTTTAAAAAGAGGTGAATTATAGATGGCTGATTCTAGAAAGTTTAATGTTCACATGTTAAGAAAAGAGATATAGAATTGACTCAATTGAGAAAGCTGAATCATTTTATGCAGAATTTTTTAAAGAGGAGAAAGAGGCACAAAAAGAAATTTCACTAATTGAATTCTAAGAGGACTACCAAATGACAACTGGAAAAGAAGAAGGTGCAGAAGGCGGAAAAGAAGAAGCTAAAGATCTACGAGAGCTGTTAAACCTAATTACAAAATTTAACCATGGAAGAAAAAAAATTAACTACAATCAACATAAATGGACAATTCAGCTGTTAAAAGAAGGAAAATTTTTCATAAATTAGAGAAATTAAAATTTGATATAATTTGTCTACAAGAAGTACACATTAAAAAGCAACATGAACAATTGCTGAGACAGCCAAAATTAGGGAAAATATTTACTTCTTTGACACAATGCAAAAAAAGAGGAGTGGTCCTATATATTAAAGATATTATCCCAACAAAATTGATATGTACTGATGATGATGGAAGAATATTAATGGTGGAAATAATAGATAATAATATAAAAACACTCCTGAATGCAATTTATGCCCCGAATGACAATCTAGAAGAATTTTATAAAAAAAATTACACATGAAAATAATTGATCTGGACTATGCTAATATAGATTTTAATGGAATTGTAGACAATAAACTGGATTACACAGCACAGAAAACAACAAAGCAAAGCAGAAAGATCCTCCCTAAATCCTTTTTTAAAATGGTGGATGACTTAAAACTTGAAAGATACATGGAGAGAAAGAAATGCTAAAACCAAACAATACACTTTCTATTCAAATAGACATTTATCATGGTTCAGAATATATATTATATGGATGTCAACAGAATTGTTAACCAATATTCAAGAAGTAAACTTTGAAACAAGTACTTGGGCAGATCACAATCTAATGACAATTAAATGGAAAGGACAAAGAAGAAGATCTAGATGGACGTTAAATAATACTATTCTAAAGGAAAAAGACTTTACAGAGTGGATGGAGAAAGAACTGGATTTTTTCTTTAGAGAAAACAAAAAAGAAGATACATCAATTCAGAATGTATGGGATACAATGAAGGCATATGCCAGAGGCTTGATAATAGACTATACAAGGAAAAGAAATACTATGAAAAGATTAGCCTCTAAGGCATTAGAGGATAAGTATAAAGGATTTGAAAAAGAGTTACAGAAAATGCCACAGAAAAGAGATATCAAGTTAAAAATGGATATAACCAAACATAAAATAGGTCTAATAGAAAAAGAAGAACTAGCAGAAAAAATTAGAGGTGCTAAACAGAACTATTCTGAAGATGCAAATAAACCAGATAGATGGTTAGCATATAAATTGAGAAATGAGAAAGAATCAAGGAAAATATTGCAATTAATAGATGAACAAGACCAAGTTTGCTATGGTAGCAAAGAGAAGAAGGAAATCATTATGACTATTATGAGAAATTATACACACAAGAAAATATTGATGAGGAAAGAGTTAAACAGTATTTACAGAATGCTAATTTACCTCAGATACCTAAAGAAATTGAAACAATGTTAGAAAGCAATATAACTATGATGGAGCTAATTGAAGCACTCAAGAAGAAAAATAATGGAAAGGCGCCAGGCCCAGATGGACTTCCAGCAGAATTTTATAAAACATTACAAAAATCATTGAACCTTCCATTGTTAGAAGTTATGAATGAAGTTATGTTAAAGAAGAGGATACCTAAAACATGGTTAAAAGCTTATATTACACTTATTCCAAAAGAGGAGGCCGATCCATTACAAATTAAGAACTATAGACCTATTTCTTTACTAAATGCAGATCATAAAATTTTTGCTTCAATATTGGCAGAAAAACTTAAAAAATATTTAAATAATTTTATTCATCCTAACCAAAATGGATTTCTGCCAAAGAGACAAATTAAAGACAATATGAGAGCAATTTTGGACACTTTGGAATACTATGAGGCTCATCCTGTAAAACAAATGGCTTTGATATTTCTAGATGCACAGAAGGCATTTGATAATGTGAACGAGCAATTCATGTTGTTACTGCTGGAACAGATGGGCCTTCCTAAAAAATTTATTCAAGCAATAGAAGCTATATATCAAAAGCAAACAGCAAAGGTAATGATAGAGAGAGAATTCACAGACTCTATTGCTATAAGAAAAGGAACAAGACAAGGATGCCCACTGTCACCCTTGTTGTTTGTGTTAACCTTGGAAGTGTTAAACAGAAATATTAGGGAAGAAAAGGATATAAAAGGGATGAAAATTAAAAAGAAAGAATTTAAACTGCAAGCATTCGTAGATGACTTGGTTTTCATCTTAGAAAATCCACTAGAAAGAGCATCAAAATTGATAGAAAAGATAGAGACATATGGAAAGGTGGCTGGCTTGAAAATAAATAAAGATAAGACAAAGATCTTGACAAAGAACATGTTATCAAGACAAAAGGAAGAATTAGCAGACCTATTGAAAATCCAGGTCATGAATAAGATCAAATACTTGGGGATATATTTCACAGCATGATGCAGGACACTAAAAGAGAATAATTATATTAAATTATAATTATAATTATATATAATTATATTAATTATTTATAATAAACTATATTATTATGTATAATTAATTATTTATAATTATTTATATTAATTATATATAATTATATTAAACTTAAGCAGCAGACAGCACTAGATCTGGCGAAATGGGAAAATTTACAACTGTCACTAATCGGGAGAATATCAACAATCAAAATGAATATATTACCCAGAATTTTATATTTGTTTCAAACAATTTCAATTAGGCTTGGAAAAGATTATTTTGAAGATTTAAATAAAATCATATTGAAATAAATATGGCAAGGTAAGAAGGCGAGAATAAAATTTTGCAAGACACTAGAATAAGAGGAGGATTTGGCTTGCCTAATTGGGAGTTGTACTATCAAGCTACAAAATTGATGTGGGTAAAGGAATGGATAACATTAAGAAATACTAGAATGTTGAGATTAGAAGGACATGATATGTTGTTGGGGTGGCATGTTTTTTTATGGTATAAAGGAACGAAAATACAGGGGTACTTTAGAAGACATATTCGGGAGTCTCTGTGGTTAAATTGGGAGAAGAATAAAAGACAATGTTATTTGAAAATTCCAGTCTGGTTATCGACTATTGAAGCATTTTCTTATCCTATAATATAGAAAAAGGAACAAACAGTTAGATACGGTGAAATATTGAATGAAAAGGGTGAACTTAAATCTATGCAAAAATTAGAAGAACAAGGTATAAAGATGAATTGGTTTTCATATGTGCAAATACAATCAGGGTATGATAAAGATTTTAAAACAGAAGGTTTCTATGAATTGACTGATTTAGATAAGATTTTGACAGGTGCTGATAAAAAGGTGATTAAAAAATTGTATGGATATTTATTAAATTAGAAGAAGAACAAGTCAAAGAAACTATGATTGCTTGGGGGAAGAATTTTGGATCTGGTGTTGATTGAGAGAAATGGCAAAAATTGCAGTCTCAAAATTACAAAATGACAATGTCAACAGCATATAAAAAAAATTGTATAAGATGTTTTACAGGTGGCACTTTCCCCCGACAAGAATAGCAAGAATGTTCAAGAATAAGTCTGAAAAGTGTTGGAAATGTCATCAGACACCTGGCTCATATTACCATATGTGGTAGACATGTTTGGATGCTAAAAAATATTGGACTAAAATCCACATGTGGCTGGAAAAAATGACAAATAAGCATATAGATTTGAAACCAGAGATTTTTTTATTGGGAATTTTGCCTGAAATATATAGTAAAGATTTGAAATATCTGATTGTAAATGAATGAACAGCGGCTAGGATTGTATTTGCTAAAAACTGAAAAAATGAGAAGATACAAACACAGGAGATCATTAAGAAAATATTGGAATGTGCTGAAATGAGTAGATTGACATTTGAAATAAGAGAACAAGATGATAAATAATATTATAACATTTGGGATCTATTCTATCAATGGTTAGATAACAAAACATCGTGATGAAATATGTAGATTTTTAGAAAATAATAAATATATAAAGATGTATTTTCATTTTTTTCTTTTTTTTAAAATTATATCTACAAAATGATTCTAGGATAGATCTGGGAGGATTATATGAATTGTTATAAAATAAACAAAGTAAAATATGATTATTTTATAAAACATGAATGAATAAAAGTATAGTCAATGATTGATTAATAAAGATATTAATGTACTTGATATTTGATTGAAAGTATGAGAGGATATATAATGTAATTGTAATTGAAGACTACGAAATGGTAGCACAAAACAATTTGTAAACCAACCGGCACATTGTATGTATATATATGGAAGATGGCTTAATGTTTTTGTTTTGTTTATGTTTGTTTTAAAACCAATAAAAATTAAAAAAAAGAAAGAAAGAAATTCTTCCACATTGCATCATAAATCCTAGCAGTGGAAGACTGTCTGTCTGCCTGAATTGTCTGTATGATCTGCATGGAGAATTTTTCCCACCTCAGAAGTCCCCACTCAAGTGCCAGATGGTCAACTGTAGCCACTGGGACTCCGGATGTTTGATGGGACCCTGAGTGAGGGAGACTCTCTTTGGGGGGAATCCTCCAAGCCCTGAAAATCGACAGACTTATCAGATTGGCAAACCATGGTTGTCTAGGCCACTGTAGAGCTAGTAGTAAGACCTCCGCCCTCTCCAACAGTACTTTCCTGATTGTAGCTGGAATCAGAGGCAGAGGGGGGGAATGCATACAAGAGGCCATGGGGCCATGGGCAGCACAGTGCAATGAACCCTTCTGCCCCTGGTGCTGGGAACCTCGTAAGGAATTGTGGAGGTTGAGAGTTCGATGGAAAGGCAAAGAGGTCCAGAATTGGACTATCGAACTGCTCTGAAAGCTCCTTGAACAGACTGGGATGCAGGCACCACTCTGAATGGTCAACTGTGACCCTGCTTAGCCAGTCTGCCTGCACATTCAATACTCCCGAGATGTGCTCTGCCTGTATTGATAGTAGATGTCTCTCTGCCCAAAGGCACAGGAGGGTCACTTCCTACATTAGGGTTCTGAACCAAGTGTCCTCCCCTGCTGATTGTTGTGGGCCTTGGTGGCCACATTTGTCTATGAGAAATCTCCTGCTGGAATCCTTTGAGGGCCAACTGAGCTGCCCTGAGCTCCAGCCAGTTGATATTGTGATGCAGCTCCTCCACTGCCCCTGGATGTCCTGTGAACCCAGGTGGGCCTTCCAACCAAACAGACTGGCATTGGTTGTGATGGTCAGTCTTCAAGGTTCCCTGAAGCAACAACCTCAAGTGATAGTCCAGGACTGCCACCAGCGGAGGGAGTGAACTACCGTTGGTAGCACTCGAACCCACACTGCTGAATTTCCCCAGCCCGCCTTTTGATAGGGAAGCAGAAATCACTATAAGGACTGGGCAAGAAATTGTGCCCAGGGAACTATGGCAATGCAGGAAATCATTTTGCGCAGGAGCTGAAGTGCAAGGCCTTGATGCTATCCCATCACTCCTGGGAAAGAAAGACATGTCCAGTTAAGGTGTCTATAATCAACCCCAAGTGTATGAGCTGGGTTGAGGGGACCAAATGTTTATTGAGAAGCCATGCTCCCTGAGGATCCCAATTGTCGTATGCAGATTCTCCTCTGCTTGTAGACGCGAGGAGAACTCGATCAGGATTTCATCCAGGTAGCACTGGATCTGATGGGCAGGATTCTGAGGTATGCAGCTAGTAAACATTCAAGGAGCTGGTGACAGGCCATACAGGAGGGTCATGTACTGAAAATGGTGGCCAGCATAGCAAAACTGCAGGAATTGTTGGTGATTTGGATAAACAGGCACGTAAACCTCCATCAGATTCATAGAGGTCAAGAAGTTCCCCTCCCAAATCCCTTCCAGAATGGCATGAAGGCAATGCATCTTGAATCTTCTGTAGACCAATGCCTGTTAAGTCCCTTGAGATTTAGAATCACTCTCCACTCCCTGGAGGTCTTTGGAATAAAGAACAACATCGAACAGAACCCCTGCCCCCTTTGGTGCACTGGCACCAGTTGGATGGCCCAAATGTCCAGCAAATGCTGGATTGCCGATTCCATGAGGTTTCTCTTTGCCAGATCTCTGGAAATGGATGAAGCATTTCGGGGATGAATAGAGAAACTCAAGAGATAGCCCTGTTCCTATTGTCTCCCTGATCCAGGCATCTGTCGTGATCTGCTCCGAATGATGTGTAAATAGACCAAGATGGCCACCTATGGGGGGATCCAGCTTGAAGTCACTTGAAACATCTGAAGGATCTGCTATTGCTGCCACAAAAGGGATGCTTCCCCTATGACTGCTGTCTGCCTCTGGATCCAGATGCTGGCCGATCTGCCTGGTTTGTAGGTCTAAGAAAAAAAGGACTGTTGCTGTTGCTGAGAAAGCTCGCTTCAGCCTCCCCCTGACTGTAGGAGGGTCTCCTAAATTAGGGTGAAGGGCGGTAGTCTTGTCGCCTGCCCTCTGCTTGTCTCTGGGTTTCCAATAAAAATGGAACCAGAGACTCCCCAAATAGTTTCTCCCCCTTGAAGGGGGGTGGAAGCTAATTTCTACTTATTCTTGCTATCCACATTCCAATGACAGAGTCACAATCTTCGATGTGCTGTGCCCAAAGCAATTGCCCTCAAAGAAAACTTGGTGGCATTCAGTGTGGCGTCCATTATAAATAATCTTAGTAATCTCCTGGTAGATTTGAAGATCTGCTGCTTGAATCAATGCAATGAGGCCTGAGTGAAGAAAGCTGCTGCCATGGAAGCTCTAATGGCCCAGGCTCCTTCCTTTCCTCAGCTTTAAGCATATCCTCTGTGTCAGGTAGTAACACGGATGTCAAGTTCAAGGCTGCATCCACCGATGGGATCTGAATTGCGTCCAATAGTTCAGGGTCAATGTTGAAGAATATGGTCTCCAAGCTACTGAGTTTGGAGTAAACTCCCGTGTGACCCACTGTCTCCTGATCACATTTAGAAACATCCTGGGCACAGGTATGGCATCAGCCTCTGTGGTCTTCTCTGTAAAAATGAAGTCCTTAGGATCTGACTCATCTCGAGAGGTGTCCTGGACTACTGGCTGCTTTCTGAGGCTAGCCATGCTTGAAGAGTAGAGGTTTAAATAGGCTGGGATGGAATAAGCCTTGGCCAAGGTGCTGGATGATTCACTGTTATCTTCAGATAAATCATTATTATCATGTAGCTCTCTCTCCGAGGCGGGGGACGGGCTTCTGAATGAAGGCTGAGGAGTATGAGGTCTGTAGAATTGTTCCTCACTAGTGTAGAGCCTCTGCTCTGATTGTAAATCCTGATCAGCCATTGATATGGGCAACCAATGCCATTGCTGAAACTCTGCTGTCATCTCCTGCCTAATGGCTTGTGAGATCCAAGCTCTGAAAGTAAGGTGGCATTTGTGGAATTTGAGACTCTCCTAGGCAGAGCCCCACTCCTGTAGGAGTGAAATAGTCTCCGGGACAGGGCTTGCAGCAAGTTTATGTCTTTCTTCAGTGCTAGTGCCATATCCGCCATAGCACTTGTAGAAGGTGGGAAGTAAGAAGGCAAAGGAAGGCCCTGATGAATATATTGCTCACTAGAACTCCCTGGAGACCAGCTTGGACACGTAGGGTACTGGGCCCTGCAATCTCCTCTGGCTAAAGCCTGTCTCAGAAAAATGGCAGAAAAGGGAGTCAGCAGCCACTTTGGCCTCTGTTGATTGCTTCTAATGTTCTAAATCATTCCTGGCTTTCTCAAACTCTTTATCTAAGGCTTTATGCCTTTTCTTAGCCTGCTTCTCTTCAGCCCTAGTTGGCTTTTGAAAGCAAGAGCTCTGGCCTTAAGCTTGGCTGCAGTCTCTGACCCAGCTGACCTGGATCCAGCTAGTCTCTTCCTAACTTTAGCCTGAGGCAAAGGTGATAAAAAAGCTTTCAGTTGGAGTAAGATCCCTCACATCCATTCAGATCCCAAATTTCCTGCAACTCACAGTTTATTCCAAGACTGGTTCAGCAACAAAGCAGGCACTTGCAAATTGCTTTCGCTTTCTGTTCTGGAAAGCCCCTCCCACTTCTTCCAGTAAGCCAGAGGTTGAAAACTAATTGCTCCAAAGGAAGTCTTACTGCTCCAAAGGAAGTCTTAAGCGACACACAGCTGCCATGGCTCTCCTCTAGCCTTCAGGGAGCCGCCAAATGTAAATAATTGTAACAAGTGCTGGAGCACTCAACAACTGATTTGGAAGCTCGCTGCTAGCCACGTGGCAGTCTTAAGCGGCACACTGCTGCCCCGACTATTCTCAAGGGAGTATGTTCGATCGATCAGTGACTCCAGCCCCCTTCCGCAGATGTGGAAAGCTTCCAGGGGGCTATAGCTGCTTGCTCTGGTGCTCTCTGTCCTCCAAGTATCTGAGAAAATCTATCAGACGAATCCAGAGAATAGGAAAGTCTTGAAGGTTCAGAGCCTCTGTCTCAGTCTCTGAACAAGTCTCTGAACAAGCTGAGACTGAGTTGAAGACTGAGGACCGTTACCAAGGAGACGTGTCTTCAGAATTCAACTCAGTCTGAAAAGCACATGTCATGAGACTACTCACTCTGGATTTTACTGTCAATTCAGCGGAGAACAGGAAAAGAAACATGGGGGACATAGGTTCAGGTCCCTGAGTGTTAAGATTGTTAATTGGGCTCAGAAACGTGCAGATTATCATGGAATGCAGATTAATGATAAACTGAATATTTTCCTGCCTTGACTATATCAGATGGCAACTTGTAGAATTCAATACTTTGCCAGTGTCTAGGAAGAACCATTAATTTAATAGGAAGATGGATAGGATTACCTTAGTTGGGCTGCCAAATTCTAGACAATTTATATAGCAGTGAAGAATTAGTTTTCTGATTTTTTTTTAACAGTCATCTACTGGCTATTTTCTAGATGTGGTAGCCAATGGTTGCAAGATCAAGGAAGAAAGAGGAAATAAGGAGATAAATGGTAATTCAGGTCATAGCTATCATGGGAGCCTCAGGTCGCAAGACTGGAGAAACTACCTGCTATAATGTCAGAGGAAAAGTTAGCCAGAGCCCCAAACCTTTTAGGTCTGAGTTTTATCAATACTCAATCTTGCTTGTATGTAACTTCATCAAATCTGAATCTATGCTTCAACTACTGATTTTTATTCTGGGAAATATGCTATTGCAACTGGCACTAATATCATTAGCCTATGTCATTATGTAACTAAACAAGGTATTGTACGCATACCATTCCAAGTATAATACTGTTCATAGGATTTCCGCTGGTTAGGATTCTTGACAACTGCTGCCAGTTCAAATAGGCAATACTGGGTGTGACACGAAAAGTAAGATTCAGAAGGAGATGGCTTGGTGAGTTCATTTTCCAAATTACCTTGAGGTGTTTCTGCAACTGGACTTCATGCTGCCGTGTTAAGTGCTCATGTTGCTTCTGAAACTCGGCAAAGAGCAGCTGCTTCTGCAATTGCTGTTGCTGTTTCAGAGCCAGTAGTTCCTGCTGCAACTGCTGCTCCCGGACAGTTGGGTCTATAGTGGGCACATTGGACCGGGAATCCATCCGCAAATCCACTGGGCTGCTGTTGCTGTTGCAAGAACTCTGCATCACCATGGGAAGAACCGGCTTCAAGTCCATAGCTGGAGATTAGAAAAAGAGTTCATGATTGCAGTGGAACAATCTGCAACAAAGAGCGTGGAGGTCATGGCCTATATGTGCATGTTTGTCTATCCTTAAAGAAGAGCCTTGCAGCAAGTAGTTTTTCTGTTTGCACAATAAAACTGTCGAAAACAAAATTCATGGATATTATTATAATTTTATGCACGTCAACAGCTAAACATGATTTATCATTTATGAAGTCTATCTTGCCATTAAATTCTTGGTTGCCCCAATGTCATGGAGGGTTCATTAACAGTCTGGATGCTTGGGAAAGGTTTGGGGGTTTGTTTGTGGCTGACAATAACAAATGGGAGTTGCAACAAAAAATATTGTATTTCAGATTTTCAACCAGCTAGCCATTCTTATTTTTTCAGGATTGATTCAATATGTTTACTTTTTACTTTACTGAGTAATTGTTTCCTGTTCAGTGATCAAATTCTACCTTACTAGATTACAGGATTAAAAGAAAATATTATTTTTCTTCTTCTTAAAAAATGTAGTTCTGCAAATGTTAAAATCCCTTTAATCTTGCTGATAACCCTGTTATCTATGTAGACTGTGTTGCTTGACTACCTAAGAATCTATGATTAGATTCAGAAAGTGGGAGGAAAAGACATTTTTGCTGCTATTACTAAATAATCAAAGAAAATATATCTTGCCAAAGAGCAGATCCTGTTATCTTTTGCCTATCATTATTTCATCCTTTTAATGGTCCTTGTGAGATTGCTTGCAGTATTATGCAGAAGAGCTCCAATCACATGACTGAACAGATATTAGAATTGTGGGTTCAGAAATTCAACCCAAGGAAGTCAAAGAGGCTTGGAAATAAAAGCCACAAATAGATTGAGTTTCATATCTTCATATAACTAATACCTCCCACCCCAAATTTACAAAATTTTTACCTATCACAGCAACATACTTGTTCCAGGTTTTGTTCCTCAGTTTGTAACAAAAGATACCAGACAGCTTTTAAATCCTTAATTGTGGCCTAAAAGTTCAATTACATTTTTTTTTGCATATGATTTATTTCAAAATTCTGACAGAAACCCTGAGTTACCAACTACACAATCATTTAAATAAAAAAAGGAAAAGAGCAGCAAAAACTTTTTATTGCACTTAGCATCATGGAGGTCATTTTTATAGAGACATGATATTAATGAAGAACTTATTTAAAATGAGTCTGCATTTTTCCCAACCTCCCTTCATGAAGATGGGCAGACAAAGGTACTTATTTTCAGTATTCTAGAGGAATAATAACAACTATGCTGCAAAAAGTTTATTTACTATAAACTAAATAAATAAATTTTGCAAGACATGGACCAGCCCCTGAACCTTCCATGCCTACTGCAAAAGATTTACAATCCAAGCCAGTTGTAAATATCACGCCAATCTCAGTCATCTGGCATCAATTGAGGGGTTTAACATATGAAACATATTACAATGAATGAATGGATTAGTACTCCAAAGAAATCTATTCATAAATGGATGCCAATTTCCAATTAGCACTACTTATTCTAAAGATATTTTTGCCAACCACAGCCAATGTAATGGCTTTTTATCCACCAACATTTTATAATGCCTAGACAGGAATGCCACAAATTCCCCCACATCTTTATGTCAGGGTTCCAGAAAAACCCAACTCCAATCAAAAACTTTGAGACAGGCATTTTCTCAAAAGTTCCTTTTATTAGAGTAGGTATACTGGCACATCTGGGAAAATTCGAATCTGAGAGTTCTGGATTTTCCCTTAGTAATTCAAAAGTCAAAACCCAACTCCTGCATCCTTCAATCCATCACATGGTCCAATCACTAACAGTTCCAACTTGAGACATCTCTTCCACCACTCTTCCTCCAGGTGCAGGAATAACCTGACCTTGACCGAAAAGAAGAATGCTACTATGTCTAACTACCAACACTCTAAAATTCCCTCCACTACTTTCCCAGGCGCAGGAATGTGGCAGCGTAGAAGCTTCTGGTTCCAATAGGGCTTCCAAGCTGACACTTCAGTCTTTTCCAAGTTTAAAATCAAGATGAGGCTCCTAAATCAATATGAAGCTGTAGGTGAAAATATGATACTGTATATAAGTAGTCATAAGATCATCTTCAGGGATATTTATCTAACCAACATTTGGAGGTTTGTTTAAGAAACTGTGCAGACACACAAATTATTGGTTTTCAATGTTACCATTTTACACATATTTGGGCCTTGATTCAAAGGTCTGGAAAAATGACACAAGAAGTATTCATTACAGACAAATCTTGTAAAATAAAATCCTTGGTGGCCTAGGCCACATATGCTACAAACAGAGATGGTAGCAAGGGCTTCTATTTTTGAAACTTCCTATTTATGAAAAACTCTCAACAAATAAAAAATTGTGTCAAAAAGCAGCAAGGCAGCTAGCTATTCCTCATTTCTTCTGGTTGTGTTTACTTGCAGAGTTTTATATTATTTTTTTTACAAGGAAACAATTTGCAAGCAATGTTTCTTTCACCACCAGTTGAAAATCTTACTTCACTATCTCAGCAAATATGTAGCCTAGCCCAGATGTATCAACAGATTGGACTTGAGGAGGAAGAAAATTTAGATGGCAGCCATTCCCAGGCAATCAAAGCTCTGTCCTTTTTTTACATATGTGCAACACACATAACAAAGCAACATGATTTCAATCACACAGTCATGACTGCCATCTTGAACACTCACACAGGCTGACACTTTTAAATTATGCTATAATGAGAAGCAGTTGAGGGGAAAAGATCTGGGGAAAAATTAAAATGTGTTTAACTGAGCTTTGTATCTTTATACATTGAGAAGGTTGCTTTGAAGAGAAGCGAGGGATATTCCCAACTAATTAAACTTGACTGTCTGTAGGAACTCTGTAGGACAAAACTCATTTAAAAATAAAGTTTGGCATTTTCCTTCCAAGGTATAGGGCTTACTAAGGATATTACTTTTTTCTTAGCTTGTTAATACTAAGGTCAATGCTAACAATCCAAACATTGGATTCCTAAACCCACAAACATAATTGCAAAACTGCAGTGAAAAAATATGTACCTCTATCAGCATAGAGAATTTCTTAGAAAAAACACCAGTCTAAGCTAGATATAAAACAAAAACATCATGGCAAGATTCATCAAGGGTCAGTTTTCAAAAATAGGTATGAGCTTATAGGCCAATAATGACTGTAGTCCACTGGGCAAAAGAATTATCATCTAACCTTCAAATGATAGATGAAACAACCTGAACCTGGAGTCAATATGTTTCTAATCTAGGTGGGATCTCAGCATGTTGGCAGCAGAAATCAGATGCTTTTCCAAAGTAAGATCTCACAATATGCTTTCATTTAAAACTTATTGTCACTCTGATATAATGATAATTTTGAATCAGAGGACTGGTAGGCTTACTAGCCTTGAAATGTTATCCCTAAATAGGTTGTTAGCCTTGAAACATTAATGAGCAATAAATGAAAATATTGTGCCCTTCTAGGATTCATGTGGAAGGCCTTTTCAAGCAGAAGACAAAGCTTTCAAGCCTCAATATAGAGAGAGAGGGAGAGAGGGAGAGATTTCTTACAGATTGGCAGCTTGGGCAGAACTCAGCACTACTTATGCAGGTTATTTCCCAAAGTAACACTGCTTTCCAAAATAACACTGCTATTGCTAGTGTTCCCACTCTTCTATATCTGAGTCACTTGCAGTCGATTTGGCACACTGTGAATGAAAAGGGCTATGGTGACTCATCAGATACAAACCCTCTGTTTTCACTGCTGTTGTAAAAAAGCATGGTCTGTTTTATTGTTAAATGTGCATGTCTTTTGTGTGTATGTGCATATGTATATGCAAGTATATATTTTATTTGTATGTTTACAGAACTCTACATTACCATTACCACCCAAAGCAGAAGTAGCAGCCTGCAGAGAGACATGGATGTAGCATCAGTAGCTGAGAAATTAAGTCCGACGCAAATCCTCCAACCATTTAACCATCCTTTTCTGGGATTCTGTTGTAATTATAAGCAAGGGTTGTAGCAGGGGAGAAAAGACCCAAAAGACAATAAGAAAGTCAAGAACTAAATATAGATGAAGCCAAAGAGCAGCTGTTCACAGAAAGCAAGGAGTGGAAAAAAGAACAGTTAACCCAAAGGTGAGAAAGACATAAAAGGCAGAAAAAAGATTCTTGATTGATTGTTCTCAGGTTTTAATGGTTCTTGATACTCTTGTCTGTCGAGCAAAATAGAAGTGGGAACAAAGAATTCTGCAAAGTTTTAAAAGGCATAGAGAAAAACAGAGTTTTTATTCTTCAAAAGTAGAGACATACTAAATCTTAATATTTGATTCAAATTTCCAAGGCAGCTGCAGTAAAATGTTTAATGTACATGTGACAAACAAGTAAAATAGAAGTGAAATAGAAGCCAAGCTGTTTTACATTTTTTTGTCAAGTAAATAAACATTGGTAAATAGGTAAATAAAACTGTGCAATACAAAGAGTGCAATGTCAATAGCTTGTAGTCCTATCCATTGAATAAAGCACCAAATTTTAACTTGCACACCATGATTATTACTAATCCAAGGTTTTTCAAATTGGAGATCCAGACCCTGAGAGAATAGGGATGACATTGTAGATGGAGTTTATGTTACAATTTTTTAAAATATCAAACTGGGTTTGGTCCTTGGTCCTCATTTTGCTTATGCACATTATAATAGGTAGTTGATGTCCTGCAGTTTCTTATGATAATACCGATGAACATTTAATCATTAAAAGTGGTCTATTATTATGTTTCAATAATGTATTGTTAACACAAATTAATGTACCATTTTAGTATTGCAAAGTTTGAAAAGCAATATATTAATTGATTAGCCAACAGCATTGTGGAGAAAGAATCTTGTTGGGTTGAGATTAAGGCTAAGAATTCAAGAAAAGTCTTTGATGGTAAATGCCATTAAAATCCAGCATCTACTACATCCAGCACTCTACCAGAAGCTCACAAACTGAACATAAGGCAAAAGATATTTTCCAATATTCTTTCTTTACAATATTGAATAAAGTTTTTAAATGGTTCAAATGTAGGTAGTCCCAGACTTTCAATCACAAATGGGATTAGAATTTTTGCTGTTAAACAACTCTATGTTAAGTAAATTGTACTTGTTTTTACAACTTTTTGCCATGGTTGTGAAACAAAACAGTGCAACTGTTAAATGAAACAAGTGACTGTTAAAGGCTAGGTCCCATAGGCCGACGGACGCAAAACGTATGCATAAAGGACACAGCGGATGAGCAAAATTTCGGGGGTGCCTCCATCCGTTGTCATCCGCTCCAAAAAGTGAAAAAAAATTGCATAAACAGAACGGAAAAGAACGGACGTGGGTAGTACATAGCGGGGATGTTAAACGGATGTTCATAGGAAGCCTAGCGGATGACAGCGGATGGAAGCAGATGACACATCTGAAGGGGTTCTGGGGGAGAATTGCGAAGCGGATGACGCACATGTATCACGGATGCCTATAGGAAGCAAAGCGGATGCCATACGGATGTATATCGGATGCAAAGCATTCACTGCGCTTGCGGGGAGTATGAATTGTGTCAGCTCTGAGGATATGAAACGATGCAGCACGCATGCAGCCAGCATTCAGGGGAAAGACGTGCTGCCACATACATCAAGCAGGAACACCATGGTTCATCAGTCAGGGAAAAAGAGGAAGCCTGTGCCTACTCATTCCAGCCCTGGCAAGAAGGACAGAACCAGCATTCCACCCCCTAGCACTGACTCGGAACCTGCTGCTGCTGGTGCTGCTGTGGTGGACCAGCCCCAAGCCCCTCAAAGCCCTGCTGCTGAAGGTCCTGCTGCTCAAGCCCCTGAAGGCCCTGCTGAAGCCCCTGCCTGAGGGAAGAGGCAAGGGAAGGAGAAGGGAGAGAGGAAACAGTACACCGTTTCCGAGGAGCATGAGGATGAGGTGCTGGAATGGCTGAGGGAGAATGAGTACCTCTGAAGAAAGGGCCATAGACTCTATGGCGACACCAAGAAGAAGCAGGCAGCTTGGAGAGACAAGGCAGAGAGCCTGGGGTACACTGCAGTACTCCTGGGATGGTGGAAGCACATGCACACGTGGTATGGCAAGCTACACCTCAAGAAATCAGGGCAGGCCGCTGTCAAGCTCACTGACTGGGAGATGTACGTCATGGCCAAGTGCAGTTTCCTGGAGGGTGAGATCCGCCACCGAGGAGTAGCCCCTCTGACACTCCTCTCCCTCAGACAGCCCACAGACAGCCAGTCTTCTTCCAGCCAGGAGCCAGCGAGCCTGTCCATGCAGGTGTCTTCAGAGGGCCCCACGGCAGAGACCCCCCCCGACAGCTGCACTCCCCATGCCGGCGGACTTGGAGGATCCCCTGTCACAAATGGAGGAAGAAGCAGCAGCCACCAGAGGCCAACCCACCCCCACCCCCACCCCCACAGGATGCAAGCAGAGAGGCAGACTGGAAGGCCAGAACCACAGTGTCCTTTTGGAGATCAGGGACACAATGAAGACCAGCACAGAACTTCTCTCTCAGCTGGTCCACTTGGACAGAGGCCACCACACCTTCATCACCTACGTGAGCCACACCCTCAGGGACCTGCCTGAGGCCCAGTATCAGGTGATGAAGGAGAAGATAACAGCACTTCCGCACAACCCTCAAGGCCTCTTACCCAGTCCAGGTCTGCTTCTCCACCCCAGGCGATGTCACAGCCCTTCCATGGCTTTCAACAGCCCCTCACCTACCAAGGCTACAACTACCAGGACTTCCCACAGCAAAAACAGGCCTTCCCAGTTCAGGCCCAGGTTCATCGCACGCCACAGACTCCAGTCCTCATCCAGCTACAGACCAGACAGCCCCACTACACTCCTCCTTCCTCCACCCCACAGCCAAGCCCATCAACAGACAATCTGTCATCAGTCTTGGGCCTCACATCTCAGGTCCTTGATGAGGGGCCTCTCAACCTCACGGGATTGAGTAAGCTCTCGGACAGCTTCCTGAACACACCATTCCGTTGTACTCTTGGGGCCAAGCACCCCAATGGCGCCTCAGACTAGCATTCAAGCCACAGCCACCTCCACAGTCCCTGGCCGCTTAACAGCTGAGACCATGAACATGACTCAGAGTGATTGAGAATAGTGTCAGAGACTGAGTTGTTTACTTGTTCACTCTATCTTTGCTTAAGACACTTTACTTGGTTCATTTTGCTTTTTTAATAAAGTCATAAAGTTTACCAAAGACAGTTAATAAAGGTTATCTTTGCTTAAGACACTTGGTTTATTTTTTTACCTTAGTAAAGTGTTGGTGAAAACCTTTAACAAATGGTTAAGCCTTTGCATGCTTGTGGGATAGATAAGGATAGTTATGGGATAAACCTCCAGTGCAAGCATAGTGGGACTGTATGATCCACCATCCCAGCTGCCACACATATGGACCTTTATTATCAATAACAATTTATTCATTGATCAACACATTTTAAAATAAACAAAGCTCTTTTTTAATGCCTTATTCATTGTAGGACCACTCAACATACATGGCATAATCTCATCAGTGTTATGCGACAGGCTCAATTAAGCATCCATTAATCATCTATCATCCTGTCTTGCCACTCCACTGCTCCAGCTGAGGAGTTGCACCAGTGTTTCAGGAGGTTGCACTGCTTCTTCCCTTCACGTGAAGCTCTGTTGGGGCCTTGCACATCCACAGTGTCTATCAGGTTATGTCCTTGCCTCCATTCACCAGGCTCCATGTCCCCATTCCCTAGCTGACGATCCACAAGTCTGTTCTGCAACACTGGGTAGCGGCTGCGCATGAGATTGTGCAGGATGCAGCAAGCTTCCACGATGCTCCTCACAGTCTGTGGGTGATACTGCATGGTGGTGAGAAGTATCTGGAACCTGTTGACCAGGATGCCAAAGGCGTTCTCCACCACCCGTCTTGCCCTGGACAGCCTGTAGTTGAAGATCCTCTCTTCACGGGTGAGGTATCTTGAATTGTACGGCTTCATGAGGTAGGTTCTGAGGGAGAACGCGTCATCACCAATGATGAAGTAGGGCACATCTTGTGTGTCATTGGGTAGGGGGTCTGGATCTGGAAAACCCATGATGAGGTTACGTTCCAGCCCATTCTTGAGGTCACTAGCGTTGTATACCTGGCCATCTGAAGCTGACCCGTTGCCTGAAGCATTGATATAGATGAACTTGTAGTCAGCATCCACCATGGCAAAGAGGATGATACTGAAGAAGCCCTTGTAGTTGAAATAAGTGGACCCTGAGTTGGCTGGAGGTTTGCAGGCCACGTGCTTCCCATCTATGGCTCCAACGGTGTGGGGAAAGTTCCACCTCTGATACCACTGCTCTGCAATTTTCTCCAGCCTTGTTCAGTGGTGGGGCACTGGAGGAGCTCATCCACGTATTCTTCGTTGATGGCCTGCACCACTTCTCTGACCACAATGCTGATGATGTTGCGTGGCACCCTCCACGCATACTGCATGTTTCTGTATGTGGTTCCAGAGGCCAGGTGGCGCAGAGTCAGTGCCACCTTCAGTCCAGGGTCCAGGTTGGCACAGCAGTTGGTGCTAGGCTTGGTCAACCTGGGTCTCAAGACGCTCTACAACTTCATCAAACATGGCTGGTGACATCCTCATGAAGTGATGGAATGCACAAAGATCTTCATTCCTCAGCTCCACCATCAACTGGTCATACAGTCCAAACTCCATTCTTCTCACGATCCATCCCCACACAGCTCTTGGACGTCTCCTTCTTCTCCTTCTGTATAAAAGGTGAAACAGTCTGAACAGGTTTTGGTTCTGGTGATGAATGATTGCAGCTACCATACGGACTGTGTCATGATCCATGGTGGAGAACAATTGATGATGTGGAAGACCAAGACCAAGGGTGAAGAGGTCTGTACACTTCGGCTGCTGGACTCATACTGAGATCCAGATGATTTTCTCCCCCTTTTTATAGGAAATATCGGTAGTCCGCTAGGTGTCCTTCTACATACTCTAGACATACTGCAGACATCCTAAATATCTGAGATACATCCCAGATACAAATGTTTTGTCCGTTTTAATCCTTTATATACGAGATGCATACGCTTACATCCTTTCTATTTCTGTGCTAGTAACGCTGTGTAGACGTTCCGTGCACCTTTCATTTCCTTCCTCTTTCCATTTTCAGCTGCAGCGGATGTGAGTTGAGGGGATGGCCAGAGGATGTAGAGAGGATACAGCGGATGTTTAACGGATGATAACGGACATAGAACATTTGTTGCCCATATACGTCGCGGATGTACATCGTACGCAGCGGAAAGTTCATCCATTCACAAAGTTTTGTGCAGCTCAAAACTTCTTGCATGGATGAAATTGCAGTGGACGGATGCTCGAGGGATATAGCGTATGAAACACGTATGCAGTGAGTACACAATCGATGCATAGCATTTTCCAACGGATGGCAAGCTTTTTTTAACGTTTTACATCCTCTTTGCATCCGTAAGTGCAGTGGGACAGGGGCTTAAGTGAATCTAGTTTTCCCCATTGACTTTGCTTGTAAAAATTCAGCTGGCAAGGTCACAAATAGGGAAGGTTCAGGACACTATAATCATCATAAAGTTATGCCAGCTTCCTAAATTTTGATCACATGAACATGGGGATGTTGTAAGTGTGAAAACTGGTTTAACTTATTTTTTTCAGTCTTGTTATAGCTTCAAAGCATTGCTAAACAAATCATTTTTTGTTTAGCATCATGCAAGTCAAGGACTATTTGTAATCTAGTAATCTAATCTTGTAATTAGCCTCAAAAGATTCCACAGGCATGTAATGCAAAATAACAGATGCTTCCAAGCACAGGTGAGCCAAAAAGCACAGAGTGCAAAACATAAATACTTTTGCCCTTTTAAACAAACACATATGTACACATTGTACACCTTTCTGTCCTATTACTAAAAAGAATGTGAAACTTTTGGTAAGGTACCCATTGTTAGACAAAAAGGGGAAATAAATTCCTTCCCATGGAGTCCACTGCACCAACAACTCACACTCGATTCCAAATAAGGAACATTGCCCAACTTCTTGGACAATGAGGACAGGGCTGGAATCAGAAACTGGCACTATTAAGTGTCTTTTAAGGTCCCAAAGGAACTATTCTGAACTCAAATCACACTGTTCTGAATGAGACAATTTGCTTTGGCTACAAAAATACATTGTCCCATTCATTTTAGAGGTGATTTAACTTATTTTCATTTGAAATTTTTTCAAGTTCCAAATGACTCAAATTCAAAATATTGAACACATTTCTACTGACCACTTTTTATCACCCACTGTTCTTCCTCCTCTACCTCTGCTCTTAATGCTTATTTACCTGCTATTTCTGGGCATGAAATGCAACAAGGGCAAAATTAATCAGCAGCATCCTCCCTCTGAACAGCAATAACCCTTGGACATGGAGGGAAGCCACCAATAATAATAAAATAATAAAATGTAGCAAGGATGTCAAAGCAAATTAAGGGTCATTTGGCCAGGGTCCACATAAAACAAGAAGCCTTTTCACCTCTTCGAAGTGAGAGGTAGGATTCCCTTACTTGTAGTAATGTCATCAATCCTCAATTGGGAGACACTTTTATTATATTACAATGATCATCCAGAATCATGCAACATAGAACCTTTCTCTAAGAGTAAAAAAGGCTATCAGTGCTGATGATAAAATTGAAATTGATAAAATTGAAATGTTCATTATATCAGAGGAACACACATTGATTAAAATGGGGTCAAGTGATTGCCCACTTTTCTGCCTTATAATATCCAGGGCAGACATTTCATTTTGAGCAATGCTAAAGTTGTTCCTAGCTGCTAAAGACTTACAAGAGACTGGGAAACAAAAATAATGCCTTTGGTCCTGAAGAATAATTTGCCCACTATTCAACTTTTTTATTGAACTTTCAGAAAAACATTACTGAAAACACATATTTAATATCTTTCAAGACTAAATCACAACTTTAGTTTTCCATCTCCACAAACCCTTCCCAAAGCAGAACACTAGGTTGCTTGTATGAATGACTTTTGCCCATTGGAGAAACTTCTACAGAAAGCTCAGGATGAACTGAAATTCCAGGGCTAATCTAAAAATTCTGGAGCAATCTTTTCCAACTTGGTGCACTCCAAAATATACTGTGTGTAAGTTCCATGATCCTCAACCTGCATGGATCTATGGTCCTCTGAAAATCAAGCTTAGTCCTAGGATAGGAGAAAGAAAATTGAAAACATTTATTATAATATGCGAATAAAATAGATATCTGATGAACCATTTTAAAAATAAAGAGGGAAGAAACAGATTCAAAGAAGAGCTTAGTGTCCTTCTGTTCCTGAACTTTTGCAAAACACCATTAAAAATCTTCTGTCAACTTTCTCTAGAAACAATGTTGACACTGTGACATCCAAAATGCGTAACATACTCATATGACTCAATCTCATTTCAGTAATTTGATGCAAAAATCAATTGTAATTATCTTGTCATCTTAGCTGTTATGTGGCAATGGTACATCCTGGTTTGCAATGTTTTTGAACTAATGGTCATTTTGATGACCTCCTTGCCTCTTCTCTCCTCCCACTTTTGCACATTAAAAGAGAAGCCAAATATTTGCAAATCTGCCTAGGTGAAAAGGGCTTAGCTTTACAGGTATGCTTAGTGCTCAGTTCAAATTTTTCTTTGCTGTAGTTCAAAATATAAATCTCTTTGACCTACATTTGGAAAGCATTACATCATGTATTCAATTAAAGCAGGCCCAAAATTAAAATATAGAAAACTGAATGCGTACGTAACACGAAGAAGAAAAAAGTAAAAATTCTTCCTTTGCACACACAATTCCTTGTCTTCACTAATACATAATCACACCATGAAGGAATTTTAGAAAAAAAAAATCTTCAGAGGGAAAGTTCTAATTATGTGCTGTAGTTAGTACACATAATACTTTGTATACTTACCTTTCTTTTTTAAAAATAATCTCACATAGATATTCCTCAACTATTTGTTTTGACATGTGAGCATACATGCAATTATCAAATAATATGTGAGTATCATTACAGTGGCAGCTTTGGGCAGTGTGATTAATCAAATTATATTGGAAATGCTCCTCCGAACATTCAATCTATGTACATGTGTATTTTTGTCTGCATGGGTACAGCTCTGTATCTTTAATTGTTTTTCCTTATATTCCTTGTACTCATCTTTTTTTTTGCATCAATTCTCATGATTAGAAGAATTCCTCACTCCCACCCCGTAGTTGCTATAACATCCCACAAAACTCATGTGAACAAGTATTTACCAACAATTGAACTTATCCGTATTATGTGAAATATTACTATATTCCCTGCAATATGTAAATGTCCCTTTTTTCCCCCAGGTCAAAGTTAAATCCAAGATGATAGAAAGGAACATAGTAAATTTTCTTCTTGTGCCATTGCTTTCTCATAAAAGACCAGAAAGTGATGTCAGAATAAAAAATGAATATTTGTCGGGTAGTAATGGATGCAGACTCGGCAAACAAAACAAAACACCTATTGCTAGCTCTTTAAATGAAGAAAGTGTAAAGATCATTGGAGAGTTATAAAGTTCGCCTAAGATTGGAAGGTCAGCTACAGCATTACTAAAAAAAAAATAGAAAACAGCACCCTCTTTAATGTTAGCTGACTAGAGACAGATTTTTTGAAAGAAAAGCCTGAGGCCACAACTAAAACTGAAACTTCCTGGCAATGTGGTAAGCCAATGCTAATGATATCAGCACAGATTTCTTTTGAACCTAAAAGCAGCTGGTGCCATGAAGAAAAGGTTGAACACAGAATAATGTTCTTCCCAATAATGACTGGGCCAATTGACCTTAACATATATGATGTATTTGCATTCATGGGTTGAAAAAGCTTTCAAACCATAATGGAGAAATCTGAGGCTTATTACATGTCATGAAAAAATACAAGGTCACACTAACAAAAACAGGCCGAGACAACTGATGAATTTGTAACAAATCTGAAATCAAACAGTAAAGTCTTATGACTTTGATAAGTTGACTGAATATCTGATCAAATATCAAAATTGTTTTGGACATGAGAAACAACAGAATGTAATCATGCTTATATAGAAAATGTTACTCAGGTATACCAATCAGGAGAAGTTGTTCACTCACATATCAAAGTTATAGGACATAGCAATGATAACATTACTGTAGCTAATGGTAATTAGCCATCACTTATGATAATGACTTATAGGGAGAAAGGAGATAAGTAAACTCTAGTCAGAAAGAAGCTTTAATCCTAACAAACAAATCAACAAAGGGGAAAATGGCGAAATAAATTAGAAATAGGGAAAAATATGTGCAAATAATGTAGGTGACATAGTATGAAGCAAGCCTACAGTGTTCAGCTTATGGACAGAAATAACATATATGTGGAAAGTATAACAATATAGCTAAAAAGTGCAAAAATGCAAAAACAATTGAAAAATATAAGAATCAGAATCTGAAGATTATGATGATTTCTTCATAGGCTCAATTGATGTGAACAGGATAAAACTTCAGAATGAAGTCTGGATTGAAACAATACTCACTAATCAGATCTCCATTGTTTATAAGACCAATACTAGTTTGCAAGAAATTTTAATAATCCAAAATGATTGCAGATTGAAGCCTAAATGAGGTCATACTTCTGAAATCATATGTTATGCACACAAAACCACTAGGGATTCAGAACTAAAAGGAAAAGGCATTCTCTATTATATCAAATGATAGTAATATCAAATATAAGAAAAATAATTCTTATAGAAATATAGAAGAGAAATAATCAATTGTGTCGACTCAGACAATATAGAACCATCTAAGGAAAAAAATATTTAGAACCATCATAAGGAAAAAAATCCATGATTAAAAAGATATGAAGATTTCTTTCATGGTATTGGCTGTCTTCAAAAACTCATGACATTTTTAGTAAAGATCAACAAGTACTCAATATCAAAAATGTACCAGTAGCATTGAGAACAAAACTGAAAGGAGGCTTGGACACAATCAACATAAGAAGAATTATTCACTGTATTGAATAATCAATTTAATGGGTTCATTCCATGGTTATAGTTCACAGAAAGATAAAAATCAGAAATCTGCCTGGACCCCAAATAATTATATAAGCATATTCAAAGAGAGCATAATCACATCTCAACATGAATAGATCTCTTAATGAAACTGGCAGGCCCAAAAATATTTTCCAGCTGTATGCAGCAGCTTGGTTTTGGCACCTACCACTGGATGAAGAAAGTATATGCCTTTGTATATTTAATATAATATAATAAATGTATATTTAGTATGTTATACAGTTTTGATACAATATTAAACATATGCCCTTTGGATTGCATTCTGTTTCAGAAATATTTCATCATACTATGCAACAACTGTCGGAAAGTATCCAGAAACTATATAAATATGGATAATACTTGGGGTGCCACAAAAGAACATGTCCTCCTTAAACTAACCCTTAAAATGAACAAAAACAGATAAAAACTATAATATTTGAGAGAAATACTGACAAAACATGGCATTAAATCAGATCAGGCTAAAGTAAGAGGCAGTGCCAATACCAACAGATCGGAAAGACATTCAAAAGATCATGAAAATTGTAAATTATGTTCTGAGATTCATTTGCAGCCTGTGCGCTCATATCACAAACCTAAGAACTTTACTTTGCAAAGATGCTATCTGGCACACAGGATTTCAGCAAATGACAACAGATTTCCGGATGCTTCTATACAAGCTATATGGAGCAGAAATGTAATCAAATAGTCAAACACAGTAGACTAATAAAATAATATTGAATGTTGGGTGAATATTTTTGTCTTTTTTAGCGACAGGGTGTGTGGAAGCTTTTTATTTAAACAATTAAACCCACCCATGTTATAAGGATAATGATATATTCCTTACAATGTTAACTTCATTTTTTTTGTGGGTATTGAGTCCAAGCTTACAATAAATACAATCGTTTGCCTTTTGTATCACTGCTTCTACATAAATGAGCAATACACTATGGTAATAAAAACTTAAGAAATCCCATCCCTAGCATTAAATGATACAAGCTCCCATTAGTTTGCCTTCTTATTCAAATTTACAGCAAAACAAAGTGGCGGATGGACCAAGGACCTTGCACACTACTGATTGCCTCAGAGGCTGCTATGCTGTAAATTGCAATTACTGATGTTTAAATTGCCTTAGAAGTTCATGTCAAACACTGAACCTGCCCTGGTATTTAAGATAACTCCAAATTGACACCATGTAGATATGTTTTAGGGTTTAAAAAAACCCTAAATATTCTAGCATTTTGGCTTTCTTTCTATAGTGCAATTGGTAATGTAGGGCCTGAGGCTAGTAGATCCTAGTAAGATCAACTGAATACTAAGGATTCATCTTGAAAGAATGGCCCAGAATATCTTTTTGAAATATAGGAGATGACAGGAGGAGAAAGGCAGTACAGAAGCAATCATATTACAACTGGTTCCTGCTCTGCCTCCCCACTCGTGTCAATCCTGTCCAATTCCAGCACTGCAGCAGGTGTCTTTGGTGAATGAACTCTCTGCAGTTGTGAGTAACTGCTTCGTAGACGCAATATCATTTGTATGCGAGTGAGAGGCCCTGCACAGCTGAATGAACAACCTGTTCTTAATCTAAACAGGAAGTTGGGGGTGGCGTAGGACGAGAAGGATGATTCAAGGGATGGAGGGAAGAGAAAGATGCTTGGAATACTAATGCAGCTTCCCTCCACCCCTCCAACTCAAGTACTGTAGAGCGTGCTGGTGTGATGCAAGCAGACAGGCAAAACAGATGCTTATAGTCTTTAACAAAATCCAGTGAGCTACTGATCATCCAAGCAAAGTGTTAGAAGACACTCCTTTCTTTTGGACTCTTTTACTTACACACACACACACACACACACTCTTCATCTTTTTCTCAAAGAATTTAGAGTGGCCTAAGTGGGAGGATCCCCAAAAGGCCTCCCAATTCTTTGTTAACCAGGACTGAGCCTAGTGCATTTCAGAAATAAAACCAGAGCACAACAGTTTTCAGCTTTTATTTTTAGGTTAATCGTTGCAACACCACCAAAAAAGCTTTTCAGGATCACTGTGAAAAAGAATTGGCAACATAGTCAAGAATTCTAGAATCCTGTGAGCTTTGATTATCTTCCAAGCTTTGAGCCATTTAAAATTAAATTAAAAAAAATTGTCATCAATATTAATGTTTGCTAACTGGTGGGCCGTGAGAAAATTTTGGTGGACCGCAGACAAATCTCACCCCCAGAGCACCCCCCCCCCCAAAGCAATTAATCCAGGCTGTGCAGAAACACAAGGCTGTGCCACCCACATGGCCTGTGGGAACCCTCTCTGTCCACTCATTCCTTACCCACAAACTTGCCTGCTAAATTGCTACTTTTCTGCTATTCTGCTGTGCCGGGAAACTTAGATTAGGTAGGAAGCAGGAAATGGTTGGGTTTCTTGCTTTCTAGCTAGTCTTTAGATCTTTGGCTCTGCTTTTAAGCACAGTCAAACCTCCCTTAGGACTGAAGGTTCTATTGTTCAGTGCAGACTCATGACAAGCAAATTTTATGTGACAGACTGAGCTAGCTGATGGCAGATAGATAGATCTCTGAATGAATCTGTGATTCTGTGAACGACTCAATCTGCCTGCCTGCTTTGCCTGATTTTGGATAAAAGTTACTCTTTTTTATAAAAAATGCAATATTATATAAATATTTATAATATTTACATACAAGCTATGCCCAGCCAGTCATATGATCACTAAGCCACACCTACAAATTAGGCCACACCCACAGAACCAGTTAGTGGTCCCAGGGATTTTAAATTGTGAGTTTGATGGTCCCTGAGGTCCAAAAGGTTGGCAACCCCTGATCTATTTCATGACTTATGTGCAGTACCCTGATGTTCCATTAGTGGAACCACATTCATAGCCTGATCATCACTATCTTCAATTTTTACATTTCCCAAGGGCTCTTAATTTAAATTCTACCAATTAATGTAATTTAGACACAAACAAAAATCAGAACTGAATGAAATGCTATTGTGCAAAAGGGCTGAACTATGGAAAGGGATGAAAACAAAGGGAGTGGAAGACTTCTCCACCATATAACAATTTACTTGAACAGCAGAATTCATGTGGTTTTATACTGCTGAAAAGAAATGTTCGTTTATATATTTGAGAAGCAGTTTCTTCCAGTATTCTTTTTTTCCTTACTGTTTATGAAGTTTAATAGAGAATTAATCCCTTAATAAGAAACTCTTATCTGCATATCCAATTTCCACATTAAGTTTTCTAATCCCTTCTCCAAACATGTGATAAATTTTAGATGTTTGCCCACAATCCATCAAATTGTAGATTAAGAAAATAAAATTGGGTGCATTAATTTATATATACAGAAAGCAAAATTTTGATCAGCTGAACATTTTTGTTGCGATAAAGAATTTCTTTTTTATCTGAATTCTAATTTCAGCCCAACAAGACCACAAGGCTTAGGAAGAAGCATTCTGAGCAGGAATTGGCTAAATTCTTACTGTGAATTCTGTGAGATGCAAATAAAATAACTGAGAAAGATGAGAAGGAAGATAAACACAGGCATCTTCAGAAAGCAATGTCTTGGCTTACTCCAGCCATAATCCACATTAGAATTACCTCTCATTTAGCAATATTGAACTGGTGGCAAAAATCCATCAAGGAACAGTAAACTCTGCTAACAAAGATATGCCTTGGTTAGAATAAAATTCTTCCTACTTACCATAAATAAAATTATTTCTATTCATACAGTCAATTCGTTAAGAAAGGAAAACTTATACTCTCTCTCTCTTACATTATGAATGTATATGTGTATAACTTTATGCCCCCACCCCCAAAAGCAGATCATTACTAGAAAAGGAACATGCTCTATTGCTTCTGAGAGTCCTTCCTCTGCCCTTTTTCAGACTTTCCCATGAAATATGTGCATGTCTAAGAAATTTATTGCTAATCCACAAATAAGTACTCTTCATTTTTTTACCCACCCCATTACATTCTCCTTGAATAGTCTACCTGCAGCCTAGTCCATATAAATGATGCATTTTTTAATCCTTCTTTCAGAAAGCTTTCAAAACATTTGGAGCAATAGTGGCTAACCTTTTCAGCACAAAGTGCTGAAATGGGAGCATGTATATGCATTGAAAACCAGAAAAGCAGGTCCCTGATGCATGCGTGCAGGAGCACCAGAAACCAAAAGCTTAGCTTCCCAGCATGCACATGCACACTGGCCAACTGGTCTTCTGGTTTCTAACGTGCATGCATGCGCAAAGATGACAACGGCTGGTATGCCCGGAGAAATGATTCTGTGTGCCACTTCCGGCACGCGTAGCATAGGTTCACCATCACGGATTTAGGATACCTGTGTTTGGTAGAAGGACTTAACAAAAACTAAAAACAGAGATCTGTTATAAAACTGGGCTCTAACCTGTGAAAGCTGCTTGTTAAAAGGTTTTTTTTAAACAAAAATCCACATCACAATTTTCGATTCTGAAATTTTCTACTGCATCTCCCAATTATAATTGCTTTTTAACCTTAATCAACTTAAGATAACAAAATGAAACTTTTTCTTATTCTTATATAATCAGTTTGCTCTCATCTTCAGGTTCTTCAGTTGTGTTTTCTCACTCTACACATATTTTTCTTTGCATTTCCATCTCTTCTGTTCTGTCTCTAAAACAATCATTGCAGGGGGGGGGGGGCATTGAAGAAATTTACACATTCTGTGTGCTAAACCCAAGTGCAAATTTGATATTTCCATCCTTCTTCACACCTCTCCACAACAGCAGAGGGAAAACAGATTCCATATTAGCACACCCCAGATTGTGTGGTAAAGTTCCATCCTGCTCAGAATCTATTTTCTGTCATTTTATATCTCCCCCCCCCCCTCCCCGAAATTCCTCAGTAGACAGTCTTTGCCAAATTCTGGTTTAGTTGCTGAGGTTTATGGTTGTCGTCACCACAAATACTCAATGTATTTATAGATGTACGGGCTTTACTCCAAACCTGTCATTCCACCAAATGGTTCAAAACATTTCTGCCGTTTAATCAAACTCAAGAAAAGAGGAAGACATACAGACATCGATTCCACATATATGCTATGCTAGAGACCAAGACTTTGCCTTTTCTTCCTGGCACGGTGAGAGAAGCACAATATTTTGCTGCTATCATGTATCTTCTTGCTGATGCTTCAT
The DNA here is from genome assembly GCA_015471245.1 of Laticauda colubrina. NCBI lineage: Eukaryota > Metazoa > Chordata > Lepidosauria > Squamata > Elapidae > Laticauda > Laticauda colubrina. The sequence continues at coordinate 11,188,396 of BLBF01000051.1, forward strand.
CTCTGCAAAGCAGGAAAGGGAGGGGCTGATTTCAATTAGGAAAGGCAGCCTAGATCTTTGCTTGCTATGATTTTCCCCTCAAACATTTCCCTCCATTTCCCTCCCAATCCTCATTTGAAATACATCCTGGCTTCCAGAAGATAGAAAGCAAATTTGGAGGGCCAAATATTTGAGAATTAAGGAAAAGCTCTTTAGAAATCTAGTAATCTCAACACTACCTTGTCTCATTTCTGTTTCATCAAAAGCCCTGGAATAAATTTCTAAAAGAGTTAGACAAGGGTTTTAATAAAATACAGTATAAGAATTTTGAAAGATTCCTCTTCTTCATAGAAAACAAATAATATTCCTCGTCCCCCCTTAAAAAAAAAAACCCAGGGGGGAAATTAGAGGAGTAGTTTTGAAAAGAATTAGACTCCTTCTTCTACTTACTGTTTTTCCCTTGAAAATTATGCCTCCCTCCTTTTTAAAGGTGAAGCAATAGCCCGGTTGTGAACATGTATAAAGGATAATGAACACAGTATCTTATTCCTGCATGTTTTAATTACAGAATCTGAGAAAAGCTATGTAAATCCAAAGTGTTGTACAGGTGGTTAGATGAAGCCAAAAATAGTTTTGCTCAAATTAAGTTCAAGTGCTGGTGATACAATATATTTTCTCTGCAGGATCCCAGAATTATTTTGACATTGGCTTTTACTTATTTCCCACTCCAGCTTAAAACTTAAAAAAATTATTCACCTCTAACTACTAACCAGATCCAAATTACAGTAGCTTAGTTATCTTTTAAGAGCCACAGGTAGCTAGATGTTGCCATCTTCTGAGATGTTAAATAAATCTCCACCTGTAGCAGTTGAGAAAAAGGCACAGTAATTCTGTAATCTGTACATTAAAAATCTGCCTCTATTAGTTCTATAAATAACACACGGCGATAAGCATATTTAATACTCCTTCCTCCTTCTGTTTTTCCAACTAAAAAAACAGTGAGGTGAATAGGGCTGAGAGAATGACCCAAAATCATCCAGTTTTATGCCTAAAATGGGATTAGAATGCACAATCTCCTAGTTTCTAGGTTAGTGTCTTAACACTAGACCAAACTGCCTTTCTGGTGTGGTCTCTATCATAATCCATGTACTACAATGATTCACTTTCCACCTTTCTACCTCGGAATTTGGAGACAGATTGTGCCCATGGCCCAATATGAAACTGCTAGGATTCAGTATGCTGATGACACACAGCTGTATATCTCATCCTTGGTCTGTACATGTGAATCCATCAATATACTAATCCACTGTCTTGAAGCTGTTTAGGTCCAGATGGAGCAGAACAACTTCGGCTCATTCCTGACAAAACTGAATAGGTCTGACAAAATGGCCCTTGACTGGGGACATCTTCATCATTAGTCTTGAATGGAGTAACATTTCCTATTCCAGATTGGTGCCTAACTTGGAGATCAGGAGGACTCTTGTATGCCTATTGCACCATTTCCTAGAGTAGGATACTCTACAGCTACTCATGCATTGATCACTTCATGAATGGATTATTACACTACATTGGGCTTAAGATCATCTAGAAACTATAGCCAGTGCAAAAAGCAGCAGTGTGAGCAGTATTGGGCTCTTCTCAATAAGCTCATATATCAATGGTGCTATCTGAGCTACACTGACTTCCAGTTATAAGATTGTGAATCACTGCTCAGAATATTGATATTATACTGTGTGTTTTTTGTCTTATTTTATAAAAAATGCTGGTGGAAATTAAGCTACAGATACACATTCTTCAGCCTCTAATAACTTTGAGGGCCTCTTCTATATCAAAGCACCTTTTATAAGACTACATTTAAAATGCAGGATTTATTTTTGCATGGAGAGATTAGGGGTTTTAATGGATGAAAGCAATGTCTTAATTCTTGAAGAGTTTTAAGGCAGACAAATAATCCTTTAAAAGACAAACAACTTCCCCAAATTAGACCAAATAAAGAAATATTTTACAATACCCATAGCCCGTTATGCTATCTCCCAAGTTCCAAATCAGATAGAAAAAGATATTGAAAATTTTGTTTGACCTAACCAAATACAATAGCATTGATAAGTTTTTCACTGTGAGCTACAGAGATTATTATTTCAGATATTAAAAATTATACATTTATTTTAAACCCATGTTTAACGCGATGAAAACCTTAGATAATGGGCTTTTTTTCTCTTAGTTTACCATTGCTATATCTGGCATGATATTAATGGTAAAGATAAATAAGAATAGAAATTAGAGTTCTTGCTATTTCAATTTCTACATCTATTCTATTCTACATATAGATAGTCCCCAATCTTTCCTGATAGTGGATATCTATTCTGAAAAAGTGGCTGCCATGGGTACAGGCTAATCATGAAATATCAGAATAAGCAGGATAAAAAAAACAACATTCACAATTTCACTGTTTTTCTTTCATTCTTTGCTCAGTGAATATCATGCCTTTTTGAATGACATTATGCACTGAACAGAATATTACCAGGATTCAGACTAATATGTTGTTTGCCCCAGATAATGGGTCTATAAAGTCACAGAAACTGTAATGAAAAAGCATCTCTTCCTAGCTTTCCCTTTCACATAAATTGGAAGTGTTTGCTTATTGATTTTTTTCAGAGAAAGATGTGTGTTAACCTCCATAAGCAGTTTTGTGTGCTTTTCATTGACAGCAATGGGGAAAGCACGGCTTGTATCAAAAGTAATCAATCTTTATCCTATAATATACATATACATTATCCTATAATATACAAAAAGGAACAAACAGTTAGATATGGTGAAACATTGAATGAAAAGGGTGAACTTAAATCTATACAAAAATTAGAGGAACAAGATATAAAGATGAATTGGTTTTCATTTGCGCAAATACATTCAAGGTATGATAAAGATTCTAAAACAGAAGGTTTCTATGATAAACTGACTGACTTAGATAAGATTTTGACAGGTACTGATGAAAAGATGATTAAAAAATTGTATGGATATTTATTAGAAATTAAACTAGAAGAAGAACAAGTTAAAGAAACTATGATTGCTTGGGGGAAGAATTTTAGATATGGGATTGATTTAGAGAAATTGCAAAAATTGGCTCTCAAAATTATAAAATGACAATGTCAACAGCATATAAAGAAAATTTGTATAAGATGTTTTACAGGTGGCATTTCCCCCCCGACAAGAATAGCAAGAATGTTCAAGAATAAATCCGAAAAATGTTGGAAATGTCATCAGACACCTGGCTCATATTACCATATGTGGTGGACTTGTGCAGATGCTAAAAAATACTGGACTCAAATCCACACGTGGTTGGAAAAAATGACAAAAAAACATGGATTTGAAACCAGAAATATTTTTATTTGGAATTTTATCTGAAATATATAGTAAAGACTTGAAATACCTGATTGCGGCAAGGATTGTATTTGCTAAAAACTAGAAAAATGAGAAAATACCATCACAGAAGGAAATCATTAAGAAAATATTGGAATGTGCTGAAATGAGTAGATTGACATTTGAAATTAGAGAGCAAGATGATAAACAATTTTATAAAATTTGGGATCTATTCTATTTATGGTTAGACAATAAAATATAGTAATAAAATATGTAGATTTTTAGAAAATAATAAATATATAAAGATGTATTCTTTTCTTATATCTACAAAATGATTCTAGGATAGATCTGGGATGATAATATGAATTGTCATAAAAAAAATTAAGTAAAATATGATCATTTTGTAAAACATGAATGAATAAAAGTATAGTCAAATGGTTAATAATGATATTAATATATTTAATATTTGATTGAAAATACGAGATTATATACAATGTAATTATAATTGAAGACTGTGAAATGGAAGCACAAAACAATTTGTAAACCAACCGGCACACTGTATGAACATATATGGAAGATGACTTGATGTTTTATGTTTTGTTTGTTTATGTTTGTTTTAAAAACCAATAATTTTTTTAAAAAAAGTAATTAATCTGTAATAGTAGACAAATTAGACCTTTCCCTCTCACCCCAATCTTTGCTTAACATGCAGTTCAGAGCACTTGGACTCATGCTTTATTTCTGATACACAGATAGTTCTCAACTTACAACCAACCACTTAATGGCTTTTAGAAGTTACAGTGCCCTCCCCCAAAAGCCACTTATAACCAGCCCCTAAGTTATGGTTGCTGAAGCAATCTCATGTTCATTTGCTCTTATGACTAACCCTACAGAGACACTGCATCATTCCTTTCCCCATATCTCACCCCCCCATTGCTGCAAGCATATCCCTCCTCTAGTGGCTTTTCACTGGCTTTAGAACTGATTCCCATTCCTCACTTACCTTTTCAAGAGTTCTGAAGCCTTTTATAGGGCTGAAACAGGCCACTTTTCTCACTCGGCCATTTGATGCTGCATAGCCAATGGACACGATTCCATTCTGCTGCCTTAATGTGGTTTGCACAGTGGGGAAGAAGCTTTCTGTATCTTTCAGAAGCTTTCTGCAGCACTGTGCAATCTTGTTAAGGCAGCAAAATGGAGCAGTTTGTCTAGCAACTTCCATTTTATCCCCACAACAAGCTTTTGGGGCAAAATGGCAGCAACTCCCAGGTTGCTGCCACACAGCCCAGGGAGAAACTGCTATGTTTTGCTGCCTCAATGTAATTTACACAATAGTGCAAAAGCTTTCTTGCAGCTTTCAGAAACTTTTTGCAGTGCTGTGCAACCTTGTTAAGCCAGCAGAATAGAGAGGTGTGTTGTGCAGCTGCCGTTTTATTTTCATCCACAAGTAAGCAGGGCAAAATGGCAGCCACTTCCTGTTACCACCATGAAAACTACTCTGTTTTGCTACCTTAAGCAGGATTTGCACAGTACTGAATAAGTTTTCCACAGCTTTCAGAAGCTCTCTGCAATGGTGTATAACATTGTTAAGGCTATAAAATGGAATGTATTGTCTCAGTTACCGTTTTTCCTTATGCACGTTGGCGGGAGCAAAATGGCAATCTACAATCTTTCACAGGTTTCCAAAAGATAGTGCAGATGCAGATTCTCTTTGTAGAGCAGAACAGGACACTTTATCCTTCAGCTACAAGGCATCATTTCAGAAGCAGCCACCATGTTTCCAGCAGCCAAAGTGTATTCTTGTAGCTGTGAATATGACCACCCCTTCCAGAATTGTGCCCTATAACCATGCGATGAAGCAATCCATTCCAGGACTCTTTGAAGCTCTTCAAAAGGGAAATGAGGAAGAGGTGTTTGGCCTGGTGTTGTGGGAATCAGCCCGAATGCTGGGGAAAGACCTATGGGGGACCTAAAGGGCAGGAAAAAGAGCATGGGTATCTCTGTCAGAGAATCCCATTCTTTACCCCACTTTAATGACTTGCATATTTGTTTAATGACTTCATTAGGAAGCACAAGAACAGTGGGCTCGCTATTTGAGACGCTTCCTTTAACAGCCATCATGATATGTGACAATAATGGGCAGGCTCCACTCTGGTCCTATCACAAGGAATACCTGTATTAATGTCCCCAAATGCTTAACTGGCAGTTAATGTAAACAAAAGTCAGCTATGATCCATTCAGTCAGTCCCAACTCCTGGGGAAAAGGAGGGACTACAGGTAAACAAGTGTCTGCAATTTTCTTGGCAGTATTTACAGAAGTGGTTTACCAGTACTTTCTTCCTTCAGCTGTGAGAGAAAGTGTCCAAAGAGAAACTAAACTAGATCTTTAACATAGTGTCTTAAGTATTAGATCAAATTATGTTTTTTTAAAAATAAAAAGGCTGGAGTCATATATAAGGTAAAAGTGGGAAAGGAAATAGTTAATTCCTTCTAGTATTGTTTATTCTCCTGCCTCCACATATACAGGCAGCCATTTTCAAAGTTTATTTCTGGTCCTTCCTAGGCTAGAGGGGCATTTGCAGGGCAGAATTTGCAAAAGAGGAGAGGCTGTGGAGAAGGGAAGGAAAATAAAACAAAATAGTACATTTCAACCAGTATTCACAGAAAAAGGGCTGGGCTGAAAGCAAATTTCATAAAGCACAAAACCATGCAGTCCAAGATATCTTATAAATTTCAGGAGGAAAAACACTCCAGAATATAAATACCACCACAAAAAAATCCTGCCAAAGAGTAACCAACCACAAGATGGCACTCTCCCAACTTGGATACAGTACACACACCAGGAGCATTCCTAATAATCTTAGTGATTGAAAAGCTATGTAGAGTAATGGTGAAGGTAATCTGTCAGGCATCCCACCCAAGTGGTTTAGAGCCTCATATATCAGAAGCAAAATATTAAACCTGGCTCAATAGCCAGCTAGCAATTGCTTCAGCAGAAATGGAACCTATTCATAACTAGATGCCCTACTCAACAACCTGTCTGCCACATTTTGCATCAGCTTTAGCTTCTAAACTAAGCTATAGGTAGACATGTGCAAGACACATTACAATGATGTAAACCTGAGATTAGTAGTGTGAGACTAGCACCAAAACAACTCTATAATATTTTAAGCCATATCATTTGTTTAAATATTGCAGTTTCCTCTATTCTGACTGGCAGGTCTTTCTAGGATTTCTGACAAACTTCTTTCCCATCATCAGCAATCTGAATTGTTTTGACTGAAGTTACTGAGAACTCAGCCTCCGCTGTCCACAGGAAATTTATTTGCAAAACTAGAATTTCCCTTACTTGCACAGTATATCGGAGGTTATTTAGCTACGGATTCCTCCTTTCCAATACAATCCCAGCTCTTTTGAGTGCAAAACTTTATATTCCTTCCCTGTTAACTAGAAAAAAAAATACAACCACACCAACTACATAGAATGTATTTTAGGAAGACTGCAATACAATGTACAATATGAATTTTTACTGACGTGAGCTCAACTTAAGAGTTCTTACCAAAAAAATGGAAAAAGTTTAGTATTCCTTTTCCCTTCTGCTCTCTTTGCCTTAATCAAAATTGCTAATTAGAGTTTTGTTAAACTCTAAAAGTAGAACCTCTGGTCACAACCATAATTTGTTCCATAACTTTTGTCGCAACCTGATTTGGTCATGACCCGAACCTAATTTTGGAAATTTGGCTCTTACAAAAAAAAAATGGCGTGAAAAGGAAAATCGGCCACACGTAAAAAAATTGTGAATTTTTTGGTCAGAACCTGATTTGGTTGTGGTCAGAAACGTTAGTGATCAGAAGTTCTACTGTACTTGAATTCAGTATGATGTTCTATTCTTAAAAATGACAATTCCATTTAAGTAAGAGGTAGGCAACCTCCAAAAGTCATTAAACTACCAGTTAAATTAACTTTTTCTAAAAATTATATCATTGTGGTATTTTTTTACCCACAGACCCACAGATTACTTACATCTGAAATTTAGTTAGCACATTGTTGTGCAGAGGCAGCTTGAATAAGAAATCAGGATTGGGAATAAGAAGCTGGTGTACACATCATTTTCAATATACTGAATTTCTATACATTACTTTGTCTATGTTACTCTTAAACTCAAATTAGCATTAGCCTGCCACAATGAAAACAGGTAAAAGGGGGGAAAAAGATGGAGATAATCAGGTTTTATCCCTTATTGCACTAAAATTTAACATTAAAATTGTTAGTACACAAAATATGTATCAAAGAAAAAGAAATGGGAAAAGGAACATGCAAATCTATTTCCCATTTCTATTCCTTAAATCTGTGCCGAGTATTTTTAAAAAGGTATTCATCCCTGTCATTACCCCACACAAAATTAACAGTACACAGGGTGCTTTACAAAATTTTGCTTACAAAACAAATATGACCATTTTGCATGCAGAAAGTTTCAGGATGATATTTGTGGTTTTGTAGGCTAGATAATCTAAATCCTCCTTTATGAAGGATATCCAAAATGGAAACATTTCCATTTGACAGTTAATTCCCTTTTGTTTAAAGATATCCAGCATATCCTACTGGAAGATAATTGGACCCATAGTTGAATCTTTCTGTGTCTAGTTAAAACATGAATAGATCCTTGAATTTTTTTTTTGCACCAACAGAAACAGTCCCCACCAATTATACTGCCAATATCTCAGAAAAAGTAGCATATTCCACCATTTGGAATATGAAACAAACCAAAGATAGATGAGTTTTTTACCTTTGAAAAGGATAAAAAAGTTCCTGAGAGTGGGTGGGAAACCAAACTCACAAAACATGCTGAAAGTTATTGCCTGGTAATAAAATTATGTCACTGTTCTACTAATTCCAATCATTGTTCACAGGAAAACCATTTTCTGATTATTAAGTAGCACTCCAAGTTTAAAAATTGGTAAGGTGGGTAATAATAAGAATGATCTCTTTTTATTTGAAGCCCTTGTAATGTGCTGTCAGCTTCAGTAGATAATATTGAATGATCTTGATAAGTAGGCTACTCTAAAATGATTGATTTACTTTTTAAAATGTATCTATCCTGTTCAATAGTCAACCCACATTCTCCAAGTGACTTATAAAATGGCAAATAAAAATATTGAAAACAAAGCAAAGATCCAGAGGGGAAAAATCTCTAGTCAATAAAGCTCAAGGGCTTAAAATAAATACATTAAAATTTAAATTAGAAACGTTTCTAAAAGCCTTACATAAGATGACAAGGAAACTATATTGAGTGGCTTCTTTATGAAAAGGAATGAACAAGATCAATGCAGCTATACAATACATAGTTAAATCTGATGAAAACTGCAATTAAATCAAAGGCCTCAAGAAAAAAGAGTAAGTTGGATTTCTGTACATCTAAGATAATGAACTAATAGTTGAAAATTTGGATGTAAATTTTGTATTATTTCCAAACATCCCCTACATTAGCTCCAGATACACCTACTGCTGTAACATAAACTTCAATAGATTTTGGTGAACATAATGAAAATTTTAATTGGTTACAATAATGTATAGAAAGCATAAAAATGTTGAAAATGAGAATAAAGAGGCTCCTGCTAGATAAAAGAAGCATATAGATGGTCAAAAGTTGGTAAAGGTGAAGGAACAATGGATCTGTGTAGTAGTGCAAGAAACTAACAAATTTTAAAATTAAGTTCTAATATATTCATATTCTAGACCAGGAGTGGGAAACCTTAACTCTTTTATGACTTGTGGACTTCAACTTCCAAAATTCCTCAGCCAGGCTGAACCTGTAGCTGAACTTCTGACAGGCTAACAAGCAACATTTGTATTAAAAAAACCCAAAATTTTATGTCAAGATAACTCTATTATCTTTGATCCCAATATTAAGCCCATGTCACACTGAACCAACGGATGCAAAGAGGATGTAAAACGGACAAAAAACCTTGCCATCCGTTGGTTAATGTGATGTATCCGTTCTGTACTCACTGCCTCCATTTTTCATCCTCTCTATCCGTCCAGCATCCGTTCATGGACGTTTCATCCGTTCCAACAGTTTTGGGCTGCCTAAAACTTTTGTGCGGAAAATGTATCCAGTTTGTCCATTCTGCATCCGCTACGCATCCGCTATATCCACTAGGCATCCGCTGCGCATCCGCGCAACTCGCATCCGCCCGGACGCAGGGAGGAAGCGGAACGGACGCGGAACAGATGCAGAATGGATGCAAAATGGATGCAGCACGGAAACAAAGCGTTTAAAGCGGAAAAAACGTTCGCAGAGGGGATCTATCTCGGATATTAAGGATGTCTAGAGGATGCCTAGAGGATGCAAAGGGACACCTACACTGCCTATAAAAAGGGGGAGCAACTTGTCTGCATCTCACTTTCAGACCAGCAGCCCACCTGTGCAGACCTCTGCAGCCTTCATCTGACTCTTGCTCTTCCACAGCATCCAGTCATGTCCACTGTGGATCGTACCACAGTCCTTTTGGCAGCCACCATCCTTCTGCAACAGTATGAAGCCGTCTACAGGCTCTGTGAACTCTACTATGGGAAGAAAAAGAGGCGGCCAAGAAGCGTCTGGGTCTGAAAATGGATCGGGAGAAGAGCAGAGTATGGACTGTACAACAAGCTGATGGTGGAGCTCAGGAACGAAGACACTCGGGCGTTCCAGAACTTCATGAGGATGCCTACAGCCATGTTTGACGAAGTTGTGCAGCGCCTGACACCCAGGTTGACCAAGGCAAACACCAACTTCCGGCCCAGCCTGGAACCTGGGCTCAAGGTGGCACTCACTCTGAGCCACCTGGCCTCAGGGACCACCTACAAAAGCATGCAGTACGGCTGGAGGGTGCCACACAACACCATCAGCATTGTGGTCAGAGAAGTGGTGCAGGCCATCATTGAAGAATACAAGGAGGAGCTCCTCCAGTGCCCCTCCACTGAAGAAGGATGGAAGAAAGTTGCAGAGCAGTGGTATCAGAGGTGGAACTTCCCACACACCGTTGGAGCCATCGATGACAAGCACGTGGCCTGCAAAGCTCCAGCCAAGTCGGGGTCCACTTATTTCAACTCCAAGGGCTTCTTCAGTATCATCCTCTTCACCATGGTCGATGCTGACTACAAGTTCATGTACATCGATGCTTCAGGCAACGGCTCATCTTCAGATGCCCAGGTATACAACGCCAGTCACCTGAAGGAGGGGCTGGAAGGCAACCTCATCGTGGGCTTCCCAGATCCAGACCCCCTGCCCAACGACACGCAAGATGTGCCCTACTTCATCGTGGGGGATGACGCCTTCTCCCTCAGAACCTACCTCATGAAGCCATACACTTCCAGACTCCTGACCCGTGAAGAGAGGATCTTCAACTACAGGCTGTCCAGGGCAAGGCGGGTGGTGGAGAACGGCTTTGGCATCCTGGCCAACAGGTTCCAGGTACTTCTCACCACCATGCAGCATCGCCCAGAGACCGTGAGGAGGATCGTGGAAGCTTGCTGCATCCTGCACAATCTTATGCGCACCCGCTACCCAGTCTTGCAGAACAGGCTCGTGGACCGTCAACAAGGCAATGGGGACATGGAGCCTGGGGAATGGAGGCAAGGGCGAAACCTGATCGACACTCAGGATGTGCAAGGCCACAACAGAGCCTCACGGGAAGGGAAGAAGCAGCACAACCTCCTGAAACACTGGTGCAACTCCCCAGCTGGAGTGGTGGAGTGGCAAGACAGGATGGTAGATGCTTAATGGATGCTTCCTTCAGCTTGTCTCATCACATGGATGAGATTGGGCCATGTATGTTGGGTGTTTAAACAGGGCGTTAAGACTTGTGTTTATGTTGACATGTGTGGATGATTGTTTACATTATTATTGATAATAAAGGGCCATAGGTGTGGCACCTGGGAGGGTGGACCATACAGTCCCACTATGCTTGCACTGGAGGTTTATCTATCCCACAGCTATTAGCCATCCCAAAGGTATCCCTGCTCATTCCACAGGTATCCCTACCCACCCCACTGCTATCTTAACCCATCGCACAAGCATGCAAAGGCTTAAGCCAATTCTAAAAGTTTCCACCAAGACTTTATTAAAAAAAGAAATGAAGCAAGTGTGTGAATCAAAGATAAACTTTATTGAACAACAAGCTGTAAAAAAAAAAATGACCCAAGTCAAGTGTCCAAATAAAGTCCACAGGTAGCCAGCTACCCGGTCTCTGGCACTCTTCTTGGTCACTCGGAGGTGTGCCCAGTCTCAGGGGTGAAGGGTCCAGGTGCTGTGGTGGTGGGTGGTGCTGGAGTGTCTGCCCTCGAGAGGACAACAGGGGACGGTGTGTTGAGAAAGGTCTCGGACAGCTGGCTCAGCCCCGTGATGCTGAGAGGTCCTTCCTCCATGCTATGGGGTGTCAGCCCCAGTACTGATGACAGATGTACTGAGGCCGGGCTTGGCTGTGGGGTGGAGGAAGTAGTAGTGTAGTGGGGCTGTCTGCTCTGCAGCTGGGTGAGGACTGGCATGGGTGGCATCGCTGTCGTCGGTGGCATCATTGGCGTGGGTGGCATCGCTGTTGTCGGTGGCATCATTGGCATGGGTGGCATCAGTGAAACAGGTGGCAACGGTGTCGCCCGATGACTCTGTGCCTGGACTGGGAATGGCTGCTGCCTGTGCTGCTGAACCTCCTGGTAGCCGTAGCCCTGGTAGGTGAGGGGCTGTGGGAAACCTTGGAATGGGAGGGACATCACCTGGGGTGGAGGAGCAGGCCTGGACTGGGTGGGAGCAGGTTCCTCTGGGTCTAGAGAGTTGTGAAGCAGCTTGGTGATCCGGTCCTTCACCTGCTGGTACTGTGGATCCGCCATTTCCTTGAGGGTCTGGTTGACATAGGTGAGGAAGGGCTTGCGGTTGGAGGATGAGGAGTCGGTGTGGACCAGCTGAGAGAGGAGATCTATGCTGGTGCGGATGGTGTCCCTGATCTCCAGCAAGACATTGTGGCTCTGCCCCTCCAGCTGTCCGGCTCTCTGCCTTTCTGCGGAGGCGGAGCTGGGGGGGGTGGATGCGGCTAGGACTGTGGTGGACTCAATGTCTCCTTTCTCCCACCGCACCAGGGAGTCCTCTACGCACTCCACCACGCTTACCACATCTGTCCGCAGGTTCTCCGCCGTGGCACGCTCCACAGAAACCTGCCTGGAGACAGGGACTGACTCTCGGCCGGAAGAGGACTGGGTGGCAGCAGGCTGCCTGAGAGAGAGGGTAGTGAGAGGGGCTGCTGGTGCTCCTCTGTGGCGGATCTCACCCTCGAGGAAGCTGCACCTGGCCATGACATAGGTCTCTCTGTCTGTCAGCTTCACAGTGGCCTGGCCAGATTTCTTCAGGTGCAGCTTCCCGTACCAGGTGTGCATATGTTTCCACCAGCCGAGGAGCACCTCCGAAGTGTAACCCATACTCTCTGCCCTCTCTCTCCAAGCAGCCTGCTTCCGCTTGGTGTCCCTGTACAGCCGGTGTCCCTTCCGCCACAGATACTTGTTCTCTCTCAGCCACTCCAGCACCTCATCCTCGTGCGTCTCCGCAATGGAGTATTGCCTCCTCTCCCGTTGTCGCATACGCCTCTTCCTCCCTTTGGCAGGACCAGATGGGTCCTCATCAGAGGGGCTCCCAGGTAGTAGGGGCTGCTCCTCCACACCACCACCACCACCCTCATCATCATCATCATCATCATCATCATCATCATCATCATCATAATCCTCACCAGCAGGATCATAATCAGCATTATCATCCTCACCAGCAGGATCATAATCATCATCATCAGCAGCAGCAGCAGCAGCAGCAGGAACACCAGGACCAGGATCAGCAGCAGTAGAGTAAGCACGAGCAGGGCCAGCAAGTCCAGGAGCACGAGCAGGACCAGGAGCACGAGCAGGACGAGCAAGACCAGGAGCACGAGCAGGACGAGCAAGTCCAGGAGCACAAGAAGGTCGAGCAGGTCGAGCAGGACCAGGAGCAGCTTCAACAGAGTAAGCAACAGCAGAAGCCCCAGCACCAGCAGAAGCACCACCGCCAGGGGCAGCTTCAGCAGAAGCCCCAGCACCAGCAGAGTCAGGGGCAGGGGGCGGGAGGTTGGCCCTGTCCTTCTTGCCAGGGATGGCGGCAGGTTGCTGAGGCTTTCGCTTCCTCCCCATGGTTGTGGGGTTGCTGGCTGGCAGGGAGGCTGGCAGGCACCAAGGCTGGCAGGCAGCCTGGCAGGAAGGCTGGCAGAAAGCCTGGCAGGAAGGCACCAAGGCTGGCTGGAAGGCAGGCTGGCAGAGCAGGCAAGGAACTCGAAGTGTCCAGCAGCAGGTCTTTCCTCGGAATGCTGGCCACGTGCGAGCTGCTTCCCTTTATATCCGGGGGGCTTACGTAATACTTCCCCCCCGCATGCGCAATTAACGCGCGGCATCCATTCCGCTTCCGCTGTGCATCCATTAGGCTTCCGCTGTGCATCCGCTGTGCATCCGCTTCATCCGTTCGGCGTCCGTTCTGCATCCGCTGTATCCGTTCCGCGTCCGCTTCGCTGAGGCCCCCCGGAAGCCCTGCGGTTGTGCCATCCGCTCCCATCCGCTTCCATCCGCTGGGCTTCCGTTCCGCATCCGCTTTGCATCCGCCCTGCATCCTCCCTGCGTCCATGTTATCCGCTCTGGTTATGCAAATTTTTGCCCCTTTTGAGAGCGGATAACAACGGATGGAACATTTTGCTCATCCGTTGTGTCCGTTTTGCATCCGTCGGCCAGTGTGACATGGGCTTTAGAACAAATACGGTATGTGCATGAACAGCCCCAAATATAGAATAAATGTATTTTAACCATAACTAAGGCAAACCAAATTCTCAGCTAGAAATTCTGTAATGGGGGACTGGAGGGTAACAGCATGACCAGTGAGTATGATAATAACAAAAGCAGTAAAACTTTAAAACGGGTATTAAAATTAAGTTATATTATTGAACCATATAATTTCAAATTTAATGCTATACACTGCTTGTCAATTATCTTGTGAGTGTTCTTTATTCCACTATCCAGACTTGTCACTGGAAGACAAGAGATAGCTGACTTTTATCCAAACTTGATTACAGAAAGTACGACTTCAGCAACAGAGTGGTCAATACCTGGAACACACTACCTGACTTTGTTGTTACATCCTCCCCATTCCTTTAACCTCAAACTATCCACTATTGATCTCACCCCATTCCTAAGAGGTCTGTAAGGTGCGTGCATAAGTGCACAATCGTGCTTATCATCCTTGTCCTATTGTCCCCATTTATTCGTACCTATTTCCTGTATTCTTACTCATGTTTATACTTATACCTATTATCTTGTAAGCAATTGACAAATCGATCAAATAAATAAATAAAGAGAATGACTGTTATCAGGTAATTATCATACTTTTCACTGTACCTCTACTTTGGTACTTACATAAATTGATATTTATGTTACCCTAGAATTTTTTTCTGTGTTGTCAGTAGTTCTCCAGCCATCAGAGAAGAATCCTATCTCCCAATATAACCTGAAAACATATATATATTACATCCATCCATCCATCCATCCATCCATCCATCCATCCATCCATATATTTTAAAGTTTTCGCGGGTACTTACATGAATGCAGTTCAGCTTCCTTCGGGTATTATCCCACGTCATTGTAGTGCTTTTAAAGTTGTAGCAACGTTTCAGCAGAATCTCATCTGCCATCATCAGGCTTCTTAGAAGGAAGCTGAACTGCATTAATTCATATATATGTATATGTATGTATGTATGTATGTATATATATATAAGCAAAGCATATGCCTAGAACTGCACTATAGTCCCTCCCCTGAAAAGACTGTTATAGAAATTTGTTTTTCTCCTGGTTTTGATAAAGGTTAAAAATTTGGATCTGCAATAATTCTGAGGCATTCATCAAAGTTGTTGGCTTTTAACATACATGAGCTGAGATTATGGAAGATGTAGTCCAACATGTTTGGAAGGTGCCCAATGAAATCTAGTAAGTTTATTTTAAATACCAGTGATCCCTACACTTGACTTAATGTTACTCATTCCATTTCCGAGATTTCATAACAAGTGCCCTCAATTTTCTCCTCATTTCCAGTCTATCAGGAGAAAGAGACAAAAACATAGTTCCTATAAATCTAATACTGAACAAGAGTAGGTTTATAAAAAAAAAAACAATTTTAAAACTTTCGTTCAAGGTGCATAATAATATTGTTTGATTCATATTTTTGCCCTATATCCAGTTTCTCCTCCGCAAAAAGAGTTGCAGAAAAAAAGTGAACCCAAAATACTAGTGCAATATTGACAAGGATTAACATTTGTTTGGTAGAAGTAAGTGGCTTAGACCTTTGCTCTAAAAATATCCACCCAATATTCTTAGATAATGGTGTGATTTTTTTTACAGAGCCCCTTCTCCCACCCTCATGCTAAAGTATTTAATTTGCTTACAAGTTATAAGTAGAATGGGTACGTATAACTATCAGTCAATAAGGAATGGAGAAAGCATTATTATTAAATCATCTCTTTATCAATAAGATGTAAATGTATGAAAATAGCCCTTTTTAGCAACAAGACAAAAACATTTGCTAATCCAGCTATTGACTTTACAATGATTAATTATTCAGTTACTGTTGTTTAAATTTCTAACCAGGCTAGAGGTTGGCTAAATATATTCTGTGTTTCCATAATTGTATTGTGAATTGTTCCAGAATAGTAATTTGAAATTCAAGTGTCATTCAGAAATAGGCCTAAAAGCCTGAATTAAGAATACTTTTATTTTATTTTAAAATCAGGGTTTTTTTTGCATTTTGGCTGATGAAAAAAGCCAGTGAAAGCTCTGAAAGCAGAAGACAGCAGAATGATACTAGTGTTTTTGTAAGGACACATGCATGAATATGCGCACATGTACACATGACTTGAATTTTCTTTTTTGTACTGATTCTGTAAACATTGCCTCAACTTACCTAACCTCAACCTTCAAATCACTTCCCTCTTTCAATACTTGCTGAAAAATAATAGATACTTTGAAATTCTGCCGGGGATATAGAATGAATTATGGAAAGCAAGTTAAAACAAATATATAACGTAACAACAGTCCATGAAGTTGAATTTTCTGAGGTCAGAATCTGGATTGTGGAGAAGATCAGCATATACAAAGAATGAAAGGAAGATTTAAAGTCTGAAATGTAAGAGCAAACAGGTGCTCTTTTGGCTGTGATAGCCTTCTGCAGCACTTTACCAGCAAATACACCCATTTTTGCTTGCAGAGCACCACAGGAGGCTATTGCAGCAAAAAAACAGAGCTGGGAAGGGGTGACATCGAGAGGGTAGATGCACTGTGGGTCGGTCCTTCACTGTTTCCAAGGTGTCTCCATAGGCCAGATCTAAACAACCTCGCGGGCTGGATCTGGTCTGCAGACCTTGAGTTTGATATCCCTGTTCTAGGGCCACCCCTGTCCTAGGACCACTACTGAGAATGTCAGCCATTACTTTGGGATGAAACTTTAAGCATCCTTTCCCAAAATGAGCACACCGGTTAAACAGAGTTTAATCAGAATATAATAGAACACTTTATTGTCCAAATGTGATTGGACACACAAGGAATTTGTCTTGGTGTAAATACTCTCAGTATACATGAAAGATACATTCGTCAAGAGTCAAGAATCATAAGGTATGACACTTAATGATAGTCATAGGGTACAATAAGCAATCAAATCATACCAGGAAACAGTCAATATAAATCGTAAGGATACAAATGACAAAGTTACTTTCGTGTCCTTGGTAAAGTCGGACTCTGAGGGAGAGGAGAAACAGCCAACAGGGAATGGAGGGGTGGCTCTGGAGGTTATGGAGGAGGCTGGGGAAGGGCAGAGGCCGGCTGGGCAGTCAGAGGAAGTACCAGGCCCATCCCCTCTGCATCCTAGGACATGCAGGAATGGAGAAGGAAATAACTTGGCTTATGAGAGAGGAAGCGGCATGATCCTCCTCACTGGTTACAGCTGGGGAGACTAGAATATAAGAGAGATGATTACAACACAGCATTGTCAGAAGCAAAGCATGTTTTATTTTGGGTTGAAGTTATCTTGGTTGGAGTCCTTCCAACAGACTGTGCCTTGTTATCTCCTTGAATTGGTAATTACTTATCCTGGTCCTATCTGCTCATTAAGTTCAGACTGTATTGCTTTCTTTTGAAGACTATTTTTGAGTACTTTTTATCTCCAACTGAGAATTATTGAACAGTGGGACCACATAGGAGGCATTAAAGGACATATATTTATGTTTTGGATTTTATTATGTTTGTGGTACACTCCGGGTCATCACAGATACAGTCACATGTGGGAGGGGATGGATGATAAGAAGTGGTGAGAAGATTAACAGTAATAGTAGTGCAAACTTTGTAAGAGTTGAACAGTGTTGAGGGAATTATTTGAGTGATGGCTTTTGGGAAAAAACTGTTCTTGCATCTAGTTGTTCTGATGCAGTGCTCTTTCGTGTAGTTTTGAGGGAAGGAGTTGAAAGAGTTTATGTCTGGGATATGAGGGGTCTATAAATATTTTCACAGCCCTCTTTTTGACTCATGCAGTATGCAGGTCCTCGATTGGGCAGGTTGGTAGTAATTGTTTTTTTTTGCAGTCCTAATTATCCTCTGAAGTTTATGTCTGTCCCCTTGGGTTGCAGAACCAAACCAGATAGTCATTCCTCTGTAGAACTTGATCAGCAGCTCCTTGGGCAGTTTGAGCTTTCTGAGTTGGCACAGAAAGAACATTCTTTGTTATGCTTTTTTGATGATATTTTTGATGTTAGGTGTCCATTTTAGGTTATGTGATATAGTAGAACCTAGAAATTTGAAGGTCTCTACTGTTGATACTGTGTTGTCTAGTACTATAAGAGGTGGTAATATGGGAGGGTTTCTTCTAAAGTCTACCACCATTTCTACAGTTTTTAGTATGTTTAGTTCCAGATTGTTCCGGTTACACCACGAGGCAACCCTCCTGTCTGTGTGCAAATTCGTTGTTGTCTCGAATGAGACCAATCACTGTTGTGTCATCAGCAAACTTCAGTATTTTAATACAGGGACTGTTTGAGATGCAGTCATTGGTATATAGGGAGAAGTAGAGAAAGCACACAGCTGTGGGGGACCCTGTGCTGATTGTACAGGTATCAGATGTGATTCTGCCTAGCTTCACCTGCTGCTTAGTGTCTGTTAGGAAGCTTATGATCCACTTACAAGTGTCTTCAGGTACCGCTAGTTGGTTTAATTTACTTAGAAGAATGTCTAAGTAATGATGGTATTGAATGCTGAACTGAAGTCTACAAAGAGGAGCCTTGCATAGGTATTTGGAGATTCAAAAGGATGTAGGATGGAGATTGTAGGATATAATGCAGACAGGATGATCTTGAAGATGAATGGACACCAAGTCATATATAGTTTTAAAGATTGATCTCAGTAATTTGAATTGGACTTAAAAGTCTATCCATCACCAATATCGTAAAACAGCACAGATGCTATGTTGCTTTATAATCTCATTCTAGTCATCAGCCAGCATTTTGAATCAAATGCAGATTTGGAGTACTTATTTAAAGACAGCCCCATACAGAAGACAGACAGTTAATGCTTAACAGTCCTAATTGGGGTTAGAGATTTGCAAGGTCTCGCAAAGAAATAGTAGCTACCTCAGTCAGGAATATTTCAGAAGCAGCAGGAAGAAGGCAAAAGTCAGGGAGCAGACAATATATAGAAGCAGTGGATTCCACTGGAAGAAAAAGGTCTGGTTCATTCTTTTCCAATTGGGATGAGATTGGCACCGTGAATGGAATGAGAGTGTAAGAAACAAGCTTCTGGGAAAGGAGGTCCTTTATTTCAGAAACCAGAGATGGTAGCTTCAACAGCATTTGGTTCTGCATCAGATATTGGAATGTGTGGCAGTGAGCTTGGAGTTCCTAAGCTTGGTGTGATTCTGTATGGTTTGTGGTTTTGAAGCTCCCCCGAGGGAGGTTGTCAGAATGTCCTTTACAGACTTTCTTTCTGTTAGGAGACGTATTTTGTATTTAGAACAACTCATGCCAAATATCCTCAGATATTCTCCTTGTCAGGGAATAAGTTAGGTTCTAGAAGTCCCCTAGCATGAACTATAACAATATGAGATACATTTTAACAAGGTTCTTCCACCTGCCCCTCACAATCCCTTCCATTGTATCTCATTTTGAGATCCTTCCTTAGTTGCAAGGGTAGAATTCTTGATGTTTGCTCTGGCTCGGTACTGTGGTCAAGGATGGTCAGTTTGACACGAGTCCAATGATTCCAGACATCTCTCTCCACAATACTCATAGCTATGTGGGTGGTTAGCAGAATCTGGAAGGGTCCATTCCATTTGGGCTGCAGTGGTGGTTTCTGGGTGAATGATCTTATCCAGATCCAGGCTTCAGGCTCAGTGGGGCTAGCAACGGGCCTTGATGTTGCTAGGAATGGCACAGAGGTTGTAGCATCCAGCTATGACTGGGAGGGGAGAGTCCTTCCACTCACTCATACATGCATCTCTTATTCCCCTGGGGTTTTCCACAAGATATAACTCCTTCTCAAGCAGTCATTAAGCATAAGACTCAAAAGAACTCCCTTTATTACCCTTTGTCACTCAGGAAGGGTCCAGAAAGCTCACCTACAGAAAAAAAAGAGGTCTTGCTGGTCAGGTAGTGACTTATCCGAGCCTGGACCGTTGACTAGGTTAGCTGGGAGTCCTGCCATGGTCGTCAAATTGTTGGAAGAAAAGTTTGTTCTTTTCTAGCTAGGATGATGAGATTGGCACAATGAACAGAATAAGAAACCAAGAAATAAGCTGCTGGGAAAGGAAGTGCTTTATTTTGAAAGCCAGACACTGTAGCAACAACAGTGCTGGGTTCCAGGGCAGCTGGCCCCTTGGTCTGGTAAGTTGGCAGACTTTTATATAGATCGGGGGGGGGGGGGGGGGCGCTGTGTGATTGGGATTTCTGAGCTTGTTGGATAATAGGCTTTGTGTGTCTTTGGATATTCTAATTGTTTCCTCTTGAGGTCAGGTGGGGAAATGCAAATTTGAGTGTCATTGTTTTTGGATATTTAATGTACCAGGTTTCGGCAGTGATGGCTGTAGCTGGCAGTGCTTTGCTTATGAATAGGGTGTAACGAGCAACACTTTTATGAATGGAGCACTCCAACTACTAAGTTTCCATTCAAAAAGAGTGTTCTCCTTTTATGAATTGATACAAAGTTTTCTATTCACAGGTGCTTTGGCTTATTAGAAAAGCTGCTCCAGGCGATTTCTATTAGTGGGAGCATGCACATTGGTTCTTATTAAGGGGGAGCTTTCTTCCTACTTCAAAAAAATGAGGGAAGGGGCATTTTCCAGTTATTTTCCCCTTGGGGGATCTGGCTTCCTATAAGTGCATGGTGGCCCAAAGGGCAAAGATGAAAAAAATAAGCAGTGGGAACAAGGGAAGTGCATGCTGTAGTCATAAATACAGGCAAGTTGCCAAAAGCCTGAATTCTAATTACATGACTGTGGGTCCACTGCAATGGCTGTAGCTTCAAGGAATTGACTTAACTGCCATTTGTTCAGCACTGTTGTAATTTCAACAGTTATTGAATGAATAGTTAAATGAGAATTACCTGAACATTATTGTGTGTAGATAAGGCATGAGTCTAATTGTATGCTGATAAGCAAAAAAAAATGAATCTGGAAAAAGATTTCTTGACCGTAGCCTCCATCTACTACTCAAAACCTTTAGTTTTTTTTTTATTTTTTTACTGTAAGATACCAAAATATGGAATCAGAGAGCCTTTAAACAACAAAAACCAATTACAATAATAATTAACTTGCCAAGGTGCAAGCATGTTTTATCAAAGGAAGTGCCACTCCATCCAGAATAAATCTAGAAGCTGAGACAGAATGGGCGTTGGTATAATTACCTGAGAATGCCCTTTCTATCTATACTGTAAGAGAGTCCAGGAATGGGTTAAGCTCGTCCTTCTGACATCATAGAGCTGAGTCTGCCCTATAAAAAAGCCAGCCCTAGGCTGGCCCGGCTATATTTTAGGTGAGGATACTTGACGGACATAATGTGTCTCTGGAAGATAAGCAAGAAATTAATTTCACCCCTCCCCAACCATCATAACCAGATATATAAGGTAGGGCTGAACTCTCTTGCAGCGTAAATATGAAGGATATTCTCAGGTAATTATACCAATACCCATTCTCATTCACGCTGCCTCAAGAGTCCAGTGATAGGACATACCAAAGCCTGCATGTCCACAGGAGGGCCAACGTCTGGGCCAGTCACTCCAACTAAGAATCCACCTATTGAAGCACCCTCTGACCAACCGATGCCTGGACTGAGGCAAATGAATCCAGGCAATAATGCCATATAAATGGCAAAGGCAAAGCCCAGGTACCTACTCTTCAGATCCCCTCCAACAACACTTGAGTAGACCAGGGGGCTGAAGTCGCCGCACTCCTAGTGGAGTGGACTGTGACGTGTCTGGGGACACGCCTTGGATATACAAGCTCTAATCTACCTACCAATTGTCGAAGAAGTCACCTTGTTCCCCAGGGTAGAATGATGAAACAACACTTTTTGAAAGGCCGCTGTCCGTTTGATGCAAATTCGGAGGGCCCGCCTCACATCCAGCGTTTGCCACCTGTATTCCAATTCGTGATGTGATCTGGGATAAAAGTCTGGCAACACAACATCTTGTGCCCAGCGAAAACAAGTGTTTATCTTAGGGACAAATGTGGGGTCTAACCTAAGAACTACCCTGTTCTGATGGAAAAGACACAAGTCTTGTCATACCAAAAGTGCTGCTAATTCGGACACTCTCCTGGCCGAGGTAATGGCCACTAAAAATACTACCTTGAGGGACAGCATTTGTAGAGATACAGATCTGGGGGGCTCAAAAGGGGGGTCTCGTTAGGGCTTGTAAAACTTTAGGTAAATCCCAAGTGGAAAACCTATGTACAACAGAAGGTCGAAAGTTAGATGGCCCCTTAGGAAACTGCACACCAAAGGGTGATGGGACAAAGAAGCATATCCCTTCCAGGATACAACAGAGTAGAGAGCCGCTATCTGGTGGCGAAGCATGTTTGGGACCAGTCCCTTATCTAAGCCATCTTGTAGGAACATTAGCACCTCTGCCACAGAAGCAGAAGAGGGGTCTCTGGCCAAAGGAATGCACCAAGAGCAGAAGGCCTTCCAAGTGGCATTGTAGATGCGTATAATAGATGGTTTTCAGGAAGCTTGTATGGTGTCAATCACCTTGTCAGGAAAGTTGGAAGCCCTCACGGTTTGCTGCTCAAGCACAAAACTTTTAAGCTGAACCACTGTTAAGCTGAACCACTGGGGGTTTGGGTGAAGTAATGCCCCCTGATGCAGGGAGATCCTGGAAGCCGGGATCTTCCATGGCTGGACCACAGGTTCACTAGATCTGCAAACCAATGTCTCCTGGCCCAATGGGGCGTCAGGAGAATTAGCTCTGTCTTTGCCTCCAACAACTTCCGAATTACAGCCGCATTATGGGAAGAGGGGGAAAGGGATAGAGCAGACCTGGAGGCCAGGCACTCTGAAGCGTATTGGTCCCCTCCGCTCCCTGGGTCAGAAACCTGATGAAGAAACTGCCCACCTCAGCCCTGAGCCCTGAGCTCCAGCCAATTTATGGGGCACATGCTTTCTGCCTGTGATCAACACCCCTGGGCTATTTCTCCCTCAGATTGGCATCTGTGGTGAGCTGGATCCTGTCTGGCTCCTTGAACGGAAGACCTCTCTCTAGGGCCTGGGATTGCCACCATGCAAAGGACTGAAGGACCTGAGAAGGAACCTGTACCCTTATGGTAGAATGGCTGGTTCTTCCCTGTTAAAAGGGGAACAAGAACCATTGGAGTTCCTGAACATTGAGACGGGCCCAAGGGACAATTCCAATGCAGGAGATCATCTTTCATCTGGGACAGTAGAGACAATGGGACAGTGTTCTGACTTTGAATCTGAAGGATGTAACTGTGAAGGCTCTCCCCTCAATCCGGGGAGAGAAACACCTCACTGTGATGTAACTATAATCGCCCCGAAGTGAAGCAATCTGGTCGTCGGGGAAAGGTGACTTTTCTTAGATTGATCGAGAACCCATGGTCTCGTAGGCTCTGCAATGTGATGGGAAGGTCACAATGAGCTGAGCGGATTGACTGCAACTGGATGAGTATGTCATCCAGGTAGCACTGGACCTTCACTGGAATGGTGTGAAGCGAAGCTGCCAAAGCTGCCAAGACTTTCATGAAGACCTTTGGTGCTGACGAGAGACCAAAGGATAGTGCCCAGTATTGGAAATGGTCATTCTGATAACAAAAACAGAGAAACTGGCGATGATGAGGCCAGATAGGAATATGGAAGTAAGCCTCCGTGAGGTCTATGGAGGAGAGGAGGTTGCCCTCTTGAACGCTCTCAAGAATAGAATGAAAGGCCTGCATCTTAAAACATCTGTATGGAATAAATTTGTTTAAGAATTTAAGGTCCAAGATGGCTTGCCACACCCCAGAGGCCTCTGGGATCACGAAAAGGCAAGAATAGAAGCCTTGCCCTTGTTGATCCTCAGAAACCAGTTGAATGGCTCATATGTTGACAAGATGTTGGATTACCGATTCCATAAAGGCCCATTTAGAGCAGTCCCTGGAGGTGGGGCAGCAAATAAACCATGTGGAGGTGGGGAAAGAAACTCCAGTTGGAGGCCCAACCTCACCGTCTCAAGAACCCAGGTGTCTAATGTAGATTCCTCCCATCTGGAGGCAAAGAAAGCCAAATGGCCTCTGATGGAGGGGGGGAAGATGGGGCATTCATTTCGACCATCTGAATGAACGATCTCCTCCCCCTCGAAAAGGCCATTTACTGTGGGCCTGTTGTTGTCCACTGGAAGCTTCAGGACGCTGTTCTTGGTGAGCAGGAAAGGACCTCTGGCCTCTAGAGTACTGAGAGCTGGTTTCGGGCCTGAAAGATGAGGGGTGAAAATATGGCCCAGGGTAATACTCAGACCTCTTCTCCACTGAAGAGAGGACCTTCCTCTTATCTTTGGTCTCCATCAAGTACGGTTCAAGGATATCGCCAAATAGCTTATCACTTGTGCATAGAGCCAACTTCCATTTATGGCGGGAGTCGTATTGCCAGTTGCACAGCCAAAATAGCTGCCAGGTTGCCACTGAAGAAGCCATGGCCCTGGAAATGAACTTGGCCGAGTTCAGAGTGGCATCTGCCATAAACTCAGCTGCCGCAATTATCTTTTTGAGATCTTGGTGTGCTCGGAATTCGGTGGCCGGGAGCCTCTCCTGAAGCTGGTGAAGGCAGCACAGTGAAGATCTCATAAAAACGAGGCTTCCGTGGATGCTCTAATTGCCCAAGCCACTGTCTGGTGAGTGCGCTTGAGGGTCTGCTCAGATTGTTTATCCTCTGCCTTGAGCACATCCTCTAGCTTGGTGGGGGTACCCGAGGAAGAAAACTATGCCACCACTGGAGCATCCACTGAAGGCACTAGCAAGGCATTGGCCAGGGATAGGCCCACATTATAGAATCATTTGTCATGAGGAGACGGGTGAGGCTCTGCCCCTGGAGAGGTGCACTGTTCCTTCACTAAATCAAGGAAAATTAGTGTGGAGGGGAGAACCTCCATATACACTACTGGCTTGGAGAACAACAAATCAATGTGGCCAGATGTGGTCGGCTGTGATTCTGGGGCCACCTCCTCAGGGCTTAGCTGTGCAGTGACCAAAGCCTTGTGTAACACAGCCTTGAATAAGGAAGGGCTATAAATTCCTGCTGAGGGAGGCTGATCAACTCTGAAGTCCTCTACCTCAGACATATTGGGGTCGATGAGTTCCCCTTCCTCTTCCTTAGAATGACAATTAGAGCAAACTATGGTCAGAAGCCTTGAAAGAGTCTTTCCCTTCTTCCTCCCCCCACTCTCAATGGGAGGGCTGGAAATAAAACTGCTGTCTGGAAACATCCTTCTGAGAAAGGGGTACCCCTTGGGGAAAACCTTGGTGTAACAAGGGCAAGCCTTCCCCTTGTGAGTGAAGGAATTGTTTAAATCCTTCTGCTAGGGCCTGCCTTCTGCTTGGGCTTCCTAAGATCCTCAGGCTTATTCTCCTCAGGACTTAGGGGTGTAGGTTGCTTCAGACCTAGACCTATGCCCCCCTTGAACCCCTGACCATGGGGGAAGGAAGGGCCAGGCCCCCAGGTAGCCTGTCTAGAGGAAGTCCCTAATCTGCTTAGGTCCTGGGGAAACTGTTTTTCCTCCACTCTCTCTGGGGACCAAGCTAATAGGTGATTGGGAGCTGATTCAATCCCCTTGGAAGAAACTTCAGGGCTAACATGCAGCTCCCCAGAGTGAGAAACCTGTTGAATCTGGGCCTGCATCTGTGCCAAAGTCTTTGCAAACTGCTTCTGAAGTGTAGCATGCCTTCTCTTCTCAGCCCTAAGCTCCAATTTTGAAGTCTTTCTGGGAGCTAGGGCCTTGGCTTTGATTTTTGCAGCAGCCACTCTGTTAGCAGAAAGGCCTCTTTATGTTTTCTTCTTCCTCAAAGGGGCTTGAAAGTCTTGGCTGTCTTCCAATCCTTTGGGTCCTGGCTGGGGTGCTTCGCTCTCCACATTGTGAACAGAACAGACATCCAGGGTGCTGTGAGCTTCCCCCAATGGGATGCTGCCTGTTGCTTTGGGCCATGCAAGTTACAAAACTGTGAGGCCCTGGGGAAGTTTTCTCTCTGAAACAAAATGGCCGCACCACTAAAACAAAATGTCCGCCCACCACATGGAGTGGCTCTAGGATGGCCTTGCCACCTCCTTCGCTCTTTAGGCACTTACCAGGCCCCGAGCAATCGAATAACAGCGCAACAGCTGAGAAGCGGTGAAACTGAGGCTCCGGAGTCAGCTGTGAAGCAGCTTGGCCGGTGGCGGTACCAACAAGCCGCATCGAGGCTGCATGGGAGACTCTTGAAAACACTCCCTGGGTCTGTAGCCCTTTGCAAAGCAGCATTGAAGCCTCAATGCTGCAGGACAGCTGATCCCCGCTCTCCTGGAGACAGAGCTCCACCGGATCCCCGGGAGCTGATTTTAACAAGTATTTGCTGTCTCCTGTGATGTTCAAACTTTCTTTCAGCTTTTTATAAGCACTTCTTCCAGAGACTATGCTCTCAGACAAAAGCTGAGCCAAAAGATGTATGGCCCAGTCAGGGGCTGGCTTTTTTATAGTGGCAGACTCAGCTCTATGACGTCAGAAGGAGGAGTTTAATCCATTTCTGGATTCTCGAGGCAGCATGGATGAGAATCAGATTATTTTCCTCTTAAAAGCACCTCCATCTTACTGGAATTCATTTAAGATTGCTTTGTTTCTTCTAAGCTTCCAGACACAAAGTAAGAACCTCTTCGAGTCCGACCCCCTGTATGAGATCTTTTGCCATTCCAGACAAGTGACTACTTAGTCTCCTTTTAAAAGCCATCAATGATGAAGCACCCACAACTTCTGGTGGCAAGCTGTTCCACTGATTAATTGTCCTCACTGTTAGGAAGTTTCTCCTTAATTCCAGGTTGCTTCTCTCCTTGTCCTTCTTTTCCCTAGATTAGCTAAACCCAATAGTGCAACCAATCTTCATACGTTTTAGTCTCTTAGTTTAATCTCTTTAAAATGATTAAAGAGTTTGGTTAGTCTAGAGAAAAGTAGGACAAGGGAGGACATGATGGCAGTATTGTAGCATTGGAGAGGCTACGATGAAGAGGAGGGCAGATTATTTTCAAAGCACGAGGCAGGAGAAGAAACAATGGATGGAAATAATCAAAGAGAGAAGTGACTTGGAATTAACAATAAACTTTCAACAATGAGAACAATTAACCAGTGAACAGTTTGCCATCAGAAGTTGGGGGTGTTTCATCACTGGAGGTTTTTAAGAAGGTACTGGACAGCCACTTGTCTGAAATGGTATACGATTTTCTGCTTGAGCAGGGAGGTGGACTAGAAGATCTCTAATGTCCCTTCCAGCTCTATTCTGATTGTACAGTTCAGCCTGACAGATCCATGTATTGTACCAATGATACCTCATCCCAGGTGATCTCAACAAAGGTTTCATGAAGTTATTAAGTAACATGAGGGAGAGAGATGACCCTAGAGCAATCATGGGCTCAACTCCTCCTGCTCCTAAACTACTGATTGCAAGCACAACTCTGGAAAAAATAGAATCATAGGGCTTTCTTCTAGTCCAATCCCTACCTTGAGTCCTTATACCAACATGTAAACAGTTGCCCAATCTTTTCTTGAAAACCTCAAGTGACTGAGTACCCACAACCTTAGGAAGCAATCTATTCCACTGCTTAATAGTTCTTAATGTCAGGAAAGTCCTCCTTATTTCCAGGTTGATCTTCCTCTGACGAGCTTCCACCCATTGCTTTTTGTTCTATTCTCAGGTGCTATGGAAAATAAACTGGTGCCCGCTTCCCTCTGGTAGCCATTCAAGTATTTGAAGACTGTAATCATGTCTTCCCTCAATCTTCTCTTTATTAAACTAAACATACTTAAGTTTCTTTTAGTCATTCTTCATGGGATTTAGTCTCCATATCTTTTATCATCTTTGTTGCTCTTCCCTGCATTCTTTCTAGGGCCTCAGACTTTTCACATTGTGGTGACTAGAACTGGACACAGTATTCCAAATGTGATTTCACCAGTGTGGTGTAGAATGATACTGTCATTTCCCATGATCTTGATGCTATCCTTCTATGACGCAGGACTATGTTAGCTTTTTCTGTAGCTGCAGCATATTTGTTCACTCAATCCTAAAATGTGATCCATCAGAACCTAGATCCCTCTCAGAGGCAATACTGTTGAACCAGATACTGCCTATCCTGTATCTGGACATCTCATTTTTCTGCCTAAATGCAGGCCTTTACTTTTCTCACCTTGAATTTGCATCTTGATGGGTAAGGCCCAATGCTCAAACCTGTCTATGTCTTCCTAAAGATATAAAGTCTATCCTGTGACAGCAATCCCCTCCCCCAAGCTTTTGTGTCATCTGCAAACTTGATGAGCACGTCTTCAATCATCTCACCTAGGTCATTTGTGAAAATGTTGAAGACAATGGGCTCAGGACAAAACCTTGAGGTGCTTCACTGCATGCTTCCCTTCATGCAGATGCAGTTCTATTGAGGACTACATGCTAAGCCTGGTTAGTTAGCGAAATGCAGATTCATGTGGTAGTGTAACTATCTATCCTGCATTATTTTAAGTTACCAAAAAGTAGGTTGTGGGTCTACTTCCCAAATGCCTTACTAAAATCTAATTATATTTTATCCACAACAACAATTACTTAGTCTGCTAATTTAGTCACTATCATATAAAGCTGTAAGATTTGTCTGGTATGACTTGTTCTTAACAAACCTATATTGGCTTCTATTGATCACCTATGTTCATTTTTAGGTGCTCACAAATCTGCTGCTTGAATAGAATTTCATAAAGTGTGGCTCCCTTACCCCAGTCATTGCAGTGATCTGGAAGAACACTATAGATTATGATATGAAACATTGGTGAAAAATCTAACAGAGCCAGGAACGGTGCACTCTGTCCATCCTTGTTCCAATGTAGGTCATCTACAACAGCAATCAATGCAGTTCTTGGAACCAAGTTCAGTTCTAAATTTATGTGGAAGAGATTTATCTTACTTAGGATCCTCTGTAGCTGTAGCCCTATCATCTTCTCTTAACATCTCTCCCAAACCAGAAGGTTAGAGTCCAAAACAACTGCATTTTGATATATTCAGAAATCATCAATTTCCTTTAAAAAGTCTGACATCTCCACTCCACCAAAAGGACATTAATCACCTCCCAAGGAAAAGTGAAACATTCACTGTAACAAGACTGAGAGACCAATGCTGGTAAATAGTGCTACATGATAAAACAAAACATAACAGTATATAGTCATAATACAAGTTTAACCAAATTGAAGTAGGATATCTCCCAGATATATACCATGTTACACAGCAAAGCGGTTCAGACATCTGGCATATGGCTTCTAGAAAAAGAGTCAAGAAACTAATTAAAAATAACAGATGAAATTATTTAAACAGATATAAGCAAAAATTTCCAGTGATTAATATTGCATATTAAAAGCATAGCATATATATTTAAGTAATGATTAATGGTTTGAGAAAAAGAATGGAGGGGGAAACTGTCACCAAATTTTCCTTCATATTTTTTTATTTGTGTTCTCTTTTTCATTCTGCTTTATTCCTCATTGTTTCTATTCTTTTAAGCTATGCAATACAATTTTTTAAAATCATCTCTTAAATCCAGCCAAACACATTGCTGGCTATAGCCAAGTAGTGTTCTAAAGAGAGCCTTATCTACTTCCACAGACCCCACAATTTCAAATGCATTCCCTTGGCTTTGTGGGATATTGCCCCAGTTATCTGGTTACACCGTGCCCAAGTAGCATCCAACCCAGAGTAAATATGAGCAATTCTATTCACAATTCTATCCATGTCATAGTGTCTGCAGAAATAACATTTCTTCTCTCTTAAGAGGATGCAGGTAATCTTAAATCTGGCCTCTGGCTGAGAATACACAGACAAAATAAGTTCACTGACTTATTCAAGCTTTACCAAACATAGATGTTATAACCATCCCCGCAGAGGGCAAGAAAATCAACAATTCTGATAAAGACTAAAAAGTGATATGATTGGGGCAAAAACACTGGTCATGGTGTATACCATTTTCATAGAATCTATTATTTGCTCCAAAGTGAAATCTATATGTAGCATATGTTTGGGTCTGAGATCATCTGGGATAAGGCCATGGCATTCTGACCTCATTTCAGTCCTAGACCTAAGGCATACAACTTGAAATCTTGTAGCCCAGAGGACTCCAGCATCAGATTAGCTGTGAGAATCAGGAACCCAGGCAAAGAAAGGGAGCAGCAAAGTGGTCAATATCTCAAATGCAAATGAACTATACCATATTATCTGTTAGGAGAGGAAATTAGTGAACTTTTCTTATTCAGGTTGGGAAAAGCTGTTATTTTCATTCTGTCTTCAATGAGCTAGGCATCCTACCTTCTTCCACTACAGCCTGCCAACTGTTTCAATGAAACCACCAATATATCCTGTTTAGTCTTCTAACTAAGCTAAACTAATGCAAGCCAAAACCAAAACTTGACCTTTCTTCTTGTCTGTTTATTTACCCCATTTAACTCTTTCCTATTCCAGGCAATCATAATACCATAGTACCACAGTGGCCATGTCTGTCTCCATAACACTGCATACAACAGATACTCCAACTACATCACATTGCCCAAGCTGCCCATACATCAATGGGGAGATCCAATTGAAGAACATTCTTGATCTATCATAACCATGATAAGACTTTCCTTGAAAATTGCCAGCTATGCTGGACAAACAATGAAGCATTCCACTCACCTATTTTTTTCCTTTCAATTTTTAAAACAATAAATTGTCAAATAAAAGTGCCACTGATTATATTTAACCAACTCAGAACTGGTTCTCATCCCTTTTTCTGGGATGTCATGTCAAACTCCTAGAAACCTAGATTACCTGTAATTCCCTCTTTGCAGTGTTCAGTTTGTACTGTATTTCTTATTCTGTCAGATCAATATGAATTTCAAGACTTTAGTCTAGTTCACATTGAGTGCCATCACACTGAAGAATTGTATTTCCTCTGATTTTATTATTTCAGACTGCAGGTGGAGGTTACATTTTTGGATGCTACACTACACAGAATAAATCTTACAAGTAAGAAATTATCACATAGGGAAATTCTTGGCCATCCTATTTCTTGTTCTGTTAAGTTTCCTAATTGAAAGGAAAGCTTGGGTTTTGCATTTAATTTTAAAATGCATTCAGAAATGTGAACTCCCACCTGTACTCTGAAGTGGCACAGTCCATTCTACTGTCTCATTCCCACTGCATTTTGCCATGTGTGTAGACCAATCCTGAAATCACCAAGGAAGATTATTATATAAGCATCCTGGGCAATTTTTTCCATTGTCGAACTTGATCATGTAGATCATGACGGCTGCAACAAAATTAATTTTACATCAGTACATTCCAGAATATAAAGTGTAGACGCAAAAATATGCACAACATCTTTGAACACTTATGCATATATATTTATGTTATTCTAGATTTATATCCATCTTTCCTTCAAAATTTCAAGACAGCATGTAATATATTCATTTTTTCCCCATATCATCTTGGGGATTAGGCTTGCTGAAAAACAAAGATTTGCTCAAACTCACTACAAGTTCTGTAATGGAATTTGCCTAATCATAGTTCAGTACCTTAAATACTGTACCTTACTATTATTTATTGTACAACCATGTAAGAAATCACTACAATGTGTACACAATTGCCCAAGAGTAAGGGTATTTTCTTTTAACTCCAATAATAGGTGTGACTGAGCTAGGAAAAATCCATGAGTATTCTCAGTCAATATTCCATCCTAACAAATTACATCTAAAGGAGCTCTAGCAGATGTCAAATCCCCATTTTTACTTCAGAAATCATACAGAATGGCAATTTGGCAAAAATTAAAAGGTCAATTAACTGAACTTCACCTCAAGAAAAAAAAAATCCTTCTACCTCTGAATGTTAACAACTAACCTTAGATAAAATCAATCAATCGACTGATAGATTGATTAGACAGGATTGCACTATTCCAATGCGGAGGTTCTTTGAAATCTATAATAACTGAAAAAAGCTCGTGCTTTAGAGTAGACTTGTCAATGGGACACATTAACATCAATTATCTATGCATAATGAATAGGTTTACCATTTTGTATTTCATGTAACTTTGCCTTGAAAGATGAGTTGGAGCTACCCAATTAGTACTAAGTAGATATCTAGATCACATCACACCAATACCCCATTTCTAACTCTAATGTAAAGGCTTGAAATTGTAAAACTTCAAATAATTGTGAACTATAATTATTTCTTGCCCACTTCTTCCTTTCTCTACTAAAAGTGGTTGAATAGGAAATTTAAGGAAGACACTCTTTTTCTACAGTATCTCCCAAAAGAGGAAAGTACTGAAGATCTATTATTTTTGATCACTTTCTTCATTGGGTCAGTTATGCTAGTGCTTTAGAGATTAAAAGTAGACAGCTACAGAAGAATTGCTCATGGGTCTTTCCAACAATGGTGCTTTAGAACAGGAGTCGCCAACCTTTTGGACCTCAGGGACCACCAAACTCATAATTTTAAATCCCAAGGACCACTAACCGGCTCTGTGGGCGTGGCCTAATTTGTGGGTATGGCTTGGTGGTCATGTGACTGGCTGGGCATGGCTTGTGTATAAATATTATAAATATTTATATAAATATTGATGTTTTTTATTTTAAAAAAGAGCAAGTTTTACCCAAAATCAGGCAAAGCAGGCAGGCAGATTGAGTTGCTCACAGAATCAGAGATTCATTCAGAGATCTATCCATCCGTCATTGGCTAGCTTAGTCTGTCACATAAAATTTGCTTGCAAGCAAACACATAAAATTTGCTAGCAATTTGCTAGCAAGCAAACTCACAAAATTAACTCACAACACACCATGCATGTAACTATTGATTTTTTTCTATAAGAGCAACTTTTACCCAAAATCAACCAAAGCAGGTAGACTGAGTTGCTCACAGAATCATTCAGTGATCAATCTATCTGCCATCAGCTAGCTCAGTGTCTCAAATTTGTTTGCCGTTAGTCTGCACTGAATTTGCTTGCAAGCAAACCTTCAGTTCTAAGGGAAGTTCAGCTCTACTGAGCCGAAGATATAAAGACTAGCTAGAAAGCAAGAAATCCAACCATTTCCTGCTTCCTAGCTAATTTAAATCTCCCGGCACAGCAGAACAGATGATGGTCAGAAAAAGGAAAAATAGCAGGCAGGCAAGTTTACTGGGTAAGGAGTGAGTGGGTAGGGAGGGTTCCCGCGGACCATGTGGGCAGTGCAGCCTTGTGTTTCTATGCAGCCTGGATTAACTGCTTTGTGGGGGTGCTTTGGGTGTGAGATTTCTCTGTGGCCCACCAAAATTTTCTCATGGCCTACCAGTGGGCCGCGGCCCACCAGTTGGGGACCGCTGCTTTAGAAAGTACTTTAGTGCTAAGTACTCAAGGATATTTGGTGCTCAAAGCAGTATAAATTTAAGTAGATTAAGCAAGGGCTAATTACTTCACAGAATAAAATTTAGTCCAAGTCCAGTCTATGCTGGAGTTTAAACATCCCAAGTTTTGCAATACAAAATGGATTTGTATCTTTTTCACTACACCAAATTTATTTCAAATAGTTTTCAGCTTGCTGCAGGATAGCTGGGAGGAAATGTGGAAAGTTTTTTTCCTCAAACAAATGAATTCAATCTGTTAGCAGTATGAATGTATTAAAAGGATAGGACAATATTCAAACTAAATAATGAATGCAGATTAACTAATGTTTGTAAAAGATCATGTTTGTACAAGTAATTTTATATTTGACAAAATACAACTTATGAGGAAAAGATAGGAGGAACCAAAATAATGTTCTAAATGGGATTCGGGTGTTTTTTCATTTTGAATCCAAATGTACCTTCTTATCAAGCCTTATGTGAAAAACACTGGAATCAACGTGGGATCAAATTTATATATCCTGCAAATTTTAATCTAAGGAATAAATTAACCAGAAGATATTTAAATCACTTCCACATTTAACTAGCTTTAGCAAAGTAATTTCCACTTCTATTTAATTTAAAAAATGGAGGGCAATCTCAAATTCTGTTTATTGAGCATGGCATACTAATTTTCAACATTTGGTAGTTAACCATAAGGTTTGTCCATGGAATATATAACATTAATATAACTATGTGTAATAATAATGAAAAACCTACACAAATGAAGATTTTTTTTTGTTCAGGTGTTTCAATAATGAGCAAAACACTGAAAACAAATGGTGAGGTGGAACACTGTCAGATACAATTCTACTAATGGACTTTTAAAAAAAAATATGCTGGGCCTCAACTTTTCTAAGAAAGTCAGTATCTAATTTTCTAGTGAGACAAGAGGCTTCTGCAGTTTTTCAATGTTGAAAAGTCATAACACTCCTTATTACTAGGAATGCTTTTGTTGCCTACCTTTTGTGACTAAATTCTTGGCTCAGGCTTCATTCAAATCAAATCATTAACACAACCTTTAATTTCTTTCAACAAGGAAATGTGAAAACATATAACCAAGAATAGCAACATCGAAGAATTCTATATATTATTTCAAGGGACAAGCAATATTTGCACATTTGATCTACCGTAATCTGTCTCATATGGGCCTGGTTTTATAAAATGCTATGTCCCTTTGCTGCAAATTCAGATGCCACTGTTTATGGGCATCCTTCTATGTGCTAAACACCCCAGCCACTCAGATTAAATCTAGCTACATATTTGATTATTTTAAAATTAGTTTAAAGACAGATTTCACAGATCTGCTTACCTGCCACAGGTATGGCGTGGATCTGTGCCCGTGACAGGAGTTCCAACGATGGCTCACGTCCAGAAACTCCATCTGAAGAGAAACATGATTCAGTTTCGTAAATTGTCTGCAACATATCTGGCAGTCCCCACACTGAGGATACAAGAAGCATGCCAGAGAACGATTATGCTCTGTCTTTATTCCACTTCACTTTGCCTTGATGACAATCCGTTGCCCAACTAAAGGGGTGTCTCTTGTAATGCTAGAGACTGTCAACTCAAACCATCCAACATTCTCCTAAAACAGCTGCAAGCATGCAGGCATCCATCCTCCTTGGAGAAGGCTATCTTTGAAAAAGTTAAATTGTTTCACAGCAACGGTGTGGTGCCCTGGCAAGGATATCTCCCAAGACTAAATCAAAGCTGTCAGGAGAGAAAACAAAAATACTTGCAGATGAAAATAAGATAGCAGCAGAGGTGAAAACTGTTTCACCCACACCAGATTGGAAGGGACAGGACTTGCAAGACACAGGAACAGGCAGAGGCAAAAGATAATGGAAAAGGAGGAAATGACTTATCTCTTAGCCATGATTTATTTTACTCTGAAAAGGACAAATTTAGCAACATCTTCTTAGAACTCAGGAGAAGTTTCTAAAAAAACAGAACATTCTTAGAGTGATAAGATTTATTTTGAAGGTTCCTGAAAAATAGAGCAGCAGCCCCTTGCCGTTCCTACAAGGGGCCCATTTTTGTAACATGCAAGAGTCTGCTCCAGTCACACAATTGTTTCCCAACCCAGTCACCAAATGATATGGTTTCTGCTGGGGGTGACCTGAAATAGAATGTCAGGGAGGAACCAGCTATAAATAAACTCAGCTGAGCTTTCTCCAAGCAGGGAGGGTTGAGGGAAGAGGAGCTGCCTGCCTATCAGAAGCTGGATTTCAACCTGGGATCAGCGGAAAAAGATTCCCTGAGGGAAAGGCTATGCCGTTTGCCAATCGAGAAAAGGAAGGCGATACAAGAACAAAAGGAAAGGGAATGACCCTTTCTGTGTTCTGGATGCCAGAGTCCACCTACAGACATTGCCTAGCTGGTTAAAACACTTTTTCAAGCACAGAGATTATTGAAACAACAGCAGTAAAATGCCAAAGGCTATAATCTTAACTCCATATTTGCAGAAAAGTTAAGCTGAATACAATCTGCTAAAAAGAAAAAAGAAGAAAAAAACCGACAACAACCAACCATAACTACAATTATACCCTTAAAAGCAAAATGTCTGTTTCTTGAAAAAATTATATATTCTATGTGTATTAACATGTATTCAGGGGTGCGATTCAACCGGTGTTAACAACTGGTTCAGTGAGTGTGTGCTTTGCATGCACGGAGCATTTGCTACTGACCTTCTCCAGCAATCTCTGTGTGTTAAACAGCTAGCATGCGGCACTCTACTATGCCATGCAAATCAACTGAACATGAAAACCAGGATATAAAGCACAGACCAGAGCTGAGGTGGGTAGGCCCAAGAGCTGAACCTCGGGGTTACTGGTTCGCCTGAACTGGTAGAATCCCACTCCTGCATGTATTGTTTATTATCACTGTTATCTAGAGATGGATTTTATATTTTATTTGATATGAACAACAACATTCATCAATCTTTGCTAATTCTGACAAAACTTTTTATTAGCTGAAGAATAGACAAACATGGAGATGGTTATCTAAATTCAGTCAAATTGCTGAAATGGTGTGCTGATTCTATATATCTGCTCTTATATTTGCAATCAATTTAGGTGTTTTACAAGTGTATGGGCCAACCTTCAAGATACTTAGCAATGGCAAAGCTGTCTAGGGATTACTGAAAGCTGAGATTCATCTTGAAGGCAGCCCGGATTGGAGACAGTTATAAGGCATCAGAAAAAATTTGTTCCTATCACCACACAAAACACAAACACACACACACACACACTTTTTATATCTCTAGCATCCCTTCCACAAAAGCAGGAATATGCAGCATATGGCTCTCTATTAACAACTCCCATGATGACTCACCATTGACCATACTAGCTGGGGACAACATGACTTGGAATTCAGCATCATCTGGAGCAGTGGTGGGATTCAAAAGTCCCACCACCGATTCTGTGGGTGTGGCTTGGTGGGTGTGGCTGCAGAGGGGATTGCGTGATTCACGCACGTGCACCAAATGCATGCTTTGCGCACGCATTAAAAGAGTAAAAACTAAGCTACTGAGCCTCTCAGCTGTTTAGCACAGCAACCCGCTCTGCTGCGCCAAACAGCTGAGAGGTTAAAAAGAATCTAGGAGCAGGGGTGGGCAGATGGGCCCAACTGCAGAGCGTCAGAGAGACTCAAGAGCAAACAGGTTCTCTCCCAGCTGATCTTCGGCACTACTGGTACACCAGAACCGGGCCAAACCGGTAGAATTCCACCACTGATCTGGAGGATCACAGTTACTTCATTTCTGCTAAATCCTGCAACATAGTCTCACAAAAGATGAGCTTTACTTTTTAAAGAACATGCAAGAATGAACTGTACAACACAAAACTTTAAAATTAATTAAGCTTTCTCTATTCCTCACCTCCTGAATGCAGTATTTCAAGATAGTTTGTGAAATAACTGAAGGTTTTACTGAACATTCTTAGAATAAAGGAATGGCAATGAACAAAGTTTTACAAGAAAATAATAACTTTGTTATGGTTCACTGGCAGTCTGTGCAGACTGCAGCAAAATTGGACAGTGGGGAAGAATGGGGATCAGAGATGGGGCTAAGACTATCTGGGAGTGCTGCCTTCGGAGTCTGGCAGCAGTGAGGCAGAGGACCCAGGGGAGCCTGTTCCCAGTGCAAGTGTGCGCAGACCTGCTAGAAGGCAAGAGCAGCTGAAACAAAAGGAGCAACTCAGGAGTAAGGCTGGGAGGTGATTGCCTCTTCTATAAGGTATAAAGGACAGGCAAAGATGATGAAACCTTTGCAGGAAGCAAAGTCATTTGTTTGATTTAGATTCATTCTTCAAACTCTTTGTACTTCGGTTGATTTTTGTTCTAGTTTATTTGGCACTTCTGTTATTGGCAGCACTTCAAAAGAGAGAAAGGTGGGTGCTTATCTTGAGGGACTGAGATTCATTACTGGCTAGGAATGAAAATAATTCTCAGCATTGCAATAAACCAAGACTTGTTTTTAAAATAAGTGTGTACATAATTACAGTCTCAGAAGCCTTGGTCAGAACAAACTTATATTAATATTTCCATACAAGTAAATGCAGTATTCCTCAGCTTCATAACCATATAGATCTGCACACTTACCAGACTAAGTAAGGGAACTATTTGGCTTATGGGCTCTAATAAACAGTCAGTTTGGTCTAGTATTTAAGGCATCAGGTTAGAAAATAGGAGAATGTGAGTTCTGGTCCCAGCTGAGTGATTTGGGGTTAGTCATACACTCTCAACCCAGCCCACCTCTCAGGACTGTTGTTATGAGTAAAATAAAGAGGAAGAAAGAAGTATCAGATACATTTGGTGCCTTGAGTTATTTATAAAAATAATAAAAGCAAGAAAAAAATAAAGTGATTTAGCACCAACAATTCTGAATTAAAGGCAGGGTTAATCTAATATTGACAATAAAGTAAAATTATTTATGTGCATACTTCCTTATGACATTGAAATTATAAAAAGAAATAAAGTTGCTTCTCTTTAGAATCAGATCACAGGGCAATAGATCTGAGGCCTGCAGTTTAAACAGGTTCAAGTTGTTGATCTTTTCTGAGGTCTTTTAAAAATAGCTCTTCCTCAAGCTTCACCTACTTTTTGGACCTGCCTGTCCTACAGCATAGAATAAGGACTGACATTGGAGATTTGAGGGGTAGAACCATAGACTGCAATCAGAGTCAAACCAATTTGTTGCCCCCCTCAAAGCCAACATCTGCTTCTCTTCACATAGACTTTTTTTGGGGGTAAAGTTGGTGTTCTAAACTTGGTAGAATTCTTTCTCATTGAATTTAAACCTATAAAGCCTACATGGCATAGGGCCAGTCTATTTGCAGAATTGCCTTTCTTCCATTGTCTCTGCTTGCCCCACCAGATCTAGCAAAAATGACTTCCTACACAGCCCTTTTATCAACCAATGTCATCTTTTTATATCTCGGAGTTGGGTCTTCTAAGGGGCAGTACTTGCTCATGAAACAACATCCCCCAGCCTGAGATTCAAATGACCCCCAACCCCATTAATCTTTTGCAATGCACTGAGACCTGGTTGTTTTCTCAGACATTTGGATCAGAAAAAGGAAAATTATCTTGATAGAAATATGCAAGAATTGTTACCCAGGCAAAGAGCCCAGAAACATTTTTAAGCCACTTGCAATATTACAATATTCAGAAGCTGCTCAGGCAGATACCACCCCGAATGCACTGAAATATAAGACAGGGCAGGAGCCAGAGCACAATCAGATTTATACGATGCTGTTATTATAGCTAGTTTCAATAAAAGTAGTTCTAGGTCTAATGGAGGTGATTTTCTGGTTTGGTTTACTTAGCAGGGATGATAGGAGGGTAAATTACCTCTGCTTGCAGGAGGGTAAATTAGCATATGTTTTTGGGGAATTGAGTTAATTTTTTATCCTTTGGTGCCAGGGACTACATGTAGTGGTTTTGTCTGTTAATATTTGTATGCTGCCCAGAGTCACTTATGACAGAAACAAAACAGACAAACAACTTCTCCTGTCACCCATTACAAATACAATTAAATATACTGAGCTACCTGTATTTATTGTACTCAGATTCCTCTTTGGTTCCCTCACTGCAAAACATTGGCCTACAGGTATCTGCAAGAATCTTTTCCTGCTTATGCATTTTACGTTAAGTTCTTCCATACCACCATCATTAGAGCAGAATAGTAGAACTGCCTAAATGTGCTTATTGTATGCAGTAGTGGATTGCTGGATCATTTTCAGATGCAAAGTGGCTTTGCAAAATAGGTCACTACAATTCCATTTTCCAGATGGAGAATTAAAATGAGGTAAGACAGCATAATTAAAGACAGAGAAACTTCTAAAGGCTAGGTCACATCAGCCGATAGATGCAAAACATATGTAAAAAGGACACAGTGAACAAGCAAATTTTCCATCCGTTGTTATCCGCTCTCAAAAATTTGCATAAACAGAGCGGACAACAACGGAAAGGAATGGACAGGGGGAGGATGTAACGGGGATGTAAATCGGACGTTCGTAGGAAGCCTAGCGGATGGAAAAGATGGAAGCGGATGGCACATCCACAGGGCTTCCGGGGGTCAACACCGATGCGGGGTCAACAAGCGGATGCGCAGCGGAAGGAACGGATGCAGAGCGGATGCCTAGCGGATGACGCGAATGCATCAAGGATGCCTAGTGGATGCCAAGAGTTCACTGCCCATGCGGGGAGGATGCATTGCGTCAGCCCCGCGGATTTCAAAGGATGCAGCTCGCAAGCAGGTCACCATTCAGCGGAAAGACCTGCTGCCAGACACATCTTTAGCCAACAATCACGGGAAGAAAAGGAAGCCTGTGCCTACTCCTGCCAGCCCTGGCAAGAAGGACAGGACCACCATTCCACCCCCTGGCACTGACTCTGCTTCTGCTGGGGCTTCTGCTGCTGGGGCTGACTCTGCTGGTGCTGGTGCTTCTGCTGGGGCTGCTCCTGGTGCTGGTGCTTCTGCTGGGGCTGACTCTGTTGGTGCTGCTCCTGGTCCTGCTGGTGCTGCTGGTGGTGGTGGTGGTGTGGTGGACCAGTCCCTAGAACCTCAAAGCCCTGCTGATGAGGGCCCAGAAGGCCCTGCCAGAGGGAGGAAGAGGCACTCGCAAGATAAGGGGGAGAGGAGACAGTACTCCATTGCAGAGGAACATGAGAAGGAGGTGCTCGAATGGCTGAAGGAGAACGAGTACCTCTGGAGGAAGGGACACAGGCTCTATCGAGAAACCAAGCGGAAGCAGGCGGCTTGGAGAGAGAAGGCGGAGAGCCTGGGCTACACTTCGGATGTCCTCCTCGGATGGTGGAAGCACATGCACACCTGGTACAGAAAGCTGCACCTGAAGAAGTCTGGACAGGCCGCGGTCAAGGTCACCAACCGGGAGACCTATGTGATGGCCAAGTGCAGCTTCTTGCAGGGTGAGATGGGCCACCGAGGAGCATCCCCTCTGTCTACCCTCACTCTCAGGCAGCCCACAGAGAGCCAGTCCTCTTCTGGGCAAGAGTCAGCTCCTGTGTCCAGGCAGGTATCTGTGGAGCGCCCCACGACGGAGACCCCCCCCGAGAGCTGCACTCTCTGTGGCGGAGCACATGGAGGACCCCCTGACGCAGTTGGAGCAAGAAGAAGCCTCTGCCACAAGAGACCAACCCACACCCACACCCAGCTCCACCTCCACAGAAAGCAGACCGAGAGCCAGATCAGAGGGACAGAGCCACACTGTACTCTTGGAGATCAGGAACACAATCAAGAGCAGCGTAAATCTCCTCTCTCAGCTGGTACAGTCCGACATACCATCCTCTAAAAGCAAGCCCTTCCTCACCTATGTCAACCAGACCCTCATGGAAATGCCCGAATCCCAGTACCAGGTGATCAAGGAGAGGATCACAGGTCTTCTGCACCACCCTCCAGGCCCAGCTGAACCTGCTCTGACCCACTCCAGGTCTGCTCCTCCACCCCAGGTTATGTCACAGCCCTTCCAAGGCTTTCCACAGCCCCTCACCTACCAAGGCTACGGCTACCAGGAGTTCCAGCAGCACAGGCAGACTTTCCCAGTCCAGGCACAGGTACATGGCACACCACAGGTGCCACAGATGCCACCAACGACACAGATGCCACCCACGCCACAGATGCCACCCACGCCACAGATGCCAACGCCTCAACTCACTCACCTACAGACCAGACAGCCCCACTACACTCCTCCTTTCGCGACCCCACAGCCAAGCCCGGCCTCAGAACATCTGTCATCGGTCTTGCGACTGACACCCCTTGTCATGGAGGAAGGGGCTCTCAACATCACGGGACTGAGCCAGCTCTCTGAGAGCTTCCTCCACACACCATCCCCTGTTGTCCTCTCAGGGTCAGGCACCCCAATGGCGCCTCAGACCAGCACTCCAGCCACTGCCACCTCCACAGCACCTGGACCCTTCACCCCTGAGACCATGGGCATGTCTCAGAGTGACTGAGAAGAGTGCCAGAGACTGGGTTGCTACCTATTGACTTTATCTTTGCTTGGGACACTTTACTTGGGTCATTTTGCTTTTACAGGTTGTTATTAATAAAGATTATCTTTGCTTCACACACTTGGTTCAGTTCTTTTAGTAAATAAAGTCTTGGCGGAAACTTTTAGAAATGGTTTAAGCCTTTGCATGCTTGTGGGATGGGTAAGGATAGCAGTGGGATAGATAAACCTCCAGTGTAAGCATAGTGGGACTGTATGGTCCACCCTCCCAGGTGCCACACCTATGGCCCTTTATTATCAATAACAATTTAATCATTCATCAACACATTTCAACATAAACACAACTCTTTATTAAATGCCCTGTTCATTGTAGGGGCTACTCAACATATATGGTACAATCTCATCAGTGTGATGAGACAGGCTGAAGGAAACATCCATTAAGCATCTACCATCCTGTCTTGCCACTACACTGCTCCAGCTGGGGAGTTGCACCAGTGTTTCAGGAGGTTGTGCTGTTCCTTCCCTTCCCTGTTTGGGCCTGGCACATCCACAGTGTCTATCAGGTTTACTCCTTGCCTCCATTCACAAGGCTCCATGTCCCCATTGCCTTGTTGGAGGTCCATGAGCCTGTTCTGCAACACTGGGTAGCAGGTGCGCATGAGATTGTGCAGGATGCAGCAAGCTTCCACAATTTTCCTCACGGTCTCTGGGCGATGCTGCATGGTGGTGAGAAGTATCTGGAACCTGTTGGCCAGGATGCCAAAGGCGTTCTCCACCACCCACCTTGCCCTGGACAGCCTGTAGTTGAAGATCCTCTCTTCACGGGTGAGGCATCTGGAAGTGTAGGGCTTCATGAGGTAGGTTCTGAGGGAGAAGGCGTCATCCCCCACGATGAAGTTGGGCACATCTTGTGTGTCGTTGGGCAGAGAGTCTGGATCTGGGAAGCCAATGAGGTTGCTTTCCAGCCCCTCCTTGAGGTCACTGGCATTGTATACCTGGGCATCTGAAGATGAGCCGTTGCCTGAAGCATCGATGTACATGAACTTGTAGTCAGCATCGACCATGGCGAAGAGGATGATGCTGAAGAAGCCCTTGTAGTTGAAATAAGTGGACCCTGAGTTGGCTGGAGCTTTGCAGGCCACGTGCTTGCCATCTATGGCTCCAAGGCTGTGGGGGAAGTTCCACTTCTGATACCACTGCTCTGCAACTTTCTTCCAGCCTTCTTCAGTGGAGGGGCACTGGAGAAGCTCCTCCAGGTATTCTTCGATGATGGCCTGCACCACTTCTCTGACCACAATGCTGATGGTGTTGTGTGGCACCCTCCAGGTGTACTGCATGTTCCTGTACGTGGTCCCGGAGGCCAGGTGGCGCAGAGTCAGTGACACCTTCAGCCCAGGGTCCAGGCTGGGCTGGAAGTTGGTGTTTGCCTTGGTCAACCTGGGTCTCAGTCGCTCCACAACTTCATCAAACATGGCTGGTAGCATCCTCATGAAGTGCTGGAATGCACGAGGGTCTTCGTTCCTCAGCTCCACCATCACCTTGTCATACAGTCCGGACTCGGCTCTTCTCGCAATCCATCTTCGGACCCACACACTTCTTGGACGCCTCCTTTTCCTTGCATAGAACAGGTGAAAGAGCCTGTAGAGGGCTTCACACTGTTATAGAATGATGGCGGCTACCAAAAGGAGTGTGCGACGATCCCTGGTGGAGATGACTGGATGCTGTGGAAGAGCAAGAGCAAGATCAAGGCTGAAGAGGTCTGCACACCAGGGCTGCTGGACTGAAAGTGAGATCCAGGTGATTTCCTCCCCCTTTTTATAGGAAATATAGGTTTTCTGCTAGGTGTCCTTCCGCATCCTCTAGACATTCTCCAGACATCCTAAATATTTGAGATACGTCCCCTATACAAATGTTTTTTCCGTTTTAATGCTTTATATGCGAGCTGCATCCGCTTTCATCCTTTCTACGTCTGTGCTAC
The DNA here is from genome assembly GCA_015471245.1 of Laticauda colubrina. Taxonomy (NCBI): domain Eukaryota; kingdom Metazoa; phylum Chordata; class Lepidosauria; order Squamata; family Elapidae; genus Laticauda; species Laticauda colubrina. Next base: position 11,232,383 of record BLBF01000051.1, read on the forward strand.
TAACACTGCGTGTCCGTTCCGCATCCGTTTTGCTTCCTCCCTGTGTCCGTTTTCCGCTGGAGCGGATTTGAGTCCCTCTGGCAGGGCCTTCTGGGCCCTCATCAGCAGGGCTTTGAGGTTCTAGGGACTGGTCCACCACACCACCACCACCACCAGCAGCACCAGCAGGACCAGGAGCAGCACCAACAGTGTCAGCACCAGCAGAAGCACCAGCACCAGGAGCAGCACCAGCAGAAGCACCAGCACCAGCAGAGTCAGCCCCAGCAGCAGAAGCCCCAGCAGAAGCAGAGTCAGTGCCAGGGGGTGGGATGGTGGTCCTGTCCATCTTGCCAGGGCTGGCAGGAGTAGGCACAGGCTTCCTCTTCTTCCCCATGGTTGTGGCTGGAGATGTGTCTGTCAGCAGGTCTTTCCGCTGAATGGTGACCTGCTTGCAAGCTGCATCCTTTAATATCCGCGGGGCTGACACAATGCATCCTCCCTGTACGCGCAGTGAATGCTTGGCATCCACTAGGCATCCGCTAGGCGTCCATGATGCATCTGCTGTATCCGCTCGGCATCTGCTCTGCATCCACTCTGTGTCCGCTTCACTGTGCTCCCCCGGAAGCCCTGCGGATGTGCCATTCGCTTCAATCCGCTAGGCTTCGGTGGAGCATCCGCTTAACATCCTCGCTATGTACTCTCCTCATCCGTTCCTTTCCGTTGTTGTCCACTCTGTTTATGCAAATTTGGGGCACTTTTGAGAGCGGATAACAACGGATGGAACATTTTCTCATCCGCTGTGTCCTTTTTACATACTTTTTGCATCCGTCGGCCGATGTGACAGGGCCTTAAGCATTTGTTTAAGCCCATGTCCCACTGCACCAACGGATGCAAATAGGATGTAAAACATTAAAAAAAGCTTGTCATCCGTTGGAAAACGCGATGCACACGTTGTGTATTCACTGCATACGTGTTTCATATGGTCTATCCCTCCAGCATCCATCCTCTGAGATTTCATCCATGCAAGAAGTTTTGAGTTGCAGAAAACGTTTTGAACGGATGAACTTTCCACCGTGTACGATGTGCATCCGCGACATATACGGGCAACAAACCTTCTATGTCCATTTATCATCCATTAAACATCCTCTGTATCCTCTCGGCATCCTCTGACCATCCCCTCAACTCAAATCCGCTGCAGCTGAAAACGGAAAGAGGGAGGAAACGAAAGGTACACGGAACATCCACACAGCGTTAGTCGCATGGAAATAGAAAGGATTTAAGCGGATGCATCTCATATATAAAGGATTAAAATGGACAAAATGTTTGTATCTGGGATGTATCTTGGATATTTAGGATGTCTGAAATATGTCTAGAGTATTTGGAAGGACACCTAGCGGACTACCGATATTTCCTATAAAAAGGGTATGAGTATGAATCCAGCAGCCGTGGCGTACAGACCTCTTCACCCTTGGTCTTGCTCTTCCACATCATCCATTGTTCTCCACCATGGATCATGACACAGTCTGTACGATAGGTGCGATTATTCATCATCAGAACAAAAACCTGTTCAGACTGGTTTATACACAGACCTTTTATACACAAGGAGAAGAAGGAGACGTCCAAGAGCTGTGTGGGTCCAAGGATGGATCGTGAGAAGAATGGAGTTTGGACTGTATGACCAGTTGATGGTGGAGCTGAGGAATGAAGACCCTCATGCATTCCATCACTTCATGAGGATGCCACCAGCCATGTTTGACGAACTTGTAGAGCGGCTGAGACCCAGGTTGACCAAGCTGAGCACCAACTTCCGGCCCAGCCTGGACCCTGGACTGAAGGTGGCACTGACTCTGCACCACCTGGCCTCCGGAACCACATACAGAAACATGCAGTATGCGTGGAGGGTGCCACACAACACCATCAGCATTGTGGTCAGAGAAGTGGTGAAGGCCATCATTGAAGAATATGTGGAGGAGCTCCTCCAGTGTCCCACCACTGAAGAAGGCTGGAGGAAAGTTGCAGAGCAGTGGTATCAGAGGTGGAACTTTCCCCACACCGTTGGAGCCATAGATGGGAAGCACGTGGTCTGCAAAGCTCCAGCCAACTCAGGGTCCACTTATTTCAATTACAAGGGCTTCTTCAGCATCATCCTCTTCGCCATGGTCGATGCTGACTACAAGTTCATGTACATCGATGCTTCAGGCAACGGGTCAGCTTCAGATGCCCAGGTATACAACGCCAGTGACCTCAACGAGGGGCTGGAATGCAACCTCATCATGGGTTTTCCAGATCCAGAGTCCCTACCCAATGACACACAAGATGTACCCAACTTCATCGTGGGTGATGACGCGTTCTCCCTCAGAACCTACCTCATGAAGCCGTACAGTTCAAGATACCTCACCCGTGAAGAAAGGATCTTCAACTACAGGCTGTCCAGGGCAAGACGGGTGGTGGAGAACGCCTTTGGCATCCTGGCCAACAGGTTCTTCTCACCACCATGCACTATCACCCACAGACTGTGAGGAGCATCGTGGAAGCTTGCTGCATCCTGCACAATCTCATGCGCACCCGCTACCCAGTGTTGCAGAACAGGCTTGTCAACCGTCAACAAGGGAATGGGGATATGGAGCCTGGTGAATGGAGGCAAGGACGAAACCTGATAGACAGTGTGGATATATCAGGCCCCAACAGAACTTCTTGTGAAGGGAAGCAGCGCAACCTACTGAGACCCTGGTGCAACTCCCCAGCTGGAGCAGTGGAGTAGCAAGACAGGATGATAGATGGTTAATGGATGCTTCCTTGAAGCTGTCACATAACAATGATGAGATTGTGCCATGTATGTTGAGTGGCCCTACAATGAATAGGCCATTAATAAAGAGCTTTGGTTATTTTGAAATGTGTTGATCAATGAATAAATTGTTATTGATACAAAAGGTCCATATGTGTGGCAGCTGGGAGGGTGGACCATACAGTCCTACTATGCTTGCACTGGAGGTTTATCTATCCCACAACTGTCCTTATCTATCCCACAACTGTCCTTATCTATCCCACAACTATCCTTATCTATCCCACAAGCATGCAAAGGCTTAACCATTTTTTCAAAGTTTTCACCAACACTTTATTAAACAAAAAAATAATAATAAACCAAGTGTCTTAAGCAAAGATAACCTTTATTAATAACTGTCTTAAGTAAACTGTATGACTTTATTAAAAAAGCAAAATGAACCAAGTAAAGTGTCTAAAACAAAGATAAAGTGAACAAGTAACAACTCAGTCTCTGGCACTATTCCCAGTCACTCTGAGTCATGTCCATGGTCTCAGCTGTTAAGCGGCCAGGGACTGTGGAGGTGGCTGTGGCTTGAATGCTGGTCTGAGGCGCCATTGGGGTGCTTGGCCCCGAGAGTACAACAGGGAATGGTGTGTTCAGGAAGCTCTCAGAGAGCTGACCCGTGAGGGGTCAACCTCAGTGCCGTGAGGTTGAGAGGCCCTTCATCAAGTACCTGGGATGTCAGGCACAAGACTGATGACAGATTGTCCGTAGACGGGCTTGGCTGTGGGGTGGAGGAAGGAGGAGTGTAGTGGGGCTGTCTGGTCTGCAGCTGGGTGAGGATTGGAGTCTGTGGTGTGGGATGAACCTGGGCCTGGACTGGGAAGGTCTATTTGTGCTGTGGGAAGTCCTGGTAATCGTAGCCTTGGTAGGTGAGGGGCTGTTGAAAGCCGTGAAAGGGCTGTGACATTGCCTGGGATGGAGGAGCAGACCTGGACTGGGTCGGAGCAGGTTCAGCTGGGCCTTGAGGGTTGTGCAGAAGTGCTGTGATCCTTTCCTTCATCACCTGGTACTGGGCCTCGGGCATATCCCTCAAGGTGTGGCTCACGTAGGTGATGCTGGAGGATCCTCTGTCGAAGTGGACCAGCTGAGAGAGCAGTTCTGTGCTGGTCTTCATTGTGTCCCTGATCTCCAACAGGACAGTGTTGCTCTGGCCCTCCAGTCTGCCTCTCTCCATGTATCCTGTGGAACTGGGGGTGGGGGTGGGGATGCGTTAGTTTCTGGTGGCTGCTGCTTCTTCCTCCATTTGTGGTAGGGCATCATCCTCCAAGTCCTCTGGCATGGGGAGTGCAGCTGTCGGGGGGGTCTCTGCCATGGGACCCTCTGAAGACACCTGCCGGACAGGCTCGCTGGCTCCTGGCTGGAAGAGGATTGGCTGCCTGTGGGCTGTCTGAGGGAGAGGGGTGTCAGAGGGGCTGCTCCTTGGTGGTGGACCTCACCCTCCAGGAAGCTGCACTTGGCCATGACCTACATCTCCCAGTCAGTGAGCTTGACAGCGGCCTGGTCAGATTTTTTGAGGTGTAGCTTGCCATACCAGGTGTGCATGTGCTTCCACTATCCCAGGATCACTTCTGCAGTGTAGCCCAGGCTCTGTGCCTTGTCTCTCCAAGCTGCCTGTTTCTTCTTGGTGTCACGATAGAGTCTGTGGCCCTTTCTCCAGAGGTACTCGTTCTCCATCAGCCATTCCAGCACCTCCTCCTCATGCTCCTCGGAAACGGGTGTACTGTTTCCTCTCTCCTGTCTCCTTCCCTTGCCTCTTCCTCCCTCTAGCAGGGGCTTCAGCAGGGCCTTCAGGGGCTTGAGCAGCAGGGCCTTCAGCAGCAGGGCTTTAAGGGCCTTGGGGCTGGTCCACCACAGCAGCAGCAGTAGCAGCAGCAGTAGCAGCAGCAGTTGCAGCAGCAGTAGCAGTAGCAGCACCAGCAGCACCAGCAACAGGAGAAGCACCAGCAGCAGAACACCAGCAGCACCAGCAGCAGGAGAAGCACCAGCAGCTTCAGAGTCAGTGCCAGGGGGTGGGATGCTGGTTCTGGCCTTCTTGCCAGCGCTGGCACAAGTAGGCACAGGCTTTCTCTTCTTCCCTGACTGACGAATCATGGTGTTCTTTGAAGATGTATGTGGCAGCACGTCTTTCCTCTGAATGCTGACTGTGTGCGAGCTGCATCCTTTTATATCCATGGAGCTGACGCAGTTCATACTCCCCGCATGCACAGTGAACGCTTTGCATCCGATATACCCATCCCCTATGCATTCGCTTTGCTTCCTATAGGCATCCGTGATGCATCCGCGTCATCCGCTATGCATCCGCTCCTTCCGCTATGCGTCCGCTTCGCAATTCTCCCCCGGAATCCCTGCGGATGTTTCATCCACTTCCATCCGCTAGGCTTCCTACGAACATCTGTGTAACATCCCTGCTACATCCTATCCCCATCCGTTCTTTTCTGTTCTTTTCCGTTCTGTTTATGCAAATTTTTGCCACTTTTTGGAGCGGATGACAACGGATGGAGCTACCCCTTAAATTTTGCTCATGAGCTGTGTCCTTTATGCATACGTTTTGCGTCCGTCAGCCAGTGGGACAGGGCCTTTAGTGATTGTTCAAAATTAAAATGGTACTGAAACTTATGATCATTTTTCACATAATCATTGCAACATCCCCAAGGTCATTTGATCAAAATTTGGATGCTTAGTAACTGAGGTGTATTTATGATGGTTGCAATGTCCCAGGTTCATGTACCTTTTATGAGCTACTGATAAGCAAAGTCAGTAAAGCCAGATTCACTTAACAACTGTGTTATTAACTTAGCAACTGTAGTAATTCACTTAATAACTATGGCAAGGAAAGTTGTAAAATGAGGCAAAACTCACTTAACAACTATCTTGTTTAGCAACATTTTAGGCTCAATTGCTGTCATAAATCGAAAACTGCCCACATTAGCAATAGTCTGACTTGGTATAAGTAGTTCTCAATTTATGACTGTAACTTCTGTTGCTAAAGAAGGATGCTGATATTATGATCTATTTTATCTGATTGTTAAAAGAATCATGCAGTTGTTAAGTGAATCCAGTTTCCCCCATTGATTTCCCCCCCACTGACTTGTTAGAACAGAGCTGGAAAGATCCCAAAGGGTAATTACATGAGCCTGGGATGATGCAACCATCATAAATACATGTATACCAAGTATTCAAATTCTGATCATGTGACTTTGTGCATGCTGGGATGGTCGCAGTATGAAAACTAATTGTAAGACACATTTTTAGTGTTTCTGTTGTAACTTTGAATGATTGCTAAATGAATGGTTTTAATTTGAGGACTATCTGTTTATAACTTCTCCCTATGTATCCCAAGATTGCTTTCCTCATTCCCCCTACCCCATGTATTACAGGAATAGATCAGAGCATGCTTATCCCTCCAGCCATTTGGATATTTCTAGGCAGGTCAAGAGCAAGGCCTGTATTTACCAGCATGTTATTTCAAAGCCAGAGTTTTAAAATAGCCCTGTGTTATTTATAGACTTAAGCCTACTCGGTCCCTCAGTCTACACTCCACCTCATGTCCTTTTAGACAACGTCAGAAAAGTTATTTATGTATACATGAGTGGATGGGAAACCATTGGAGCCCTTTTATCCATCCACACGCTTCTCCTTGCACATCTCACCTTTTGGATCAAATCAAAGGACAGTGTCACAATACAAGGAAAGTAGATACTACATATCCCCTTCATCCCACTCTGAGGCCTTAGTTTTAGATGGACAGACACACACCACCAGGCTTTTCACCTTTTACCAAGCCAATCTCTGCCAGCCATATGTAATGCAATAAAATAAAAATATGTGTGCAGAACTTCATTAAGCATTTCATTTTCAAAATCTAAACAAATATTTGAGGAAAATAGACAGATAGACCATCACATAAGCAGAAAGATCTTAAGGCCCTGTCACACTGCCCAACGGATGCAAAACGTTTGTAAAAAGGACACAGCGGACGAGAAAAATGTTCCATACGTTGTTATCCGCTCTCAAAATGGGCAAAAATTTGCATAACCAGAGCGGATAACACGGAAAGGAACGGATGGGGGGAGGACGCAGGGCGGATGGAAAACGGATGCGGAACGGAAGCCTAGCGGATGGAAACGGATGAGAGCGGATGGCACATCCGCAGGGCTTCCGGGGGGCCTCAGCAAAGCGAATGCGGAACGGATACAGCGGATGCACAGCGGATGAAGCGGATGTAGAGCGGAAGCCTAGCGGATGCAGAGCGGAAGCCTAACTGATGCCTAGCGTTAATTACGCATGCGGGGAGGATGCATTGCGTAAACCCCGTGGATATAAGGGAAGCAGCTCGGAGCAGGTCACCATTCAGAGGAAAGACCTGCTGCCGGACGGATTGACAGCCTTGCCTGCCCTGCCTGCATGCCTGCCTGCAAGCCTTGCTGCAAGCCTTGCTGTCTGTCTGCCTGCCAGCCAGCCTTGCTGCCTGCCTGCCAGCCTTGGTTCATGCCTGCCTGCCAGCCTTGGTGCCTGCCAGCCTTGGTGCCTGCCTTCCTGCCAGCCTTGGTGCCAGCCTGCCTGCCTGCCTGCCTGCCAGCCTTCCTGCAAACCTTGGTGCCTGCCTGCCTGCCAGCCTTGGTTCCTGCCAGCCTCCCTGCCAGCCAGCAACCCCACAACCATGGGGAAGAACAGAAAGCCTCAGCCATCTGCTGTCAGCCCTGGCAAGAGGGACAGGGCCACCATCCCACTCCCTGGCCCTCACTCTGGTTCTTCTGGGGCTTCTGTAGCACGGGCTCGCTCTTCTGGGGCTGGAGCTTCTGCTGCTTCTGCTTCTGGAGGAGCTGATGATGCGGGGGATCAGACAAGCACTCCAGCACCAGCCACCTCCACAGCATCTGGACCCTTCACCCCTGAGACTGAACGACCAAGAGGAGTGCCAGAGACTCCTTTTTGTTTTATAGCTTGTTGTTAATAAAGTCTACCTTTGATTCACACACTTGCTTCATTTCTTTTTTTTTAATAAAGTCTTGGTGGAAACTTTTAGAAATGGTTTAAGCCTTTGCATGCTTGAGGGATGGGTTAAGATAGCAGTGGGATGGGCAGGGATACCAGTGGGATGGGTAATAGCTGTGGGATGGGTAAGGATAGCAGTGGGATGGGCAGGGATACCTTTGGGATGGGTTAAGATAGCTGTGGGATAGATAAACCTCCAGTGCAAGCATAGTGGGACTGTATGGTCCACCCTCCCAGGTGCCACACATATGGCCCTTTATTATCAATAATAATGTAATCATTCGTCCACACATGTCAACATAAACACAACTCTTTATTAAATGCCCTGTTCATTGTAGGCCCACCCAACATACATGGCACAATCTCATCCTTGTGATGAGATAGGCTGAAGGAAGCATCCAGCAGTCATCTATCATCCTGTCTTGCCACTCCACTGCTCCAGCTGGGGAGTTGCACCAGTGTCTCAGGAGTTTGCGCTGCTTCTTCCCTTCATGTGAGGCTCTGTTGGGGCCTTGCACATCCTCAGTGTCTATCAGGTTTTGCCCTTGCCTCCATTCACCAGGCTCCATGTTCCCATTGCCTTGTTGGAGGTCCACGAGCCTGTTCTGCAAGATTGGGTAGCGGTGCACATGAGATTGTGCAGGATGCAGCAAGCTTCCATGATCCTCCTCACGGTCTCTGGGCGATGCTGCATGGTGGTGAGAAGTACCTGGAACCTGTTGGCCAGGATGCCAAAGGCGTTCTCCACCACCCGCCTTGCCCTGGACAGCCTGTAGTTGAAGATCCTCTCTTCACGGGTGAGGCATTTGGAGGTGTTGGGCTTCATGAGGTAGGTTCTGAGGGAGAAGGCGTCATCCCCCACGATGAAGTAGGGCACATCTTGCGTGTCGTTGGGCAGGGGTTCTGGATCTGGGAAGCCCACAATGAGGTTGCATTCCAGCCCCTCCTTGAGGTCACTTGCGTTGTATACCTGGGCATCTGAAGCATCGATGTACATGAACTTGTAGTCAGCATCGACCATGGCAAAGAGGATGATGCTGAAGAAGCCCTTGTAGTTGAAATAAGTGGACCCTGAGTTGGCTGGCACTTTGCAGGCCACGTGCTTACCATCGATGGCTCCAACAGTGTGTGGGAAGTTCCACCTCTGATACCACTGCTCTGCAACTTTCTTCCATCCTTCTTCAGTAGAGGGGCACTGGAGGAGCTCCTCCTTGTATTCTTCGATGATGGCCTGCACCACTTCTCTGACCACAATGCTGATGGTGTTGGGTGGCACCCTCCAGCCGTACTGCATGCTCCTGTAGGTGGTCCCTGAGACCAGGTGGCGCAGAGTCAGTGCCATCTTGAGCCCAGGTTCCAAGCTGGGCCGGAAGTTGGTGTTTGCCTTGGTCAACCTGGGTGTCAGCCATTGCACAAGTTCGTCAAACATGGCTGGAGGCATCCTCATGAAGTTCTGGAATGCACAAGTGTCTTCGTTCCTGAGCTCCACCATCAGCTTGTTGTACAGTCCGTACTCTGCTCTTCTGGTGATCCTTCTTCAGACCCAGATGCTTCTTGGCCACCTCCTTTTCTTCCCGTAGTAGAGTTCACAGAGCCTGTAGATGGCTTCGCACTGTTGCAGAAGTATGGTGGCTGCTAAAAGGACTTTGTTACAATCCATGGTGGACATGACTGGATGCTGTGGAAGAGGAAGAATCAGATGAAGGCTACAGAGGTCTGCACCCCAGGGCTGCTGGTCTGAAAGTGAGATCCAGGTGAGTTGCTCCCCCTTTTTATAGGCAGTATAGGTTTTCCCCTAGGTGTCCCTTTGCATCCTCTAGGCATCCTCTAGACATCCTTAATATCCGAGATAGGTCCCCTCTGCGAACGTTTTTTCCGTTTTAAATGCTTTGTTTCCGTGCTGCATCCGCTAGGCATCCCTTCTGCATCCGTTCCGCGTCCGTTCCACTTCCTCCCTGCGTCCGTTTACCACTGGAGCGGATGGAGTTGCGCGGATGTGCAGCGGATGCCCAGCGGATATAGCGGATGCGTAACAGATGCGTAATGGATGCCTAGCGGATGCCTAGCGGATGCAGAACGGACGCATTGGATACATTTTCCGCTCAAAAGTTTTGAGCAGTTCAAAAGTTTCTGAGCGGATGAAACGTCAATAGACGGATGCTGGACGGATAGAGAGGATGAAAAACGGACGGAGTGAGTACAGAACGGATGCATCGCGTTAATCAACGGATGACAAGTGTTTTTCTCCATTTTACATACTCTTTCCATCCATTGGTACAGTGTGACAGGGGCTTTAGTTGTTATTTATCTGTCTTGGGGAACTGGAAATCATTCATTCTCTCTCTCTCACACACACACACACATTTTGTTAGTGCAATATTACATTTTCCTACACATCAATTCTATTTTTTTTAAATCTAACTGAAGCATGCAGTGCTTTTCCATAATGAATATATTGCAACTATCATGGAGTAAACAATTGCCCAAATACCAATAGCAGTCCAAAAAGAAAACTGCATCAAGTATTGCAGGAATAAGAACAGAAAGTCCCCAAACAAAAGAATAAAACAGATACGCAGAAAAAAAGTTACAAATATTTAATATAAAAAGTGTAGTACAGCTAAATATATGTTGTTTGTCTTTATTAAATGCAGCACTGTTGTAAACTTGTTTCCTATGTTTTTGTCCAATTTTTTTATTCCAGAACTTTTTAATTCTTCCTTCCTAACTCATATGTGTAGATCTGCATATTTATATCACCAGCAGAGATCACCCCTCCCCTCAATACCTTATTTAAGAAAGACTGAGAATTTATTCCCATTGTTTATAAAAGAAGAAAAACAGAGTGATGTAAGAGAATAGCTGTCCCAGCACAAGCACTAGCAACATTTTCCCTTTGATGAATACATGTTATTGTGATCATTTAATCCTTTTTTTCTCTCAGTGCCAAGCCAAAAGAAACCAGCAAGTAAGACTGAATGCAATCATCGAACAAATATCTCACTCAGGGTGGCTTTTTCATTTTCTACTTCATTGTTTTGTGTAATTCTTCATTTCTGCTTCTCAGTGCATATGATGAATCTTGTTCTTTAGAAAATACAATATTTGGTGATGTTCTCTGTTAGACTCAGGAATAAAGAGATCATTTCTCTTCAAGATAACCTATACTGTAAAATATTCAATTTACAAAGAAAAATGAAAGAGTAGACGGGAAAATAAATGTAAAATCACTGCATATTCAAAAGATTTGTTGCTGAAATTTTATTTTTCCTATAACAAACTATAAATCACTATGGTTTTTACATTCTTCAAAAAATTCAGAAATTTAGCTGACATCGTTTTTCCCAACAGCTGCGTATTTGGTGATGTTATTTTTTATTTTGTCTAGATAGACCAGTAGTTGCTTTGTAACATTATCTGCCACTGGTTTATATTTATAAAGCTAAGCTAGGCTGTCTAGAGTTGCTGTTATAAATACCTAATTAAACTCTTAGCTACCTTGTCATGAATTCTGATATGGCATCATTCCACAGAATTGTGTGGTCTAATCTGAGAATCCAACTAGAGCATCATTGATTGTACTGATACTAAAAACCCAGTTATCTCACATTATAAGATTTAATAAATCAAATTATAGCAACTATCTGATTAGTCTGGTATTCTAAAATTAGCCAACCAGAAGGATCTGAGAAGCTCACAAGCAAGGCAAAAATGCTCTTATGATGTTGCTTCCCAATAATTCCCAGTAAACAAATATTATCCCTGGAAAATTAAGCTTCATTTAGCAACTATAACTAATACTAGTACTGATTGAAATCAGTATTATAAGTCAGTTGACCCTCATTATATTTCAGGTGGAGGGAGACATATAATTCCATTAATAACATGAAGCAATCATTCTAAAAGGTCATAATAAATGCACACAACAATAGAAAGATTTACAATGAATAACTTTCTTTACAATGTATACACAAAGAACCTCTTAGGTAATGCTTTGTTGCTTAACCCACTGCTTTCCCGAAATAGGAGAAGTCAGCAGAAAAAAGGAATAGCAACTATGAGCAATCATGCCCTAATCCTAGCAAAGCACAGTTAAAACCTGAAACCTGAAATCTGATCTGATAAATAAATCCATGTCCCAAATTATTTGAGTTATAATAATCCCCCATAACTAGCAATTTCAATGTGTTGTTGCATATCAGGTTCAAGTTCAAAAGTAGCACATTCTTTCATAAATTCCATTTGCAATTCTGCTTTTTTTCAGAACACTACACTTCCATTCATTGTACAATATCCCACCCACCTATCTATCTTTTAGCATGGTGATAAATGGAAACAAGCTCAACCACTATCTAACTAAGACTAACAGGATTCAGATGTGAGATCCTACTATAGGAGTTAAGCAACTAGGAGCCTTACAAAAAAACCAGACACTTTGGATTCTGCTGCACTTTCCTGAACAAATATTCTTTTCACTTCTTAATGTTTGTTAATAAACGAGTGAAGCATATTAAGTTAAAAAAATAAAGGCAGTTGTCCTGATAGAAGTAATAGTTCAGGATAAAACTATGGTCCCATGATCCCAAAGGAAAAAGACAAGCATTTCACGGCGTAGAAGAAATCTGAAGTTCCAACAAATCCCAGAATCCTGGTTCACATTACTTTTAGCTCTATCCTGGGAAAGAAGAATCAATTCAACATATGTATAAATAACTTTGCATGGCAATTGGATATTCTTTTTTTGGATCTATTTATTGCTAAGCATGGCCATACTCCCTTTGCAGTATAGCAATCATAATGGATTATTTCCATGACATACTTAACCTTGCTTAACTCAGCAACATTTCACTTAATTAATTTAACTTTGAGGGTTTGTAAGGTTCACTGAACCATTAATTAAGCATAGAAGTTAGTTCTATGATCCAGAGTTTTATCCCAAGACTACTACATTAATGTGCAACACTCTGTAATACATAGCCAAACACAAACAGAGCCAAGGTTTTGCCAGGGTTGTTGGGCAAAACGTCTATTGGAAACCTATTTTTTTCTATGCTGTTGGGCAGAGCTGGAAAATAAGCTGGCACAATCCACAAATTTCATCAGGTTTGCTCTGATTTCTCAATCTGAATCACTAGAAGAATGGGAACAAGAAGGAGCAGCTGCAGATGGAGATGCTGATGATATTAGGCTTATTTGCTAGGGCTAATTGTAGGCATTGATACTGCATCCATGAAATCATTTACTCTCTCACCATAAGCTCATGAGTAAACTCCTGTATTCAGCAATTCTGGGCCAAAGAGAAGGGGAAGCAAGTATTCTTTATTATATCACTCTAGGAAGAGAATAATCTGGACAGTAAGATTTTTACCCAAACTTGAATAAATGGGGGCCAAATCATAAGGAAATAGTTACAATCTTCCTGTAAATGCATGAATTACCAAACAAATAAATATAAAAAACTATACAATATTAAATATTATATAGAACCATTTACGCATGTAGCAAAATAAGACACTACAATGGACCTGACTGCTACATCATAGGGCAACAGGATTATATTTAACAATATTTAACTGCATTAGAAATTACCCGTAAAGCCGATACACATTCTAAAGACTCAAGAAGGAATTTCCCTCTCTCTGGTATGCTAAATTGCTATTTACAAGAAGTGAACATAGGACCATTCAGAACTATTATTTCTTCACGAGGAGTCTAAAGAGATACTGTCTGTTCAACCATGTTAGGAATTTTCACTCACTTTTTCCCACTTAGATAAATCTGAATAGTTCTGAGAAAAAAAGATAAGAATGAGTCGGTTGATTAGCATCCCTCCAAAGACATATGTTTTGCAACATTTCTCTAAACTTCCAATTATATTACTTAGTATGTCAACTACAATCTAAGTGCTCTCTAAACACATGGACAGACTTCCAGAATTCTCAAATCAAATTTCCCTGGGGAATTCTAGAACAATAATCTTAGAGTACCTAGGTTGGGGAAGTTAATTATACTTTTGCTAATATTCTCTGTACATTTGTAAATTATAAATTAATATGTTAAGAGATGGAGCAATAGGGAAAGCTCATGCATCTATTCAATTGCAATATCTTTTGGCTGTACCTCTCCAAAAAGGACAACTCCCTATGGAGTTCAGCCAACTGATGGCATATTTGCATGTTCTAGAATGGCTGGCAAGAAATTTGTTACAGTTGAGGATATAACTCTTCTATATGGGAAGGGAATGGAGCTTAGTGGTAAAGCAGCTGTTTTACACAGAGGTCTGGCATTCAGAAACTATACTTATACTTCTACAAAGGACTCAGAAAGAATCCTACGTGAAACTCTTAGGCAGAAATTCACATCTACAAGCCATCCACTGATTTTTGTAAAATACAGATCCTTAGAACAGTTTTCTCTCTCTCGTAAGCCCTTCCTTCCTTCCTTCCTTCCTCCCTCCCTCTGTCCCTTCCAAAGAAATAAATAACAACAAAAACTTTGGTATTATGAAGAAAATAGGAGGGAGGGAGCATGAAATAAATGGGTTTTAGGGAGAAAATGCTGTGCTCCTTCTGTTTCATTCACTGCCATTATTGGCATGCAACTCACAATATCTAATCCCAGAAGGAAAACTGTACTGTAGAAACAGACTGCCAACCTTTGTCTAGACAACCATGCCAATCAGTATATGGTCTGTCTGTTCTAAGATGGTATAAAGGAGTTTTATTTTGATTGGTTGATGAGTAAGAGGGATTATTAGCTGCCATTCAGTTACTATACTCTGGGGAAAATGACTTACCCATCTCCTAAAGCCCCGGTCCCACTGCACTTGCGGATGCAAAGAGGATGTAAAACGTTAAAAAAGGCTTGCCATCCATTGGAAAATACTATGCATCCGTTGTGTACTCACTGCATACGTGTTTCATACGCTCTATCCCTCCAGCATCCGTCCACTGAGATTTCATCCGTGCAAGAAGTTTTGAGCTGCACAAAACTTTGTGAGCGGATGAACTTTCCGCTGCGTATGATTTACATCCGCGACATATACGGGCAACAAACGTTCCATGTCCGTTATCATCCGTTAAATGTCCGCTATATCCTCTCTACATCCTCTGGCCATCCCCTCAACTCACATCCGTTGCAGCTGAAAATGGAAAGAGGGAGGAAACAAAAGGTACACGGAATGTCTACAAAGCGTGAGTAGCACGGAAATAGAAAGGATGTAAGCGTATGCATCTCGTATATAAAGGATTAAAATGGACAAAACGTTTGTATCTGGGATGTATCTCGTATATTTAGGATGTCTGCAGTATGTCTAGAGTATGTAGAAGGCCCCATAGTGGACAACCGATATTTTCTATAAAAAGGGGGAGAAAATCATCTGGATTGCTGGGATGGTGGACCATACAGTCCCACTATGCTTGCACTGGAGGTTTATCTATTCCACAACTATCCTTATCTATCCCACAAGCATGCAAAGGCTTAACCATTTGTTAAAAGTTTTCACCAACACTTTATTAAGGTAAAAAAATGAACCAAGTGTCTTAAGCAAAGATAACCTTTATTAACTTTCTTAAATTTATGACTTTATTAAATAAGCAAAATGAACCAAGTAAACGGAATTAAGTGTGTTAAGCAAAGATAGCCTTTATTAATTTTCTTAAGGCCCTGTCACACTGCCCAACGGATGCAAAACGGACACAACGGACGAGCAAAATGTTCCATCCGTTGTTATCCGCTCTCAAAAGGGGCAAAAATTTACATAACCGGAGAGGATAACACGGACGGGGGGAGGACGCAGGGCGGATGGAAAGCAGATGCGGAACGGAAGCCCAGCGGATGGAAGCGGATGGGAGCGGATGTCACATCCGCAGGGCTTCCGGGGGGCCTCAGCAAAGCGGACGCAGAACGGAAAGAGCGGATGCAGAGCGGATGCAGAACAGATGAAGCGGATGCACAGCGGAAGCCTAGTGGATGCACAGCGGAAGCCTAGCGGATGCACAGCGTTAATTGCGCATGCAGGAAGGATGCATTGCGTCAGCCCCGTGGATATAACGGAAGCAGCTCGGAAGCAAGTCGCCATTCAGAGGAAAGACCTGCTTCCAGACACATCGACTGCCTTGCCTGTCCTGCCTGCATATCTGCCTGCAAGCCTTGCTGCCAGCCTCCCTGTCTGCCTGCCTGCCAGCCTTGCTACCAGCCAGTCTGCCTGCCAGCCTTGCTGCCTGCCAGCCTTGGTTCATGCCTACCTGCCAGCCTTGCTGCCTGCCTCCCTTGGTGCCTGTCTCCCTGCCAGCCTTGCTGCCAGCCTCCCTGCTGGCCTTGCTGTCTGCCTTCCTGCCAGCCTTGGTTCCTGCCAGCCTCCCTGCCAGCCAGCAACCCCACAACCATGCGGAAGCATAGCAAGCCTCAGCCATCTACTGCCAGCCCTTGCAAGAGGGACAGGGCCACCATCCCGCCCCCTGGCCCTCACTCTGGTTCTCCTGGGGCTTCTGCAGCACGGGCTCACTCTTCTGGGGCTGGGGCTTCTGCTGCTTCTGCTTCTGGAGGAGCTGATGACAAGCACTCCAGCACCAGCCACCTCCACAGCACCTGCACCCTTCACCCATGAGACTGAGCGACCAAGAGGAGTGCCAGAGACTCATTTTTGTCTTATAGCTTGTTGTTAATAAAGTCTATTTTTGATTCACAAACTTGCTTCATTTCTTCTTTTTAATAAAGTCTTGCTGGAAACTTGTAGAAATGGTTTAAGCCTTTACATGCTTGTGGGATGGGTTAAGATAGCAGTGGGATGGGCAGGGATACGTTTGGAATGGGTAATAGCTGTGGGATAGATAAACCTCCAGTGCAAGCATAGTGGGACTGTATGGTCCACCCTCCCAGGTGCCACACCTATGGCCCTTTATTATCAGTAACAATATAATAAATCATCCACACATGTCAACATAAACACAACTCTTTATTAAATGCCCTGTTCATTGTAGGCCCACTCAACATACATGGCCCAATCTCATCAGTGTGATGAGACAGGCTGAAGGAAGCATCCATTAAGCATCTATCATCCTGTCTTGCCACTCCACCACTCCAGCTGGGGAGTTGCACCAGTGTCTCAGGAGGTTGCGCTGCTTTTTCCCTTCATGTGAGGCTCTGTTGGGGCCTTGCACATCCTCAGTGTCTATCAGGTTTCGTCCTTGCCTCCATTCCCCAGGCTCCATGTCCCCATTGCCTTGCTGGATGTCCATGAGCCTGTTCTGCAACACTGGGTAGCGGGTGCGCATGAGATTGTGCAGGATGCATCAAGCTTCCATGATCCTCCTCACGGTCTCTGGGCGATGCTGCATGGTGGTGAGAAGTACCTGGAACCTGTTGGCCAGGATGCCAAAGGTGTTCTCCACCACCCGCCTTGCCCTGGACAGCCTGTAGTTGAAGATCCTCTCTTCACGGGTGAGGTATTTGGAGGTGTAGGGCTTCATGAGGTAGGTTGTGAGGGAGAAGGCGTCATCCCCCACGATAAAGTAGGCACATCTTGTGTGTCATTGGGCAGTGGGCCTGGATCTGGGAAGCCCACGATGAGGTTGCGTTCCAGCTCCTCCTTGAGGTGACTGGCGTTGTATACCTGGGCATCTGAAGATGAGCCGCACCCTCCAGCCGTACTGCATGCTCCTGTAGGTGATCCCTGAGGCCAGGTGGCGCAGAGTCAGTGCCACCTTGAGCCCAGGTTCCAGGCTGGGCCGGAAGTTGGTGTTTGCCTTGGTCAACCTGGGCGTCAGGCGCTGCACAAGTTCGTCAAACATGGCTGTAGGCATCCTCATGAAGTTCTGGAATGCCCGAGTGTCTTCGCTCCTGAGCTCCACCATCAGCTTGTTGTACAGTCCGTCCTCTGCTCTTCTGGCGAACCATCTTCGTCCCCAGATGCTTCTTGGCCGCCTCTTTTTCTTCCCGTAGTAGAGTTCACAGAGCCTGTAGATGGCTTCGCACTGTTGCAGAAGGATGGTGGCTGCCAAAAGGACCATGTTACGATCCATGGTGGACATGACTGGATGCTGTGGAAGAGGAATAGTCAGATGAAGGCTGCAGAGGTCCGCACCGCAGAGCTGCTGTTCTGAAAGTGAGATCCAGATGTGTTGCTCCCCCTTTTTATAGGCAGTATAGGTGTCCCTTTGCATCCTCTAGGCATCCTCTTGGCATCCTGCAGACATCCTTAATATCCGAGATAGGTCCCCTCTGCAAACATTTCTTCCATTTTAAACGCTTTGTTTCCGTGCTGCATCCGCTAGGCATCCGTTCTGCATCTGTTCTGCGTCCGTTCCGCTTCCTCCCTGCGTCCGAGCGGATGCGACTTGCGCGGATGCGGAACGGATGCCTAGCGGATATAGCGGATGCGTAACGGATGCAGAACGGATGCGTAGCGGATGCAGAACGGACGAATTGGATACATTTTCCGCGCAAAAGTTTTGGGCAGCTCAAAACTTTTTGAGCAGATGAAACGTCAATAGACGGATGCTGGAAGGATAGAGAGGAAGCAAAACGGAGGCAGTGAGTAAATCGCGTTAACCAATGGATGGCAAGCTTTTTTGTCCGTTTTACATCCTCTTTGCATCCGTTGGTGCAGTGTGACATGGGCTTTAGGTAAACTTTATGACTTTATTAAAAAAACAAAATGAACCAAGTAAAGTGTCTTTAGCAAAGATAAACTTAACAAGTAAACAACTCAATCTCTGACACTATTCTCAGTCACTCTGAGTCATGTCCATGGTCTCAGCTGTCAAGTGGCCAGGGACTGTGGAGGTGGCTGTGGCTTGAGTGCTGGCTTGAGGCACCATTGGGGTGCTTGGCCCCGAGGGCACAACAGGGAATGGTGTGTTCAGGAAGCTCTCAGAGAGCTGACTCAGTCCTGTGAGGTTGAGAGCCCCCTCATCAAGGACTTGAGATTTCAGGCCCAATACTGATGACAGATTGTCCATTGACAGGCTTGGCTATGGGGTGGAAGAAGGAGTAGTGTAGTGGGGCTGTCTGGTCTGCAGCTGGGTAGGGAGTGGTGTCTGTGGCGTGCGATGAACCTGGGCCTGGACTGGGAAGGTCTGTTTTTGCTGTGGAAAGTCCTGGTAGTTGTAGCCTTGGTCCGTGAGGGGCTGTTGAAAGCCGTGGAAGGGCTGTGACATTGCCTGGGATGGAGAAGCAGACCTGGACTGGGTAAGAGCAGCTTCAGCTGGGCCTTGAGGGTTGTGCAGAAGTGCTGTGATCTTCTGCTTCATCACCTGGTACTGGGCCTCGGGCAGGTCCCTCAGGGTCTGGCTCACGTAGGTGATGAAGGTGTTCCAGCCCGAGGATGCTCTGTCCAAATGGACTAGCTGAGAGAGAAGGTCTGTGCTGGTCTTCATTGTGTCCCTGATCTCCAACAGCACACTGTGGTTCTGGCCCTCCAGTCTGCCTCTCTGTCTGCATCCTCTGGAGCTGGGGGTGGGGGTGGAGTGGGTTGGCCTCTGGTGGCTGCTGCTTCTTCCTCCATTTGTGACAGCATTGCATCATCCCCCACGGGATCCTCCAAGTCTGCCGGTATGGGGAGTGCAGCTGTCGGGGGGGGGGTCTCTGCAGTGGGGCCCTCTGAAGACACCTGCCTGGACAGGCTTGCTGGATCCTGGCTGGAAGAAGACTGGCTGTCTGTGGGCTGTCTGAGGGAGAAGGGTGTCAAAGGGGCTGCTCCTCAGTGGCGGATTTCACCCTCCAGGGAACAGCACTTGGCCATGACATACATCTCCCGGTCAGTGAACTTGACAGCGGCCTGGTCAGATTTTTTGAGGTGTAGCTTGCCATACCAGGTGTGCATGTGCTTCCATCATCCCAGGAGTACTTCTGCAGTGTACCCCAGGCTCTCTGCCTTGTCTCTCCAAGCTGCCTGCTTCTTCTTGGTGTCATGATACAGTCTGTGGCCCTTTCTCCAGAGGTACTTGTTCTCCCTCAGCCATTCCAGGACCTCATCCTCATGCTCCTCGGAAACGGTATACTGTTTCCTCTCTCCCTTCTCCTTCCCTTGCCTCTTCCTTCCTCTGGAAGGGGCTTCAGCAGGGCCTTCAGGGGCTTGAGCAGCAGGGACTTCAGCAGCAGGGCTTTGAGGGCCTTGCGGCTGGTCCACCACAGCAGCAGCAGCAGGTTCAGAGTCAGTGCCAGGGGGTGGGATGCTGGTTCTGGCCTTCTTGCCAGGGCCGGAACAAGTAGGAATGGGCTTCCTCTTCTTGCCTGACTGACGAACCATGGTGTTCCTGCTAGATGTATGTGGCAGCACGTCTTTCCCCTGTATGCTGACTGCATGCGTGCTGCATCCTTTTATATCCGCAGAGCTGACGCAATTCATACTCCCCGTATGCGCATTGAATGCTTTGCATCCGATATACATCCGCGCAGCATTCGCTTTGTTTCCTATAGGCGTCCGTGATGCATCCGCTTCATCCGCTATGCATCCGCCCCTTCCGCTATGCGTCCGCTTTGCAATTCTTCCCCGGAACCCTTTCGGATGCGTCATCCGCTTCCAATGAACATCTGTTTAACATCCCCACTACATACTACCCACGTCCGTTCTTTTCTGTTCTTTTCCGTTCTGTTTATGCAAATATTTGCCACTTTTTGGAGCGGATGACAATGTATGGAGCCACCCCCGAAATTTCGCTAGTCTGCTGTGTCATTTATGCATATGTTTTGCATCTGTCGGCCAGTGGGACCTAACCTTAAGTTTAGCAAAGGGGTGAGATGTTAAGTGCACAGTTTCAACTGCCTGTTCTTTCTCATATTTGTTTATCAGTATAGTTGTTATAATTAATCTCGATCTGATTGCTACTTTTCTCTTTCTTCATTTAAACATTTACCAGTAGTCCTCAACTTATGTCAGGTCAGTAAGCGACTGTTACGATTGACATCTTCCCCACCCCCCCAAAAAAGCTACCCATGAACCAGTCCAAAGTTAATGGCTGCTGCAATGCCCCTGGTGTCATTTATTCTTACAACCTACAACAAGGGTGCTGCAGACCCTGTCTATTTCCCACTCTCACTTCCTCAGAGTCCCCACAGGTCTTGGGCCTGCTTCCCACCCTACTGGACACCACATCCTCCTCTTCACTTACTTTTCAAGCTCAGGAGTCAGGCTAGAGAAGGAAGATGGTCCACTCTGTTGCTGGGACACATGGTCCAATCCCAGAAGCAGACGCTATTTTTTGAGCAGCTGCATTGAAACGTGGCTGCTAGGAAAATGGTGGTTCAGGAGTGCACAGTGCAGCCCAACAATGGAATGCCTTGCTTTGCTCTACTAACACATTTTTCGATGTGGCTGCTTAGAAAATGATGGATTCTGAAATTGCATCATATGGCCTAACAAAGAAGCAGCCTGTTCCCCTTCCTTCCCTTGACCTCCTGAGCTCTGAAGAGCTTTAAGTAACAGTTCAATTATGATGGGAGAGTGGGGAGGAAGCTCAAATCCTGTGAGGATCGGGAAGGGGGGGTGGTCGACATGCCTGCAGGGACTTGATGGGTAGGGAACAGGTCTGACTGGGGACCCTAAGGGGCAGGAAGCAGAACACGAGGTGTTTCAGAGGCTGTGGGAGACCTTGTGAAGTCTGGGGCAGATAGGCCGTCCCTATGCTAGGACTAGCAGAGCCTCCCCTGACCCTGAGTTCCATCTAATGACCCGCACAGTTGCTTAACTACCATTTTAAGAAAAGCAGAGGGTGAAGCTCATACAGCAAGGTCATCTTGGGCAAGTTCCATTATGGCCATAAGTGGAGAACTACTTCTGTTTTCCACAAATCAGTTTTAACAGATGGACAATAGTAACTACAGCTGTAAAGTTAATGCTCAATACAGCATTAATAGAAGTCACCAAATAAAGTGTAATTATATTGTTCATAATATAATGAAGGAATTTTTGGATTTTTGAGCTTGGTAAATAAAGTAACCATTATTATCATTTTTTATAAATATATATAGGATGGGGAGATGAGAAAAGGGGAAAGGAAAAGATCCCCCAAAATAATATGAATATCTGATTCTTACTTCTCCTTCAAACAATTTGCAGTATTTATTGCCATAACTTTTAGAAAATGTGCTGTAAATGTTTTGATTGTTACTTAGACTGAGAAGCTATGACAACTCAGACCAATGGTAGGTTGCCTTTCTTTTAGTCTTGTTAAATTCCATGATGTGGATGCTTGTATCTTGCTGTCTGATAAGAATAAAGCTTTTTTTGTTTGTTTTTTACAATATTCAAAACTCTAGCATAGTCATATGAAGTTTAGAGGCATCTAAATCACCTTAAAGACAAATTTTAAGCTTGGATAATTTTCCCGATCAGTTATACCACAAAGAAGAAGGAAAGAAAGATTAAGATTAAAAGGTGCAGTGCTAGAGAATAATATTATACTTATCACCTTACTGTGTAGAAAGCACATTAGATCAGTGTTTCTCAACCTCAGTATCTTAAGTTGTGTATCAATTCCACAACCAGATTGAGAAACATTGGAATAGATCAATTATTGCCAATGGATAATTATAAGTCTTGCTTATAAGCTTCAAAGCAGCATCTGTTTGGACTAGACATCCAACAGCATGCTAGAAGAGATGAATTTTCTGATCTTCTCCAGCAGCGCTCACTTTCTTACGTAACACAAAATCTGAAGTACACAGTAAAATACATGATCTGAGTGCAGAAGGACCTGCTTATTGCTTTCCCTTTCTCTTGCTAATTTTTTTTGTCTCACACTTTCTTGTATTCAAATGTACAGAAAACAGTAAGAAAATAGTGGGTGAATAATGAAAAAGTCTCAGGAAATGAAGGGCAAAAAAACCTCATGGAGAAATCTCCCCAAACACCTCCAAACTTACGTTTGCCATCCAGATTTGAGCAACACCACCTAGTGGCTGGTGTTTGTAGCTGTCTACAAAGTTGCACTTTCCATTAAGTAATTAGAATATTAATATTTTTTTTTCAATTTCTTCCCATACAAGTTAGTAGGAAAGGCTGTACAATGCAAGAAGTGCTTTGCAGGCAGGGGAGCATATATGAAGGGCCTCTTTTTTAATCATTAAAGCAACCACTTCAAGAAATGGTTGTACATATGCACACACTGATACACAGAAACAATCAGGAACAGCTTCTAAAGCAGCCTTGCTAGCAATCTGGTTATCTTAACAATGCAAACAACTTGCTTTGTTTATACCCTCTGATGCTGTGAAGTACTTTTTTTGAAAATTGTACACCGTTCTTTTTAATAATATTACTTTTTGTTTGTTCTTGGACTTTGGTGAAGAATTGGTTCAAACCTGACAGACAACAATTTTTTGTCATTCCCCAGGAGTCCAACTTATTTACAATCTATCTCCTTCAAGACCACTGATCTCTTCATATGAAATCATATGAAACAAACTGCCAAAATAAAAGTTAAATTCAAATGTTTTTATCTTTGCCTGGTAAGGGATTTTGAAACTCAAAAATGAAGTAAAGTATTTTTATCTAGAAAAAACAAAATGACAAAACAGTTTGTTATTATAAAGACACTGAATGACAATGGAGTTGGATGGGAATTTTTTCCCCTTCTCACAAACATCATTTTTTTTAAAAAAAAATTGCAGAATATCTTTGTAGCTTAAGAGATATAAGGCAAAATTAGCCAATAGTAGCTTGTAATATGAAGGAAGAAAATAAAAATGGATTTTTTTCAGGCCTCTGCTTGAATGCTCCAATAAATTTGGAGTTGAGAAAAGTGCTCCTCACTGTACTGCACAGGATGCTACCGAAGGAAAGAAAGGAAAAATGCTATAAATTATTTAGCCTGGAAATTGACCAAAAATTAGAAAACAGACACAGTTGCCACAGTCCCACTGCTCCCCTCCCCAAATATTTCATCATATCCAGACATCTTGGTAATGGAGGTGGAGGGATTTCATCTTTTGACCAGCACTTCTGAAATAAATTATTTTTCTGCTTCAGGGAACCATTTCTTTTTCTCCCAAATGGCTGATCAGCCACGCAGCAAGGAAAAAGTGGCTCCTAAAGGTGCTAAGATATATTGAGATTTACTAAGAAGCACAAATTGCCCATATATGCTATGTTAACTGCTATGTTCCAGCCTTCTAAGTGAGTTTCAACTCTGGATCAAATTAAGTGGGGAGAATTTGGTGCTCTTGTTAATTTATTTACACAGGAAAATGTCAACACTTTAAATGTACTGAAGATACAAACTCTGGCTTACAAATTCTATTGCTGAATGTTTAGTATAAAAGGTAATTTTCCAAAGATTAGGTCTCTAATTGTTGCACTGCAATTTTCATCATCCCTCCCTTACTCCCATCCATAATATGTGGCATGCTGAGTACAGAATAAATTTCTTATGTTGCTTTTGGCAAGATATGTAGGAATTTTGCTTTGCAAAATGAAACCAAATAAAAATATAAAACATTTAACAAGCAATTTTATTATTCCATGATGGGAGAAATGTACTGATTTAATTCATGCTAGTAGTACTCTTCCATCCACCTACATAAGCACTGAAAACAATTCACAGCAAGGTGTCTTAAAACATACATGAAAAAGTTGAAATTTAGGTATCAAATGGTACTTCACAATGCTATATATCTTATGCCTCTCCCACCTACATTCATTAATGCAATATTCATTAATAAAAGAAACAAGTTGGACTGCTGAAAAAAGTGAGAAAAAATAAATTCCATATATACACACACTGAGAAGTTCTTCTCTTCTCCCTAGCCACAATTCTATGGCCTTGAGCTATGCTTTCCAACAGAGTAACTAAGGTATTCCAGATATCTGCACTATAACTCCCAGAAGCATTAGTGAATGATGCAACAAGTTTTAGTTCAATATTCAAATATTCTTGCCTTAGGATTACCTATAGCAATGCTCTTGCCAAATTACATTGTTTTGTTCACTTAGCCATCAACTTTCATAATTTTAAGCAGTCTTTTTAATTCCTTTTTCCATGACCCTTTTATCTGAAAAATCTCATGGACAGTAGACTTCAGACTTCTTGTATGCAAAGTCTGTGTACTGTCACCAAAGTACAGCTCCCAACCTAGTGAAGAGAAACATGTACTGCCATATTCTGGAACATTCTGATATACTTTAGTATTTAACAAAAAAATATGATTTAGGTTAGAATTACACAACACAATATAAGACTCACCCCCTCTCTCATTGTGCCCTTTTTCTAATGCAGGCAAATAATAATAACAATAGATTTCATTTTGCATTATTGCAACTGTCAATGTAAGCTTATGCAAAACATTCCAAACACAGGGGGGAAAAGGCTCAGGAAAACAGGAAGCTTATTTCTCCCACATGTAACACAAAACTGTAGTAGGGACTAAAAGGACTAAAGTGGTGGTGGTGGTGGGGGGACGACCCAAACAAGCAGACAGAAAGTCCTTACTTCACCTGAACATATCTAGACATGCCAGTTAAATCCACAGGGCTCAGCGGCAACAAAAGAGGCTGTATTCCAGTTGATCTAGCTTTTGTAAAGAGGGAAAAGGGCTTGCTTGTGACTGGGAATGAACTAGACAGAAATGTGGTGTTGCTATGGAAACCATTCAACTGCCATCTTGCATTTCTTGGTATTTGTTGATAGGTTTTTAATGTGGGCATCAACAACTGATTCAAAGAGAAAACCAGCAAATCATTTCTGCCACATATAAAATTAACAGGGAAAAATAGGTATCAGAATGAGTTCATCTTAGTTGAATCCTGAAATCTTAAACCAGGAAGGCTGCCTTCAGAACAATCATAATCAAAAGAAGAACATGTGCAAAGTGCTTTTGCTGTATCACTTCATATTTACAATGTAAAGAAAGGGTCCAGCATTTAGCACTTGCCAGTTTTAGCTATACAATAATCTTGGGAAATTGACTGAAAATAAGGAACTGGCACAAGATCAATCAATTAGTTTGTGGTTGGACAGGAATGTGAAGCTTTGTGACTTGGATCTCATCTTCTAATCAGGCATTTTCACAACCATATGCTGCTGGTGGAACCACAATCAATTTCCTCACATTTTGGAGTAGGCATGGCTTCCAAGAAACCTTTTGAAGTACAACTCATCAAGATGTTCAGCTTTAAAGAAGTCCCCACAAAGATCTGTTAGTCCTTAACATGAAAAGCTATGCATAGCTTTCGTCAACAAACTAAATTAAATCATCCACCAATTTATGAAAACATAAGTGCACAGTTTAAATTAAGATTTTGTTGAAAATGGACTTCCAGAGGAGCAATGGTAGACTGAAGATAGCTTCACTTTCAGCACAGCCAATGTCAGCCTTCCCAGATAGATGAGATAGGAAATAGAACCAAATGAGCTAATTCTGTTTTATGATAAAGGAGTTCATTAAGTGAATCTTGTAAGTCTAATATAGGTGGTCCTTGACTTATGCCCATAATTGAGCCCAAAATTTATGTTTCTAAGTAAGACAGTTGTTAAGTGAATTCTTGCCACAGTTGTTAAATGAATCATTGCAATTCTTAAGGGAGTAACACAGTTGTTAAGTGAATGTGGCTTCACTTGATTGATTTTGCTTGTCAGAAAGTGATCACATAGCCCCAGAATATCACAACCGTCACAAAAATGAACCAATTGACAAGAATTCAAATTCTGATCTCGTGACCATGGGATCCTGCAGTGGTCATCTGAAAAAGTCATATGTCACCTTTGTCAATGCCATTCTAACTTCAAATGATCACTAAATGAATAGTTGTAAGTCGAGGACTACTTGTAGCACATTTAGCAACTGATGGAAATTATGATGGACTTTCCCCCCATCCCAAAGCTATCAATGGCCTGGTTTCAAAGTTATAGCTGCTGCAGCTTCCACATAATTATATGCACAAAATTTAGGTGCATTCATCTATATGATTGATTGTAGGGACACTGCTGTATTCCCCCACCCCCAATGGATCCTTGCAGGCTTTGGAGATGACGGGGCACATAGCTGCTAGGTCTCCACAAAGCTATCTTTGTAGCTCTCCCGAACTCATGTTTAGGAAGAAGAGACCACTCCATCCTTTGGCCTCTCTAGGCTCCATGGCATTGTCCTAGTGACAAGCTCCATTTTTGAAGAAGTACAATGAATTGTGGCTACTCTAAAAATGGCACCCACTTCTGGCACCATCCTATGTGGCCTCCAGAGATGCTAAGGGGTGGAGAGGTCTGTCCTCCTTCCCCAATGTGAGCTCTGGAGATCTACAAAAGGTAAGTAAGCAATCAATGAAATAGATGTTTTGCTTTATTTTCAGATGGAAGTGATAAGCTATGGTGTTAAAAGGAAAGGAGTACAAAGTTGGCTTACTTTATTAAAGTTTAAATAAATACAGCGATAGCATTTAGACTTATACACCACTCCATTATATTTTACAGCATTCTCTGAATGGTTTACAAATGTCAGCATGTTGCCCCCAACAATCTGGGTCCTCCTTTTACCAATCTCGGAAGACTTGGAGGATAGTCAACTTCGAACTGATCAGGATCGAACTCCTTGATGTGGGCTGAATTAGCCTACAATACTGCATTCTAACCACTGTGTCACCACCAGATATAGATGTTGTTTAAAAGAAATTAAACATGAAGATTCTTAATACATTGTTGTTTCTAGTAACTTTTTATGTTTTTTAACTAGATACAAGAAATGAATCTCTAAAGATTTGTTTATGGATCCCAGGTAAGATTTGAGAAGGAGAGGGCTTTATATTTTGAGAGAAATATATTACTGTGCTAAAAGTAAAATAAAGGAATGTGAAATTGATCAAGTTGATGAAGTTAAACTACTGTATATATTATTACTGGGAACTTTTAATGGACTTTTGCTGATTAGAACTGAATAATGAGGTTTTATCATTTCTTTACAGATAAAGAGATGAGATATGGGAAGATGTTCTGGGTTTAAATATCAGAGGAAATAATAAAATTTTGAAATTGTATCTTGAAGGGGGAAATCATTTCTTTTATTTTTATTTTTTTTATGTTATTTTTCCTTTTTCTCTATATTTTACCCACTTTTTAATTTTGTATTAGTTTATTATTTTTCTACTATTAAACATTTAATATATTATAAAAAGTAAAGAGTTTCTTTGAAAAAATACCTTTGCATAATACAGATCATGGACATCACATTGTCTTCTGCAGTTAATATGGGTATCAACAGTAAAATTAACAGGGGCATCCACAAATGGGCTGAAAACAGTCTAGAGCCCATAGCACTCTGTGACTAAGGCTGAAATAATCCAGAAAGCATTCTATATAGTTTCCAGCAAAAGTCCTGTTATTAAAAGCAAGGATTGGCAAACGCGGGTTACCAGCAATGAAGATCAAACTGCTGAAAATCAGCAGCAATTGTCAATTTTTGGCATTACACTCCCTCTCTCCTCCCAAAAAATAAGGGTGGAAATGGAAGTAAAAGACCCTTGGGAAACTGCTCCTATTCCACCATTAACCTCCTTGACTTATTAGCTCAAAAATCACAGGATCCAAATGTGGACCTTTTGAACTGAATTTTGGAATGCAATAATAAACTAAAGCTATCTCCAGCTATTAGTCATACTCTGTGCCCAATAGTGAGTTTTCTGGTAGAGAATAGGCTTTTTAACACATTTCAACCCATTACTAAAATAAAAAATTATTATTATTATTCAATTACATGCATAATTATACTTGCTTCTATCAGAAGCAACTTTCAGAAATTCTTCTTATACTGTAAAGTTTAAATGTTCCACAGGGATCCCAAGTAGCTCTTTCCCTATTTTAGCACCACCAGTTCTTCATTCTGTATTTTTTCCAATTCTAGTATAAGGGCAACACTTCTACCATATCCTAGCTGAACCTATCCAGGAATGGATGCTATCAGGAAGCTATTGAGTTTCATTCTATCAATTCCAATTTTTCTACTAACCCATGTTGGCTTATATCCTGACAGATAACTCCATATTCTTTCTCCCCAGTGAGAGTATTTTCTCAGCCCTAGCCCTTTACCCTCAATTATATGAAACAGGTACTTTGGAGCTGGATAATTCTGTAATCAGCCAGAATTCATTCATTTTCTTCATTTCCTTGCTAGGCAAGGGGACTTGCG
Organism: Laticauda colubrina; assembly: GCA_015471245.1. NCBI lineage: Eukaryota > Metazoa > Chordata > Lepidosauria > Squamata > Elapidae > Laticauda > Laticauda colubrina. Next base: position 11,261,298 of record BLBF01000051.1, read on the forward strand.
TTTCTTATGTTTATCTGTCCAGTCCCCTGCACAAATATCTGCATCCCATCTTTTAAAAGAAAGCTTAATATATTGGTCTGTATCAGAAGTGACAGCAGGATATGGTCAAAGAAATCAAGATGTCAACTATGATGATGCAATTGAAGCTTTACCTATTTTAATGTATATGTAGGTATATACATATATATTTTACGTATATTGCAAATCACACCTTTGTGGCTGACATATTGACTTTTCTAATTATGCACTCTACTTTAAGACTTAGGATCTAGGATCAAGAACTGCTCCACAATTTTACCAATTTAAAAAAAATCTCTGATGGGAATGACAATAGATGAGCAGTTTCAGTCTAGAATAGCTTTCTCAAATTTCTTCAGATGTGTTTGATTTCAGTAATCTAGCTAGCATAGTCACTGACATTTTGAAGTCAAAAACAACTGGAAAGATAAATTTGCCTAAAAGTCAATGACATTTAAAAGACTTGTTTCAGTTATACAGCATTCAATCCAGGTACTCCATCAAAGAGACAGATATATCCCTCTAATCACAGCCAATCACAGATTGGGCAATCTTTACTTTTATGCTCTTTTCAAAATACAACATGTACTGCTATGTTTGTTTCTTTTTTCAAATATTTCTCTACTAATTCTTCATTTAACCATGTTTAATAGGGTGTAATGCTCACAGCAACTTTTGTAACACAGTTTAAACTCACCTTTTGGTCTTGCTTCATGAATTTGGAAACAATCTTGTGGATGTTTAAAATTATGCATGAACATAAAAAGAATACTAAAGAAAAGTATTTTATTAGCAAAGTTGCATTCCTTTATTCTCACACAATGAATTTTGAACACAATACACTCTTTAGGAATAGCACTATTTTTTTTTCTGAACAAAAATTTTCTTCCTTTTTGTTCTCTTTTTATAAGAAAATTATATAAATTACTTGTGGGGAAAAATTATGAAATTTAAGTCGATTCTTCACCCTACAAAATTCTTTCCAAGTTGTGTCCAAAAGTATTCCTTATTCTTCCCAAACAGGCATTACTTGCAGTTCATGTTTGACAAAGAATTAGAAGCTAAAAGCAAATAGCAAGCTTTGTTACGTATTGTTACAGAGTTCTCCAATTAGAAAAGCCATCAAAAGCTAGATAACATTAGCCTGTCCTATGAAATTATCCTCTGTCACTTCCAGAGGATATCTGGAAGGAAGCACACTGAGCTAAGAAAGTATGAAGAAAAAGACTATCTCAGTGGTTACAGCACTAGACTAAAAAACAGAAGACTTTGTAAGTACAAAGCCCATCTTAGGCATAAAAGTCAGCTGAGTAACTTTGGGTCAGTCATTCTTTTTTAGCCCAACTCATTTCACATAGTTGTTGTGATGGGAAAAATAGGAAGAAGGAGTATTAAGTGTATTTGCCACCTTGAATTTTTTATAAAAATAATAAAGTTAGAGAATGAATGAGTGAATAAACAAACAAAGGAATAAAATTTTAATCTTCTGGGAAAAGATTCAACAAATTATAAGTCAATCAAATATTTTGTATATCTATGTCCACTCTGTAAATATTCAAAATATTTGCATGCAAGGCAAAATCAATATAAAAGTACAAAAATGTAGTTTCACAGTTGGAAAACCCAGAACATGAGATCAAGACAGATGTACAAATGAGCAAGTACTGTGCATATTTGTACAGCACAAGAGGATTGATCACTATTCTATTTTAGGATTAAGTTCAAAGTGCTGGTAAGAGATAAACAATCTGAGGATGCAATGCCTATAAAAGCAACTTATTCCATATCAATCTGTCCATCCCCACAATTCTGAAGAAGAGGCTTTACTCCACATCCCAACAATTTCCAAAAGTGTTCAAATGCACAAGTGTTGTAAACTTGAAAGAGTCACTAAATCATCAGACTCAATTCTCTTCCACAAATAATGATAGCAAATTATAAAGAATGTGTACGGGAATGGACAGTTTTGTCTAAAACTGAAACACAATAAGGAAATGAGAAATGTACATAGAAGTCAGACAGCCTCCCCCAAATAGTCTTAATCAAAATTAGGACCACAACTTCCCAAACAGCTGTGAGTCACCCCAGCATCTCTGGGGGCACTAAATTAGCAAAGAGTTTTATGCAAAGAAATGCAACTGCAGCGCTATTCTCTTTACTATAGATGATATACAACGTGGTGGGAGTCAAGCAGACAGACAAGTCACACTTTTCTTTACACTTCACCATACAAGTAGTCCTCAACTTACAACTGTTGGTTTATCTACTATTTGAAACTAAAACTGCACTGAAAAAAGTGACTTAAAATGAGTACTAATGCTTACAACCATCACAGCATTCCCACAATCATGTGGAAATCAGCATTAATTTACAATGATGGCAGCATGTGGGGGGGGGGGGTGTCATGCTGTTTGTGACCTTCACAACTGGTTTCTGACAAGCAAAATAATTGAGGGAAGCCAGATTCATTTAATGATCATGTAATTCACTTAACTATAGTTATTTGCTTAACAACATAACAAAAATGTTCATAAAGTCAGGCATGACTTACTATCCTTAACAACTGTTTTGTTTAGCAACAGAAAGTCTGATCCAAATTGTAGTCATAAGTCAAGGACTGCCTGTATTCCAGTATCATTGAGACTGTTTCCGCATCAACTTCATTACTGATCCACGACTAATGTATGTATTTCTAACACACATGTATTATTCATACTTAATCACAGGAAATTGTTTTGAATTATTCTGAAAAAAATCATCATTGATATATTTCTTTCCTATAATGCTTGTCGGTCGGTCTGTGTCTGTCTTTCTGTCTGTCTGTCTGTGTGTAAAAAGCTTGCTTAGCACTAGAAAGATAGAAACTTTCAACCTCCCTTACAACAAACGAAGGAGAGATTGCAGTAGTTACTCCTTGATGACCTTTAGCAACTACAGGTAATTTGAAATACATTATCAATTAAATTACTGCAAAGTATAAAGCAGGGGCCTTGATAGCTTTAAGACTTGTGGACTTCAACTCCCAGAATTCCTCCTCCAGTCAGGTCAGGAATTATGGGAGTTGAAGTCCATTAATCTTAAACTTGCCCAGTTTGAAAACCATTGGTATAAAGAGATGCAAATTCCCAAGTGAAACTCTGACCTTCCTTAACAGAATCTGAAATAGCCACATCTTCACCAGCCCAGAACTATACATCTCCTTGTTTCAGTCTGAGAAAACCCAAGAAAACTACCCAACTGCCTCACTTTTTCAGTCCCTTTTGCCTGATTTGTACTTACTTGATTCATCATTGGAACTCATGTTTTCCTTCTTAGTAAATGGCCGATTGATGACAAATCAGGAAGGAGAAGGCTTTGGTTTTCAGATCTGGACCTATGGTAGGTTGCCTTCACTTACGGATGGGGATTGGTAGTCAGAACAATCTGTTTAGCCAATTCTGTAAAAGCATCCCTTGGAGAGAAAAGGAAATCCTTCTTGGGAGCCCTTGGAGGGGAAAAAAAAGGGAAAGGAAACATTAATATTCCATTTCTTAGCCTAACAGAAAAAGACTAACCAACCAGGATAAACCAGTACTGCAAAAGAAGTTAACAAAGATAATACAGAAGGAACCCATTTTAAAATAGTTTATTTAATCTTGCTCACCATCACATTTGCAAAGAAATAGTGATATGATATTATCACATGCTCCTTTCAACTTGAACACAACACTGCTAGTCAGCACCTTTCTATTACAGCATATTTGGCTAAGTAGCCACAAGTCTCTTCATTCTTTACAGATGTTGTTTATATATCTGATTATTTTACCTCAGTTTGAATTTTCTCTCATGGATTCACTGATCAGCTGAAAATAGTCCTTGATAAAATCAGAGAATCTAAGGCAAAAGAGAAAAACTGTTTTTATCAAATGCAGAGCAGACAGCTCAAGGCAGTGAGCCTAGGTCGGGCTGTCGCTAATATATAGGTTGTAGACTCAATGGATTAAATACACAGCAAACATTTACCCATTTCATGAGGGCACAGCACAACAGGGAGCAGATTTCTAGGGGAACAAACCCAGTATGAATTTATACTCTTCTCTTCCAAGTTTATTTTAGATACTGCCTGCACATAAAATCCCACACGTGCCACAGAAACAAAATAACTGATAAAACTGTTTTATTCACTCATTCATAAACACAAGGAGTATACAATAAATAACTCAAGTTATGAATGAACTGATACCCACAGCACAGCATGTGCAGCAGACACGATCAAGGCTACTGTTACCCTGATAGGCTAAACCACAGAGCTTTAATTCCTGCATGCCAATGTTATTACTCAAGGTTTTGGCTTTTAAGCTTATTTACAATAAACTACGTGCTTTTCTGTGCAATTCCCAACTGTATCAAGTTATCATCCTTTCAGGCTCTCAGGCAGCACAGCAGCAGTTTCATTGTTGGTGGCAAGGAAAGTGAAAAATCAAAGCCTTTGGCTTAACTTTCCAGTTAAGCATTCAATTTGTTTGCAATATATAACATTAATGCGTAAAGGCATGGAGATGGCTCACTGAAAGTGTCAAATGCCATATTCAGGCACTGACTTCAGATTCAAATTGTAACTATAGGTAATCCTCAACTTAGAACCAAAATTAAGCCCAAATTTCTGTTTGCTAAGACAGTTGTTTAAGGGAGTTTTGCCCCATTTTATGATCTTTCGTGCCATAGTTGTTAAGTGAATCACCACAGTCATTAAGTTAGTAACACTGTTGTTAAAGTCAATCTGGCTTCCCCATTGATTTTCCTTGTCAGAAGGTCACAAAAGTTGAGCACCAGATGCTGGGTACTACAACCATCATAAATTCATGCCAGTTGCCAAGGGTCTGAATTTTGATCACGTGACCACAAAGATGCTTTAATGGTCATAAGTGCAAAAAATGGTAATAAGTCACTATTTTTAGTGCCACTGTAACTTTAAACAAATATTTGTAAGACAAGGATTCTCCTGATCTGCTTACAGAAAAAAAAAATCAAAATATAGACTGGTGAAGGGCTTTTTCCCCCTCTGAAGAGTTGAGAAAGCAAAAAAATAAAAACTTGTATGTGTGTCTAAGACAAATGTTAATATAGGGAATCCTCGAAATACAACCATTAATTTAGTGACTGCTTGAATTTACAATGGCATTTTAAAAAGTAACTTATGACCAGTTTTCACATTTATGACCATCCCTACTATCACGTGATAAAATTTGGGAACTTGGCAACTGGCATGTACTTGTGCAGCTTCCCAGGGTATGTGATCAACTTTTGCGACCTTCTGGTAAGCTGTCAATGGGGAAGCCAGTTGCACTTAACAACTGTGTTACTAATGTAACTACGGTGATTCACTTAACTATGACAAGAAAGGTTGTAAAATGATGCAAAACTCACTTAACAACTGTGTTGCTTAGCAACAGAAATTTAAACATAATTGTCCTACCCATTTCTAAGAATGTTTGGAAAAAAAGTAAGGCTACAGATGGCAATACTGTACTTCATTACTTTTAGTATTTATTGGGAGAAATTTGATTTATAGTATCTAAGCAACTTCCAGTGACCTCTGCTGTAAGGAACACATCTTTTTTTCAAACTGAAAGAAGAAAAGAGTCAAAGTAGAAATTTGGGGATGAAATTCTAAGTGGTGTTAAGGAAAAAACTGAGGTCATCTAGTTGAAAACTTTACACGTGATATGTTCGCGATTCCAGAACATATTTCTGGTAATCCTGTTCAGCAGCTTTGTAACAGTCAACATTGTTTTCTTTGCATTACACATGGCAGTGGAGGATGGTAGAGGTTAAAGTAACAACGATTTACCAATGGTCATTCAGCAAAGACCATCATTGTCAACCAGGTATTTCCTGTCCAACAAGTCATATTCTTAAATGCCTGTGAGGTACCCAAAGCATGGCAAGTTACATATATCTATCAGAAACATAACACACATGCCATTTAACTCTCTATGGGCAATAGAGTTCAAGCATGCTCTATTGAGGTTCTTGGCAGGTCCTTCAGGTAAGTCACCTACTAGAGAAGAGCAAAGAGATCTGCCACCTCAAGGATTTATCATTCAATTCACTTAGATGAAGTTTCTTCATATCTTGAAGAGGTAGATATAAAAAAACTACCAAAGCCAGATTCCAAGAGGTATTCTGAGGCAATTTCCACATTCTCCATTATATTCTGTAGGCAACTAATGCCTGCCAGCCCACTCCAAAACAAAACTGTACTGAATCCATTTTTGAGTGAATTATAATCTGTTTGCAAGCTTGGCTAGCAAATTACCCATTCTAGTAATCACGATTCCTAATAACCGTAACTACCTACTGAATGAATACTTAGACTAATGAAGTACATACAGTCCGCTGGAAAGTACAGCTAAACAGAAGTGTAACATCATGCTAGGGTGGCCTAAAACAATGATAAGCCAGAGACTATGAGAAAATCAAAGTATGACTAATGTTTAAAAGTACCAAGAGCCAGGTCATAGCTTCTATGATCAAAAACTGCCAAGAGAACAATTATATTTGTACCCAAAACGTCCTCCAAATTGTTAAAAATATTCTGTGACAAATTGATGAAAACAAGTGAGATCAGTGTCCAACACTTTTAGGTTATAAAACAGGAGACAAAAAGCAGCTCTGTATGAAGGACAAAAGGCATTTGTGGATGACCATATAAGTGTGTTAAGAATTTATCCATTCTATCTATATACCACTAAAACTCTCATGTTTAGTAGCCTGTTTGTAACCTTCAATTGCCTCATAGGGCAACAATTATTGAACTAGTATACCTTAAGGGGCTAACTTTCAGAATGCTGAGACTTATTAATTCTTGGGAATTAAATTTAGGAAAGCTATGGGTCCTTCAGCACCCCTGTGTTGATGTGATCAATTACAGTTATGTGGTTGTCATTAAATGTTCCTTGCCAGTTTCCCATAAGTCAATGGGTAAGCCAGCAGGAAGTGTAAACTTAATCACCTGCATAACCCTTCCCAGCCCCTCTGCACCTCCATGTGCTGGCCATTTGCACAGCTGCACAGATCTTTCCTAACCTCGTAGCACTTCTTGTGCACACCCACGCACTTTTCCTGACCTATGCTGCACCGCAGCCACCCTTTCATTGGAAATATCCTGGGATGGAGAGTGAAGGTGGTCAAGGCTCCCTTGCTTCACGTAGAGAAGTAGCAAATAGTTTCATGGGTCAGCTAAGGAGGAGGAATGACTACTGGTGTTCACTACCAGCTTCCAACAAGCAATGTCAATGGGGAAGTCAGCAGGAAGTCAGAAGCTGCCTGTATTCCACTGTTTTTTTGTCTGCCTGCATTCATTGTTTTTCTCTTTAAGTAAATATATTTGAAAGGATTGACCCAACAGGTCACAGGTTGTCCAGTGTTGTTGCGGGTTTATTTTTTGGTCTGCTACTTCTTTTGTTACCTTTTTCAAACAGAGAACTTTCTGGAATCCAGAAGCTACAAGACAACTTTTGGTTAACTATGCAGATTGCTCATTTAAGTAACCCCTCTGCTTTCATTAATTGTGAAATCATGTTGTTCAGCAATGCGTAGCTCTGATTAGTTGCTCTAGAACTGAGAAATGGGTTAAAAGAACAACTATAGTTAAACTTTGAATAAAAAAACACCCATGTAATTGTACCATTTACTGTTGCTTTTGTTATTCTTCCCACTGGCGATGAAGATCCTGAAAGGGAAGGAAATAAATTTTCTGGTTTTCCCTTCCCAAGAAACGAAGCCCAAATAGAAATTCAGCCTCAGCAATTAAAACTCTGCTTATTTCCTGTATAAACTATTTCATGCAAGCATACATGTGCACACATTGCCCTGGAATTAATTATTTTAAGGTGGTGGGAATACAGAAGAATATGAAACAATTGTGCTAACAAGTCATGATGATAAATAGCTATAACAAAAATACCCCAAAAAGATTTGAGAACTTTTAATCACATGGATCTCAAAAATCAGGTGATGAAGCTTACAAATATTATTTTTGGAAAATAAGAGACATATTGTGGCTGCTTTTACAAGCAATTATGCATACTAATACTTCAAAACCATTTAAAGTTATTTTCCAGTAATAAGGAAAATGGGCAGAGAAAGGATATTTGACTTCTTTCATTTAAGACGGCTAGAAAGATGTTCTTAACCTAATATAAAGATCTGCAAACTCAGCAGTCCATATAATTGATTACTCTTGTATTGCTGTCTTTTCTACTTCTTCTAAACATAGCATGAAAGAACAAGAAGCTGATATATCTTATTCAAAAGAGACAAGTTTTCTGTGAAGTATGCATTTGTTTTTTGTCTACAAATTTAAAAATGTAGCCATCATAACTTGGTATGCATCTATCCAATGAAAAAGTATTCATAATTTCATCAAAATAAAGTAATTGCCAGTTGAACTGCCCAAATAAAATGTTGCAATATTCTATTCTAAGTGGGAAAGATGTACAGTAAGCTATTTGCACCACATTCTAGATCTAATCATGTCTCAACATTACTAATTAACATTGTAAACATTTTGTTCTTTTACCTTTTTTGGTTTTGCCCTTTGTCCCATTTTGTTTCTACTAACTTGATATTGTATCTAATCAAAAGATTGTTAGGTCATCAAAATTTATGTCATAATATATCTTAGTTTTAAGATACCACAAAATTCTTGCTATTGCCCTGCAGCAAAATACTCCCCAAATTTATCAACATGGTATTCATTAACTTATATTAATTTACATTCCAAGGCATGCTATAGGAAAGAACAGTTCCCAGATTACAGAAAAGCTTTGTCAAGATACAAAGAAGTAAAAAAAATCAAAAAATGCAAATAAAAGGGGAGGGGAACATTAAAGGTTTTTTTGGCCTAATTTATTTTCCTCTCTTACCTTCATTTTATTTTTCTACGATACAAACATATGATGTGATGTCTGCATCAGCAGGAATATTATTCTTTGCACAATCAACCTTCAAAGTATATGTCCTTATTACTGCCTCAAAGGTCAGAAAAATTGCACAAGGAAACCCCAAACAAAGAATGGAAAGGGTTCAGAGTAAGTTTGCCACAAGATTTGAACAATGATGATGCTTAAAGTCTTTTTTTTATTGCTTATAGTTTGTTTTAGCAATCTCATACAAACTGCCCAAGACAGATCGGTAAAAGGATTTCCAGAACCCAGTTAAGAATGTTGAAATATGGAAAGGAAAACCACTGAAAGAGCTAATGGAAGAATGCACAAAATAATGGGAAGAGATCAGAGTAAAAAAGCCTCTACCTCTTCAGAAGAGTATTACTGAACTGGAACACAGCAAGTTAACAGGGACAGTTTCTGTGTTTTGAAAAAGGCTCAAAGCCAATCTTTTTTGTCTGTCTTGTAACTCGCACCCATTTCTGGCACTAAAGCCTTGAGAAGTCTTCCATTGTTATAGGCGCAGCCCCACATCCGAGGCTTTCCCTACTCTTCTCCGACCCTGGGATTCCACTGATATGTCAGACTTACAAAGCCCAACATTCCCAGTCGGTCTTCGCTGGATCCTTCTTCCAATGGTGGAAGTCGTAGTCCAGGAGTTTATCAGTGGCACGAGTGGGGGAGAAAGGTCCCTTTTGGGCTGCCCCATCAAAGAGAAGCGAGCCACCGTCTTCAATGACAGGGCGGAAGGCGGAGTGTCCTTGTGAAGCAACACCCCAACTCCACCCTGGACCGTATACTCTACGCGTTGGGCGACGCGGTCGCCCCGCAAGCGGCCCGTTAGTTTTCCGACGGGCGCGTTTCAGCCTCTCCATTTCCACCCTCTTTCCACCTGGCTCGGACAGCCATCGTCTTTAGGCAAAAATTCAGCACGCCGGAGACACCCCCTTCCCCCTCCCCACCCCCCAGCCCGGCCCGTATCCCGCCACCTCCTCCCTGCCCGCCACCTCCCGCCGTGTGCCGCTCTGCAGTTTCGGATCCTTTCTTTGGCGAGCAGCTGCGGAACCTCCAGCGTTCAAGCCACCGGCGGGCCGGGGCGGCGGCGGCGGCGGCAGCGGCAGCGGCAGCGGCAGCAGCAGCAACAGCAAGCAAGCAAGCAAGCAAGCAAGCACGCGCAACGGGCAGCACCAACCCCAAGCTTTCCGCCGACACGCTTCAGCCATCCCGCTCTCTTTCTTTACCTGGAAGAAGATCGGGGAAAAAATGGCGCGTTCCTGCTGCTGCTGCTGCGGCTGCTTTCCTTGCAGATGTGCGTGCAGGATGGGAAGCTGCAATTACTGGGCCCGGCCTATCCTAGATCGATTTCTTCCTGACCCCCCCCCCTCCCCTCTCCAACAAGAAAACTATAACCGGCTGTCCTGCCGCGGCAACCCTTCATAACCACAACCACCTCCTCCTTTTCCTCTTCTCCTCCATCTTTGCAGCTGGCTTTGCTCGCCCGCCGCTACCGCCGCCAAACACTAACAACAACATTTAGTGACGTAATTCGAGATCACGTGTCCGTCCGTTGCTCTATAAATAGCTTCGCTGCTTACTCCGTGAACAGCGAGCTTTAGGGAGGGGGGAGGGTGATATTTGTACCTGCTTGTCTGCTTGCAGTTAAAAGGATCCGCTGAGAAGTAGTTCTCGAAATAGTGAATTTCCCCATCGTTTTTAAACCCCCCCCCCAAAAAAGGGTTTGCCTCCAAGTATATCATTTGATTGATCTCAGATAAAAACTAGGTCTGAATATCCTTGATTTTCATGGCAGAAACGACCAAGGTTGATCTGACCATATAAAAGAGAAGCAGTTGCTTCAGGCAGCAGAACTGAAGATGAAACCCTTAATGGGGTTTGTTTCCCTTTTGCTTAATCTGCTGGGTCAATCTTGCCATTTAAGGTTGCAAAAGTGATGTAAAGGTTTGAATAACTATGTTCTCCAACATGAGTCCAGTTTTGAGAACAGCTAGTTCTCAACTTAAAACCATTCGAAATTATATTAGCACTAAAAAAGTGACTTAATACTGCTTTTAATATGATTGTGGCAGCACCCCCCTGGGGAAGTTAGATTCACCTAACAACTGTTACTAACAATTGCAGTGATTCACTTAACAACTGTGGCAAGAAACATAAAATGGAGCAGAATTCACAACTGTTTTGCTTATGAACAGAAATGTGGTTGTCATTGTTAAGTCAAGGACTATTGAATCCTAAAATGGCAACATAATTATATCTTATACAGGAGATAATTTCTTGGTGATTTCTTAGGGCAAGATTTTTTTTTTTTGAAGTGTTAACATTTCTATATGGCCCTTCTCATTTAAGTGGTAGCTTACATCAACATAACGTAAGCATCAATAGAAACACAGATTGAAAAATGGAGTTAAGGAAGTTAAAACTTACAATGTTATACACTAATACATACTTATATTTATGTGCATGTGTAAAAAACAATTTTGAGACATCTGAGATGTTAGTTTATATTATTTACTAAAGCAAGGCATAATTATGCAAGAATTTGTTGTCAGCAGATACTATTTATACATGTATTCAAATGAATTATTTCAGAAGCAATTTACTATACAGCCAATGCACTTAATGAACTGATTTAATGAACACATTAAACTGTAAATTTATTACAACAGTTGGATTGCACAATGTGCTTAATCACAAGCTAATTTTTTTATTAAGTTTTAGCAATGTTAACATTCCCAAGTGCAAATCAAATTGCTGTTTTTATATTACTAATCCTTCAGAATTTAAGGGTGCGAATAATGCAGTGTAGAAATACTATTCTGCTATATAAACATGGACTGTATGTATGATCAGACATCAGCTTTTGGCCTATTTTTGCTGATACCATTTGTAAATTTAATTATTTTTGTGTTTACATGTTACTTCAAAATAATATTTGCTTGTTTCTTGCTTAATACATTATATATAATTATATGTATTAGAACACTGCTTCTCAACCTGTCTGTGGATCCCCGAGGAGCTGCAATGTCATCACATGTGGTCCATGAAGGCTTGAATAAATGATTTAAATCTTAGGTCTTGGGGGTCTGTGGCCATAGTCTGTGATGTACAGTATAACATATGTAATTTTTATATTCCAGTTTGTGTGAAATTATTCAACAAGCAATATCTTAACAAAATATTAATTAGTATGTTGCATGAATAGAATTCAATGATGGCTACGTTTTCCAGGTTAAAAATATGCTTACTTTGCAGTTTGATGAGTTGTGCCAACAGCCAAATTCTTTCCAAATTATGAGAAATTTATATTTAAGACACGAATCATTATGTTCCTTTAGAACAGAGGTCGCCAACCTTTTGGACCTCAGGGAACACCAAATTCATAATTTTAATTTTAAATCCCATGGACCAGAGACCCTGGAAAAATCCCAAAAAAAGTCTGCAGAAAAATTCCCCACCCCATTTTCCTACTGATTGATCATTCTTTATTTGGGAATGCAGGGTACTGTCTCCAGCTCCATTCTCAGGGCAAGAGAAAGGCTTCATGCAAGAAAAGCAGCAGAAGCAGAAGTCTTTCTTTCTCTCCCCCAAACTCCACCAGAAATGAGTCACTGTGAGACTTGTCATGCCGGCGCAGCCTCGTTGAGGAGGATGCTATGCAGGGTCCCAAAAACTCATTTCTGGTACAGTTTGAGGGAGAGAAAGACTTTTGCTGCTTTCCTTGCATGCAGCCAAAAGCAGAAGCAGAAAGAAGCAGCCCAGTGACCAGGCTAGGGGTGTGGGGTGAGTGGGGCAAGTTACCCCCCATTGTCCTTTCCTCCCTCCCCTCACTACCTCATGTTGTTCACAATGCAAGAGACTTAAGCCTTGTGTTCCTGCAGGCCATATGGGCAGTGTATCCTTGCGTTCCCGTGCAGCCTGGATTAATTGCTTTGGATGGGTGCTTTAGGGGTGACATTTCTCTATGGACCACAAAATTTTTCTCATGGACCACCAGTGGTCCCCAGTCCACTAGTTGACGACCACTGCTTTAGAACAAAGCTGTCAATTGAAAATTATGGAAAGTTCCACTAAAATCTTTTCAGGGAAAATTGTTGTTTTTATCTTTTCTGCTCAAGGAGGGAAAGCCAAAGAAAGGATAGATACAGATGTTGATAGACGTATTGTTCATAAACAAGTTTTTTTGTAATTCTGCGTAGAATTAAGGAGTTGTCTATAATATTTGACGGTCCAAAGCCTCCTCTCATGAATGAAAAGTCAAATAGAAATAGGACTATAGGACTCCAGTGGAATTGAAATTTTTCAATGCTGCCACATTTTCCCAGTCAGCCAGTGATCATCATTTCCAACTGACTTTCCTTCCCAATCAGATTCCTACAATGAAAATCTATGGGGAAGCCAGTAGGAAATTGGAAGTTGTTCCTGCTGGTGGTGTTTTTTTGTCTACCCACGGTCATTCTGTTTCCCTATTTAGATATAAAAGTATCTCTGGAATGATGACCTATGATCACAGATTGTCTAGCTAGCTAGTCAGTTCGGAGTTCCTAAAATGTTATTCTAACACTATTCTGAACAAACACTTGATTATTCAAATCCAATACTGAGCATAATATGTGGTTTGTTTGACTTTGATTTGTGAACTAAGATTTATTTTCTCCTTTTCTTGCCTGAAACCGACTTTCCTAATGTAGATTCAACTGTAGCAAGTAAAGAGAGGAAATTGCATAATCTGCGAACAAGCAAATTACAAAAGGAAAGATTACTAGAAAGGAGAGATCACAGGATTTGAAATTTGCCAGCTACCAAATGTAAAATAATTGCTGGAGCAGTGTGAGGTATTTCATCATGTTTCCAGACATTCTTGGGTATTGATTTTTCTTTTGAACCACTGATGCATCCAAGTTACAATTAAACAGTCCACTTGGCATCTAGAGCGGTGGTCGCCAACTGGTGGACCAGAGACCACTGGTGATCCGTGAGAAAATTTTGGTGGTCCGCAGAGAAATATCCCCCCCAAAGCACTCTCCCCAAAGCAATTAATCCTGGCTGCGTGGGAACACAAAGCTACGCCTGCCCACCTGCTGGCCCCCACCCTTCGGCCGAGTGCAAATCTTACCTTGAGTAGAACCACGCAAGTTGGAACTGGAAGGTAAGACCAAATGGCGGGGGAGGGAAATCTACCCCAGGATAGCTTGCTGATGTTAGTGGGAAAGTTGGTCCCATATTCCAGAGTTGCAGTAGTCACAAGATTGCCCTTTTTTTAATCCCGGAGCAGCTCCTCCAATCCATGGCAGGCCAGTGCACCCGAGTGGAGGAGCAACTGCACCAGTCCTATGACTACTGCAGCTCTGGAATATGGGATCAACTTTCCCAATGTCAGCAAGCTACCGTCAAGTCAAAATTCATATTAGTGGTCCACAGAATTTATGAGTTTGGTGGTCCCTGAGGTCCAAAAGATTGGCAATCCCTGACCTAGAGTATATCGCAGAACTTCATTCATATATTGTATTAAGTAATAATGTGACTTATTTGGTTTGATTTTTGTATAATTTTTGAAGCCAGCTTACAATTAATCAAAGTCTGAGATTCAATAAAGTAGAAATCACATTGGAAAACCAATGCTTTGCCTTTAATTATAAGAAGAGAAGTTGTAACCCAGACATAAACCATTTTTCAAGATGGGTGGACAATTGTGGAAAATTGAGAATATCACCTAAGGTGGACATAGCGAATCATAATTCTGAAATGTGACACGATGAGGCTTCTTTCTCCTGTATTTCTGCTGGTTCCCCAGGAAGTTTCCTCACTATTCCCATGTTTTTTCCAAATGGATGGTATACTTGTAAACAAAGTTACAACTACTCACCTTTATTATTTAAAAAAAAAAGCTATGGAACTTATGGGGGGGGGTGTTTCAGAAGAATGGTGCAAAAATAGAAATGATAATCTAAGTCATTTTTTTCTTGCAGTATGCTAACTTGCCAACTCTTATTTTTTACTAAAAGAATAAATTAATAACTTAGGTAGAACAGGATACTTCAGAAGTACCAACTTATATAAGAGGTCATTGATAAAGGTACTACATTACCTAACCATATGCCAGTCTTTTCGTATTGTCTCAATTTCATCACTTTCTTTTAACTTCTTCTGAAGAAGTTGCACTATTAGGCAGAGATGTGAAAACACACAAATATTCAGTACCAAATACCTCTGGTAATTTGCAGATTACTTTAACTTATAAGAAGGGATAAAAGGCTGACATGCTTCACTCCTGTTTAGCTTTGATTTTCACCCGCTACATCCCTACGGTTCTTCTTTGCAGAGGAAGATTAATTAATAAATTAAGGAATGAACCAAAAGAAAGACCCTGAGCAATAAAACTATGGAGAAAAACATGAGGATTAGTTTTAGTTGTTCTTTACATGATTTTATAAATGACTATCCTACGAAGTTTACCAGACTTGAAACCTCCTTTTTTTGAGAGCTCAATAATATTATCTTCCCCTCTTTTACAAGCATTAAATTATATAACAAGCTTTTAAATATTTCCATTACAAATGGACCTCTGTGAAACAAAACTTTATTCAATTGGTATAATTTCTATTGACAAAATAGTTTAAAATATATCCCATGTAGAATTGCCATTTTTGATGTAAAATATCATAAATGAAAGTTATATAAAATCACAAATTAAAATATCTTTTGGGTTGTAGATTGCATTCAAAAGGAATTTATACATGTTCATGCTCTGACAAGTGGTTTTTTTGCACATGCTGTTTTAAAGAGCAGCTTAATGTTATTGCATCAGTGATAAAAGCATAATCAAGAAAATACATGAAGCTTAACCCCACCAAATTTCTTCTTAGTAAATTCACTGCAAAAAAATCCATTATACAGAAACAGTAAAATGCCATCTTGAGCATTTATAAAATGCAGCAATTCCATAAGACTGCAAAGTGGGAAAAGATCCAGATTCTAATTTTCCCAACACATACAATTAGTAAATAATGTTTAAGAGATATAATTGGGTGGGATTCTACCAGTTTGCATCTATTTGCTCCAACCAGTTGTGAACATTCTAAGCAGTTCAGAGAACTAGTCGTTAGAAGAAATTACTGGTCTAATCCTGTAAGGAAGACAGGAAGGAAACATTCTGCTGTTGCTTACAGAAACTGCCTCTCTGTTAACCCTTATTATATTCTTGGCAGGACTAAGCTACCTGTCTCTGGAACTTCTCTGGAGGTTTTTTTCCTCCTTTGCTAGTACCTTGCTTGTGTAGAGTGACCATTCAAAGTTACAATGGCACTGAAAAAAGTGACTGATGACCATTTTTCACACTTATGACTGTTGCAGCATCCCCACAGTCACGAGAGGCCAGGCGAGGACATGCGTGCCTCGATGTGAGTGATTTTGAGCCTAGCCAGTCATATGACCACCAAGCCACACCCAACTAAGCCACGCCCACAGAACCAGTTGTTAAAAAAATTGAATCCCACCACTGGATATAATCCTTGAAGAAGCTTCTACCTGGGAGCAGGGGGAAGTGAATTGCACAGTTATTTAGACCCTGGTTCCTTGTCAACTTTATGTAGTTAACAGCTACAGAGACACAGAGAAATACTGGAGGAATATGATATAGTTAGAAAAGCACATTAAAATCTACAGAAAGCTGCTAAAACATCTAGGCATCTATCTAAAAAGAGAGAGAAAATGTAATGCGTACACCCTGTTTCAAATCATCAAGCATGATTTATATGCAGAAATAGAAAATACAATAAACCTATTAGAAAAAATGAATCCAAAGAAGTCAGCTATGTGGAAGATAATGATTTTCAGCAACTGGGTAATGTATAAGGAATCATGTGACTGATCCCACAAAGATCTTCATTTGCCATGCAGGTTTTGCAGAAAGACACACCGGTATGTCTCAAATTCTGTGTCAGGCCAACTTAATAGGTAGCATTTACATTGTTTTAAATTAATTATATTATTAATAATAATCAACTCCAAGGCAAATACACGCCATTCCCCAGTTGCTCACACATTGACAGCAGATATATATCTGCATAAACATTTACCACTGAAATTACAATCTTGTAGATTTATTTTTGCTTATCTCAAACACATATTCAGCAGTTTTTCTAGAATTCTCAGCATAATAGTATGCAAAACTGTAATACTGGTTTAGCACTTTACCATTACAAAGAAGCATGAAACTCACATATATTTCATGTGTAGTTATTAGATGTCAATAGTGCTAGATGCACCAACTGTGAAAGAACCATTTTTTTCTTAATATGAAGTATTGGTTATTAGTTTTTCCCTCTATTTTGCCCATTTTTCAAAATATAGTCAAAGTGCGTATGCGTTGTTGGTACATTCTAAGAATTTGTGTGTGTGTGTCTGTGCATATACCTGTATGCACACATCTATGTGTGAGTAGTACGTGCATACATTGTGTGTGTGTATGTGTGTGTGTGTGTGGGAATGTGTTCACACATACACATATACCATGCATCTAATCAAAGCATCTGAAAGAATGTTGCAAATTTCTAGAACCCCATCCAAAGAAAGTAGGGTGAAAAATCTAACAATATGGAAGACAATTGTAAACTACTTTCTATATACACATCTGCATGTTATATAAAATCAAAATGGGCTGCACCATTAAAATATTTATTATCAGCAGTCCTAGCCATTAAGGAAAATTGAACTTGGTTCAGAATTGCAATCCAAATGTGGATTAAAATACATTTATTTTATTGGTAACTAAGTATAATTTTGCTGTTTGGGGGAGGTCATTGGTTGAAGCAATTCAGTACATAAACACATTTTTAAAAGTTGTGTTCAAACTGTTACCAATGAATTTAAGAACTGTGCTTAATATACATGGAGGGAAAAAACTTTCATTCATAATCCCATGAGTGACAAGAGTTATCATCAAAAGTGGTTCTTAAGTGGCCAATGATTAAGGTCAGGAATATAATCAGCTCATTGTAGGCAGCAAATTGCAATTCTATGGTTGGCACCAAAAAGATATTTCTTCCTAATACGTTTTTCACATAGCTTTCACCTTGATCTGTTTCATTTTCATTTGCTTCTTTTCAAGTTTTTTCTGTTCACGGCGCAAGGCAGCCTCCTGTAGGAAATAAATTATTGGTTTTGTATGACTATTGGATTCTGTGTTTGATTGCAGAGCAAAGTCAAAGACACCAAGGAAATGTAGCAGACTGTTTACTGTTATGAGATAAATACTAATTACTCTTCCATGCAAAAATCTGTAGCTGCTACTTTGGAACCATGTGGGTGATCAAAATTTTCTCTTTCATTGCTTTCAATGCAATAAAAATGGATCTGCTTCCAAATGGATCTCTTTTTATAAACATAGAAGTATTCAAGCATTGAATTAGATACCATTTCCCCAGCCTTGGCAAGATTAATTTATAACTTCCTAAGGAACCGAAACTGGCCATTAGATCCCCTGCTTGATTGTAAACTACAAAAGAGGGCTTTGCTGCTACTAATAGAATTGTACTACACAGAGATGCTGGTCTTATGCATAGCTAACAGTAATGGGATTTGATGGATTTTGGCTTAATATGACAATGTAAATCAAACACAAAGTTTTCTGAGCCATGATTTGTCATTTAACTCTGTTAGTGAACAAGGTGATTACAGCTTATTGAAGACTGTAGCTTAGTTAACATGTGAACCTAGCTAGAGAATTTATCCATATAAAGCAGGATTATAAGCCATGCATCTTACAACAGAAATACAAGCAGAGAATTCATCTACTTTAAAGCCTGAAAAGGAATTACTGGTAGTATAGTGTCCACCAAACAAACGATGAAACAACTGCCTTTTTCCCTCTCCAGAAATAAGATAAGGTGACAATGTCTGTTATTACTCTTTCCAGGAAGACTTAATACTCAGCTACTATAGGCTTCTACAAATAACTTGCCCAAAACAACTTTGATTAAGACAAAGGATTCTTCTTAGAAAATCATGTGAAAGTTAGAAGTCTTATTGTCTCCTCTAAACATATTAGAGGTAGTTGTTGACTTATAACCATGCATTTAGTGACTGTTCAAAGTTACAACAGCACTGAAAAAAGTGACTCACTACTGATCCTCCAACTTATGATCATCATGGCATCCCAGGGTCATATAATCAAAATTCAGGCACTTAGCCATAGGCATATATTTATGACATTTGCAGCACCCCAGGTCACATGATCACCATTTGCTTCCCAGCCAGCTTCCAAAAGTCAATGGGAGAAGCCAAATTCACTAAACAACTTCCCAATTCATTTAACAACTGCAGTGGTTCACTTAACAACTGTGGCAAAAATATCATAATATTGGCAGCGACTCATTTAACAACTGCCTTTCTTAGCAACAAACTCTGGTCCCAGAGTTAGGACTATAAAGGACTGCAATTAGTTTGGGCTTTGGACCCCATTTAACATGGGTAGGCCAAATTACAGAATGTACATTTTTCCTCCCAGACCAGAGAGTTTAATTGCTTATAATATTAACCACTGGAATCTTCAACATTCTGGAAAAAAGAACATGTGAGCAGGTGACACTGGAATGCTTCTCTGCAGGGGGATTATACATATTTCTATAGCAATAAAAGATTACATATATTTCTGTAGCATATTGTTTGTAGCACTAACTGCAGATATCTTTGCATTGTTTTTGTTTATATATGTTTTGTTCATGGTTGTCGGGCTGGTGATGATATAATTTTATAGTGTTAAGTAAGATTCTTTCAAGGAGCAAATTTATAGTTTGATACGCAGAACAAAATTTCTCATGCAAGTTGCTAGCCCCATGTCAATCATTTTATGGTAATGATCTTAGCAACTTCCCTAGATTAAAATGGTTCCTATAGGCTGAGCATGCTTCTTCTAATAATAGTAAGCTTATTGAACAAAATACCTCTAAACGACGCTGCTTTTCTGGATCTTCCTCATTCATGATTCTCTCCTTCTCTGCTCGTTTTTTCTCTTCCCGGCGGGACTGGGCAGCCTCTTGTCTTTGAACATGAGTCAGTTTCAGGAAATTTTCTTCTACACGTGCTCTATTTTTATCTGCTTTCTGTTTTCCCTTTGTCCCAAAGCAAGAAGAAACGCAAAGAAATGCAAAGTCATATATATATATAAATACATAGTACAGCAATCAGCAACTTTTTTCAATTGGTAGGAACTATTGTAAGATTCCCCATGACAGTATGAGCATCAAAAAACTAAAACATTTATTAATGTCCCAACTATTTTGATATTTCATGCAAAAACATAAAACTCATGTAAGATTTAGTTATTTGCAAGATTTCAACTCTTATTATAACATGTTTTATTTTAGTTTCGAAGTGAATTAGTGCCATCTAGTGGAGTCATGAACAAAGGTTTGACATGATACATCAAGCAATATCACAACAAATTATTTGCAAAGATAAAATCTTAAGGAATTTGTTTATTAGAATCTGAACCTGAATTGGGTTCGAGGCTCCTATATTACATTGATCTAATAAAATATTTGTGTGAGACAATGTGACTTTTTATCATTTATTATCATTTGCTGACTGCTTGTTCTGGAGACTCAAGACAGTAGTTCCATGCAGAGGGAACACAGCTCATATTTAAGCTCCCAACCCTTCCTTTCTTAGATTATGCATCCAATCCAAGATATGGCTAATTTTTACCATAAAAAGAAAGAAGCTCCCAAGCCATTCATATTGTGGAAAAATGGTCCAAAATTCCAGTCCTCTAAAGGCCTTGTCCCACTGGCCGACAGACACAAAACGTATGCATAAAGGACACAGCGGACGAGCAAAATTTCAGGGGTGGCTCCATCCGTTGTCATCCACTCCAAAAAGTGGCAAAAATTTGCATAAACAGAACAGAAAAGAACAGAAAAGAACGGACGTGGGTAGTATGTAGCGGGGATGTTAAGCGGATGTTCATAGGAAACCTAGCGGATGTATATCCGATGCAAACCGTTCACTGCGCACCCTTTCTATTTCCATGCTACTAACGCTGTATAGACGTTCCGTGTACCTTTTGTTTCCTCCCTCTTTCCGTTTTCAGCTGCAACGGATGTGAGTTGCGAGGATGCCCAGAGGATGCAGAGAGGATACAGCGGCCGTTTAACGGATGATAAACGGACACAGAACGTTTGTTGCTCGGATGTCACGGATTTACATCGTACACAGCGGAAAGTTCATCCGTTCATAAAGTTTTGTGCAGCTCAAAACTTCTTGGGCGGATGAAATCTCAGTGGACGGATGCTGGAGGGATAGAGCGTATGAAACACGTATGCAGTGAGTACACAATGGATGCATCGCGTTTTCCAATGGATGGCAAGCTTTTTTTAACATTTTACATCCTCTTTGCATCCGTTGGTGCAGTGGGACATGGGCTTAAAGGTACAACCTCAATTTGGATCAGGCTTTCCATTATAAGAAAGTTTGCTGTTAAGCAATACATGTAATAGATACATGTAAGTCATATATGATTTTGCAACTTTTTTTCTCACAATTGTTAAGTGAATCACATTATTGTTAAGTGAATCACATTATTGTTAAGCGAAGTGGTTTTCTACATAGTTTTGCTTGTTGAAAGCTGGCTGAAAGGGTCTCAAATGGTCATCTCATGACCCAGGTCATTGCAACTGTCATAAATACAGGCCAGCTGTCAAGTGTCCGAATTCTGATCATGACTGTGGGGAAGCTACAATACTATAAGTACAAGGACTAGTCATAAGTCACTAGCAATTGCTAAACAAATGGTATTAAGTCAAGGACTACTTGCAATGTAATGATGATGCATTTCCCAATACATCAAGCTTTCCAAACAAAATCTAACAACTTGTTTAATTTCAATAGAGATGGTGTTTAATGATAGTAATAAACTGCTCAGCCATAAAATTAAAACATGATTGCAAAGATTGCTAAAGAATTTCTTCCAAGTTCAAGGTAGGAAGTGCAAATGAGGCACATGAGGAAAAAAAAGCCAAGCTTCAGAAATAAGTTAATTAGCTGTGATTGGGAGATTAAAAAAAAAATCTTAAAATCATTATGAAAAGCTCAGTGAAAATGTAAAAAAAATTCCATCTTAGAATAATTTGAAAGGGGGTGCAAAATAAAATAAAAAGGAAAATATAAATAGAGGTATATAATATAGACACATTTTCCTCTCACACTGTTGTAACTCAGGGCATTCTTTAACATTAATGGAGTGAGAGTGACACCAATAAAGTTATTTAGAGAATGCATATTTAACTATGGCATTTTTTGTCATTATATGTGATGCCACCTACCAATTCAAATAGTTTTAAAAGAAACTGGACAAAATCATGGAAGATTGAAATATCAGCAGTTACTCCACTTTACAAAGATATTAATTTACTCCTAAAAAGTATATTTTGAAAGCCAACTGCTAAAGACCAAAAGGAGGAGAGGAATTTCAACTTCCTATTCACTTTGTAACATTTTTGAATACATCCAACAGTCCCCTGGACATTGATACTGAGTCAATTTGGCTGTTTGGAATGAAATGGTGGGAGAGTAGAAAGTGGTGGTAGAGCAGCAAATGTACCTGAGACATAGATTGCATGGATTTTAAAACATTATATGAGTCATGTATGTACAATTAGCATAATGATATACTAGGTTAACATAAAACTTACTTCTCTATTCAGACGGAACTTTTTTGCTTTATCAATAGAATAAATAACCATGTTCATCAGTGGCAGCAGAGCTTCCATGTCTTTGGGGGAAGTGTTGCCCGAACCTGGTACTATAAATAAGAAGGACATTTCTGTTCAGTCTTATTGTGAATTAAAATGTATAGGGGCGTACAAATAAGAGACACCATGATGCATCGGAAAAGCCCTGGACAAGGACTGGGAAGTCCTGATTTAGTCATTCCTTAGAGATGGCCTTGAGTGACCTTGGCCCAGTCACTTGCTTCTCAGTCCTGAATTAGTATCAGACTCTATGACAAACTGGCTGAAAAACAAAACTCATTGCATCATACGCTGATAAGCTTCACTCTACAACATAAGCAAGAGCAAAACAAAAGACTCTGCAATTAGGTAGGATAGATATAATGAAGGACAACTCTAGGAACCAAACTTAGAAATTTTTAATAAAGTCACTTCATCATTCTAATCTGCATTTATCTGTAACACTCCTGATAGAATCATTGAGACGCTGTGGTAGAAATTCATATACAGTGTAATTAACAATTATAGCAATTAAGAGATATTTTATTCTACTTAATATTAAATATTAGGCAGCCAAGTCAATTTACGGTATTTTTAAATAGCCAATAATAGCGATGTCTCTGCTAAAATTCCTATAAACCCACCATTTTCCTTTCTTTAACTACATTTTAACCACATCCTTCTGCCAAATTATAATTGGAGTCAAACAAATGTTAGAAATATAATTGGTCCTAAAGTCTAAGTTATACTCTGATTTTGAAATATTCTCTCAGGAGTAACATTCTATGTTTTCTAAGGAAAACTATTCAAAACAGGAATTCTAAACTATTCTTACCATTAAAAGTAAATAGCAGTGTCTTTTTAGTTTCAGGCAGTTTCAAAGGCTGGCCTTCCCTGGGTGAGAACAAAAAGAAGCACTGGTAAAGGAATTTTAAAAACCACCAAAAAATGGCAATAGCAATATCTACCAATAGAAAGTTACTTCATAGTAGGCTCCTATATTGGGTGAAGTGCACAAGCGTGACAGCAAAGGTTATTTTACAAGATTATAAATTGTAAAATTTCTTACAAGAAGGAGCGTCGTTAATCTATGGCAAGGGTCTTCAAACTTGGCAAGTTTAAGACTAGTAGACTTCAACTCCCAGAATTCCTGAGCTAACATGACTGGAAGAGGAATTCTGGAAGTCCATAAGTCTTAAAGCTGTCAAGTTTGAAGAGCCAATCTATGGCAATAAAAAGTCAGGAGTCTGGTAGCATCATTTGTAACTAATATATTTTATTAGAAGGTCAAAAAATAATATTTTAGAAACCACTGTTCATGATGTTTTGTTATTGTCTTTCAGCCTCCTGAAGGTCCTAACAAAAAACACTTATGATCCTGGTAGAATTTCCCATCATAAAGTCCATTGAAAAGCCAGGAGGAGAAATCTGGCAACAGCTTCTTTGGTCATTATCTCAAAAGATTTAGTCACCAGGAAGTACCATTCTAGAGACACCTCTCCCATGTAGGAAGAACAGAATAAAGGAATGCAGGATCTTCTTCATCAGCAGCAGAGGATCTGTAATTTATGTTATCTATTGAGAACGAAATAAGCTATAACAGATCCTCCTCTGCACTTTGCCATAATTAAATGTAATAAACATTTGTGGTACTTAAATGCTATAATCATTTAATGCAGCACTGTCTATCTATAATGGCATCCAGACAATTATTGGAAGAGAATCCATTGCAAATGCTCATCTTTCCAATAGCTACAATAGGTATTAATAGTTGGGATAGTAGCATCACAATGAGCTCTTTTACTTAATACCCTTGTTTAAACATGTCTAATAATTTATTCAACATAGTGTAAAATATGCTCGACTGCTGAAGGGATAATCATTCCCAACTCATGAGTATTGTAACCAGAAATGTACAATACAATAGTTGTCAGAGTATGGTTATTAAAGTAAATTTCTCCTCTAATTTCCCTTGTGCAAATTTTAGTGCAATATTCATTTGGAAATACAAAAGTATATTTTGTGCCATACTCACTCTTGCATAAGTTTTGGACCAGAAAACTGGTCTGAAAAATGAACTGACTCAATCTTATCAGCATAATGTGTGAGGAAATGGATCATCTACCAAAATAAAAAAAATATTTAAAATATTAAACATAGCAGCATATCTATACACACACACACACACACACACACACACACACACACAGCCCACATTGGGAAAGGCTAGCAACCATTTCCCTGTCTTCACTGTGTATGCAAAATACAGGTAGTTGTCGACTTATTAAAGCAATTGGGAGCTGAGTGTCAGTCAAAAAGTGATGTAGTCATAAAATGCAACTACACAATCTCTGCAATCCTGACTTATGTCATTAAATGAAGCACAGTTGTTAGGCAACAAAACTTCCTGCCAGCTCCACACAGCCAGGTCAGTTGAGAAGCTAGCATAAAACTTACAAATCCCAGGCAGTTTACAAGCAAGTCAGCAGCAGGTAAATGGCTGCTGCTGGGTAGGATAGGGTGTGAGAGGATACAAGGA
This sequence comes from Laticauda colubrina, assembly GCA_015471245.1. Classification (NCBI taxonomy): domain Eukaryota; kingdom Metazoa; phylum Chordata; class Lepidosauria; order Squamata; family Elapidae; genus Laticauda; species Laticauda colubrina. The sequence goes on from BLBF01000051.1 coordinate 11,286,530, forward strand.
AGGTGTGGGAACACTCAAGAAGAGTATGTGAGGGAGGCATGGGAGGCTTGTAGAAGGTGCAAAGGGGTGCATGACTTGCACAAGTGCAGAGGGGTTAGGGGAGATTGCACAGAGGAAAGAGATTAATCCCAGCATTTTTCAATCTGCCCTGTCAGCTTACCCCATTAACTTTCTGGGGAAACTGACAAGGAAAGTTGCAATTGGTGATCACATGTGGCTACAACTGGTTGTTAAATGTGAGTCTGCTGCCAAGTGCCCAGATTGTGATCATTTGACCACAAGGATGCTAGGACAGATAGAATTCTGAGGATTGCTTAGAATCACCATTCATTCAGCAGCATCCTAACTTCAAATGAAAGATTGATAAATAAAACACTACGTGTAATTTGATAATATTTCCAACAACAGTCTTGCTGAATTAGGGTAAAGTTCTAAAAATTCATCCATGGTCTCTAGTGACAGTATCAGCAGTAAACTATCTCTGGAATTGGAGATTTTATTTAACTCTCACTTTCTTTGACAGACCTATCAACTATGTGTTTGTTTCAAGCAGAAATTAATTCCATGAGCTTAATAGCAAAACAAGTATGTCATGGCTTTTGTTTATGGATGAGATATGGCAAGGTATGAGTCATCAACAGTAAAAAACAAAGCATCAACAATCAGACTGACATCATAAATTAGAAAGTTATCATGTAGCTCATATCATGCTAGAGATATTCTCTAGGAATGTTTGATTTGAGTTCATCAAAAGGAATCAAGTTTTGAACGAGCCAGACTTTGGGTCTGTGAAAATGCTGTGTACAATCATTATGTAAAACTAAACTGTGGGACAAATGAACTAAGTATACATTTGCCCAAAATTATTCAGTATCTTCATAGAGCAGCATGATTTTGGGTAACCTTTGTTTCAGACTTAACCTGTTATACCCTATGACAATACATACAACACTCATTTACCAATTATTCTGCCAGCCATATGTTTATTTCCAAAACTGAATGCTCAGTTTTTCAGAACCGTTCAAGATAGAAAATACTTCATTTTAAAACAAATAAACAAAACGAATAAGGATTTTCCAATGCACAGCAATATGAAAATTTGTACTCTTAATGCTCTCATAAGAATTGAGCATTATCGTGACTTTAATATTTTAACTATTTATTTTACATTACCTTCGTATCCATCATTCCTTCTGTGACCTCACCCATTTCCGATAAGATAGCTAGTGCTTCTGGGAGCCCATACTTTGCCCCAGTTTTGGGTTTATCGCTGCAGAACTCACTCTGCCAAAAAGGAATTGCTATGTTATAAGGTATATCTGCTATTTCTTGCACAGTTAAACGTCCGATCAACCTAATCCAAACTCTGGAATTGATTTAGGAACTTAACAGAACAGGGGTCTGTAACCTTAAGCACTCAAAGAGCCATTTGGAACCATTTCCTATAGAAAAGAAAACACTGCGAGCCACAAAATCTGGGTGGGCGTGGCCAACTCGACATCACTCACTCCCATCTAGTCACATGACCATTTCCCCAGCTATGCTTACCCAGGTTTTGTGGCTCTCAATATTTTCTTTTTTCTAATAAACTGTATCTCTCTCTCTATTTTTTTTCTCTTTCTCGCCTTTCTCTTTCTCCCCTTTCTCTTTCTCCTTTTTCTCTCATCTCTCTTTCTCTCTCATCTTTCTTCCTTTCTTCCTGTCATCTTTCTCCCTTTCTCTCACTCTCATCTCCCTCTCCCTCTCTCTACTCCTATGTCTCTCTTTCTCTTTCTTTCTCTTTTTCTCATTTCTCTTTCTCTCATCTTTCTTTCTCATCTTTCTCCCTCCCTCTCATCTTTTTCCCTCCCTCTCTCATCTTTTTCCCTCTCTCTCTCTCTCTCTCTCTCTCTCTCTCTCTCTCTCTCTCTCTCATGTGTGTTCCTTCTTGAACCATTTCCCAAAACAGGCGAGGGTTGGGTTTTTGTTTTTTTGCTGATATTGTTTTTTCTTCTTCTTTGGGTGCTTTTTACCACATGATTTCAATCAAGAATCATTTCAGGTTCCCAGATAAATGAAGCTCTTTTGTCCCCCCGCTGTGGTTCCCTTTCGGATGATCTCACCACTGGCTGGCCCCGCCTCTGACCCTCTCCTCCCACACACTCCTCGCCTGCCCCAAGAAGAGAAGGGCAACAGTGACAGATGGAGACTCACTCCATATTCCGGAGCGGGAAGGAAGCACCCCTCTACCTGCCTCTTTTTCTGGCCCTTATTGTTGCTGTGTGCACCTTGCACTAAGTCTAAGTATGCTTATGAGGCTCTGCAAGAGCAATGAGCAGCCATGGAAGCAGCAAGAGGAATATGGGGAGATGCACAACTTTCTCTCTGCGCCAAGACATTGGCTGGGCAGGCTGTGGATGATGCTGATCACTGCTCTTGCAGCACCTTGTGCAGCACACTTAAACTTAGCACACTTCACAATGGGGGAGACTGTGTCCTCTCCTCCTGGAGCCCATTACAACGCAGAGCATCAGCTGCAGCTGGCTCGGCCAGGGTCTTGGGGCGGAGAAAAGCCATGCATCTCCTTCAGTGGCTAAGGTGCGCACAGCACCAACAAGGGATAGAAGAAGAAGCAAGTAGAGGGACGCTTCACTCTCACTCTGGAATACAGAATGAGTCTCCATCTGCCGTTGTTGCCCTTCCCTTCTCAGGGCAGGCGAGGAATAAGTAGGAGAGGAGGTGAGGGGTGGGCCAACCAGTGGTGGGATCATCCAACAGGGAGACACAGGAGAGGGCCCAAAGAGCCACATATTGCTGACCCCCAAACTAAAACAAGACCCTGCTCAACTGAAAGAATAATAGCTTCTGATTACACAAGAAGAATTTGTTGCCTTTAGAGATTGTGAGATGTTCTAAATCTGGAATAAAAGATCTCACATTCCAGCATAATTTTTCATGTTTAAAGAAAAGATTACAATAAAGGTTTTAAATCCCTATGTTTGCTAAAATAAAGATACATATAAATTGAAGATACATATAAATGAAACATAAAAAGCCCTTCCTTCATAAGATCTGTCCCCCAAAGTTGTCATCCCAAGCTACATAATGGTTCCCTGCCCAATTTAGCTATAAAGTTAATTAACTAGGTTCACATAGCAAATCAGACTTATCACAAACTAGAGAATGATGGCGTAGAAGAACATGAGAGAAAGAAAAGACACAAGTCAGAGAAATCTGCTAATAGAGCTAATGTAGTGACCAACTTTGGTATGTAAGTACAGGTAGTCCTTGGTTATATCCATTTGTTCAGTGACTATTTAAAATTACAACAGCACTGAATGATGGTCCTCAAGAGTTCTGGCTATTACACCTTCCTCATAATATGTGATCCAAGTGCCTGGCTTGTGATTATGACACTGCAGTAAGATGTAATCACATGGTCACAATTTCCAATGTCCTCTGCTGATTTTCCACAAGGAAAGTCAACATAGAAGCTGTCAGAAAGTCAGAAATCACAGTCATATAAAGCCCTTGCTTAACAACCTGCACGGTCCTCACTTAATTATAGTTGTTCGGACTGCCAGAACTGCTGTTGCTAAACTTCAGTTACATGATATTGCACTTTATGACAGTATCACTTAGTGATGACAATTCAGGTTGCAATTGGTGTTGTAACCCAAGGACTACTCCGTACATTTGAAATGGCCCCATGTTGAAACACATTGAGCAAATTCAGAGACTGCATACAATTAATTATGAGAAGACAATGCATTAACACAACTGTCCAAAGTTAAGACAGTCCTGGACCATTTGTAAGGCTTCATACGTGTTTTAAAATTCCCTCATCATCCTTCTTTAACTCCCAATTTTTTTAAAGTGCTTCCCACAGCTCCAATACATACCAAGTCCTGCATTTCCTTCTGAAGCCGTACCAAGGCTTTTCTTGTCCCAACAGCGAAAACATAGGTATCCATATCATCATCATTCATAGTAACTTTTATTTGCTGGATAACACATGTAATAATAAGCACACATAGGTTCTTTTGCATAGGCAGGTTCACTAGTAAAATAATAGTTTGATCACATCGTAAAAAAAAAAGAATGATCTGAATAGCAAATGTCAATTTAGCCAGACCAGATCATGTTTAAGAAGAGCCCCAAGATTATTCAGAGGATCTCTAAAATACACTATAGTATTTTCTCAGTAAAAGAATAATAACTGCAGAATTTCTAAAAATAATGAAAAAGGCAGATAGTTTCTCATCTCATGTATTTTCTGGAAGACACATTTTGTTTTATTTCATATAATATTGTAGAACACAAGTAGTGATCCTTTACCGACAGTAATTGGGACAGGAATTCCAATACTAAGCATCACAATAGTAAGGCTGATATCATGCGATTGCATCAATTTATGAGAATGAACAATCCTGAATGCGGTCATGAGGCACATCCCATGTGTTCAGCATCCCATGATCAAGTGGTTGGGTCCTCCTGCAAGTGTCCCCATTGAATCTGCTTGTTTGAAACCAGCAGAGAATGTTGCAAATATTAATCACATGACTGGAAGATGCTATGATTTCATAATTTCAAGCCAGTTGCCATGTGCCTAAGTGATCATATGACTTTAGGGACATTGTAATGGTTGCAAATAGGAAGTATAATAAGTATCCTTTGTTCAGTGTTGTCATAACTTCAATACCTAAAGCCCCTGTCACACTGCAGCAACGGATGCAAAGAGGATGTAAAACGGAGAAAAACACTTACCATCCGTTGGTTAACGCGATGCTTCCGTTCTGTACTCACTGCCTCCGTTTTGCTTCCTCTCTATCCATCCAGCATCCGTCTATTGATATTTCATCCGCTCAAAAGGTTTTGAGCGGAAAATGTATCAAATGCGTCCGTTCTGCATCCGCTAGGCATACAGGGGATATCCGTTCTGCATCCGTCGGCATCCGTTACGCATCTGCTATATCCGCTAGGCATCCGTTGCGCATCCGCGCAACTTGAATCCACTCCAGCGGTAAACGGACGCAGGAAGGAAGTGGAACGGACGCGGAACGGATGCGCAGCGTTAGTAGCACGGACGGAGAAAGGATGAAAGCGGATGCAGCATGCAAAGAAATCATTTAAAAAGGAAAAAACATTCGCAGAGGGGACCTATCTCGGATATTAAGGATGTCTAGAGGATGCCTAGAGGATGCAAAAGGATGCTTCCATTCTGCATCCACTTTCCACCCGCTCTGCGTTCCCCCCCCCACGGCCGTTCCTTTCCGTGTTATCCGCTCTGGTTATGCAAATTTTTGCCCCTTTTGAGAACGGATAACAACGGATGGAACATTTTTCTCGTCCGCTGTGTCCTTTTTACAAACGTTTTGCATCCGTTGGGCAGTGTGACAGGGCCTTAAACAAGTGGATGTAAAACAGTGACTATCTTAGTATTATTAGGGATCTGTACTGCTGCCTACTTTTATTTGCAGCATGCCATCAGAATAATATTGGTCATTTCCCAGAAAAAAATAGTCTCCAATCTGATTATAAAATGTGCATATAATATACTTATTTTGATGCCAACTGACACGATGATAAAACCTACATGCTTTGACTCTGAATTTCTATCAAGACACATGCTGCTTCTGGGATTTAAAATAAAATGTCAAAAACTTAAAAATTATTTTTGCAGCCATATGGGCTACAATGTGAACTTTTATAAAGAAAAAACAGAAAGCAGTTACTCCCACTGTAAGAGTAGAAGCATCACATATACAGACCTAAAATTTTAATACACTAATCAAACAAGTGTTATGAATATAATTCACTCAAGCTATTTTTGATTATAAAATTAACACATACCACTTGGTCACAGGCTGGCCTCATCATGCGTGCAAGAACATTCAGCAAGTCTTGTCTCTTAAGAAACTGAAAAGTGAAAAAGTGTGAGAACTTCTCATCCCTCCATTAAGACGTAGTTCAATGAACATTCCTGATAATAATAATCTGTGTAAAAGATATGTTCTGGAGTTTATTTTAACATACTTTTATGCTGCTTTTCTCCCACAGAACAAGGCATCTGATACATATTAAGAACCCAGATGGTGAAAATTAACTTCTACAGTCCAGACATCAAGCAAGACAAGATATGCTCAGATGTACTTCCAGACTATATACAGGGCCTATCCATAACATCCATACCTAGGAGAAGCATTAAGTGAATAAAATTAGAGTACAAGATTTTATCTTAGGATTCTTGCATCATGCTGCCTTTTCCCAGGGAATATGAGAAATGAGGAACTCCTATCTTGCTAAGCTACTGGAGGAAGGAATGACTCATTTTAGGGGATATGTTTTATTTACTTGCTTCCATGTTCCTCATGAGAAAGTGGTTGAAATAGAAGACATGCACTAAGTATTTGGTTTTTCAGTTTGCTTTTCAACAACCTGCACCTGGCAATTCTGCCCAGCATTAATTCCACTTAAGATTACCATCAACAAAATGGGTCTTAATGGTGCAGCAAATATAGGAGTACTTTAAACTCAGTTCAGATATTGCAAATTCAGAATACTGTTGTTAGCTGGAACTAATGATATGATACCAGTTCTTGACAACTGAACTAGCTTCCTCTCTTCCTAATATACAGTTTAGCCTTGATTATTGAAGTTTTTAAATGTACACGTTGCTGAACCTTCAAGACCAGTGCTGTATCTGCCAGGTCATTTTATGTGCCTGCAACCTGAGATTCTCAACACAGATACTGGAAGATAAAACCTTCACTTTCAAAATCCTGACCTCTGAAAGGTCATCTATGATTTTTCCCCCCAATGTCAGAATAATAATTTATTCTGGCTCCAAGGTTTCAAAAATTTCTAACATTTTAACATTCTTTCAGCACAAGCATTCATTGTTGGCAACCCAGTTTTTCCTTTTTAATACAGAGAAAAGTAATATTGCTGCTATTTCCAAACAACTGGCATTCAAGGAGCTTTGTTGGTTTATTGCAAGACAATCCACTGCTAGAGTTGGAATTTCTTATACCTTGAGTTGGATAAGCATGCCTTCACAACACACTCTACCCGAACACCACAAATTATAGATATGTTCATTCTCTTGGTTCAGTTTGCCTGTACTTATAGCTTCTTTGTTTGTGCCATCATCACCTTGAAAGAAAGGATATACCAATTAATGGGCATTTATTATTTATACTGAGCTGCTGTTGATGATATTCCCAGTGAGAGCAAGTTACAGTAGCACATTATGCAAGTATTGCTGCTTTGTTGTTGTCTTTCAGCCTCTTCTAAGTGCCAGCAAGAACCTTGAAAGCTTTAAATGACTTTAGTCACATAGGTAATAATTTGCTTTTACCACAACTTCTCTCTCAATTCATCTGCTTTTTACTGATCCCAATTCATCATTTTACACAACACTGTGATAGCTCCCATAAAATACTGCCCACTGTGTTTTGTTACTCCTCTGTGATCTAATGATTTTGACCCCCACTGTCCTCTATATAATAACAAATTCTCTCTCTGATCTCTTATTCCTTCTATAACCTTAAGTCCATAAAGTTTAAGCAATGCCATTTCAATTTTGCCATTTATCATTCAGTGTTCAGTGTCTCAGTTTCTCCCCTCATTATCCTCCTAAACTAGTTATTTTATGCTAAATTATGGTGATTCCATACATTTGATGCTTCACATCAAGCAACAGAAGGGCTCTGAAGGAGATTTAAAACCTGATTAATTCTACACACCAATTAATGTTCCTTGTTTTTTAAGCCTTCTTCCTGAAAAAACTACATCATTATATATACTACCTTGAACTGCACTAACTCTAAGAACCCCTGGATTTTGTCTGTAATTTTGTTTTCATATGAAAAAGGGAGAAGAAAGTAAGGATAATTCATAAGCCAACTCACCAACTAGTGCAAAGTTACTTTCAAGCAGTTCTCGATGACTACTGAACCAGGCCTGGGCCAGACGATTGTTCTTATTCTTTCCAATAATATAGTTCATGATATAAGCAAGGAGTCCAGTCACCATTAAAATTTCCATGTAGTAACTCTCCCAACTATTTTGAAGATGTGCAGGCACCTGGTGAATGTGACTTTTGTTAAAAGGAGTAGCTTTTAAAGGGGAGGGGGAACCATTTACAACCCAAATCTTGGCTCTTCATTATAATCAGCATTAAGGTTTTATTAATTTAGTAATCAGAAATTCTAACCAGGCACAGAAAAAAAATACTAAATTAACATAATATATTCTTATCATAAATTTATTTTAATCCTCTGAAATATCACTGAATGTTACTGAAATACCAATAAATGAAAATATTTATAGTTCAGGGTTGAATTGAAGTGTCTTTGGTGCTCTCTAAGCTTGGTTGTTTTCTTGCAGGTATTTTATAACTCAGATTACAATTGCAGAGGTTGTTACCTTGTTTGGGTAATGAAATGTCTACAAGAAAACAACCAAGCTCAGAGAGCACCAAGGATCCTTTACTACTGAAATACTGCAGTTAAGAATTATTTTCTTTAAGTTTATATAATTTCACTATGATTTACTATAGTTCAGCAAGGCTTTAAGCATCTAGACTTTGCTCTTTAGCTTTAATGTCCAAATACAGAGTGATACTATGAATACCAATATTTGCCTGGGTTTATAATTACCTTTGGAAAAAGCCCCCTTCCATCTATCACCTCCATTTATCAACCAATTAAAGTTTACCAAGAAAAGTTCTAGTGCTTTTGAAGAGTTTGGGGAGAGAAAAAACATAAATGCATAAACTATGTTACAGGGGAGGGGGAGAGAAAGAGGTAAGTAGAGATGTGTGTGTGAATGCTTGTGTACACACATACACATACATGCAGAGAGAGTCTATCCATATTTCATTCAAAGTAAAGATTAATCCAATACACTGATGATTGCAACCTTAATTATAATAATTCAGGAGAAAACCTAATGAGACATTAATTAGAGATTACATTAATTAGAGATTATAACTTTTCATAATCTTCACTTACATCAACAATAGTAATAGGATCCTTATTTTTGCCAAGAGATGCATCAGGTTTTTCTTCATAACCTTCAAATTCCTCATCATCATATGGCTCACTTTCTGTATCACTTTCCTGCAGTAAGAAAGCAAAATGCACAGAAATATCCATTGTTTCAGGAAAATGAGATAGTAAATGTCTTTTAAACATACAGCTATCTTCTGCTTTTTCTATTTAAGACAACATGTACATCTTTACTAACTGATGATTGATTCAATCACTTTTCTACATGTCCACAAGTTCTCAATATCCAGGGCAATGTTGTCCCAAAAGTACTTTTCCAAAAGGCAATTGGACTTTCTGGAGTTTTTCTCTGAAAATGTTTCACTTCTCATCCAATAAATTCCTCCAGTTCTAATTTACTGTAGGACAGGGGTGTCAAACTCGTTATCATGGCAGTGCACATGACATATCATGACTTTTCCCCTCTTTGCTAAACTGGGTGTGGGCATGGCCAGTGTGTGATGCATCCAGCCCACGGGCTGCGAGTTTGACAGCCCTGTGGTAGGGAATGAAAGGATTTATATTCTTTGCAGTCATCTGGTTGTTAGCCTCTGAGGGGCAGTCTTGTTAGCTGTCTGAGAGTCATTGAGGCACTCTGTTTTCTCAGAGTAACCTGAATGAGTGTAAATGGGTGTGGAACTTTCTTGGGACTGCAAAAGGACTGAATTGTAAACAGGAGATAGTTGTATCCCTCCCTGTTGAGAAAAGGCCATTCAATTTTAATATTAATTTTAGATAGTCTTATTGACCCATCTTTCAAACCAGTGGTTCTCTCTGTGTCGAATATGAACTTTGCTGTGTTCAAAAGAACAAAATATTTCAAATACAGATGGGACTGCTAAATCTTGTCCTAATGAATTTGTTCTTCTGTGTTGTGTCATACACTTATAAAGTGGTTGTTTTGTTTCTCCAATGTACAGATCTGAACATATCTCGCTGCAATGCACTGCATATACCACATTGTTTGGGTGGGGGCGTTTTGCCCTTCAGCTGGACAAGCTTCTACCTTAATATATTTCTGAGTTTAAAATGTGCACGTATCTTGTGTTTCTACAACACATGGAAAAACAACATTGCTTCAGTTGTTGTTCTCTTTGTCTGTTATGAAGGAGCTCCTGTCAGATCTTTTTATGGATTTGATGAAGACCCAATCAGGAGAGCCACATGTTCGGAGAGCTTCCTTGATGTGTTCTTGTTCCTTCTCTTTCCCCTCTTTGCTGGTAGGAAAATGTTCAGTCCAATGCATCATAGAGAGTATCTTAACTTACTGCATCTCTGTATGATCTGCCAATTGTACAATGGCAGATAGAAAAGAACTCCAGAGTCATTGCCCAGAAGATAATTAGTTGCCCTCTCCCCTCTTTGGAAGAGCACTTTTTGCTCCTGCTGCCTTAAGAAAGTTCAAAACATTCTCAAAGATCCATTTCATCCTGGGCACCTTTTTTTTTAACTATTACCATCTGGCAGATGGTACAGAATAATAAAAACAAGGACAAATAGGCTGAAAAAAACAGCTTCTATCCCAGGGCAGTAGCTCTGTTGAATTCTACTGTGTAGTGCAGTGTTGGGGCAATATCAGGGGTTTTCAATTCAATATATGGAGTGTGAAGAATGTGTATTTGTGTTTATTGTCATGGTCATGGTCATGATGTGCTCTGAAGCTGGTGTTTGATTTTGTTGTATAAGGTACAATGAAAACAATATAATAAACTAAACTAAACTATAAGGATCCTGATTACTCCCAGTTTGTGCTTCAGTGGGTGGGAAGAATGAAAACGTAAATACTGATCTGTGCATGTAGGTTTTCTATATACTTCAGTGTTGAGGCTCTTGTCTTCTTTGATGTATGTTGCATAGTCCAGGAAAGCCAGATTATTTTCTTTAATGTCAACCCACATAAACTTAATGTTTCTGTCCACAATATTTATCCATTCACATTGTGGAGAGCAGGGACCACTTGTTTGAAAGAGGGATCAAAGAGGTTATGCATGTTAAAATTAAGCAGCCCCCCTCAACAGAGATGCAATACCACCAAACCTATTTACAATACAGTTCTTTCAGCAGTCTCAAGAAGCTTCCATACCCATTTACATTCTGATTCAGATGACTTTTATGACATAGATAAACTCCCAAGAGGCTTCAATGACTCTCAGAGAGCTAACACTAATGATTGATCCTTAGAATGCTAATGACCAAGTGATTGCTAAGAATATAAATCCTTCCATTCCCCTCCAGTCAGTTAGAACTGAAGAAGCTTCTTGGATAAGCAAAACATTTACAAAGAAAAAAGCCAAGAAAGTCCAGTTGCATTATGGAAAAGGCATTTTGGGAATTCAATCACATGAGTTCAACTAATCAAAGAGTGCAATGCCCAAAAATATGCTACAAATGCAGCAGAATATGAAGCACATTGATATGAATGCCCATGCAAGAAAACTGGATTCCTAATTACAATCTTCTACTTAAGCATGGGTAGTCACTCAGTAACAATGTCAAAATTCAGTTCTGTAGGATCATATTAGAAGATGCCTGGCCAAATGTTTCTTGACTTTTTGCTTAAATTAAAATGGTAGGAATGGAAAGGAGACCATTCTCATTTCTATTCTTATGTGTTTCCAATCACTAATTACCACTAAATCGTGCTTGCAAATTTTGGCAACAAAATGATGCAGTTTTGCCATTTCAGGTATGGAGCTGAAGGGTATTAAGAATGAAAATAGGATCAGCTCAGCTCCCTGAAGCTTCTTGTATTACCTCCCTCATTTTTGAAACCAAACAAACAAAAAATCACAACAGCGAAAAGTTTCACAGCCAAAATTAGCTATTTTGCTTCTGAATTTCAGTAGTATAATCACAGGCTATTGGAAGATCACAAATTACAAGTTAGAAGGTTGTACATAGTTCACTATTGTTCAGCTCTTAGAATATGATATTCATGATTCTCTGGCCTAGTAAATTCAGTACAAGAAGGAAATACAGATCAACAGTTTATGAATTGATCATATATAGGATTGCTCTGTACTCATCATGGAAAAGTCTATGGCAAGGATTATTGCAGCAATACAGAATACTTTCCAAATCATGTGCAAGATCCACACAGATTTTAATTATAGGCATTAAGCTATATCTACAAGAGATATATCAAGCCAAAGCTTATATATGGTCAAGATTGTACCATTAGAATTCAGCAGAGATTTCTGTTTTTTGACAGTCCTTCTGTTACACTAAACTATACAATGGTTATTTTAATCTCTGGTAAACCTATAGCATCTTACACTGAACTTTTTAAAAAATCTACAATTTCCTTTAAAGAAATAAAAATTGATCCCAGCTGTTCTTACTGCAGCCCTTGGAGCACCCAAAAAATATTTTTTTTAAATGCAGCTTCTGTCTACAAGCATGTTTCCCATTCCTGATTTAATAGATACTTGGAGCTATCTGATGTTCCAGAATTACTTAATTACAATAATTATGTATATAACAGATGAGGCTACACAAATTATGGTCTCATTCCCATTATAAGTTCCAGCATTCTGTGATACTGTTCAACACAAGTTTCCTTGCTGATTTTTTTGAAATCAAAATCTTATTTTGCCAATGAAATTGGCCAATTAGCACTGAAAATAACAAACTAACTTGTTTCTATTGTTTGTCTTACTTAGTCTTAAGCATATCAAGCTTTATACAGTGGCTTAGGTTTTTTTAAAAAATAAATTATATAAGAAGATATACACTACAGATGCACACAAACTAAAGAAAATACACAAGATAACTGGATTTCCTAATAGTCAGTCTTATAATTTTTATCTTTCTGCACCAAAACAAACAAGGTAACTCCTTCATTTCACATCACCTGTCCATCAGCATCCTCAAAATCAAGGCCTTCATCTTGTCCTTCAAGTTCTACTGTGGCTTCCTCCTCTTCCTCTTCTGCTGTAACAATCCGCTGGGGAGATTCTGTGGCGTCAATCACATCTTCAAACTCAGCAAAATCATTATCATCATATTCCACTAAGTCATCGTCATCAAACTCCTCAAATTTGGCCAAAGAAAGACCCCATAGGATAAAGAATGTAGCCACTAAAAACCACCAACTTCTCATTGTTGCTGGGGAAGAAAATACTCAATAAATAAAAAATAGCAAAGGTCAAAAATCTTTTATGGTCAAAATATTTATTTTCTTTTAATATAACAGTGTAAAAATGAGTCTGTTTAAAACAAACTAGAAAAAGAGCACTATATCATAATCAGTAATTCTGCAGTGGTAAAAATAGGTCAGTTTGAAACAAATAGAAAAGGAGCACTGTATCGCAATCAACAATTGTGTCTCATCTTGCACAGCACATTCAAAAATGCAATAATAATAATAATAATAATCATTATCATCATCATCATCATCATAAGTTTCCTCTGTGTGCACCTAGCACTCCCTCTTCCTTTTTTTTTCTCCACAAAAACCATGGGGTCTGGGCTGGATTGATAGCACAGTGAATTTTCAACTAATTTATTATTTATCATTAGCAATCAGAATTTACAATAAAATACTGCAAATTACTTTTTCCCAACAATAAGCCATCATTCCATGGAGATCGTTTCCACAAATATCTTTTTTTTTCTAAAGCAATTTAGATTACATAAGATTAACAGGAATTGGAACTAAACCCCAATAATTAATAGTGTATTCCACAGAATAAATGTATATTTTGTAGCCATCCTGAATTTACTTTAGCATTACATGAAATGAAAACCACAGTCTTCTGTAAGAAGGGCAAGATATGACTTTCTAAATGTTGAATTAAAGTTCTGGGCATCTTTCCCATATTGGATAATGATATTGAGAATTTTGTTTAGATTTTTTAAATTTAGATTTATTTAAAATCTCACCTTTGTTATTTTTGTACATAATTCAAGACAGCGGGCATATCCTTTCCCACAACAACAATACTATTGGACTGAGGGAGAGTAATAGTCTCAAAGTCACCAGCTGGCTTTTGTACCTAAGGTGAGACTTGAACTTACAGGCAAGAGTTTCTAGCACGGAGCTTAACTCTTAGATCAAACTGGGTAATACTCATATTAGTGTTATTAATACAGAAATAGCAGACATGCTACAAATAAAATGATACATATGCCAGATTCCCTATTTTCTTTTAAAATTGATTTATGAAAAAAGATAATCAGAAGGATTAACTAATCCTATGGATCACTGAAAGAAATTATGTATGTTCTGAGGTTTAAATCAAGGGTCTTCAAACTTGGCTTGATTTAAGACTTGTGGACCAACTTCCAGAATTCCTGAGCTAACATGACTGGAGGTGGAATTCTGGGAGTTGGAAGTCCACAAGTTTTAAACCTGTCAAGTTTGAAGACCTCTGCTTTAAATTATTTTGATATTTATTTATCTATCTCCAACCTGCCTTGAAACACAGAAACACAACACCTTGAAACACAAACCCCCCTCCCATTAAATTTATAGTAATAAAACATTACCACAGCTATCTTTTGAGCAGTGAATGAATTAGAATTCTATTACATCTAAGCCTTCAGGATATGAACAATTTAAGACAGAATGGACAATCAGTGATCATATGCATTTAATGAAACAGTTTTTAAAAATGTCTTTTAATTATCTCAGGTTTATCACAAATTAGCACCCAAGATAGCATGGTAACATGTGAATAGGGAGTGGAAAAAAGGTAGTTCAGAATCTACTAGTATAATGTAGCTATGAATAATAAATTAGCAGTGACTCCACACTTTTTAAATTTGTCATGCTTTAACAACAAAAGGATTCCTACTCTGAATCTATTTGAATTCCTGAACTGCATTATGTTTCATATGCCCTGAGGCAAGGAAGATGTTTCATATCTGGTGTGGAGATGCTTACTATACGTGTCTACCAGCATCTTTTTAAAAATCATGTTTATCCAAATAAGCATATTAATAAGTATATCCATGCCAAACCCAAACTACTTGGGCTCATATTTAATGAAAACAATGCAACCCTGAATATTATTTCAGTTTGCATGGCTGCTTGCTTATCATGCAACTCTGGACAATTAACAGATATTTTTAAATTAAAAAACACAAAGGAAATCATTATATAACACGCTGAATGGAATTCACATTCAGAACATTATTGGTTTCCATAATATCCAGGCCTTCAAGGACCTTTCTTCAAGGCCAGCAGGGCTCCAATCATCCAAATTTCAAGGGAATGTTGTATAATAGGGAAGGCATAGTAACAGAGAATCCCTGGCAACTGAAACACATGCCTCCTGATCCCATGAGATGATACTGTTTAATTGATGAGGCCTGAAACATGCCAACGCTTTGTGTTTTGTTGGAACAGCAGAGATAATTGCATACAAATAATCATGCAAATATCCAGACCTTGTGCTATTCAGGACTTTTCCAGTGACTACAAAAAGCCTTGAATGGCAGTGGAATCTAGCAACAACTCGTGCCATTCATGCAACAACAAGCATACCCTTATGTAACCCCACACCACTGCATTCTGGACTAAATGGAGTTCTGAGTGGTCTTCAAATAAAGCCCCATATAATGTGCACTGCAATACTCAAAATGCAAGGTCACTAAGGCATGAGTGACTATGAATATGGTCTCCTCATCTAGTAATGGGGCCCTTTGGCACACAACATGGATTTATGCAAAGGTCCTCCTAGCTATGTCTGTATGACTCCATTCAGAACTAAAAAGGAAAGATCTCCAGATCTAGATGATTCTCAAAGCCATTTGGTTTTGCTAGAGTTAAACTTCAGACTGCTTCATATCTGGTGTAGAGATGCTTAAATAGAGATGCCAGATATATAAACTTCAGACTTTCTATCCAGGCTCCTTCCTACTTCCAGGCACTGAGACAAAAATAAAATTGTGCTAAGATTGAGAGGTCTGTAACTAAGCCTTACAGTCACTTACAGTCACAAGTCCAGGTACTATATGACTGGATTTGAATTTACCATTATTTTTTACAACAGTCATTAAATACCATGATCTTTAAGCAAATCTATTTTCCCCAGTGGGTGTTTTGTAACTTTGAATGGTTTTTAAATCACCAGTTATAGCCAAAGACTGTATGCATACAACTGGGTGTCAATCTTTTTCTCCTCACCCATTCAATCCAAAAGTGATTGTATTATGTGACCATTTGTCATTATAATATGAAAAAACATGAAATCAAAAAAAATAAAAATAGTTAAGAGTCAGGTGATATACAATTAAATTATACTTTTAAAAATCTGCATATGTCCTAGCTTTGTCACTGAAAAAGTAACTTAGAAATCCTTGTTTTAAAATTCTTCTTGAAAATTATAAAACTCATTCCTTGGACCATTAACCAATATAACATAAAAATAGCATAAGAAATAATAAAAAAATTGAGAAGTATAAAAAGTATCAGTCCAACTCACTGACCTTTGTAATCAAGTTATATTTTGAACTAGAATTTGAACAAAGAATCAAATCATTCTATTGGCATAATAACTTACACATAAAGTTATTGCAGAGTGTTTTACTTATCCAATGGCCACTGTATGATTAATAGACCACTAGATTCTATTTAAAAAACAGCATATTGCAGTTTCCCAGTAGTCCTGACACTAGCATATGTTTGACTTGAATAGATAATTTATTATTTAAATAATTCAATCTTCATAGCATGTTGGTTGCAATTTTCATAATTATTTCTGTGATCAAAGGCTTAATGATACAGATTACTTTCTAGAATGCTGAAATACAACTCCCACAATTCTTTACGTTAACAATTCCCATGTTAACAAAGGACATTGGGAATTGAAGTCTGTAACTCCTGGAGAAAGCATCAAGCTGCCTAACCTGCCTAACCTCAAAGTAGTTAATGGATTTAAGGAAGGTGTAGTTTGACACACCCCAAAATTACCAATGTTAGGATTTCAAGGAGGCAGCATTAAATTTCTGAGCGCATGAGGGATCTGACATCTCGCTGTTTCTAACATTATTACCACTGAAGGCTATAAAAAAAAAAAGCAACCCACATATACCCGCAGGAATTTGATAGCCTTTTTGTTTTTTACAGCCTTATACACACAATTGTTTCCTGCTCGTCTGTCCTAACCAGCTTTCTAAGTTTCCATTTTTATTATTTCAGTTTAGCAAGATGTGTGTGAAAAGTGTTCACAGGACAGGCCAAGATACCCCCAAAAAAGGGTGTGTAAAAAGCGGTGGAAATGATGATTATATCCAAGCCAGATCTCCAAGGGAGCCTGTTCCAACCAGAATAAATCATCTTCAGCCATTCACGGTGGCCGGGATTGCCAAGAGTCAGTTCAGTTCAGGTCATCTGGAGGGAACGAGGTGGGGAAAGCTAGCTTCGGTGCCAACCCCAGGCCCAGGCCACACCTGTGAAAGCAAACCCTCGTGTACAGCCAATTTGGGGCTGTTTTTCCTCTCCCAGGACGTCCACGTCCACTCTTTACCTTACTATCTAACCCTACAAGAGAGAGCTCCCTCCCCTCCCACCCACCCCGGATCTCTTAAGTCCTCAAGCCCTCCTGCGCGATACCTCAGACCAGGGTTTTAGTCTCTCAACGTCCCCAAGACCAACTTGCTCTTCGGCTAGGTTGAACGATCCCAATAGGGTGGCTTTTTTTTTCCGCCCTGCCGTTCTTCCCCGTAACATACGTCACTTGCGTAAGGCAGCGCATGCGCCTTGAAGTTTGAAAGGACAGAAAAGGGAAGTGGCCGAAAGAGAAGGATGCATTTTTTTTCTACAATGCCCTTTCATATTTCTTCAAGAAATGATTTCGATTCAAAAAAGAATTTACAATATATAGAGTCTTAAGAATGAAAAAAAGGGGTGGGGGATAAACCTGTATTTGTATAGATTTGGAGAAATAAAGGATGCGTTATGCTGCTCTAAATTTCTAGCTCTACGTTCCTCCTCTTCGGAGTTTATGGCTGGTGTGTGACGTCATCATGGAGCGCAGAGCAGAGAAAAGGCCCGCGTTTTGAGACGAGGTTTATGTGCAGGGGACCTTCAAGAACAGAGTGTCGGTTTATTATATGCGTGACGTTTGTACGTCACGATCATTTCAGCAGGCAGCGTCTACCTCCTCATTTGTACATTACAGCACTCGAGCAAAAGAAGGGAAGGAAGACAGTTCCCCAAATACCCGAGTAATAATCGGTAGGTTAAACGAAACGGAACCAGAAAAAAGAGGCAAAGCAAAGGGCCTGAGGAGAGCCGACAACCGTCTTGGGTTTGGCCGTTGGTTAAAGGAGGAAAAGAAGGGGGCGGGGCTGAGGCCTAGTCGGGGCACGTAAACATTTGAAACTCATCGTTTTCACGTTTTCTTCCATCAGGTAATCTTTTTGTGTCTTCGGCCCGGCCTCTGGCCTGGCCTCTGGCCCGCCTCGAGGTGAGTAAGAGAACATGTAAAATCAGTTTGGAAGAGAGTTTGACAATTTGAGAAGCTAATGTAGATAATGAATGTTCAACTATTAAAATAGATGGTCTTATTACATTTTGCCTAACTTATTTTAGCTAACTTACTACATTTTGTCTAAGTGTTTTGGCTAAACATTTATTCCTGAAAACAAACGATGGGTGATTCTTAGGATTATGTAAATAGTATAGTGAGTTGCTTTGATGTTATATTTATTTATTAATAATATAGCAGTTGCTAATTTCTGTATTAGACTAGTTTTTAATAAGCAGGGCATAATTTATTATATGATCAATATCAATTATTTAGGATTGAGTGGGAAATCTTGGGTTGGAATGGAGGGCAGGAGGAAATTTCTTTTCTCTCTTTCCTGCAATGATTAGATCTTAGAAGAAGGGACAGTTGAATATTAAAAGAGGAGAGGAGGGACCACTGAATATTTTTTTTTAATGGTGGAAAAATGTTTAGAATAGTCACTATTCTGTTGCAGTTTGTCAGTGTATGGAAAGAAGAAAGTAGTTCATGGGGAAATCTAGGCTGCAGTGAATCCAACTTTTCATTCACCTTAATGAATAAAAAGGTGGCAAAATTATTTTCCTTTACTATGTACAGAATTAATTGAAAAGGAATATACCAAGAAAAAAATGATCTCACTTTCTCTTTAATGAACATTTCTTCCCATCTCTCACAAAAGGATTATTGCTCCAGTGTCTGGTTTAGTTAAAATACCCAGAAAAAGTAACTGTAAATCTTTAACAAAAGTAGAATGCTTGTCTTAGTAAACAAAATTCTTCCATTAAATTAAGCTATAATTTGCAGATTTTGAATTGTTAAAATGATATCCTCTAATAAATATGATATTTGTTTTGATGGACTTTCCTTAAGTAGGTGGTAATTCTTAAAAATAATAACTTATTTGCCTATCAATCTTTTCTACTTAATCCATATATAAACTTTTTAATCTTTTAAATGTATATATGTGGTTTTAAATTTGATTTTGTCTTTCTTTAGATACATTACCAACACCATGAATTGGAACAAGGGTGGACCTGGCACTAAGAGAGGCTTTGGTTTTGGTGGCTTTTCAATATCCTCTGGAAAGAAGGAGGAGCCCAAGCTGCCACAACAATCTCATAGTGCTTTTGGAGCCCCTGGTTCTTCTGGATTTGGGAAGACACCACCACCTCAGTTGCCATCCTTTTACAAGATTGGATCTAAACGAGCAAATTTTGATGAAGAGAATGCGTAAGCTTTTATTTTGCACATATATCTATACTAGATATATTTTCCAAAATTTGATGGTTGCATTACCTAACAATATCTCAAAAAAACAGCGAGGGATGTAGGTTTTTTTTTAATTACAGCCAGTAAAATCAGTATGACCTAGTTATCTTGTTTTATTTTTATTATTTTTAAGCTGCACTATGCCACATTAGTCTTGAATGGAGCTTGAACTGTACGCAGCTCATATAAATGAATAGTTAAGATATAGTAGTTACTTAACTTGCAGTCATATAATATATTTTAAGAAACAGTAAACTGGATGTCAAGTTTTTCTGTCTTATGTTGCTGGCTTTTTGATAACTGGATTCTTTATTAAGGAATTCCTTTTTTCTCTTTCTTTTAATGATTAGATATTTTGAAGACGAGGAGGAAGATTCCAATAATGTTGACTTGCCATACATTCCTGCTGAAAACTCTCCTACTCGTCAGCAATTCCATTCCAAAGCAACTGACTCCGATAGTGAGGATGACCCATTAGAGGCATTCATGGCTGAAGTGGAAGTAAGTTACTATTTCTTTTAATTTTATAAAGATTGCTTGACATCAAAATTTGAGAAATGCAACTTATACTTTAAATCTGATCTTAAAATAATAAAAATAGTATTAATCTTACTCATTTGAGCACTTTTTAATTTATTCTGAATGTACTTACTTTTCAACAGATTGCCCAGCTGATATTACAGAAATAAAAGAAAAAGAAAATAAGAAAATAAAGGAATTGCTGTCTTTTTAGCTATAAAAATATTTTGGGTTGCTATCACAGGAAAGACCATGCTTTCATGAGCTTTTGTTGAAATCTGATACTTGTTTTTGTTAAATCTTGCCCGTCTGTCACATCAGATTTGTAAAGAAAGGCACTATTCAGTTTTTGTTACCCTTAAAATCAAGTTCAGTGAAAAAATCTGTCCTTGGTTTATCAACTAATGTACAGGTAGTCCTTTGGTTATGATAGCAGTTGGGACAGAGTTTGCCATTAGTAAGTGCAATCTTTTAGTATGATGTCATAAGTTCATGTATTCAGCACCATGCTCAATTTGAACAGTTGCCAAATGAATTGGCTCAAGCTGAGGACTATATTTGCTTGCTTACAGCTCCATGAACTTCTAAGTAATAGAATAGATAGAATACTTTATTGGCCAAGTGTGATTGGACACAAGGAATTTGTCTTGGTATAAAAACTCTCCGTATACATAAAAGAAAAGATACATTCGTTAAGAATCAAGAATCATAATGTCAACAATGATAGTCATAGGTACAATCAGCAATCGAATTATACTAGGAAACAGTCAATATAAATTGTAAAGATACAAGTGACAAAGTTACAGTCTTATAATCACAAGTGGGAGGGGATGGGTGATAAGGAGTGATGAGAAGGTTAATAGTTATAGTAATGCAGACTTTGTAATAGTTAAACCGTGTTGAGGGAATTATTTGTTTAGCAGAGTGATGGCGTTCAGGAAAAAACTGTTCTTGTGTCTAGTTGTTCTGGTGCGCAGTGCTCTATAGCCTTGTTTTGAGGGAAGGAGTTGAAACAGTTTATGTCCGGGATGTGTGGGGTCTGTAAATATTTTCACAGCCCTCTTTTTGACTCTTGCAGTATACAGATCCTCGATTGAAGGCAGGTTGGTAGTAATTATTTTTTCTGCAGTCCTAATTATCCTCTGAAGTCTGTGTCTGTCCTGTTGGGTTGCAGAACCAAACCAGACAGTTATAGAGGTGCAGATGATAGACTCAGTAATTCCTCTGTAGAACTGGATCAGCAGTTCCTTGGGAAGTTTGAGCTTTCTAAGTTGGTGCAGGGATTTTGAGGAGAATTTATATTAAATATGCTACTTTTTAAAATCATGTTTTGTGATTTATTAGGATCAAGCTGCTAGAGACATGAAAAGATTAGAAGATAAAGATAAGGAAAGAAAGAATTCAAAGTAAGTTTCATATATCATATTCCTGTTGAAATAAACAAAATGCCATCAACAATATTATTTCTAGTTAGATATTTTATTTTCCTGCCAAGAATTCTCTTGAGGCTATGATTTGGATTTTAAGGGTTAAATTGTATGGGGCTAGTGTATGATTAATTCTGACTTATGACAAGCAAAACTTGACTTTTTAGTCCTTTTCAGGTGTAAAATTCTGTTAACGCTTCTCATATTTCATAATTTGGAAATTCCAGTTGGCTCATCGGAATTTGGCACGTTCTGGGGGGTTGGAGTTGTTATAGGAAATGTATTTTTATTGCAGCTGAATGTATGTTGAGTCATTTTGGCACTCATCGGGCTGAATATATGGAGCTGGGTATGTGGAACATTTGCAGGGAAGTTTTGTTTCTCTGCTTATTTTTCCAGGGGTATACGCGATGATATTGAAGAGGAAGATGATCAAGTGAGTTTTCTACAAAATCTTTTCTATTTATGTAAAAATGAAATATGATCCCTTGAACAAATTAGTGTTAAATCTTAGCATAAAAAGATGCTTTTGACCATATAAATCACTGCTGAGAATATGTAAGTAGAAGCCATTAGAGAGATCATGTAACACAATTTTAATAGATATTTCTGTGATTCTCTTTTAATTTTCACAATAGAACATCTAATTTAATATTTTTAGACTGTCCTGCAACCTGTGTGCTGGTAACAAGTTAGTATGTCTTTGATGCCCAAAGTATCCACTTTCTACATTTATATAAAAGTGACTCCTTGTTGCTTTTGTAATGAGTGGATAATCATCTCTATATCACAATGGCAAGTATAGTGTAATTATCCATTTCAGTGGAGTTCACTTGTTACCTGTGTGTAGGAGGTCTTTTCAGTCAGGAGCATACTCAATTCGTTATGGAGACTTCTTTAAAAGTAAGTTATGACAGCAAGTCTAAAGCACAATTTGAGACTAGGGAAAAAATTGTTTAGCAGATACCTTTAGAAATCACAATTCTAGCATGTTTGAGTGACAAGAAGGCCATTCCATTTACAAAGTTTGGTAATTACCCATGACCAAAGTGCAAACTCAATCACAAGTCTTTGCATTTTTGACTGCAGGACCAGACTTGCTTTACAGTTTTTACAATTATTATAACGCAAGTTACCATAGTCATTAACTGAACCACATGGTTATTAATACAGCATTTAAAAATGTTGCAAATTGTGGTCACATGACTGCACAATGCTGCAATTGTTTGTTGTCAAGCTCCCAAAATGCAATATTAGGATGGGGGCAGTAGTGGTAACCTTGAGGACAGATCTAAATTAGCTCTTTTGATACCTGTTGAATGGTCATTAAATGATTGATTGTAAGTCAAGGACTACATGTATGTGTAATAATTGCCTGTATATCACTGAGATAGCTTATACATGTTTAGAATGCAGAAATAATTTTTTTGCAAACAAAAATTTAACTTCTAAATAGAGATGTTTCCACCCATATCTTTTTATTTGGTTCATTTATGACAGAGAATCTGACAAGGTACTTACAATATGCAGAAAAAACTTACGTACATCTCCCAGTTTTTTAAAGACAGAAAATAACACTGGAGTATTGATACAGTTATAGAAATGGTTAAAGCAGTCAGTTAATAAAATTGGTTAAATGTAGATACGAAAAATAATTCGGGTTTTTAAATATTGAAAGGTAGTTCCTCTGAGTGTAAATATTTTCTTTTGAAAGAACAAAAGATTTTACTTAATTTCATTTTATCTTTAAAATTGAAATTATGAAGAGATTTTAACAAAAGTCTTTCAAAAGTTACCTTGTCCCATAATGCATGTACTTGTTACCTTGGGTCCTTATAATTGCAGCTAGTTTAACATCCCCACAGTCATGGGGTTATTAGGGATATTTGGCAATTGGCTTGCAATCATAATGTCACAGGGACACATGATCACAAAGCAACTTTTATTGCCATTTTCTGCCAAGTAAAGTCAGGGAAGCCAGCGGAAAGTCACAATTAGTGGTTATGAGACTGGTTTAACAGCACGGGATTTACATAGTGACAACTGCGACTGCCGTAATTACTATTGTAATGTTGTACAGCATTATTTAGCAATAGCAAAAGCACTTAGACTTATATACCACTTCACAGTGCTTTACAACCCTCTCTAAGTGATTTACAAAGTCAGCATATTGCCCCCAATAATATGGGTCCTCTATGTCCTTACTTAGGGACATAGTTGCCAGTCCAAGCTTCCTTTGTTAAGTGCGGACTACCTATAATCACAATAAATCTTCTCACATCAGAGATCCAGAAAAGAATTTGGAATATGATTACTATAATGCATAAGTACCATATATTCTTAAGAAATCACATATTAAAGTCATTTGGAACAAGGTCTTTTGTGGTTTTACCTGAATTTTTATGGAGATCTACAAGAGTCTTCTGGATTCTATACATTATAAAAAGACTTAGAATATTGTTCATATTTGTCAGTCATTGTAGTTTCATTAGATAATTTCAGTGCTAAAATGTAATTCAAATAGATTCTTACTGCTCTTGCACACATTAAAGTAAATTATTACCTTAATGTGATTAGCAGTAAACTATTTCTTCCCTTTCAGCATCTGTATGCAGTTACACTTTTCTGTTTTGCTGCAGGAAGCTTATTTCCGTTATATGGCTGAAAACCCCACTGCTGGTGTGGTTCCAGAAGAGGAGGAAGATAACTTGGAGTATGATAGTGATGGCAATCCAATAGCACCATCTAAAAAAATTATTGATCCTCTGCCACCTATTGATCATTCAGAGGTGATGAAATTTATTCTTTTCATAAAATTGTATCACTGTTAAGCTAAATTATAAGTCAATAAAAACAAACTAGGAAAAAACTCTTAATGCAGCAACCCCCCAACCATTTTGGCAGTTTCATGGAAGACAATTTTTCCATAGATAGGGGAGAGGGGGATCAGTCGCTTGCTTGCCTACAACTCACCTCCAGTTGTGCGGCTGGTTCTTAACAGGCCATGGACCAGTACTGCTCCATGACCAGGGGATTGGGGACCTTTAGTTCTATTTTTTTATTTTAAACCATAGTATTTCTGAAAGTTTAGATATTAATAGCTGAAATAGGTAAAGGATTTTATTTTGACAAAAGAGCTTTAATGCATTTCTTGTTTCCCTTACCTTGACTGTCAATTTGATGTTCCAGTGTTACAAACGTTTTGCTAGCATTCTCTGGTGATTGAAAGATCATAATATCACAGCAGCTAGCAATGATTACCTTTTACCTGTTCGGGTGGCATTCCTCACTAATAAGAAGTAATTGGCTTGCAGATTGAATACCCACCGTTTGAGAAAAACTTCTATGATGAGCATGAAGAAATCACCAGTCTTACTCCACAACAAGTAGTGGAGTTGCGCCATAAGTTAAATCTCCGGGTAAGGTGAAAACAAGAATCCTTGTTTGTGGACACTCTTGTTGTTTATACATTTTATTGTGTGCTAAACAGATGGTGGATCTTACCGCAATATTGCAGCAGACCAGGGAAGGCTATCCAAAAGGAAACAGTTTGGTTAAAAAATACCTTTTTAGTTCATGTAGCACTATTCTTTGTATGTTAGAGTTTGAAAGAGGCCTCTTTCTAGACTCTCTGAAATGCTTCCTAAGCTTTTCAGTTTCTGGTCCATTACTAGTGATTTTTTAGCTCCTTTCGCTGTTTACTTTTTCTTATTGTCCATCAAGTGAAAGGCTTAGAGATTTGAGGATATATTGAACATATATAATATTCTTTCCTCCTCCTGTTTTCCCCATAACAATAGTCTTGTGAGGTGGGAGTGGAATTTTATATTTCACATGTAATCCACAGCATCCCTTTCTGAGTGTCCTGGTGATAGCATCAATATTTGGAATCAATGTCAGTAATACAGATAACAGATAATCAGAGTTGGAAGGTACCTTATAGGTCATTTAGTCCAACTCCCTGCCCAAGCGAGAGACACTACACCAATACAATATTGATCCTCTTTTTGTCTCCAAGACCAAGAATCATATAGGAGCAGGAAGCCTCTGAAGCAAGCCACTCTCATATATATCGTTAAAGCACCCCCAAGTGATGATGCTGAAATTCAGAAACAAAATGGATGAAATTAATAATGCAATTTTTAGTTCATGTCAGGTATGGTTAGGAAATTTAAGATGGGAAAGAGAACATTTTTTCTTCTAAAGTCCCAGGGAAAAAAAAGTGTAACAAATTCAGTCTTGCCCCTTCCAGTAACATCAGCGAATACTGGAAATTCTCTTCTGACTTACTTGTTGGGCAACAAGTTGTTTAAACTGTTTTCACCCTATCCCTTCCAGTAACCTCCAACTTGGGTAAGTAAGTAGCCCATTTCTGCTCCACACCAACAGGCATATTAAACAATTTTCTTAATATAAGCATATAAGCTTTGGCATGTCTAATTTAATTCTCTTTTTCTTAGGTTTCTGGTGCTGCTCCTCCAAGGCCAGGAAGTAGTTTTGCTCATTTTGGTTTTGATGAGCAACTTATGCACCAAATCAGAAAATCAGAATACACTCAACCCACTCCTATCCAGTGTCAGGTGAGTATCATTGTTTCATAGTTTTTGAGAGAGTAGGGAGAGACTATCAGTTCTAACTTGGTTACCAAATGTAATGGACTTGGAGATACAGAGCCTGAAAAACCAAATAACTAAAACAGAACATTCCAACAAAATTAAAAATTATTTAGAACAGTCCCAACCATTCCGTCTTTGCAGGGCGGCAGAGGTGGCAGGCGGGGGTTGCATGTGCAATGTAATTATGTGAAAATGGAGTTTCACACACTTGCTCACCTCTTCCACGGCCACATTCCCAACAGGCTGCAGTCTGGTACCAGTTCACAGATTGGGGGTGGGGACCCTGATTTAGAACAGTTTAAAAAGTTAGCTATCCTGTCTGATTTCTTTACAGCTCATAAATCTGCAGAACGTAACCAGAAGATAATTTGTTAAATACATGATACAACTTAGAATTTGATACAGGACTATAAGTTCTGTTTCCTTTAATTGATTGATTGATTAGACTTTTATCCCCTTTTATTTTTATAAGGTGGCAAACATATATAATATTCTTTCCTCCTCCCATTTTCCTCAGAACAATAGTCTTGAGAGGTGGGGGTGAGTACTGAGTTGAGTGACTGACCCAAAGACATCCAGCTGGCTTTCATGCCTAAGGCAGTATTAAAATTCAGTACCCTGGTTTCTAGACCGGCCTTGAGTATTGGAAAAATCTCAGGCAGTGTACAGTGTGATTAGTTATATTTATTATGTTTAAATGTGATTTTTCCTGATGAAGTAATAAGGAACCTGTAACCATCAATTTATTGGTTAAATGTGGTTTTCTTTATCTCTTATTGAGTATACACCCTGCAGTTCAAGTTATAGTTCAGCAAAATCTGAAGGCATGAAATTCTCCCATCCTTGTTTCAATAAACAAATTAATTTCAAATTAATTTATTAAGTTCTGAATTACCTGCTGTATTTTGAAGCATTGTTGAGTTTTAAATAAAAGTGTTGTTTCTCTTTCTCTGTAGGGTATTCCAGTGGCACTCAGTGGCAGAGACATGATTGGCATTGCAAAAACCGGCAGTGGAAAAACTGCAGCGTTCATTTGGCCCATGTTAATCCACATTATGGATCAGAAGGAGTTGGAGGCAGGTGATGGTCCCATTGCAGTAATTGTGTGTCCCACGAGAGAATTGTGCCAACAGGTAAGTAAATTTGAATCTTCGTGGGGGAAAATGTGGGAAAATAAATATTTATGGAAGAAGGAATAATATTTTATCATTTTCTAAAATTACATTCATTCATTATATCTTTTGAAAATTATACTGAAGCGTATCTATTGCTACCTCTAGCAACAACTTGTCTTAGTTATTTGTTTTGATCAAAACTACCAACTCAGAAAAATCATTTAGTGATTTTAATATCATATTGGTTTACTATTCATTAGTAATTTGTTATTGAAAGCTGTGGGAAAAATAAAGTACATCTTTCTCTTGATCATTGTTTAGAAATATAGGAAGTTGCATTGTCTGAAAAGCTAATACAACAAAAAAAATTTAGAATGTTCTTAAAAGTATAGGTTTGTAGTTCTACTTCTTAGCTTTTCCTACTAATTTTATCTTTATTTAAAAATCCTATTCAATACATGATTGTGATTGTAATTAACCAGAGAACAATTTTATGAAAAAGCTAGTTCATTTATTAATACAACTAGCTTTTTCCAAAAATTACAAAATCTCTAGAGAAAATAATTTGTACTGGAAATGCAAAGAACTTTTCTGAGTGGTTTTCTAGCATGTTGTGTTGGTGTGATTGATAAAGATTGATAAAAATAATAATAATATAGTTCTTCGTGTATGAACATCACAGTACTACCTGCTTTTGTTTCTGTTACTTTTGAAAGAGTAATTTAAAAATGATACTAGTAACTGTGAGTAGCTGTTCCTATTATCATTTACAATACTGCTCCAATTGGATGCTGTGCCATAATTATGGAGGTTTTAGAGTTTTGCCCTGAATATTTAATCCAAAAACTGAAATTCTGCCTTCTGTGCAATGGGAAAAATGAAAAGAGCAAACAGAGCTATAGAGAGCAGCCTGTATAATTCAGGTAACAGTTGATGCTAGATGGATGGGAATAGAAACACCAGAGAAGAATTAAGTTACTGAAGAAAAATGTTTGTCCACACTGTATGTGATAATGTTAAAATGATTTCCCGTTGCCTACAGGCTGTGAGAGTCTAACTGGAGATGAACAGCTGGCAAATCAATACTTTACAAAATTGAGATCTCTGGAGCTTTGCCCTCCTTCCCCACAAGTAATTCTAGAATTGTGCTATCTATAATTTTGTATGGGATAGCATTCTCACAGAGTGAATTGATACATAATCTGGGGGGAGGGGTCTTCATGAATTCACATTTCCTGCTCAAGAGCTTTTAAATATTTCATCTTGCAAGCCAGTTGCATTTCTTGGCCAGCTCTTCTCATGATCATTTATTCTTTAATCATTTCCACCTTGGAATATTGCAACAATAACCATGTTATTAATTTACCAGCTGGAGTAATTCACTTAACTATGGTAAAAAAAAGTCATAAAATGGGGCAAAACTCAACAAATGTTTCACTTAGCAACAGAAATTTTGCACTCAATTGTGATCGTAAGTTGAGGATTACCTATAAACACTAAGCCTATCTCTCTAGGGCCATGAGAAAGAGTGTCAAAATGAGGCCAGTTTTATCTTCAGGGATGAGGTTCCTCGGAATAGAGTATGTGGCTTCCACAAGATCTGACAGACTAGGCATGGTTTTAATAACCTCAGTAAAACTAGAATCTTGAAATGTGCTTTATTTGTTTGCAACAGTCTTCCCATATGGATCAAGATTGCCTCAAATCTGTTGGCCCTTCAGAAAAACCTTTCAATTGTTAGGGAAAGTTATAATGATGCTACATGCCCACTTGGCATTATGAATATTTTTTGAGATGCCTTTATTGTATTTGTTTTTCACTTTATTTTCCATTTTGTTTTATATTAATTGCCCAGAGTTGTTTGCTTAATATAGGCAGATATGCACATTTTCTAAATAATTTGCTCTCTTATAGAGAGAGTATATAGGTCCCGTGTAGCATGTAATATCCTTTTCAGTCTGTGCTGAAAATTATATGCAAAAATGAAAACTATATTCATAAAATAGGTAGATAATAATTAAATTAAGGAAGTGCCAAAGCTTCATTTCATATCTCTTATTTTCATTACTTTGAGGCCACCAAAATGTTAAAAAAAGTTCTTTCCACCAAACATGCCTACCACTATGCAAACAAATAGAAAGATTTTTGAAGTTAATTTAAAAAATTAATTAGGACTTTTTCCTCAGTTTTTCATTACTTCATTCTTAATGTGATGTGAATCTGTATGATTTTAGATCCATGCTGAATGCAAGCGTTTTGGAAAAGCCTACAATCTGCGATCTGTAGCTGTATATGGTGGAGGCAGCATGTGGGAACAGGCCAAGGCACTTCAAGAAGGGGCAGAAATTGTTGTCTGCACTCCGGTGAGTGTTTCACCAGTATGAGTGTTGCAGTGATAAAAAACAAAATATTCTTGTTTTTTCTTTTGAACAAAATAATTTTCTGAAATTGTTTGGTTTCTGATTTGCTCAATCCCAACTCAATGCTCACTAGCAGGATTCAGAAAAATTCAAATGATGAGGGACAGGGATGCAGAGATTTGAAGACTTCCAAATGATAAGGGATAGGGAGACTTGGAACAGTGATGCATTTCAAATATTTCCCATAGTTTGAATCACATGGTATTTATTTTGCTTGCAGGCTTAAGGTATATGTTAAATGTTTCTACACAGGGCCGTTTGATTGATCATGTGAAGAAGAAAGCCACAAACCTTCAGAGAGTCACTTACCTTGTGTTTGATGAAGCTGACAGGATGTTTGATATGGGTTTTGGTATGTAATAGTGCTTATAACTATAGTTAATAAGCATTGCCCTTGTTGCTCTTACCTATTGTCCTCTAGAAGTATTTGGTTTGCAAAATTATTGTAAAGACCAATGCTTTGTTTAAATGTTTTCCTACTAGCTAGGTTCAGTTTTACAAAAAAAGGATAGATATTTATGTAATAACTGAAATAATCGGTATTGTTTTTTTGGTACAAAATGAAGGGGTGGGAATGCTGTAAGCTTGGAGAAAACAAGTAGTTTTACCTAATGAAGAATGCCAAAAATATGAGAAATAAAGAATGAAATATATATCTTATGAATGTAAATACTATTATCAAGCTATGTTATTTGTTCTGTCATAATCTCTATGGTTAGTTGAGAATATTTCTTAATAATGTCCTTTCATTCTAGAGGGCATTATAAAATCATATTTGTGAAGATAGATTTTAGGGATCTCTGTCAGGCATGGAAACTTTCCTTCTTTAGAAACCTATGGAAGCTTCAGACAAATTCAATAATTCCTTTCTGTTAAATCAACCATGTTATAATCAGTAGGAAAAAAGAGATTTTTTTTTTGTCTTCCATTCTTTTCTTAATGGCAGTAACTTTGAAGGTGTCATGGAACACCTGTCTCTATAGCCCTGTTGTCATGTAGGTAGGAAGTATGCAGAGGTGTCATAAGAAACTAGGTCTCTTCTGGAGAAGTTGTCCTTACCATTATTTGTCTGTATTGAGACTAGGCAAAGACTAGAAGTTTAAAACAGCCTATATATAATATAAATAGACAAAAGAGTATGTATGAGCTAAAATGGACTGATTTTTTTTTACTAAATTAATCACTGGCATCAATAAATAATTTATTTAAATATTTTATTTCCAAATCCTCAATGAAAGGATACTCCAAATCCTTTATATGACTTTGAAGGAAAGAAATTTCCATTTTTCATTTTAACAGAATTTTCAAAATCTTGCATATAAATATCAAAATGAGTTTACCAATCATATTTGTATGTTCAGTATAATGAAAACATGATTTTAGCATTACATGCATTAACACGAGTGAGCCTAGTTATTCCCTTTCCCTCTTTTGTATTCAAGAAATAAAATAGCATATTAAGGTCAAACTAGGCTGTCAATTAAATAAACAAGCTAAGTAAATCAATACAATATGTCAATATTTGCTATTAGCTCAATTGAAAGGAACTGCAATGCAATTATAGTTTATACTGAACTATTTTAAGTTTCACTGGATTTGGTATGTGGGAGGCTTAGCCAGATATATCTGTCAACTCATTCATGGCCAGCTATGGATTTCAGGCATTTTGTTTTCTTTGTACTACAATTTTTCTGTTCTAGTTTTGTACACTTTCTGTTAAAGATGGCAGTGTAAGAAGTTGGCCTTGTGATTGCTACTCAGAGAAAACTTTACATTTGTGATTTAAAAATCAAAACACCATAATGGCTCAGAAATTAATTAACACTAGTTAATTGTCATTCTTAGTTTATTTACTAAAATATATGAGCATCCGTTCAAAACAGAGTTTACTGAGTTCTATGTTTTGAAAACATAAAAATTAACTTAGAATTCAAATCATTTCATTTATTCAGGCCTTGTATAATACTTTAATTCAACTGGATAGTTAGCCATCATAAAATTGCTTTCTATTCTTTTCAAAAGTTCTTTAATCTGGAGGTTTACTCTGGTTTATCTTGATTAAGAAATGATTGCTTAGTGACCATTTGAAGTTATGAGAAAAACTTTTCCCCTCCAAAAGCTACTTATGACTCATTTCCAGAGTTCTAACAACTGCACATTTACCCCAGGATCACATGACTGCATTTTTGGTACATGGCAATCAACTCACCTTTATGACTGGTCATAGCATTCTGCAGTTTCTGTTTAATGACCAGTGAATTCACTTAATGAACATTGCAAAAAAGTTCATAAAATGTTGACTTTGCTTGTCAGAAGGTTGCAAAAGTTGATCACATGACCTCAGGACACTGCAACCGTCATAAATAAGAGTCACTTGCCAAGCACCCAAAATTTGATCACATGACTATGGGATGCTGAAATGGTCATAAGTGGACAAAATAGTCATGTCACTTTTTTCAATGCTGTTGTGACTTTAAGTAGTCACTAAATGAATTGTTCTATATTAAGGACTATCTGTCTAGGTGTATCCTCTAAACACACTTTATTTTATAGACTTACCAAAACTTGCTTTCTCTTATGATATTCCAAGACTTTAATATAAGTATTAAGAAGTTTTCTGGTATTGTACCCATTCTATCCATATCTGTATTTATATATGTATGTAAGTATATTAATTTATTGTGACTATATTGGGTATGGTTGAGAGGGTGATGCTTTTCACTTGATTTTGTTCCTTTTTCTTCAGAGTATCAAGTCCGATCAATTGCCAGTCATGTCCGCCCTGAAAGACAGAGTGAGTATGGGCTTTCTTAATGCAGATTTTCCCCTAAAAATATTTCAGGGGAGTTAGACTTCTCTGTTAATATGAATTCAAGTTATCAAACCATACCTGGATTTACAAATAGAATAGGATAGATATCAAATGCATTACACACAACTTTTAAGCAAGAGAAAACACTCCCCCCCCCCATATTTTCTTATCTCTGATTTCCCCATCTTTCTCTGATTTCATTTTTTTCCCTATTGTCTAAAGTTTTGTCTGAATGGGTTTCAGGCAAGGAAATTTATTTCTCCCTCTTCACACATTTATGTGAGCAAGGAAAGTAGGGAACTAGCAACCATCTTGAACAGCAAAGTTTAGGAGTTATTCTAGGTAAAATAGATCATAAATAAGTGTCTCAGTTTCAGAGTTTCAAGCCAGAGTCGCAAACTTTTGATAGTCTTGGGCTTGGATTCAATATTTTGGGGAAGAGGTGATGGCAGCAGTGCATAGTATAATGATACACAATATATAAGGCCATTCCATAGAAGTCAGCACGGTTGTAGTTTTCATTGTCCCTTTGCCTTTTAAGGAAGTTCTCCCCCCTCCCAAAAAAATGTCTTTTTTCAAGCTACATTAAGACTCCCCAATATACATTTCTGTGTTTCCTGCATCAAAATGATAGAAAACTGCTACTGATTTTAGCAGAAGAAACTCTTAAATATCAAAATCTGTATATTCTTGTGTTTCAGGCGATATTCCACTTAATATCTTAACTTGTTTATTTGTTTAATTCAGTAAAAACTACTAGCATTGAATGAGAACTTACTGGTAAACAGTGTTATAGTGTTTCAGAAATTAATGTATTACATATGGTAAATTTTGTTATGATTGCTAATGGATGTGAGAGAATGTTGTTTTATGTCTCTGAATATGTGCAGAACTACATACATCATTCTGTGGTCATTGGTTCACACATTGTACTACACAATGTGATTCATTTGGGTTTGTTTAGAAACGTGTTAAACTTGCTGTTTGATTTTTAAACCACAATTCCTATAGTAAACCATATTCTTGATGTAGCCTGTGAATCCAGCTATCGTGTCCATATTCCAAGGGACTTGATTTAGTGAAGGCTTGTGTTCTGGTATCTCTTTGGTTATGTGATATAATCAACGCTGCATTTCTGATTTAACAGCTCTTCTGTTCAGTGCAACTTTTCGGAAGAAGATTGAGAAACTGGCCAGGGATATCCTGATTGATCCAATTCGAGTGGTGCAGGGAGATATTGGAGAGGTAAATTCCCCTTCTAAAATAATTATTTGAATGAAACTATTAATAAAAAGGTAAGTCTTAAGGTTGTATATTCCCCTGCTTGGGTCTTGCTTGCAAATATTTGCTTTATATTCTAATGTTCTCTGTTGACCTTGTTGTCCCAAACAGGCAAATGAAGATATTACTCAAATCGTGGAGATCCTCAGCTCTGGTCCAAATAAATGGAACTGGCTGACTGGTCGTCTAGTGGAATTCACTTCTTCAGGGAGTGTCCTCCTTTTTGTCACCAAGAAAGCAAATGCAGAAGAATTGGCCAACAACCTTAAACAGGAGGGGCACAGTCTAGGGCTCCTGCATGGTGATATGGACCAGAGTGAAAGGAACAAAGTCATCTCAGATTTCAAGAAAGGGACCTTTCCAGTTCTGGTTGCTACAGATGTGGCTGGTAAAATTGCAAGCCAGATTTAAAAGACATAGAAATTATTTTTAAAAGCATCCTTTTATTCCTCCCCACAATCAGTATGGCTTCTTTGCTTTATATGTAATTCATATTTATATGTAAAGGCATTAGAAAATGTATTTCTGTGAAAGAGATTGAAGGGGGAGGCACTCTTTAAATACGTTGTTTGAAACTAACATGTTCTTAAGTGTTACTATTGAAATGATAGTAAGCATTCAAAAATGCTGTTTTTCATTTTGATGGTAGTATGGTCGGAGGATACACTAAAGAACTAAATCTATAGTGAATGTTTCTTCCTTTCCTTCCCCTCATTAGCAAAAATTGAATTTTAGTTCAGTCTCATT
Source organism: Laticauda colubrina (assembly GCA_015471245.1). Classification (NCBI taxonomy): domain Eukaryota; kingdom Metazoa; phylum Chordata; class Lepidosauria; order Squamata; family Elapidae; genus Laticauda; species Laticauda colubrina. Next base: position 11,321,226 of record BLBF01000051.1, read on the forward strand.
ATTCCAAGCTTAGGAAAAATAACTCTTTAGATCAGTAATTAGAATTGTGAAAGTCTGGGGAAAAAAGACACATTTAAAAAGAGGTATAAAAATAGATATATTCCTCTTTTTTCTCTTAAGTCTAAGTGCTATTGCTAAGCATAAATCAATAAATGACTTGCATAGAAAAGCATAGCTGAGAAAATGGAATTTTAAAAAAATCATTTCTAACATTGAAAGTGGGAAATGAAAAGGGCTTTTAAAATAGACGTAAGACTGACTGCATTGGAAAGGATAAGAACAATAGCTTAAAAAAAAAAGACAAGCATTTATAGTATTTGAGAATTGCATTCTTGACCTCCAACCTCATAACTGAAGTGTTTCTATCTAGCTCGTGGTCTGGATATTCCTTCCATTAAGACTGTGATCAATTATGATGTGGCTCGGGATATTGATACTCATACTCACCGAATTGGACGTACTGGTAGAGCAGGGGAAAAGGGTGTGGCCTACACCTTGTTGACTCAGAAAGATAGCAACTTTGCTGGAGATCTTGTTCGGAATTTGGAAGGAGCCAATCAGCACGTTTCAAAAGAACTTCTGGATTTAGCTATGCAGGTAAAATATCTGGTTTCTTTTTCTTTTTTGAAGCACATATAGTAGTTATGAATAGAGTAACTACATAAGAAGTATACATTATAAATTTAAAGTAATATGGACTAAATTTACTTGAAATTTTACCATATTTTTTGCTGTGCCAGACTGCCAAAAAGTTATGTTAAAGTTTTTAATGAGGTAAAATAGAAAAGCATCTATCTTCATGTGGTACGAATTATATTTATGCTATAATAACAATGTTTATATTTTAATTGACTATGGTAGCTGCATTTAATTTCATTATAGGCACTTTCCAACTTGCATAACTTTTCTGTTCTGGAAAGCATTGATTAATTTGATATTTGCATAAGTTAGTATTAGACCAAATATCCCCCAAGCCAACGTATATTAATTACCAATGGCATTTTGGGGATTGATGAGGAAATAGTAGACTAGAGAGGCATTACAGAATTAGTAATTAACTGGTTCTTGCTCTTTCGCTCACCTATATGCATTAATAGGGAAAGGTAGGAGAGAGGGAAAAAGCTATTAAAAAGGAAGCTAGCATATTCTCACATGAGACCCTTCACAGAAGTGCATTTGTCATTTTTGTTATCATAAGTCAGTGAAAAACATTAAAAAAAAGTAAGTGAGAAGGAATTACAAGTTTGACTCCCTGATTTCTTTACTGGTAGCCATGTAGTTTTGTCAGCAGAAGGGAAAGCAGATTATAGAAAGAACCACTGCAGAGATGGAAGATGGAAGCTATTCTAAAGCAAGATCTTAAGAATAGTGTGTATGACAAAAATATTAGATGTGTTCTATTAAAATAGAGTATTTCAAATAGAATATTTATACAAAACTGGGCTGATAGAAGTCAGGATTTACAAACGCAAAGAGCAACTGTAGTTTTGCTTTCTCACTTCCTTACTTACCAGAGTAACCATACTATATAAAACACAATAATGTGGTGACATATTAGAAACCCAACATTTTTTATTAATGTCACAATTTTCTCTCCAAGAATGCTTGGTTCCGGAAATCACGTTTCAAGGGAGGGAAGGGCAAGAAGCTAAATATTGGTGGTGGTGGCCTGGGATACCGTGAGCGGCCTGGCTTAGGATCAGAGAATGTGGTAAGCATCGATGCCTAGATAACAAACATATTTATTGCTACTAAGCATGCCCAAGATTTCTGCCTCAGTTGAACAATGGAACTTTGTGTCTTAGGATCGGGGAAGCAACAGTGTAATGGTCAACTATGAAGCATATAAGCCATCCTCAGGAGCAATGGGGGACAGGTTATCTGCAATGAAAGCAGCGTTTCAGGTTAGTATGAAAAGAACCATATATTAAGATCTCATTGCCCTCATTGTAGTGCTGCTGCAATTAGGATTTCCACTCCAAGATGCCTTTAATCTTTGAAACCCAGTGTCTGCTATTTGTACCAAGTTATCTATGAAGAAGGAAATCCAGCTAATTAAAATTATCACATAAACACTTGAGGGCTGTAAGGGGGACTAAATGTTACCTAACTGTTCCCCACCACACCCCTCAAATCAATTAAAACAGGTTTCTTAGCCAACACTCCAGAAGGTAGGCTTAAGTACAGAAGATCTTGACAGACTTTAACATTGGGCACTATCTAACAAAATGAAATTCAACAGTAAAAAAAAGTAAGGTTTTACATTTAGGCAAGAAAAACAAAATGCAGGTTTAGCACCTGGCTCAATAGTAATAACAGCGAGAGGGATCTTGGAGTCCTACTGGACAATCACTTAAATATGAGCCAGTAGTATGCTGCAGTTGTCAAAAAAAACTAATAAGGTTCTAGGCTGCATTAACAGAGGGATTGAATCAAGATCACACAAAGTGTTAATGCCACTTTATAATGCCTTGGTAAGGCCACTTGGAATACTGCATTCAGTTTTGGTCGCCATGATGTAAAAAAGGAGTTGAGATTCTAGAAAGAGTGCAGAGAAGAGCAACAAAGATTATTAAGGAACTGGAGGCTAAAACATATTAATAATTGTTACTGGAAATGGGTATGTCTAATTTAATGAAAAGGGCTAGGGGTGATATTATAGCATTGTTCCAATATCTCAGGGGTTGCCACTTAGGAGAGAGAATCAAGCTGTTCTTCAAAGCACCTGAAGGTGGAACCAGAAGCAATGGATGAAAAATAAAAGAGAGAAAATCCCTGATAGAATCAATGGAACAACTTGCCTTCTGAAGTTGTGAATGCTCCAACACTGGAAGTTTTTAAAAAGAGATTGGATAACAATTTGTCTGAAATGATATCGGATTTTCATGTCTGAACAGGGGGTTGGACTAGAAGACCTCCAAGGTCTCTTCCAACTCTGTTGTTTTAAGTCAAGAAAGCGGTGCTAGTCAGTAATTTCTGGCCACTAAGCAGAAGCTTATCTCATTCAGCGCCCGATCTCCAGTTTTAATTGGTGTTTAAAGAAGAGGCCCATGTTGCTCTGAGAAATTTTATGAATATTATTATATTTACTGTAATGTTTTTTCTCTTGTAGTCCCAGTATAAGAGCCATTTTGTTGCCGCCAGCTTTAGCAACCAGAAGACGGGCAGTTCTTCAGCAGGTGCCAGTGGTTGGACTAGTGCAGGCAGCTTAAACTCTGTGCCAACAAATTCAGCCCAGCAGAACTCAGCTAAACCTGACGGTCCCATAGCAGTATCAGGTTTAGCAAAAGGTATCCCAGGTTTCACAAGTTCTGGAAACTTAAACAGCATTGCTAGCTTTCCAAGTGCAGGCATTCAGGGTTACAATAGTGCAAATGCCATCAACAACAACAACAACAACAGAGAAGGCAACAGTGGAGGCAGGGAAAGATACAATGACAATCGGGGTAGTAGTCGTCATAGTGACACTCAGCGCCATGGAGATAGCAGTCGCCATAGTGATGGTCAGCGCCATGGGGAAGGTTACCGCCATGGAGAAAACCGCCATGGGGATAGCCATAGACACAATGAAGGTCGACATTCTGGAGGTGGGAGCAACAGCAATAGTCGCCATGGAGACACCAGAAATAATGGAGACAGCCGGAACAACAATGACCGGAACAACAATGAAAACAGAAATACTGAAAATAGGAATAATGAGAGCAAGAAAGAAAGCAGCAACCGAGACAACAGCAAGACAGATGGTTTTGCAGTTCCTGAACCCCCCAAGCGCAAGAAAAGCCGATGGGATAGTTAAGCATCTGCACTTCTCCTCAAATGGCAAGGTGCTTTTCTCTAAGAAAGGTCTCAGTACTAGAAGTGGCTGTTTGAAAGGATAAGAGTGGACAATAGCATTTCCCAAGGAAGCCTGACTCAGTACATCCAATATTAACCACCTCCCCTTAATGCCACTTCAGTTTTATGCTTTGGTCAAAAGAAAGTTTCCTTTTTAATATAATTCTTTTCGTGCTTTGCATTTGAAAAATCCGTCCATCCAGAGTGGTTCCACAACATTGATTATCCCTTGGAAGAATTTGTGGATTTTTTTAAACTAAATATTTCTAAACATAGGAATAAACGGGGTAGGGTATATTTTAATCTCTTCATCATAGACTTGTCAGAAAGTGACTTGTTTAGTTGGTGTACCTACCCATCTACCTTTTAAATTTCTACAACGAGAATGGTTTTACACATTTTTCTTTGGGCTACAGTGACTGGCTGTGCCCTGGCATAGATTCTTAGATCTGTTTTTATTAACTTCACGCATAGGCACAGTTCATGGACTCTTTGAGAGTAAATCAAACTGATAAACCAGCAGACGTTGTAAAGTTGTGATGATCCTTATGGCAGAAATCAAGGATGGAAGGAATGGATTTAGCCCTTTTACACCAACATCTTGGATCATGCATGGAAAGCCTGCTGCTTCATTATGGCTTGTATCAGTCTTTCAGCTGCTCTCTCTACTTTTCATTTGATGAATAGCACTGATTAATTTAAATCCCTTTCATTTTGAATTACTGAATACCAGGTTTGATTTCTGTATGTATGTATGTATGTATGTATGTATGTATGTATGTATGTATGTATGTTTTTGTTAGTTGTTGGTAGTTTTAGCAGCTAAGAAGGCAACATGCAGATCACTCTATCTTTTATATTCACCTAGTTTTATCTGCATGATTGTAGCTAAAGGAGAAAGAATTGTTTCTTAGATGTGGAAAGGCTACACAGCAGATATGTAGGCAATAATGCCACTTTCCCCTTTATATGTAAACTAAGTAAGACAATGTCTTTGGCTGAAATTTGACTCCTTTGCTTTATTGCAATTACAATGGTGTGCAGAATAAAATACATTTCCTGGGACAAATGGAAATCTCCATGTTAATCTATGCAACATCCTATCATTTATATTTTGAAAGCTTCCTTGCAGAAGCAGAAATTAAAGTGCACAATAAAACTGGTAATTGTAGCAGATGTTTTTACTTAGATTGAAGCCTCTATCTAGGAATGAGCCAGGTTTACTTATATTGGCTTGTTAACAAGTATAGATTCTTGAAGCTACATTAACCTTGAATAGAAAAGACAGACCATGCATGCAGCTATGAAAACATAGGAAGCAAGTAGGATTAATTTTGTTCTCAGCAATATTCATTTAAGATCTTTTGTTTGCTACTTTGTGGGTGTTTGCAAAGTTGTTCCTTCCTAGCCCCAAGATTAGATTCAGGAGTGTGGTGGAGAGGCACTTTTCATATATCAAGTTTCTGCGATAGGCAGGGGGGCAGGCTTAAACCTTGTACATTTGGGAATGATTTTTTGAAGCAGCAGACGTGAGGACCTGTGCAAAAAAATTTTTCAGAATGACTGTCATACACCTCTGGAAAGTTAATGAAAAATGTTTTGCTTGGTATTTTTAATTGCATGTTCTTAAACTTCTTTTCCCAGAGGAGTAGGAAAAAAATCTTGTTTGTTGAAATATGTTCTTGCTTTGCATTTTTATGAAGATATATCTGAAACTGTTAAGATTCTGTGACATGCCATGTCCTTTACTTTCCATGTTTTCTTCTAATAAATGTTTTATTACTAGTATAATTGTCTTGAATGGTCTTTAGTTTAGCTATTATTTTATTCCAAATTAGTTTTGAAGATGCAAAATACTTGATTGTTCTAAATGATATTAGGAAATCAAACTGGGATCCTTAAGAGATACTGGCTGGCTTTTGTGATACACTCTTTGTCATATTAACTGAAGTTCTGTGCTTCATACAGAAGGTTTAATCATACATTTCCTACCAGCTGTTTTTCTTTTAGACTACCTTGAAGACTGCATTTCCAAATACAAGTAGACTAGTAATGTGTACTTGCTAAAAGTATGTTGAATATGCTGTTGGATCAGTGCTTGTTTCATTCATTGTACAATCCACAGTAGTTTGGCAGGTTAATCAGTTCTCTTCAAGAATGGTTACTGTTATGTTGGGAGGAATGGTTTGTTGAAAAATGGGACAAACTTCCATAGAATATGTTTTTTCAAAATCCATTGTATATCACTGATGTAGAATTGATAATTAAATAACAAATCAATGTTAAAAGAAACATTGTCATTTATTTCTCACTATACTACAATACAAGAATAAAACTGAACATCAAGAACAAATTTATTTCTCTCACATTCCATACTGGTTTAATGAGAAAGTACTCTCTACTTATAATTGGCCAAAATGTTAGCTAACAATTTTGCCTATTTAACGTTACAGCTCTAAAATTGAAAAAAAAAAAGTACTACAATATTACAAGTGAGAGAATCAAATGCTTTCCATTGATATAATATGTAGATAGGTATTGTTGCTAAGGATGCACTGGCAAATGCATGGCAAGAAGGCTGATCTGTCTTGCCAATCAGAATGTTTGGAAATAAATAGGTGCAATTTTGCTAGTGTTACATATCTCCCTGAGCGATCCTCTAGATCCATGATAAAATTATATGTACACAATAACAGTCAGAAATGACTAATAAATATTTTCATATCAATAGTAAACTAACTAGTCATTACAATGATGAGTAGCTCAGGATTCAATCTAGCAACTTGCTAACTAGATGGTTAGACATGTTTTTAATCTTTATAGCATGGTCTCAATATCCTTTTTCAAGCAGGAATGGTTTTCTAGGTCTGGAGAATCTACCAAAACCTTAATTATCTCCTCAGGAGCATTCTGCATCATCTCCTGACTCAAGCTGTTATACAGAGTGGAAGAAACAGGAAAGTATTCCAGTGTAGCACCACTGCTGGCTAGCTGCAATAGCCAATTTCTGGCAACCAAAGGCATAGCTATGGCAGTTGCAGAGGTTGTGCCCCAGCTGGCCATACTCAGACTGATGCTATTGGTAGCATGGGATGTTAGGCCACCATAATAACAGCTCCCTCCTGTGCTGGTGATACGGGTCTTCTGCTTTATATCCAGTAGCAAATTTCTCCGGAACCAAGCTTTTTTAATTTCAGTTTGTACCTAGAGATAGACAGAGGTCATCAAAGGAATGCAGCTTGGATAATTCAACATGTCTCTTGTTCTCAACTCTTGAGTATGTGGTAGAAGCATCTTTGGCCCAAATTATCAGGTGCCCACAATTCTTCACTTTTTCTTAACATTCCAACATGTACTTATTTTTTTCAATTAGAAAGTTAGCCCTAAATTTCAAATTGGGTAACCCACCACAGTCTTAGGATGGAATGTTACCACACATTATATTTTAGGTTTGTTTTTCAAAAAGGTCAAAGGTGAAGATTAGTGTGTATTTAAGAAACAAGCATGGTTTGTATGTAGACTGGGTATATGCAATTACTATTGTGTGACTAAGTTCACACAAACTAAATTATGTTTTATTGCTTATTAAGCATGTTTTTTGTGGTCATACATAATACTAAGCCAAGACCTAACATCAAATGTTATGGCTTAGCACAATGTGACATTACAATCACTAACTCCAGAACAAAGTACTTGAAGTTTCTGGACTGCCTGTGAAGATTGGAGGCATTGTGTTACACTGGTTCTACTCCATGATTAGATAGGTGTAGTCCAGGCATGTCAAACTAGCGGCCCATGGGCCGGATACAGGAGGGGGATTCTACCAATTTGCACCTATTCACTAGAACCGGTTGTTAACATTCTAAGCAGTTCGGAGAACGGGTTGTTAGAAGAAATTACTGCCCTAATCCTGTAAGGAAGGCGGGAAGAAACATTCTGGTGTTGCTTACAGAAACTGCCTCTCCGTTAACCCTTATTACATTCTTGGCAAAATTAGACTTCCTGTCTCAGGGACGTCTTGAGTTATTTTTCCCCTCCTTTGCTGGTACTTTACTTGTCTGGAGTGACCATTCAAAGTTACAATGGCACTGAAAAAAGGGACTTATGACCATTATTCATACTTAATGACTGTTGCAGCATCCCCACAGTCATGAGAGGCCAGAAGGAGATGCATGCCTCGATGTGAATGATATTGAGTTGGCCACACCCAGCTAATAACATGACCACCAAGCCATGTCCACCCAGTCACATGGTCACCAAGCCACACCCACCACCTAAACCATGCTCACAGAACCAGTTGTTAAAAATTTGAATCCCACCCCTGGATGGATGCATCATGTATTGGCCACTCCCAGGCACATATTAGTGAAGGGGAAAACAGTTGTGATATGTGATAACATGAGTTTGACATCCCCGGTCTAGTTAGTGTATGAGGAGTCAGTGTATCCTTGGCTACTCCTATGTCGGATGTCATAGGGCTCATACACAGTTTTGTTCTCCATGTTGTTTAATGTAATACTGTTGAGAGAGGTCATCTATTGGATTAGAGTGAGACATCAGCTTTCCACCCACCCACCCATCAGAATGGTCCCTTTTCTGTCTTCAGAAAAGGAATTTACACCATCCTCTTCTATCTCAGCCTTTGGAGAATAGTCCCAAAGATGCTTTTTCAGGAGGATATTGGACTAGCTTGGTTCTTTTCTGAAGACATTTTGTTTCTCATCCAATAAATTTTTTCAGCTCTGACAAGACAGTGATGAATGGAAGGATTTATATTCCTTGCAGACAGCTGGTCATTTGCATCCTTTTAGAGGGTCTTTGAAGCACTTGGAGGTTTAGAATTGAAGAAGCTTCTTGGATAAGAAGCAAAACATCAAAGAAAACCAAAGTCCCATTGCCTCCTGAAAAGTACCCTTGGGACAACCATAACTTGGATGATTGAGAATCTCTACAGACTGGAGAATAGGTTGGTTGGTTTTGTTCTGGCCATAGTTTTAAGGCTAGGTTGAAATTGTTTTCTTTGTGAAGGTTTTCACCCTTTACATTTTAGAATTCTGAGCTGCTCGGGATTAATGGTTGGGTTGGAATACAAATTATATGCAATCAACTAATCAATCAGAAAAAAGAATGCTGGGCCAAAAAGCACGGCTTTTTAGCAAAACTCTATTTGGGGAATGTAAATATTTCATGCAAAGCAGTATTATTTTTCTGAAAGAGAAATATAAGTCAGATAAAGTGATAGAGTTAATAAACTGGTGGCTTCACTTGAAAATCCATGCAAACTCTGAAGAAAAAAGCCAGTTTATACACATGCTCATGTTTGTGCCTACATAAATATAGCTGCAAAGTCTTACCTCACCATTGCAAAAGCAGTAAATCAGAGCCACGAAGAAGCCCTAATGAGAGACAGAGACAAATCAAAAGTCAGAACTTGTTGAAATAGAGTGATTCAAAAGCAAGATTCATGAGCAAAAACTCACCTGTAAAGAATTGAAGAGCATCTCATAATGCATCTGTACCTGCCAAAGTGTGCTGGAGACAGCTGTGTAAGGCGTAGCCATGAACACCATGTAATGGACACCAAAGAGGGGCATCAGGACTAGGGTTGACTTCAATAGTTTTCTGAAAATAGCAAGGTGGAGGGAATATTTATGCTATCTTGTCACACCCTCCCACCCCGGGTTCTCCAGAAAAGTGTTTCAACCTTGGCAACTTTGAGATGTATGGATTTTCAACTCCCAGAAGTTGCATTGTTTAAAATAAAACAGAATGCTTGATAATAAGGCTAGTGAAAGTTTGACCCTTAAAAAAGACTAAAAGCTTGAAGAAACAATTACAGTAATAAGCCAAGACTGCACTTCTTACCCCACTGCAGGAGAGCATTCCTGTTGACTTATACACCAAGGGTCCCAGGTCTGTGACTGGCACCTGTCTGCAGCATGCTGGAAACCAGGTCACACAAGTAAGGCCCCATCCATGAGATGCAGGGAGCACACAAAACCATGCCCCCTCTGGTCCATGGAAAAACCTCTCCCCACAGAACTGGTCCCTGGTACCAGTTGGGAGATCACTGCTATTCAGGATTACTAGAGTAGGTGAGACTAGAATTTGCACTCTTGTTAGAAAAATTATAAAAGGGGAGAAATAGATGCTTTAAACTTTCCCTGGGGTAATTCAGTCTGATGTTTGTATTTTTATTAAGAGGTACATTTTTGTTACTTAAAGCCCTCACAAGACTCACACATACATACACACCCAAACCAGACCTGCCTGCTTTACATTACTTTGGGAGCTAGAAATGAGAAGAAGAATGGTTGTATCTTGTCCTTAGATGACCCAATCCTGCCCTAGATTCAAGTTTATTTTGGTTATTATGAATTGGGGTCTGTTTAATAGTTATTGGTAATATAGGGGATTTCTTTTTTAAACAAATAAAAACTTGACTCGCTTTAAGACTTGTGAACTTCAACTCCCAGAATTCCTTCTCCAGGCATGTTAGTTCAGGAATTCTGGGAATTGAAGTCCACAAGTCTTAAACTTACCAAGTTTGAAGACCCATACTTTAAGCAATCTAAAGTGATGAAAACATAGTTTATAAAATGGAAATGACCATTGTATTCCAGAATGTTTATTGATGCTAACATTCTCAGTTAAAAGAACTGAAATAATAGTTTATTGCGGAGCTAACAGAGAAAATCTAGTTCAGCTGTGCCTAAATACATACCTGTACTGTTGTCGTGGATCTAATTTCCCTGTGTTTGTTTCCCATAGTTTGGATGCCAGAACTCTCACAATATTGAGGAAAAGAAAAAAATTCACCTGCCAGCAGCACAGAAACACAGACACAGACATTTCATATAGTGGTCGAATTATACAGTTGCTTTTTTCCTCCCAGGGGTCTCCAATCTTGGCAACTTTAAGGCTGGAGGACTTCAACTCCCAGGATTCCCCAGCCAGCAAAGCTGGGTTGAAGTCCTCCAGCCTTAAAGTTGCCAAGGTTGGAGACCCCTACTCTACACTACACAGGCAGTTCTTCACTTACAATCATTCATTTGGTGATCATTCACAATAACAATGGCATTAAAAAAAGTGATTTACAACCCATCCTTGTAGTTACAATGATTGCAGCATTCCCACATGTAATCCAAATTCAGGTATTTGGCCACTGGCCTGTATTTACAATGGTTATAGTAGAGATCTCCAAACTTGGCAACTATAAGACTTGTAAACTTCAACTCCCATAGCTGTCTGGAGAATTCTGGAAGTTGAAGTCCACAAGTCTTAAAGTTGCCAAATTTGGGGACCCCTGGGTTATAGCATCTGGGGTTCATGTGATCACCATTTAGGATCTTCCCAAGTGACTTCCAAGTTCCAACAAGCCAAACCAATGGGGCAAACTGGATTTGCTTAATGACTGGATTATTTAATTAACTGCAGTTAACTGCACTTAATAACAGTGGCAAAAAAAAAGTCAGAAGGTACAACTTAAGAGTTACCTTGTTTATCAATGGAAATTCTGACCCCAGTTGGTCATTCGTTGAAGACTATCTGCATATGGTAGCAATATATTTTAATGGCTATTTAACTCCCATCCCAAACAATTATGAAATAGTACAGCTTCAACTTACAACCCAAACAGCATCAGGACTAAATAAAATTCCAGAAAGACCTAATTCTTAATAAACAATGCAGATCCAATGGACCACTCTAAAACTTAAGGTTAAGTGATATATATGAAAGATGCCATGTGTTATTTTAAAACTAATTTAAACCATTATAAATCTGGATTAGTAATTCAGCTACAGGAAATGTGTATTACCAAACTCCCAGCCATTCTTTACCCTTCTTACCATGATCGCTGCTAAGATTGGGACCTGGTAGATCCATTTCATGTTTCCAGCACTGAGGTCCCAGCATCTGATAAAGAGAGGTTTCCATTCAGCCACGACAGTTTATTTAACCAGGATATGACTTTCCTTCTCTCCCCAAACTCCTCCACAATTGCAGAAAAGGATTTTTAATATACATACTTCTTTCTTCTCTTTTTTTCCAGTCAAGTAGACTTTTTGAAATACCCATTGAGTTTACTTTCTAAGAAAGCTTTCGGCCTTCTTCAGGGGTTTAAAATGATCCTGGAAGATGGTGCATTGTTTTACAGTTTTGATGCCAATTATAAATGTCATCCATCTAACACATCTCTATATGTATGTAAAAAAATGAGAGTGGCAGATAACCTGTGGGTTCTAAGGGAAATACCTGGAATGCACAACTTGAGTACCATTTGAAATTTGGAGATTTAATCTCCTAGACCAAGGGTGTTAAACTCGTTTAGTCACAGCAACATCACATGACATATTGGGACTTTTTTCTCCTTCACTAAACTGAGCATGTGCGTAGTGTAATGCATACGGCACATGGGCCAGGAGTTTGATAGCCCTGCCCTAGTCCCGATTCCCTCTCTGTGACTATGGTGAGGGTAGTTTGCTTCCAATCTCTCAGGGTAAGATGTAAGCAAAGTTGAAACTACGTACTGTGTATCTGCCAGAGATGCTCTTACACCAGCCCAGATGGATACAAAGACAGCAGGTGACCCTCAAAGGAAGAAGAAAAAGAAAAACAAGCAGAAAGAGATCTGGTGATATCTTAACAAGATATCAGGGGAAAAACAGAATAACAGACCTATCATACCATACCTATCATTTCATCCTGAAGGGTGAGAGAAATAGTAAAAAGTTGGGAACACGAGGCACCTTTAGAGGAGAATACAACACCTGATATCCCTCAGCTGATACTGAGTAGGTGAGGGATCACAATGTTAGTGCAGACACACTAGTAAGAGGCACCAGAGGCAATTCTGGTGGCACAAGAGCAAAACTGAAGTAATCAGGGACATCCTGGGGGAGGGATCAAAAAAGAAGATAATGATCATGACCTTATAATCAAAGCCTCATCCCTTGTATCCCATGAAAAAGGAGCAGTGCTTTTAACTGCACAATTGTGGGTGCCATTTTGACTTTTTGGATTTCCCCTGCTGCTGCTGAAATTATAAGAGTTTGAAAGCCTTTTATGTTACCCTCATCCTTCAGTTTCTCTTCATGAAGCTGCTAATCCAATTTGCAGTCATAGATAAGCTAAGGATGACAGCACAGGATAATGTGCAAACTGGACTGTTCTTACCCCATCCAATGAGGGTGAGGGCCCACAAGTAGCTTTTGTTGGACAGGAAAGCCATGAAGATTAAACTGTGGAGATAGAGACCTTCCACCAAAATCCAATAGTGGTTGGTAGCCAGGAAATATAGAAAGACAGTCACTGCTACTTTGCAACCTGCCTGGAGAAATGGAGAAACATACCACATGAGTTTTAGCTAAACTGGCACAGCTAAGAGTTAGTAGTTGCTTTTGGGTTCTGATATTTCAGTTTCTTGAAATCCTGTCTGTTCCTAAAGAAACAGTGCAAATTATTCAATTCTAAAATTGCTTTACTAGATCAAACTCAACTCTACTTCCTCTAACATTTTGTCTTCAGTGTCAAGCAGCTGCCAAGATGATTATGTGTCTAATGTCTTTTTCTCCAAACATTTGATAGCAATTGCAATAGCCCTTACACTTATATACCACTTCACAGTGCTTTTATAGCCCTCTCTAAGCAGTTTACAGAGTCAGCATTTTGCCCCCAACAATCTGGGTCCTCACTTTACCGACATTGGAAGGATGTAAGGCTGAGTCAACCTTGAGCCAGTGAAGATCAAACCCTTGGCAGTTGGCAGAATTAGTCTACAATACTGCATTCTAACCACTGTGCACCACAGTTCCTGGTACTGCTGTAGTGAATGCAGAATTTCTATTAAGGTGTTCTGGCAAATCCAGGTAGTCTTTGACTTACAACAGGTCATTTGGTTACCATTCAAAGTTACAACAGCACTGAAAAAAGTGATTTATGACTATTTTCACACTCATGACTATTTCAGCATCCCTATGATAATGTTATCAAAATTCAGATGCTTGGCAACTGGCATGTATTTATGATGGTTGCAGTGTCCCGGGGTCATGTGATCACCTCTTGTGACCTTCCGACAGGCAAAGTCAATGCGGAAGCTGGATTCACTTAACAACTATGTTATTAACTTAACAACAGCAGTTATTCATGTAATAACTATATTAAGAAAAGTCATAAAATGGGGCAAAATTCACTTAACAAATGTCTCAGCCACTGAAATTTTGGACTCAGTTGTGGTCACAAGTTGAGGACTACCTGTACTATGAGTTGTCATGTTTTGTATACTATATTAATTGCACTACTTTGAATTTACTGCCCACTATGGATAATTACTTGTATGACTCATTGTACAACCTGGTGACATTGCTTGAAAGATTATATTGTTGTTTTTGTGCCTTTATGAATAATGGAACCTATAAGGACTTGTCCTTTTAAACTGGGGAATGTAACTTAACTATTAATTACCAGGAACTATTCTTTGAAAACAACCCCCACTCCCAGGGCTTGAAGGATGCAACTGAATAAGCTTCTTTAACTGCTAATTATTCAACAAACAGGATGTAGATTATTCAACAAACAGGATGAAAACAAATTTGCTTGAAGTAATGTCAGTAACTGGGGGAAGAAGTCACCAAGGAATTCTCTTGTCATGAAATTTACCAACTGGGTTCTGGGTCCCAAAGTGAGAGTTAGCTCTTCAGCATCCCAATCATGGTCTTGTCCTTTCACAAGTCCTTCTGGGTGGAAGGTAGAATATAAAACTATATCTTTCACAAAGATGCTCCCAGCTCGACAGATGAAAGAGGCAAAAAGGTGGAGATGGATATAATTCCGATTGCAGTGAAGGTGCCTTTAATACCAAACACACAGGAAAGATTTAATTTACCCATTAATTACATTTTTAATCTAGTCTTTCTTCCAAGGAGACATATATGATGTAGCTTCCTTCTACTTTTACCTTCTATATGTTTGTTTCTCAACTGTGGCAACATGTAGATGTATGGACTTCAATTCCCAGAATTCCCCAGTCAGCCATGCTGTTGGAAAATTCTGGGAGTTGAAGTCCACAAATCTTTGACTTCAAGTTTGAAAAACAGCCACTTAGTTTAACTGAGAGAGACCCAGAGGTGGTATTTAGCAGGTTCTGACCAGTTCTGGAGAACTGGTAGTGGAAATTTTGAGTAGTTTGGAGAACCAGCAAATACCACCTCTAACTGGCCTTGCCCCCATCTATTCTCTGCCTCCTAAATCTTGGCTGATCGGCTGGGTCTTCTTGTTGCCCTCTACAGGAAAATGGAGCTGGAAAGCAAGTTAGTGGAAGGCGGAATGGGATTTTGCAGTAACCTTCCCCTAGAGCGGGGTGGGACTGGAGATTTTACAGTATTCTTCCCCTGCCATGCCCACCAAGCCACGTCCACAGAACTGGTAGTAAAATTTTTTGAATCCTACCACTGGAGAGACCCAAGATTCTCCACTTTGATGTCCAGAGAGGGCTTGTATCTGAGTTTTGGCCCTAATCCATTGACTACATTGGTTTACAACAGTGGAAAAGCCAATGTTACAGCCACACAACAGCGACAGGAGTATACAATAGACTTCTTTCCTTACTTGAAGAAGCAAAGGATACACATAGCAACCACAAGGGAGGCCAAGGAGATAGAATAGCCAACTGTATAGATGATGTGCAAACGTTCAAACAACTCCTAGAAAAAGAAAAGAGAAATATACCTAAATAATAAAACATCTTTAAGATCACTATGATGACTTCGTATTTAAAAAAAGGTCCCACCTATTTCATTTGAGCAGAATCAGCAGCATGGAATAACATATATTAAAGGTCCAACAAATCAGGTCAAAGGTAAATCCTATAGTCAGTTTATAGTCACAGAGATTCCAGTAATGTATTCACATAAATAACATGGCAATAATACAGTAGTTTATTACTACTGCCATCTCCTGCTGCATTTTTTTAAATTTCCTAGTTTAGATACCAATAAAGTTCCTCAAGAATTCTCACCAAAATAACAACTAGGTCTCATTATGGTTCAATTTTCAAGTCAACAAACCAGACAAGCTGCTGTAAATTTAACTGGTCACATCAAGTAAAAAGGCATATAA